>NADL03000675.1:0-600000 GCA_002205965.3 Kappaphycus alvarezii | reverse complement strand
ACGCTAGTTAATACGGTGAAGGTTGAGTTTTGTGGAACGAAGCTCATGCACACACTGTATTTGTCTTGCATAAAATTTATTGGAGGTCGACTGTAGGCTTAGGGTTTGCGTCTGTGATCGATGCCATACTTTAATTTATCTGATCCCTTATTCGATTAAACTTCCCCTCTTGCTCAAATTTAGCGGTAGAAATGAGCTGGATGTAAAACGACTGGTAATTAAATTTATCAGAACATGCCCTGCTGCAAGGGTCACAAGTCGAAGAGAATACAATAACCTAGGACTGAATTTATCCGATTTTGTGCACTTCTGAAAGACAAATATTGCCTGGTTAGTAAGCGTGGTATTTTCTCTTGTTATTTCTCAATTTTATTATTTAAAGTACAAGTAGGAGCAAAAATGGCTTATGCAAATGTTGCGCAGAAAGGAAGCGTTTATTTATAGCCCAGAGACTAAGCTGTACTCCTTTCCCAGCGCCTCAAAAGCTTTAGTGTGGTGTGTAAAGCGCGTAAGAGCAGATCTGGGTTAAACTTTCGTTGAAAATTTGATTAGGACTGGCTTGGTGAAGCCGGCCGCTCCAAACCAGGATTATATAGAAATATGGATAGCTAACTGGCGACGATAAATATAAACTAATGATAGAGTATGCAATTTTTTCCCATAAAACAGCCCCAGAACAGTAAAAAAGACTTGAATGAATCGTAAGTAGCGTTTTCGGAACTTGCAGTCGGTACAAGTAACATACTCTGACAAGATATAAGACCTACATTGAAACAGGTAGCATGGGATAGCAAAGCTGCTTGCGACTGCTAAAAAGTTGATAAAATTCGCAGTTTGCAACTATTCCGTAACTTTTCGAAGTGTACCAATGGGGTCAGACGTTATGTCAAGAACTGCGAGGAAAAGTGTAGTGACAGCAAAGTGCCTAGTAGCCCTGGTTATGAAGTTACCGGTGGTTTGATTGTAAATTATAGTAGATACAGTAATTTCGTTAAAAGCTGCAAGGTCTGTGAAATAACACGTCTTAAATGATTGTGAACCTGTGAAATACAACCCTGAGAATATTTCTCATGTGCAACTTCCAAATTAGTTGTGTAGAACCACATGGAATTTCTTATAAGAAAATAGTGGAGATACTTGAACTTCTGCTCGATATTTTGCATCTTGTCTTGACAGAAATATTTCGACTACGCTATAAATGCGTTCCAATATTCACCTCATCTCCAAAAATGTTTTATTTTCTTCTTTGATACGCATGGAAACAGCGTGAAACCTTGTATTTCGACTTTGAACAGGGTAAGTTGGACACTGGAGTGGAATGTATGGGGTTTGGATTAAGTGTTTTCGGTGAAGTAGATGGTGACGCAAGTCAATTAAAAAAGGCATTAACTTATGCTAATGAATTGTTGAGTTCAACATTAAGGGGAAAATTGGGGGCAAAAGTCATTGAATTCATGCGGGCCATTGGAAAGTTGGTTTGGCGAGGAAAAACTCAATTGGCGAATAATTGACGGATTGCGCAAAATGTATCTCGAGAAATTAATATGGATAGCGGGTTCCTCAAGCAGGAGAACCCTCAGTTCATCTCCAGGGAGGGATCAATACTCAACAGAAACCTTGACGCATTTCACAAGAGACTGTTTGAATTCTGTGGCCTGTCTCATATCTTCACTTAAAACCATATCTAATATAACATTTTAAAATTACAAAGTAATGCCGATGCATCCTTTTCGAAAAAATCCGTCATAATTTATCTCCCCAAGTCTTCAATTTTAATCCATTTTCTTGAAGTTATATTTTTCTTGTTTTGAAGATAGTAAATGCCTTTATGTTTTCTTCCTTTTGGTGTTTTGTTTCCTGGAGAAGGAGTGCATTTATTTATTTGTAGTTTTTGTGTTTAATTGTCAAGATAAATCAATACTAATTTGATAAAAACTGATGTCATTCGCTCCGAGCAGAAGGAGAGGTTCAGATCTAAAATCAAACAAGCTTCCGCTTATTACCAACCCTGAGATTATTCTTGCCACATAAATACGCTGCAAATGCTAGTGACCATCAAATTTATGCTTACATTCGGAACTAAAAGGGGCTTCCTTTTTGCCGGTACAGGTTTGAGGGAATTTTGCTCCTAATGTGTTTAAGAAATTGTTCTGTCCTGATGATGCAAAATTTTCACGTGTGTTTTTTGGCACACATCCGTGTCTTTTTGGGCGTAAGGATATCTGCCTTGTCAGTTAATTGGCGGTCTGTCTTGAGGCGTAAGCGAAAGGGTCCCTTTTCGCTCTGTCAGCGAGTTAATCGTCGGGGAAGGCTGTAAAGTCAACTATTCATAATAGGTGTCGGGATATAGTAGGGAGATCTAGCAGAAAGAATCTGAAACTTCAGGAAAAGCTGAAATTTCTGATTGCTCAGAGCAGAAGGGGTCCGATTGCTCTGAATCAGCGATTTTTGGATGCCAAAGTGTAGAGATTTATTGGCTACATCACCAGCTGCGAGTCTCTGGTGAGTCCGGCTGGAGGGCGCCTTTGGCAAAATAGGCGTCGCTGACGCATTTTCATGTCTGACAGTATAGGTAGGAGGATACTGTACAGTAGAGGTCAGGTTACGGAGCGCAGATTTGGATTTCAGTTCGATTCTAAACAAGCCCGGGCCAGGCTGATTATGTAGCAAAGCGAGCGCATCGCGGTTCTTATTGGCAACTGTACACTGTTCATAAATTTATGAAAATATATATATTGCTAGAACTTACCGGCCTGTTTGTAGCTACAAACAGCGCAAGAATGTAAGAAATAGATATTTTTCAGTATCAGGTAGAGAGCAGACTTACTGTTTATATCCATCGAAAATCCGTAAATCTGGATTGCCGCGAAAATTCAAGAGTCAGGGCAGAAAAAGCAGACGCATGGTGTTAGTGAAGAGTCTGAATAAAGCACTACAGTCTTTTCTTACGGTAAAATAGTTGAAAAGGATGAATAAAGTTCTGTTGCTCCCTTTTTACTTCGATGCCCAAGGTAGTCAGGCCCGCTACAGGCAGTAGATGCCGTCGACTATCTCTAGCACATTCACTGATTACTTTGTAAATTCCCTAGATGATAGTCCTGCGGAAGGCCTTAGTGACCCTGAAGCTACAGCGCTTCGAATAAGCACTGCAAAAATACGACAGGAAAAAGAAAATAAAAAATTACAGGAGAAAAGTACTGTTGAGGGCAAAATTCCTGTACTAAAGGCCTATAATTGGCACAAGACTAGAGTTTATATATCCCTAATGTCCGCACTGATCGATATTGTGATCAGAATCAAAATTTGCAGTTTTGAACGGTAGACCTCTCCTGATCTACATATTGATCAGGGGAGCTGAATTGTAAGCCGCACTTGAGCCCATTTGGCTATCTTACAGAAGATCAAATCATGAATCCGGTCACACAACTTTAAAGAAGGGCTCGTCCGGAACACAATGCAAGTTCAATCATTAAAATCCGTTCAGTCGTTCTCGAGATGTGCACTGCCGTGTCTCACCACACACTTACCCTTCCACATGACCGTCCCTATCGAAAACATTCCCGCCCTTGACCAACTTAACGACCCTACACCACCTCCAACACACGCACATCAACCCCCTACATCATCTCCAACAAACGTACATGGCGAGCAGCGCCACGAAAACGATACTGCGCATGCTCCCGCGACGCGTCAAGCTCCCCCGGAGCTCAAGTAACAAATTCTCCGGAACTCAGCCGAAACAAGACAGCCAAGGCAACGTGGACGGGGTGGGAGGGTTGCTACTGTAGGTCGTGGAGAGGCAGGGGCAGAGGTAGGGCAGAAGAGGTGTAGCGTCGATTGGGTTGGGGCGGCTGGCGTAGGAAGTGCTGTTAATCCCCGAGGAAGAGGTAGGGGAAGAAGAAGAGAAGCTGCAAACTCTAGAAGCAGGAGAGATGACCCAAGTCAGGGTGGTTGTTGGGAAATGATGCATGCAATTCCATTCAGATCGAAAAGCAGTTTATCAACAAGGCCATAGGGGATCGAGCAAGGTCGTTCTGCTCAAATGCAGTCCAAACTTGGAGTTGGAGAGTAGTGTCAGAGGTATCTCTCCGACAAGGGCTGGAATTGTGGTTTTGCTTCTGGATGGTCTCTTGAGACAGTTGTGTCAGTGGCTTAATGAATACATCAGACATAAGAAGCTAGAGCGGTCGCAAATAACCTTGTCTGACATGTATTCGTTTGTTGCTGTTCTGCTTCTTTCACATGCTCTGCGACTCGGATTTGAACGTTCTATTCAGCTTCTTGGACAGATTGGGTGCATTCCACCATCTTTGGAGAGGATCCGCTTCATCTCCGGAAATATCAAGGCGTATTCGCCCACTGGTAGAGGTGAGGATGGGAATACAAGATGGTTTGCACAGCGGGATCGGACTCGGCATTTGTCAGAATTTGAAGCGCTTGCGTTTCGAGAGACTAAGAAGGTTTTTTTCAACCCGCTGCAACTACTTGCAACCCTTGACGACGAGTTACACGGGCAGGGGACAATCAAGTGAAAACCATTTCTGACAGGAAGGCTGACAGAGGGACATTCAGCGGATTTGGTGGCCGATGCGCTATTCAGGATAGTTTTTGCTCAGCGCTACAGACGTCGAGGAGAGCCGCAAGTTACTCAGTGAGAAAGCTGCTGACCCTTTTATTGACGGTGTGGAGAGCAATCACTGAGCACCTGCATTGTCACCGCCGATAGGGGATACGGCAAGGAGTCGTTTATGAAGCTTCTGGCGGAGTTCGGCGTTGGATCTGTCTTCATCGTTTCAGACCATTTGTTAAATGCTCACCCGTTTGTTGCGATGTTTTTCTAAATCCTTCTAGAGGGGACTTGTTGGAAGAAGGTGCTGAACGCAACGAGGAAGATAATGGATGTGGGAGTGAGAGTTTGGATTTGGAGGGTGGAGGGTTGCTGCAAATCAACCAAGTCAGGCAGGAGATGGAAGGGATGTTAGAACGCAGTCTTATGTAGAAGAAGAACGGGGTGGTCATGCGCAGCAGTCAAATGGATTGGTTCCAGCTGTTTCAGACTCACGGCAGGACGTAAGCGAAGCTGCTCCGAATGACCCGGTTCCCAATTTGACAGAAGGAATGAGTTTGTTATAGACGACAATCCTGCACTTGGGCCAGCATCATTTATCGCAACAAAGTTTATTGGGGCTACCGGCCGACGCGTGGGACAGAATCGCATGGCATCGGTTGCCGTTCGTGAGCGGGGAACTAAAACGTTTTGCAACGTTCTTCGATTCATGTATACAGTTCCAGCCAGCATTCAAGATACTCTTAACACATGGGTGGCTGTGGTTAAGCCGAGTGTCGACTTGAGGAGCTCCCTTTTCTTTCAGTCCCTACTTGTTAGCGATGAGAGCCAGGCATTGAAGGACATTGTGCAGAGTTGTATTCGAAGAAGGTGTGTGCCGTTGACAATTGGACAGCGTTGTGCCGATTGGTTTGTACTACGGCAATTTAGGATAACCGGAACAAATGCTGGTACTTTGTTGCTTGCAAATGCAGAAGTCAGGAGGGCACTGGGTTTGACTCAGAATGTGCGTGTTGAGCGGGGGCCGGAAATATGGTTTGAGCTGTTTTATGGTGGATGGTTCAGTTCGAAAGTCTCAACAGAGGCTATGATGCGTGGAAGTGCAACAGAGGATACTGTATTATGTGCACTGAGGAACATGAGTTATGTAAGGGAGGTGTTTGTGATGTTGGGATGATATCGATGAGGGAGGACGGTTATTTTGCATGCTCACCCGATGGTATAGCTCTCCTCAAAAAGAGTTCATTCCCGGACTGGAATTTGGAGGTGGATGGGGAAATTCAACAGGAAGAAGAAGGTCTAGCACTGGCCTGTGTCGAAGTTAAGACTCGAGTGGCAGCCTCAACCCTTGGGAATCTGCAACGCTGTCTAATGTGGACCTAATTAGATGCGATGTTGGAGACGCTACCTTTAGAAAGTATGTTCCCCAAGAACACATGGGGCAAATTTTGCATCAACTCCTGGTGCTTGGCTTTGGTTTGGCACTTTACATTTGTGCGGCAGAGACAGGTGTTTTGTACGTAGTTCTGGTGCGCTTTCCGCCGACAGTCCTAAGCATTTGCGAGACTGCTCTAAGGGAAACTGGTTCCGTGGTAGTACAATGGGCACATGAATCTGAGGCAACGATACCTGGGTTTGTTAAGCAGGGCAAAGGGATGTCCTAAAGTCTAAGCTGACGTTCTGGAAAGGTGTTGACGATCATGTAAGGGAGAATGGGCCATTTGTACCTCTCAAGTTATTTAAGCATGGGTACAGAGCTTTTACTCAAAGACGAAAGGGGGAGTCGATGGTGCTAGTGAGATGCGAGCTAATCTAAGATCTCCATCCTCCCACTTTCAATGGGAGCAGAAGGTTGTTTCGCAGACTATCAAAACGGTTTCTATCAATGCGTTTATTGGATGGAGAATGTATGAGAAACGTGAGCTGTTGGAATCTGCTGACTCATTTGGATCTCTGGATAGCTTCCGCAATCACGTAAATAGCGTCCAATCCATTAATGCCTTCACGGTTGATTTGGCAACAGAGCTGCTCAGTTATGCAGCAACCGTATCAGAGCGAGAGGATGCGACACAAGGAAACGTATGTGTCGGTGAGGGGGAAGCTTGTGGACATAATCTGCCAAGAGAGGAGGTTAAGCGGTTGGTGGGTCTTGCTCATAACCGTAAGAGCAAGAGGATGGCCTTTTTCAATGCTGCAGATGGCGCACTAAGACTTGTGGTTACTGGACACGAACCAAGGCAGGGAAAGGCCCTTTACTGTGCTCTATGTGGTCAAACCCTCCGCCTAGAAGGGGACATCGTTCATCGTATTATTGTTCTTGTGTGGAACTACTCTTTGTATTCGTATTCACCCCGGTTTGCGTCGCAGTTGCTGGAGTCTTTGGCATACACACAAGGTGGTCAAGCTTCGTGTAACTCCTCACAACCCACGAGCTCGAGACGTAGTAAAGAAAGCTCACTAACTGGTGGCAGCAGTCGTATTTCTTTGCGACAGACTGCACAGGTCGATTCTCCAAGAAATGAAGGAAATTGTAGGGGATGACACTCTGGCCAGGGGGTTGAAGAGTAGAATGATCAGTCTGAGGAGGGGGTTCAAAATGACGGAGGGGAAGAGGAGATCGGTGCAAGTCCACGACAGACAAGAGCCAACGCTAGAGCTTCGTCGCACGCAGTAGAGCGCCCTGAACCTGCCTCTAGACTACGTTCTAAGCGGCCCAGTAGTTCTGCCACTGAGGCGCAAGGTGGGCCTACTCTACGCAAGAGACAAAGGCGGAGGAAGTAGACGTTTAATCGCAGTAAACTTATTCTTTGAGAGCTTAGTAAAGGGACCTGGTGATCAATATATTGATCAAGGGGCATTTTTTGACCTTCTTTATCCCCTCCTAGAACCCCAATTCAAGAGATGTTGTGGTCAAAATACACCACAAGAAGACCTCAAACTTGGTGGGCTGACAGTACAACGTGTACAACAGCACTGTGAACTTGGTTTTGACAAACGGTCAAATCTGTGTAACTATGCAACGTTTACATTTTATGACACATATAAAGATCATAAAAAATTGACATTAGGGATATTTTTACACCATTTACGCATAGACCTTGAGTTTTGACGTGTGCATCGCATTTATGCATAATGCAAAATGTACTCTACGGTACCCAATTTGAATGGCAGAAATGCTGAATACTTTACACTGTACTTTACAGTGCCCAATTTTAATACTAATGAGTTCACGCTTAAAGAAATTCAGAAAATAAATATTTCACAAATAGCACTTAAAAACAAAGAATAGTGAAAATCATTGAGTTTCTCATGGGCCACTGGAGTCAGTTTCTCTAGAATCTTGAAATGAATTTTATGATCATTACAGTGGAATGCCCTTAGATTTATTTTTACTAACCTCGGTACTCTTGAGAGCCAATAGAATCAACCGCAATATACCATTAACAGGGGACTAAAAAAAGACTTCACAAAAGCAACCCTTCGGATCAGAGCATTGAAGTGGAGATAGGCTCTCGTTTGACTCATGCCAAAGCAAGGGTGGCAAAGGCAATGTGCGTCCACATTCTCGAAAAACATCATGAGAGCGGCACATGAAGTACATTAAACTCAATAATATTTCACAAATATACTAGTAAGGAGCGACAAGATAATAATTTCATGCTTTTTACTCAACCTTAAGACGTTCAGCAACGCATATTGCGTGCGCTTCTTGAAATTGGAAACAAAATCTCATAGGTATAAAAAATCATGTCGTGGCCTGTTACGAAGACGTCAACGCAGAGAAATCGGTACCCTGTGAATGGTGTCCTCGCC
Organism: Kappaphycus alvarezii; assembly: GCA_002205965.3. Taxonomy (NCBI): domain Eukaryota; phylum Rhodophyta; class Florideophyceae; order Gigartinales; family Solieriaceae; genus Kappaphycus; species Kappaphycus alvarezii. The sequence continues at coordinate 591,620 of NADL03000675.1, read as the reverse complement.
ACGTGCATCATGTTGCATCTCCTCGCACGTCCAGCTTCGGGGTGTGATCTAGAAACGTTTTTCTAAAGCACAGTTCTCAGCTCTCAGAAATCTCCTGAGAAAGTATTGAATGGTTTCTGACTACAAAACAACCCATTCTCAAAGTCAGTCTCAGCTCAGAATTCATGCAACTGAGTGCTTCTACTTACGCCAGTGCGATTCATGCAAAAATCAGAGGACCACAGAACTGTGTGGGTTTTATTTATTGGGCAAAATTTATGATAGCAAGGCACAGTAGAAGTCATATGGTTCAGCTCGTCGCGTACGACGGGCATGAGAGGAAGCATACTATAAATTTACTATAAGTATGTTACACGAACCGATGAGCTTATTCAATATGCTTTCAGGCCAGTTCAAAAACGACGTAAAGGTTTAATAGTGCATATAGCGAAAGGTGTATTCTGCAGGTGAATTATGAACAGCATTTTTAGGTTGCCTTCACCATTGAAATGTCTCGCAGTAGGATAAATTTGGAATGGATATTAAATGAAATCAAGGCGAATTTTGATAATGTCTACTTCAACAGGAAAATGAAACTTCAGGAGACTCAATTAGGGTTGTCCCTATCTCTTCGAAATGTTTTTACAACCTTCCGGTGTTTTTGTTCCCGCTGCGGACTTCTGCATGCTTATGATGTCCTCTTCTTTCACCAGAACAGTTGGTGAAATTCGCAAAACAACATCAAGAGTAGAAAAAAAAACTAAACATTTCATATTAGAATGCGGCCAGGAGGAGTCAGAACAAAGTTCGCGTGGCTCCGCCGAGCGGAGCGAGAGCCTCCGAAGCCAGACAGGGTTCCCTCGTGATAGGAAGCTTGGCAAATCTGAAAGACAAGGATGCAAATTAGCCGTCGTAAATGTACTCAAGACTATGCCTGTAGGGCTCTATTTCTAGTTATTAGAAAATACTTTGATAATCAACTTAAAATTCTCCATTTCGAGCTCTTTTGCTGCTTCAATTCCGCGAAGTCTCTCCAGATGGTCCGGTTCATCTCCATTCGAACCGTTTCTGCATCTCTGAGATGGATCGCAAAGAGAAATATCTCTCCAAACGCTGGGGCAACCTTTGCAATCCCTTCGACCTACTTTGGCGTCGCCCTCACCGGAGAGTCTGATTCATTAGTAAGATTTTCAACACACGACGAGTCTGAACCTCTCTGATTTGTCGCCATAGTCATCAACTTGCGTCCAGTTCTCTTCTTCTGCTCATCACGCTCTTGGTTGTTTTCTTCTCGTGTTCTTTATTCGCTCCAGTGTCGTTCCTGACCTCTTTCATCGTCGTCGGCAGTTTAATATCCTCTCCAAACTACTCTCCTACCCTCTAACGCATCTGATCCCTCTTTACGTCTTTTCGAAAGCCACTTGAAGCCTTTTGTATATGTCTTGCGCACACTTTGCAGATAAGTTCTCTCTCGTCTTCGGGATGAAATTGACGCGCTATACAGCCACCTAGAGCCGCTTCGATACGTTTCCGTACAATGAAACGTTGGATTTAGGAGCAGGGACCTCCGTCACGATGATCAAGTCTTCTTCAGCGCTGAATCGCGAAGAATCCCCCCTTTCCCACTCTCCGATCCTGAAGTTTGTAAGGGTTAGTCCTTTGTTGCTTTGCCTTCCCAGCGGGTTCCAACCCATTAATAGGGTCTAATGTGGCTGTAGGATTGATTGGAGGTGGCTGAGATGCTCTTGCGTCGCAACTATATTAGGCTAACTCGAGAGTACTGCGATCTCGTTTATAAACATGGATAGTGGATAGGGTGTAGGGAGAGATGCGGAGGGGGGAGATATATAAGGGATATGGTAGTAGTTTAGGACTTGAGTGGTTTAGAGGCCGAAGATGAGACTTCCTGCTGTGGGTTCCAACGAAAAAATATTTGCATGGCACTTCGTAAAGTAGTGAAATTTCAGCTTTGCTTGCCACATGTCAATTCCATATTTGTGCAAAGAATTGCAGACCTTAATTTTTCTTTTCAGCGTTATTCCATATCTAATTCAGAAGATTAATGGAGTAGACTCTCTAATAAGTAGAAAATTTGCATACCTTATATATCCCTAGAACGCTGAATACGGCAGAGTATACAGCATATTGATCATGCACTGTGAAATACCGTACAAGAGAAAAGTTTGGAGGTGCAGATTAGGGAATTTAAAGGTTTTAGGGGGGTTAGTCTCTCTTCTACAGTGGTGAAAAATTTTTCTGGATGAAAAAATTATGAGAATTAAAGCACATATCTGTGTAAAATAAATCACAGAAGACATGTTACTAAAGAATATAGTGTGAACAGGAAAGAGAACCGAGGAATGACTGCACCATGTTTTCAGTTGTGACCAGTGACTATACTGCAGCAACCTAAAGCTCAAGCTATTGTCCGTATTACAACTAATTGTATGGGACTGGACCTTAAAACCTTAACTTGGGCTTCTACGACAGCAAGATACCGCTAGAAATATAACCCATTATATGGGCTTTTACATTACCGTGGTGCAATGTGCGGTGCGCAGTTGCTCTCCTTTAGGTACGTAATACCGTTAGGCAATGAGAAAACCAACACACATACATCAAGTCTCACAGGGTGTTATGTATCCCTCTTTATTTTTGAGCAACCGGCATTACAGTGGCCCAGCTCGCCAACGGCAAGGAGAAGCTGGGTTGGTAGAGGGGGGTAGTTTCTTGGACGGCTGGACGGTATGATTGTCCTCCAGGTTATAAGACCGGGCTGAGGTGCGTGGAGTGCCCGAAAAATGAGAACAATCGAGTCAAAGGAAACGTGTACAATCCAGTTGCAATATTTAAAAGGAGACGTAATAGTAGGTCAGCAGTGCTGAGTATCTACTTTGGAGATCAGCGGTATTGTCACCATCAACAACTTTGAAGTTCCTGTTTTTGTATAGACGCCGGAGTTCGGGCGCCAAGTGTGACTAAATATCACATACAAACAGTGCAAGGGTTAGAATAATATTGGATAGAGAGAGGATAAATAAAATGGGAAACCGGGTTGAGAAAGTGGCTATAGCCAAAGTTCCGTTAGTATGGTTGCTGCAAAGGCGGAAGTTGGGAGTCAAGTTCAGAGCCAACACTGGGGTGTTTCTTTATTCTGGGACCATAGTGGCCAGGTAGGTATTAATACTGGTCGTCTAGATTAGGACTATCCACGACGGCAGGGTAAGGTAATTTTCAGCCAAGTACGGGAGATCAAAGTTAGAGATGAGTAAAGTATACACTTGGCCCAATAGGTGCCTTTCACCTGCGAAAATATGATGTCCAAGTTGGGGGACAGTGGTCCGTAATACACCCTCGGGTCCAATCAGGTTGATATCACAGTACCAAGACCGATTGTGGTCGTTAATCGACATAAATGACCTTACTGTACAATGTAGTACCTGCGGATGGCAGTGGTATGGCCTGTAAAGAGAATTAAATCGAAAAAGATCACCAAAATAATCTCTGCCACTAGCAATACAGTACGAGTGCCAATCGAATTACATTTGTTACCTTACCTATAGCTTCTATAATCGCAGGTTATATAAGATATTCGAAGTCATTACCTGGGATCGCACCTTATTCAACAATATATTTGTTGAGATACACCTATAAGGAACTGTATTTTGGTAATATCTATTGTAACTACATTATCTTAGATTCTATATCTTTACTAATTTTACTTCTCATTTTCAGATATGGTCGTAACTATATCACTACTGGAAGATTTACTAGCTTGAAAAACATAAATGCCTATATAAGACAGGTTTCGAGATATTAAATCAATAAAGAACGGCTTACTCTTTGGACTCAAATTATAACGCACCCCCCAAATACAAATTCATCAGCTAAAATCGTATATATTTAAAAGAGTAGTATCGATTATGAATTCAGTGCACTCTTAAACGGTGGTTCCAAAGGACAGTTTTTACAGCTCTGCAAATGTAGTGAAAAAAGTATAAAATGTCAACATGGGGCAGGTGTAATTTTAAGCAACCTCACCCAGCTCAGCAGAGCAGTAAGTTAAAGGGATTCGCGGCCAATTAGTTCACTTTTCAATAATGAGTAGTTCAGCCAAATCGCTCTATGACCTCCATGCACCTATTCGACATTTCAAACAACCAACAAGCTCTTATACTGACCCATTCTGCCATTCATTCCGCGTAAATTTGGAAATAGCCATCTGCAAATATTCTCGATTGAATTTCAGTCCGGAGACTGCGCGAGCAGTTCACTAACCGAATTCTATTCTCCTAAAACCACTTCCTCTAATATCGACTAACACGAATGGAACATTATCTTATTGATAAGTACAGTAAAAGGGCATCAAAGTGTTCGAAAAAAGAATAAGGTGGTCCTCCATCACCTTCAGGTAGGTCTTCGATGTTTTTTTCTGTTCAAAACAACCAAATCTCTCTCAAAACTAGATACTTCTCCCCAAAATATTGCACTGTCAGAAACCTTCTGTTTTATACTAAGAAGAAAAGTTTTGTATCGAAAATTATGCTACCAATTATGGGACCCATATATATCATCCAAACGGAAGCGTTTGTCATCGCAAAATAAATTTTTCTTCCATTTACCTTGATTCAAGGCCACATGATCTCCTGCCGACTTTAGACGAAGTTTTATGAGAATGGATTGAAGATGAGTTTTTAAGAATGACTTAAAACGGGGTCTCCACGCCTTTGTAAAGCCCATGTGAGGATCTGTAGCTAGAATTAATCGCGTTCTCCATATGGACACCGTAACGACCACTTTTGTTGCATGGACTTGACAATGTCTACACCTTTTTAGGACTCTTGGAAGACACTGCGCATATTGTGCTCGAAAATTATTGAAGTAAAGACGCTGAGAGGCTCTCTGTGCTCTTCTGTTGGATCCTTGAGGACGTTTTGGACAGAAATTTGCTCCATTAAATATCTCCTGCAAATTGAGCATCTCATTTTACTTCCTGGCGTAATGAAAGAATACTTTATTTCTAGATATTTGTTAGGGCTTTCACGCGTCACATTTATTTTTCTAGAAGTTGGTGTAGAACAAGCGCAATGCGAAATGATGGAATAAGATGCGTTAGGGTGGATAAAATGCTAATTAAACCCTGTTTATAGAAGTGCTTGGTATTTTCATCTGCCCTCAAATTGAAAATTGTATAATTATTTGCAATGTAGTTGCAGGATCTGCAAAATTTTCGTTTGGTTGTTTCAACCGTTTGAGAGTGCGCTGAATTCATAATTGGTACCACTGTTTCAGATATACGTTTATAGCTGATAAATCTGTATCTTTTTTGGGGGGAGTTATAAGTATAGGCGGAATCAATCTTATTTGAAACCAGTCAACTTACCAATTAACCAGTCAAAGAAATTGAAATCCAATGAAACTTTCGATTGCTCAAACGCAAACCTTCGTAAGTATTGCGTTATACCCACAGGAATATTATATAAAACAAAGCTAATATAAATCTTAAGAATTGTATAGTAGGTTCATGGTGTACCAGAGCTGGAAAAATGGCTTTTTAGATGTACAACACTTCTTAATATTATTGAATATTTTTTTCTTTAATTAAAAGGATTTTTAGTTGGATCATACTGACTCGGAGATAAAAGGAGACCTTTCTTTTTTGTCGGACAATGCTTCATATTTTGCAATTTTGGTATTTTTGAGGAATAATTGTAAGGTAATTCTCTTCATTTGTTTTTCATTATGCGTACGTATAATTGGAGGTAGTAATTCATTACTTTTCGCTTCTGATTGTCTCAGCATGCTTCAAAATTGCAAACTTCGGTGCGAGACTCTGACACAGTTGAGAAAACGCAGTCCCCATAAGCTACGCAGTAATTTGCAGACGCCGGATCATAGGCAGTTTGAACCAACCACATACCTTGCTTATATGGAATTTCAATATAACTTTAACATCAAGAGAGACTTCGTTCGGCTGAATGGTCGTAATTATACTAAATGCCGCGAAAGATCAAAGTAAAAATGGGACTGATGGCGTTAGCGACGAGCTTGAAAGAACAGTAGACTTCTTTTCTCGTGTATAACAGTTGAATTTTATGAATGATATTTTTTGATAGTTTTTTATTTTTATGTCCAATGCAGCGAGGCTCTTTACAAGCAAGAAGGTAACTTATTTATTATCGGCACAGGAAGAAGTGCCCTGAGAAGTAATTTGATTTGCTGTGCGATTTTATACTTACACATTTCCTCAGAACCCATAAGTTTGGGATTTATTGGGTTCGACTGCTATGATTGTTTTTAATATCGGATACAATTTGTTTGGTTTAGGAACATTCGTGAGAATATTCCTTTATTTCAAGACTTGATGGGATTTTTTATGTATTTTTGAACTCTGTTGCACATCTGCAGCTATCAATTCGTTCAACTTTTTATCTTAGCTTAAGGCTATGTCTATGTATTGTTTTTCTATGTTTGATTGGTGTTGTGGCCGAATTGGGCCTCATCAGATCCTGTATTTGGCTGTCTCGCTCTGCAAGTCCATGTTCTTGCTTTCGTGGGTTTACGAGAACAATAGGTATAAGGGTGACTGTGTTTGCAAAGGATAAAGAGAACAAAAATTATTTACAGAGAAATAATCTTCTGTTCGCAATTTTTATATCTCTAGAACACCTACTCCACTAAAACCCACGATTCCTAGTGGATTTTATAGAAAACTTAATCTAAAATAGACACCAACTGTATATCTTATTCAATGTGATTAGATGAATAGGATAAGAAATATGGACTACGTAGACAGAATAGTAGTAAGGGCAAAAAGCTATCCTGTAGGAGTGCAAATAGACCATAATTAAATTGTATGTATCTACAGAAAGTGGATCAGTCCTGAAAGTTTTAAAATGGGGTAACGCATTCGAACTACGTAAATGAAACTGAGTAGCCGAAGATGGAACCAAAGTATTACACAGAAAGTAGATTATTTTTAGTTGGTGACCTTCAGAGCCGTTTTTATCATTAGAAATATGCTAATGGAGCCTTTTTTTTACCAAGGTACGGAGGATCATGTACATATGTGGAGCTTTAAAAAATTAAAAAAAAATGATGTTTGTGATAGCTTATTAGCAAAGAGGAAAATTTTTGATAGATTAATATTTGAAGAGTGATGTCATTCCCTAAAGTGAGGCCAGATGTTCCATTAGGGACTGATGCGAGCGAATGGTTTTAAGCTTAAAAAGTAAGAGTTTAGCGACACGCCTACTTTACCATAGAAGAAAGGCTCAAGAACGTAGTGCCACACGAAAATTCCTAACAATCAGTACAGCTCTGAGCGCTTATTTCTGTCTGTAATGGAGTGTACATACTAATAGTCTACCGTGTAGTACAATGCAGCAATCTAAACTGTAACAGAGTATACTTTAACAAGCTATAATGTAATGTAATGTTCAACAAATTGTACAGTACCGCCGTACAGAAAAATATGGTGTAATGTATAGTAAGATAGAACAACGGGCCTTTGAGGTCGTCCCGCGCGATTCTGCCTCATTTTCGGAATATATAAGCACACGGACATGCCTTCCCTACTGTAGTGACGAAAAATGACCGCCCTACATCTCTAATCAGTAAAGCGCATCAAATTATACTGTACATAAACAGTAAAGTATATGTATTCTACAATGATGGACTTGTGAAAAAAAATACCCCGGTTATATTTCTTGCTCATAAAACTAGTGAAAATGTACAGATAGAAGTTATAGCGAATTGAGTCTACACATATTAGCAAACCAGATTTGACGGGAGTATGTGCAAGTCATTGCCCATTTATCTTCTCAGCGCAAAGATAAGGACAAATCTCTATTTACGGTAACGGATTAGCTTTACCTGACGTTTAAAAAAGTCTAAAGTTCTTTTATGCATAAAAGAAACGAGCCCATCGATAACATCCTGCAAGAAAGCCGTTATTCTGTAAATACCATAAGATATTCTTAGACCATAAACTGCCGGTTGACTCTGTAAACTTACCTTGCGAGTATCTTCCACAAGTTTTCTATCGAGTTAAGATGTGAAGGACAAGCAGGCCAGTCCATTACTCTAACTCCATCTCTCTAGATCAGTCTTTTGTTGACCTCGCGGCATGAGCTGGAACATTATCTTGCGTAAATGTATATGTAACTGGCTTGAAATCATCTGCACACGGCAAAAATTAGTCTTCCAACATCTTGACGTAGCTGCTAGCATTGATCACCTTCGTCTTACCATGAGAACAAGAACCAGCCCAAACCATAACACCATTACCCCATGTTGACGAATCGATAGAACCTGTTCTTCTTTCTTTAATCATACCAGTAGTATTGCCGGCCATCCAGACCATCACGATTAAATCTCCTATCGCCGGCAAAGAGGACTGCACCCCAAAATATTTGGTCCATTTTCGCATGCTTCCGAGCCCATTCGATGCGAGCGAGATTGTTGTGTTTCTGTCAACAGGTGAGGCAAGTCTAGCTCGGCAGTACCTGAAACGGACGCTCCCAATAAGGTATGCACGCGTACGCCCTACCAAGATAGACAATTGCAAGGAGCTACGGGGTCCTCGGAGCTCAATACCTGCTTTGAGGCCGCTCGAAGTACCTTCTTTCATCTCTTATTGCCATCACTTGTCGGTTATTACAGTATTTTTGCTGTGTATAAGCGTTTGGGGCACGTAAGAAGTTGCTGATAACTTTGAGACCATTGAAGTTGATGAGCGATCTCCGAAATATTTTACCAGCTGTTTGCAAAACTAAGGAATGCGATCGCTCGTGATCAGTCAGTTGTGTGTCGCGAGGAATTTGGGTAAGGAAAGAGGGGGTTAGGCGATATTTTGAAAGGATAAAAAGCACACAAAGCGGCTCAATTACTTCGTAGGGCTTCGTTTGTCCAAATTTGCTATGACCCCAGACACCCCAAAAAATATACCTACTCGAGCTGGTAAGAAAATATTCTAATTAAGTCGAAAATATGCTGTTTTAAGAGTTTTCTAAGGCAAAAAAATTCTTTGGCCAGGTTTGCTTTCTAAATTAAATAAATTACAATAAACTTTGGTTTAGAGGGGTGTGCTATGGCATTGCGTGGCAGTGTACATCCCGCACTGTATATTAGAGTTGTGTTTGACCTTCCTGAATTGAGACACAACAGAATAAGACTCAGCTACATCGCAGAAGGGACTCGATTTCCAGGTGATTGGCGTGGCGTGCCATGGTTTTCTATATGCAAATAGCACACTGGAAGTACACGATATTCCATAATGTAATGTAATTGTGGGTATTACATATCCGATAACTGGCATGTCGTGCTATGAAAATTGAAATATACTGCTTGTACTTGTATATATGTGCAATATACGCGGGTTTCTGTGTAGAAACTAGTTTTACCGTGCCTACAGAATACGTTAGAATTTTTTAGGTAGCATTGACAGTCCTATAGGATAGTTTTTTTGCCTTTGCTACGATTCTAGTCTACTCCGTCTATATTTTATCTGACTTGGTCATCTATATACACTATGCTAGGTATATTGTTAGTACTTGTTTTAGAGTAGAGGTCTCTAGGACATCCGCTATTGTTCGTAGCTGGTAAAATAGAAGGTTTAACAGAGATTGACTACGGTACCTACTTGGCTATAAAAATACTCGCCGTCTTGGGCACTGAAGAAAGAAAAAGACAAAAAAATTATTTCAAACTATTCAACTGCTCTACCTAAGCAATAAAATGTGCTTCTTCAGGCTCACACCTAACACCTTCTGCCTTCTTTCTTATGCCTTGATTTTTCGCTATATTTGAAAGCAACACGAGGAGTGCATGTCCAGGCTATAGTAAAAATTGTCAAATTAAGTATATTGCGTACAGTGGTGATAAATCTGTTAGTGACAGCGTCAAGAGAGATAACATTTACTCTACGGAACTCACCCCAATAAGGAGAGGCCGTCATAATCTTGTGCCGAACCCATTTCCCATATAGGTAGCTCTAGTCTCGTGTCATAAATCATGTAAATTCATTACTCGTCTATATACATGAAAAACGAGAGTAGATTAAAATGCATTAGATAAAATATGTAAAATGGTGTGCATTCCAGTATATTTTAGCAGTGTAGAAGTTGCGCACTGCAATAAATCTATTAATATTATACAATGTATAGAACGTAACTTGGCAACAACAGAGAAGGTCGGTCATTTTAAAATGTCTCCTCTTAAACTGTTCGAGAAGATTGAGATCTATTGATAGCTGTACCTGTCAAGGAAGAAGATTTAATGCCGGAAACTCATAGGATTGAGAAATTTCGTCTCTTTGAATTTTAAATTAAATATAAATTAGAACTAAACGGACAATCATGGCAATTCCTGCAGTACATTTTCATACCGTAATTTTTAATTTGGTAGGTAATTACGGATTCTGTTCGTGTCATGAGCCGTACTTCATGTTTTCACCAACTTTTGGTCACTATAAAAAATTTGCATCCAATTCTTTCTACACCGCAAGAAAAAAATTGTTCTTTCATGGTTTTTGGTTTTGGAAAGTGAATGATTTTTCTGGGGCATAGCATTACTTCTATGAACCATGATTTTGTAACATACTTTTTAGATTTTTAATCTCTTGGCCAAATCTGACGGCAAATGAATGCGTACCCAGTGTCCTTATTTAGGCTGAAATTTGGTGCGAATTGCATCTGCTCAGTTGTGATCTGGGTAAAAAAATAGAACCAGCTTTTGAAGAAACACTAAAGGAGTACGATATTGAAAGCATCGCGTTAAAATGTCAATAGATATAATTGATCCTCATAATTTTGATGTTGAGAACGAAAAGGGTCGCAAGTTCTGTGAATAGAGACGCCAGAAGCAAGATTAGAGTAAAGAAGTGCAGATTTAGAAGTTTTAAAAGTAACTGGTTACTCAAAGGATTACCAGACGTAAGAAAAGTTGTATTAATATTGAGCACTAACGGAAATTGCAAGGATGTGCAGGATGCTTATATATTTCCTACGAGGACAAAATATGCGTTACATCTCACAAGCTCGCATTCGCGTACTTTGCACTCATATCTTCTGCCTGATAATTCGTGAAACTATTCTTTGATTTACATAGAAATATTTTTTAAGGAAGGAAGGTGTGCATCCAACGTACTGCGAGATTTTGTTGGTTTAAGTGCAGATGCGACTGTTGTTGTAGAATGTTTAACTGAGGAAAAAGTAAATTATATCTTCCTAGTAGTTTCATTGTGTGTGTGAAATCAAACACGTAAATTTCACCTTGGTCCTCTTAAAATTACATTCCTCTGTGAATTGAATTTATGACGTGGCCTCAAGAATTTCTCTCTGTCGTTGAGACAATTTTGAGCTCTCTCAAGAAACTTCCGAGTATCCTCGACGACTGTACCCGGAGTCTCCATATATGAAACATCTGGTAGCGTCAATATGAAGAACTGCAGATAGTAATTCGTCCAAATAACTTCTTATATATAAAATCCTGTCATTTCTGCTTCCTTTTGTATGTCCGCATCAATTGAAATTCAAAACTTATGATCATTTTTGGACTATTATTTCAGGGTATGTTTGATTTTGTCTCCATTTTAAACTATTTGTTGACTGTTTGTTGTCTGTTACCCTTAGGACGTTCTATGACGAGAACTGTGCCGTCAACAAACCCCAACCAATTCTGAATAACACGCTCGTTTCCGGGTTCAACTTTTTTGTATCATGCTGCGTGTACGTATATAAAAGTAGGCAAGCTGTTCCATAAAAGACCGCAGCATGTTCCTCACATATGCCCAAGCGCCTCCCAGTAGATTTCAGACAGGGGGGGCTCTGTTTCTCAAACATAAATTCTAACTCCCTCCAACGAGCTTGAGAGGGTAAAACACAGAGCACTATATACGACATTGAGATAGTATAAACAGGGCTCTAGACATACAAATATAGCCGGTTTCATGGAACAACGATTATTTAATTACAGCTTGAACATCTGAGAACAAACCGGATACACCTCGTCGTTCATACGCGTGGTGGCTCGTGAGAGCATAGCTTGAGCAATGTATTACCACAGGGTTAAACTCAGTCGCTGGAATATATGGCGGCCGATAACCTGGTCTAAATCTCTTTAGTACTAGTACATGAGTAAATTGTGTCCTCGTTGTCTCCAATACTGGGGTCACCCGCTTTTGCGCATCTGTTTACCTCTACATACTGTATATAGTTTTATGCAGCGTAATGAACAGTATATTGTGCAGTGCATCATGCAATTAACTTTGCAGTGCATCATGCAGTATATTTTTAAGTGCATCACATATTATATTGTATAGTGCATCATACAGTGGGCCAAAAATAGAAAAAAATACAAATTTATTCAAAAAATAAAGATAATAATACTAGAGTATGGCGTATAACAGACCCCACGTTCCCGTTCGCATGAGTCGTCAGTATCCGCCTCGAAAGCGACGGTGAAACCAAAAGGGTCAGATGAGTAAAAAATTTGGAACAGAAACTTTCACGAGATAGTTAGGGTGCTAACGTCCAAAACCAAAATAATGTTGAAATTTGAGAATTATTTTCTTGTCACAAGTCGTGATAGCTTTTAAGGGTACGTTATTCTTCAGAAGAGCGGTTTTAGGGCGAATCTGCGCTTCGTAATATTCGCGGGCCGTTTGACCGTATTTGTAACATGAAATTACTACTAAAGACTTCTCGTCGTTCTCGTGTAAATTTCGTTCAGGGCACCGAGAAATCAGTTGAAAGCGAGTTTAGCAAGCCCCAATGTTGACAACCTGTCTTATCGATGCAACCCCATCTCGACGTCTATAAGTTTTAACTATTACCCACGCTGAGTGACTTGAAAGCGGCATGGTAACAATGCCAAGGGCAATTGAAGAAGACACGAGTATGGTAGGACACTTGTAAAGGAATAATGACTCAGCGCAGTAAAGAAATTGAAACAAAGAACAACGAAAATTTGTGACTGGGCTAAGAAAAATTGGTGGAGGGCAGGAAAAGGGGAACAAACGAAGAATTTTTGAACCAAATTCTGCAACCAAGGTTTCCAAGGAAACCCCTATATAGCCCTGTTAAAGCGTTTTTGATTGTACTCTAAATTTCCTTGGGCAAGCGGTCAGTTTTCCACGTGGCCTTGATTCTAGTTGCTCACCATAACAGATACCGCTGTTTAAAAGTATGAAACACCTCGGTTTCTATGTGGATATCATCTAAAGGACTTAAATTAAGCAGATGGAACCGTGACAAACAGGCTTAGATTAGTTGTAAACCACACCCACGTTCAACCCTGCTATCAATCCTTATATTTCACTTCCAGTTGAGTATATTTTACTTTTGATGCCCATGGGTAGAAGCATTTTGAGGTTAATGGGTAGATGGATACGAATTTTTCGTAGTTAGCCAGATGGATAGCAGCTTTTATCATTGTCCGCAGTATGGAATGCAAGCTCGTTGGAGTTCAAGTTTTTCGCGTGTATTAAGAGATATGTAGGCTAGCTGACGAGTTCTTTAAGCATTTGCACATCTTAATTAAGTATTAATATTATGATGTACTTGTATACTTAGACATTGTGGAACCGCGGCTTGAGGGACGAGTCAAGTTTTAAAGAATCGTTTACGCACACCAATTTCTTTATAGTGCGCTGTATGCTATATTTTAGTCTCATAATACATTTTACCATAAAGATTATGACGAAAAATACCGTAGAATTTGAGGAGTTGTTGTATCAATTTTTCATAATACTTTATGTTTCTGGTGCATGCGGGCGCATGTGTCTCCGTAGTTTTAGCGCTGTGGGAATCAATGCGCGGTGTTTTTGTGTCATGTGGTGATCTTCCATGTTAGTTCACCCGCTGAGCGTCCTAGTTGTTGTTGTTTGGTCGGAAGTCCGCTCTGCATGTTTTGAGGAGTTGACCGTTTGTTGGGTCGAAGATACGGTATTGCTTCTTTTCATTGAGGCTGAGATACCGAACCAGTCGTGGGCGATAAGATATTTTCTTCTCAATATCTGTGACCATAGCAATGTGGCAGTTTTAATCAAAAACTCTGAATGATCGAAGTGTCAACTGTCCTGCTTGATATATTGAGTACTGTGTGCGGCGCTCTTCCCACAGTCTCCATGTGATGTCTTAGATCTTTCGTTGAAGCGTTGCGTTCGTTTTGGTAACCTTGTCTATTACACCTTGCGAATAATATTCATTGAAAGGCATCTTAGCTGTGTGCAGTGCGGCTCGTAGATGTTACATTTTGGTGTGATTGAGTCTTCCCATCACACTTTCTTCAAGTGGCATCAGTGTTGCCAAATAGTTTATCTTAAAATAGTTTATCCTATTTTCTCTCTCCTATAATAGAGTATGGTAGCTTTAGTGGAAAAGTAGTTCCCATAGTAGCGTCATATCCTCGCAGTGAGGAGGCCTAAATGATGATCTATTTTCTTAATAATTGATGGGACGGGACTACCAGCCACATTGCGTTTCTTCTTTGGTGATTCACTGCACAAGCGAGTATAAAGTTCCTCGATTGTGATAAAGTACTTTTAACCCGTCGTAGAAGTGTGGAGAGGTCCAACTCGGTCAGTAAAGATAACGTGAAGCGGCTGTTTCCGAGAAATGATCTTTTTTGGGGCTTTTTATGTCTCCTAGAGCGCATTCCTGGCAGTTTTGAGGTGCCATGAGGAGAATTTGTTCCTTTTGTCAGGCAAAATTCTTTGAAATCGCGTGTGCTTTATTTGATCTCTTGTGCGGCGACATGATTTAGTCCATGTGCAAGTTGTGTGGATTATCTATTTTTAGAGTAGTCGTATCGGCATGCACGGTAGATGATACAGATAGTTAACTTTGTATGTCATCACGTCAGTGTGTCTACCCGGGGTATATGGTGGCTGTCGCGCACTTTGTCTGGAAGGAATCAGTAGTGGATTTTTATTCACGGTTTTCACTGCTGGGTAACTTCCAATATTTTGCTGGATTATAGGCGTTAAAAAAGCACATGATTTCCTTTGTCAAAGTTCTGTATCATTTTCGACCGTAGATCTCGGGCATTGAATACCTCTCTTCATATGTTTTATGCGGTGGTAGAGGTTAGTTTCCATCAATGTTTCAATTTACGGAGATTTCTGCAGGCGGTGGAAGGTCCTTGACTCTTTCAATATACCTGCCGTCCGGTAAGAACGTTATTGCGCAATATTTGGTCTTCGTGAGTTGTTGGACAAATACTAGATGTATGGTGAAGCGTACAAATCTACTATTTTCGATATTTGTATTTCCACCCATTTTTTCGTATGTTTAGGTGCTAATGAATGCAATTTGGCGCGAAAACTTGAGCAGCCATAAAATATGACATCGGAGGACTTCCGTTTTATATGTCTTATGTCTTAGTGGTCGAAGTGTTTCGAAAGAGTTACTCCATGATTCTAATATATATGAGCCCTACGTTGCCTGTCATGCATCCACTTTGGGATCATGAACTTTACTTCAGCAAGATTCCACAGCAGAGTCTCGACTAATTTCTCCTTGGTCGCTCAATTCGTCTTGTATATCGCTGCGGTGAAAGTTGGCGCATGTGGATGTGTGCTATGTGACCCGGTCAGTTACGTATAGCAGTCTGCCACTACTTTGTAGGTGTTTTCTGCGTGATGTGTTTAGGCCCCTTCTTACTCCATAAGGTACTTTCTGCCAGTCAATATCGCCCTAAATTTGTAAGTTGTGTGAAACCCCATGGTCCGTGGTATGAGCACTGAGTATGATTACTCAGAGGAGCCAGAGTTAGGTGTTTCATGTGGTGCCGCGGCTCAGGTGTTCACAGCATTGACTAATGTGCCATTTTGGGCGCAATCGACTAAACCAAATGATGTGTCTGCTACTGACTAGACAGGGAAAAAGAGGAACAGATAAAGGGCTGATTTCATAAGCGGCTATCGCAGTTGAATCGACTGCAGCACCAGCAGCAATCAGATTACCCGATGGCAGGCGAACCGCATAGTTAGCCAACTTAATGCCTTAATTTTGACGAGCATGTTTCTTCAATTATGGATGACCTTTTTAGGCGTTTGTACTGCGCTAAAAAGGAGCAGTTCGATAATTTATGCCGCTAAATATATACAAAGCGTTTCCGCCGCTACAGAAATAATTAAAGAAGAATGCAACTTTCTTTCTTGTAGTGAAACTGTGAGTTAAAATAAGCATACTAGCTGGAGCAAGCTATATAGATGTGTGTTGGCCATAAGGTATTTGATTGACGACTACGTACGCTATTTTTGATAAGACCCTTCATGCACTTAACGATTATCTGGATCCCATTTCTTCCAACAAGACGAAGCACAGTTTCGTGTAGTGGGAAATAGATTTCCCGTGATCGAAGAAGTTATAAGTACGGAAATATAGTTGCTTCGGAAGGCATTGCTATTCAAATTCAACAGCCTAGATTAACGGACACGCCTGATCTCCCGAAGTATGACAACAGGAAATAGGTTTCCGTTGTTTGAGTCTAAGCAGCTTTTGCTGCTAACTGCAATTTTTTTAAGCAGGATCGATCCATGGTTAAACTGATTTTTGTCCACGAAACTAGCAGAACGGATTTTTTTCTGATATTCACACCCTTGTGCTGCAATTAACGCGGATAACGGGTATAAAATGGTGGCTCTACTATTACCCCGTACAGTGGGAGGCGTCTAATGCAAGCAAATGGCGAAGCTAACGCTTGTTATTCTTGTCGTATGAAGAATAAATAACTTCATTATTGATAAATTAATTTGTGAAGAGTATAAGAAAGTAACAATGGCTGAATAAAACAGAGTGCGGGGAGATCCGATTTTGCATCTTCGAAAAATAAGGCAGATCATCAGTTTCACCGAAATCGTAACCACACTAGGTAGCAATCCGGATTTCGCGACATCATTTCATTGCGGCTCAACCAGATAGGCCTCTTACAACCACATTACTCCGTAAATAGTTAGACAAATTCAACATTTACTAAGCTGTTTTCCTAAAATTTTCATAAAGACAACATAAAACGTCCTTATTCGTGTTCGTTTCGGCATCCCCGTTAGCTAGTAGTATCATTTCTTTAGTTTGCTTAATTTCGCCTTAAGAAACTGCAACAACCTTTTGTTTGCGTCTGCAGCCTCAAGAAGCTATTTGTCACGTTCAGTCTGTTCGGTTTGTTTGGCAGATTCTTCACTAATCGGCTTAAGGGCGGTGTATAATGCATGCATCCAAACTACACTAATTTCTTGCCCCTCTCGTTTATGTCTCTTTCTCGGAGGGTTTGCGTCTTGGTGTGGTATAACTCCATCCCTAACTTCGTCCTCTCGTTTGGCATCAGTATCCATTGATCTAATCTCAGAGTGGTGCCAACAGCGTAAATCGTTTCAGAAACCAAAAAAATTACAGAAAGTAGGATTCCCACCGCTGAAATACACAAACGAGTCACTATCCCGGTTTCCACTATCTTCAAGTCTGCCCATAAAGGTCCCATAAAAGGTCTTCGACTCATCGAACTTTCTTCGCAGTAGCCCCCCTTCCCTTTGGTGTAAACATATTTCGGGTCAAGCCCTGCGATATCATTACTTGATACACCCCCGCTTAATAATTGTATCGCTTCTGGGTTAAAATCTTGTCGTTATTTAGCTGCGCAATATGTTTCCTCAATGGTCCAAAATACGTAGTATCCAGTTCCTCCCTAAACTTTGGTTCCATCAGCTGTGTCCTAGCTACTGTCACGCGGCCCACCCAAAACGTTCAGAGTGCGATAGTACATTGCAGTCTCTAAATCTGTGCTGCATACACAAACAGAAACGTCCCCATTATCAAAAGAATGCTGTCCAACCTTCACTTCTTCATTCTCAAACACTGAGCAATCGTGTTTCAATCATCGTGTTTGTTCCTTGCCTTTAGTCACTTTGACTATTTTGACAATGGTGGGCTATATACACTCCATTGTCATTGGCGATTCTTCCTGATCGCCACACATCTTTTAGTACACCAAGCAAGAGTTTGACTAATACAAAAAGTCGTTGCTGTCTATCTTTGTTTTTAGCCAGGCGTTCCTAACACCCGTTGCTCTCACTTTGCTAAGCACATCATTACACAAGGTGTTATCTAGGAGTGCCTTCTGAGCTGCATTCCTTGCAGACTCAAAAACGGATGGAATAACTCTCCTTGGATCAACCAAACCGTCAGCATCTTTCATTTCTTCATAATTATCGCCTTGGCGCTGCCAAACAGGAGAACTTGGGTCCAATGAATGCAAAACAGAACCTCCATACTCGTATTAATGATTAGCATCTGTCACGAGTAAAGGGGGTGGCACATTGGCTACCATAATGAATTCGTTACTGTCTAGCCCGATCGTCTCCCCAGTTTCTATTCAAACGTTGCCCCCACTACACTCGTAGAGGCATGAATAAGGGACGCTTTGGACTGCAGGATGCCTTGTGGTGTGAAGAGCGTGTGTTAATGGATGGTTTTGGGTGCTGGTTGCTGGTTGCTGGTTGCTATGCAATGTGGGCGTGGGGCAGGAATCACTCGTATGACTGATGTTTGTGGTTCGGGCGACACGGTGTGGACACCGTGGCAAGACTTTAACGTTAACGGCGTGGGGTGAGGATGGTGCCGGCGGCGTGGAGTGAGGAAAGGCTTCAATTGAGGGATGGGTGGCGTGAGCTAAGGGAGGTCTTAGAATAATAGATGGTTATCCTGGTGGGCAGAGCGGGATGAGGATGTCGTGTGTGATGTGGTAGTGGGATACTTGAGTGATGCAAAGGTGCGGGTAGCGCGAGGAGAGGAAGGCTTTTCGTTGAAGGAGGTCGGGTTGCACAAATGGCAGTCTGATTTTGCCTTGCAAAAAGGATAGTCCCTACAGATGATGAAGATCCGTTTTCTAACTGGAATTAAAGTGGAAACAGAATAATGAATGATGCATTCCGTTTCAACGTTTGTTGGAATGCATGAATGGAAGAACAGCTGTCTCATGATACGTTGGAATTCCAGTCGATAGCCGTTTGTTTTCGTTTCAAACTGTTACCGAGAAATGATTAGCTAGAAATCCTAGATTTATCGGTAAGGGTTCGGAAGGCTGAAGTATATGTGACCAGCTGGGTGATTGGTGATTCAGTTTTTATCCCTTTTTTCACGTTTCAGAAAGTTTTAAAACGACCCTAACTAGATTATGTTTTGTGTTTGTGTAGTCTGGAAAATTGATATACTCTAAAGGGTTCACTTTTTTTGTGAAACTTTGATTCTTTTAATGCAATGAATGTTCTTGATAAATTGAACGTTTATCCCAGAGAGAAACTAGACGCGCTTTGGTATTATCAGGCTATTTTTGGTCGGACAAAGCCCCTCGAATCCAATCCTTGGTACCTGTCCTCTGCCTCCAAACTTCTCTCTTTTTGTTTTCCCTCTGACCGGCATAGTAACCTTCTGCTCCGGGGGTAATGGTGTTAGTACTCGCGACGAAACTTCTCGGGTTAATATCCTTCAATTCGAAGACCCTGTGGTGCTGCTGGTTTGATAGTCCTCCCCTCAAGCTACGATTCTCTCGGTGAGGCTTGATTCTCGATCCCAGGCACTTGCGGATATGACCTTCCCGGGATACGGAACTCCCGTCCCTGTATATGTCGGACAAACCTTGAACTCCCTTCTTTCCCGAAAGATGACGTCGTTGACTGGGGTTGATACTCGAGAGCTGGTCCCTGGAAACCTTGCTTTATCGTTACTGGGCGTAATGTCGAAGGTTCAAGGTGAAACAGTATGTTACACCCCGTTTGCAATCGGACTGAAAGGCAAATCTAATAGAGATTTCGACCTTCGGTGGGGTTGGAAGAACTCGCAGCGCGGACAAACCTTTGTCGATATACCGGGTGGGAGGTAGGCGCACGCTAAGAAATCGCTGGTTGAACTGGATCTCTGTCGCCTCCAGTGAGCAGGCTGGAGCCTCAGACCTGGGTTAATATAGGCAGTCCGAATTTAATCCCCTCACTAAACAGTACTACAATGAAATATTTTCATTAAAAAGTTGCGATTACAAAACCAAAAACGCCGATTTCCTATCATGCCATCGGCAGTACTGTAGTGAGACACAATTTTTGTCGCCCAAATTTAGACCCACAGCGCATTAAAATGCTGCCCACAATTTTCTCCGCAACACTGCTTTAACAATAGACTAGGGAAGTGTGACGAGCAGGGCCACTGAAATGACCGCTTTGGACGGGGGGCAAACATCTGCATGTTGCGGGCTACAATCATTCGCGGAAGCTGCAAACGTGGACGAAATGGCATAGCTGAGATTTTGATAAAGCCGAAATAAATGATTATATGCCAAGTGTCTTCGAATCATATCAGAGTCTCTGCATTACAGTGCAATACTGTTATGAATTGAGATCAACCCTGCAGGTACATTTATGTTATGAATTGAGATCAACCCTGCAGGTACATTTCCCTCCACGAATGACCCCTAATCGTGCCAATAGCACCGCAATCTGTCCAGGTTATCACAATTACACCTTTTTTCATCTCTAAATACCACAGAAATTCACCATTGCGCACCATTCGTGGAGTGAAATCGTGCCTGCTTGATTCGGTCAATTTTGTGCTGTTTCATCAGAGGGTTTTCCATTTTGAATTTGTTGTAGCGAAAATTAACATTACCAACGAGGTATGCTTTCGTTCGGGAGACAGATATGTGGATTTTTAGCTCCTCTCGTAACGCCCTAGCGCTTTTTGAAAGGATAGAGGTGGTCCAAGCAAGTTTTCTTGCATCACGGACGGACATTTTTTTGGTGATTCTCGCGTTCCCTACGATCTGCAGAGCTCTCTGGGTCCTGACGATAGGCTCTGATGACTTTCGGGACCTCCTAAGTTGCTTTACCGTAGACTGTAGGTAGTGGTCGGCAGTTTGAAGTGCGGAGGCCCGCAATCGTTCGCGTGGCGTCAGTTTAGGTCCTTTTGGCATTTTCACAGCTCGATAGTGTCGGAAGGAGGGTAGGAGGGTCCAGGTACCCTTTATTCTCATTCAAAATGCACTGGACTGGAGATAACTTGAGGTCTAGAGCAGGTTTCCTATGGCAACAATCGCCTTGTTTTTTGGATTTCAATGAGTCACTCCTTGGAAACATAAAGATTTATTTAAAAATCCCTATTCATACCGTTTGGGGACCAGAAAAGCCGATTGGGCAGATTTATTTTTAATTCTGCTGTACGGTTGTCGTAAAATTTGCTCAGAAGGAGGGTGTCCTATGGTGTCAGTCGCCACTGTACACCACAACCGCTTCGGGATCACGAGGAAGAGACAAGAGAGAAGCAAGAGGGTAGGTTGCTGTAACAGCTCCACCAAAGTCGTTATCCGCCGCATGGTCGTCGCCTTGGGCATCCCCTTTACTCTCAACGTCTAATGAACTCTGTCATTACTCTACCTTCCGCTCTGCTCTACTTTCTACTCGCAACTGCCAAATATCGCGGTGTACGCGTTATCAGTTGTCGCACGAGCTATGATACCTACGTTTAACGACAGAAATGACCCCTTCGCCTTAGAGCTTCCGATACGGGCCGCAATGGCAGCCGCATACTCGTCGACCACCTTTGATGTGGTCTCCGACGGGCATCCCATGGAATCAAAGGCTAGCGGGACAAACTGCCAGCCGAGTTGCGGGCGTCTAGGTGAAGCATGGCCAGGAATGCGTCGATTTTGGTCGCGAAGTCCCTCAGTTTCCGTCGTTCGCCGCATGGCGGCAGCTCGCGCTTCCAGGGCTCCCTTGGATAGGAAGCACTGTTGGAAAGTATGTTGGCCGTAAGGTTTTATTGCTCACTAACTGCTCCCTAACTGGATGTTCCAAATCGGTTTCGTGTAGCGCGGCTCGCGACATAATGGCCATGAACACCGACGACCACAAGGCGCAACTTGCACGCTGGTAGATGCGCGTGCAAATAGTAGCGTTCGAGGTTTGGCATCCCCTGGCTACACGGGGTACAGACTCTTCGCTGAATAACAGTCTCCGAGAGAGGGCACCGAGGGAATCAAAAACCAGGGGCTTGGATCGGAAAACCGTGTCGCGGGAGAGCTAGACGGGGGCACCAGGCGCCTCGACAGCTTGCGTCGTACATGTAGGACCTTGCGGAGGTGCGTGAGGGCGGCAGCCCCTGGCGACTTGCGT
This sequence comes from Kappaphycus alvarezii, assembly GCA_002205965.3. Taxonomy (NCBI): domain Eukaryota; phylum Rhodophyta; class Florideophyceae; order Gigartinales; family Solieriaceae; genus Kappaphycus; species Kappaphycus alvarezii. The sequence goes on along the minus strand of NADL03000675.1, from coordinate 569,482 downwards.
CGCTTTCGTAAGTGAGGACTCCTGAAGTGGGGACGTCACGGCGACATCACATGCGATGGGCCGGTCCATGAGGCCGTCTTCAGGGTCACGGAGGGTTGCACGGGGGGAATGTCGGCTAGCCTTGAGTCCGTACCAGGCACGAGATTCTCGACTACAAACTCATAATTCAGTCTGGTAGAGCGGAAAACGTGCCACGCGAACATGTTGCGGACAGAGTTGTGGCTGTGGTCCTCAGAAAGCGGGGCGATAAACCGCGGCGGAGATGGGTGAAGTACCCGCAGGCGCTGGATCGTACTTGGAGCGTTGACGTCGGCGCACGGGGCATTGTGGAATGTCCGCAACGCCTTGCCATGCGGGCATCTGCGCAGAGGGCCTTAGCCCGCCGAGAACGGTTGGCTTTGGGGCGAGCGTTAGCGCAAGCACTGGAGCAGCGCTCGATAACCCACTGCGCTCGGTGGTGACTCGCGTTGAGAGGATCAGCCCACAGGGCGCCCCATTGGCAGCCAGTGTAAGTCCGCCCTATCCGGTCCCGGAGCGCGTAGCGTTTTCCTTGGACGGATCTCCACCGTTCCTCACCCCGAAAGCTGCTCCACATGGTGAGCAGCAAATGAAGATGCAGAAAGGCGCCATGGGTGGCAGCTTCACCTTGCGCGGTTGGCAGCGGCTTTGACCAGCTTGATGAGGTGGAGGACGAACTGGCGGAGACATGCGGGGGGCATGTCCTGGAACAGGGGGGATTTTTGAGTTTTGTTTTAATGTATGGAAGACGTGGTCGGTTGTATCCACGCCGCTGGAAGTGCGTTGCGCGGGAAGATGTCCGCCCCTCCGTAACGGGTTTGTTGGATGTCATAAGAGGTCGGAAAGGGACTGTGGGCAGGGGGACGGGGATATGGTGGACGACTCCATGGTTAATATTAAGTGGAACATCTGGCGACAGCTGCCTTCGAATGGGATCTATCACCGCACTTGCCAGCATCCCGCCGACAACGTCTCCCATGGCCTGCGTAGGCACTGGCGAGTTGGTACTTACAGTAACAGAGAAGTTTAACTTATCAATGTACTGTGTACAGTCCAGTAAAAGTTTTTTAACTTGTGCTGGTCACATATGTGGACAACTGTGCATTACAGTGGAAGAAATGCAATGAAGCACTACATTACAGTACAACACAGTACAGTGTAATACAGCGCTGTAAGTTTCCGTACATAAAAGAAACGTGCCGTACAGTACAGTACAGTGGCATGCAGTCCAGTATCCATAGCTGCTGACGCAGTAGAAGAATTACAGAAAAGCGAAAGTTCCCGAAAACGCAATAAAAACTGTGCTGTAAGTTGTCCATGTGTTGTTTTGCGGTACCAAATGCAGTTTTTGTGTTCCATGTCGACGTCGGATATCCGCCCTCAAATCCCGTGATTTGCTGGACCGAGCTTGCCCTACACTCGCTGTTGTTCTCGACTTTTCTTTAATACATATTCTTTCTACCATCCAGCCATCCTCCCCGGGTTGCTGTCTTGCCAGTCTCGGACCATTATATCCCATCCTAGATTTCCGACGCCTTTGCCCTTTCCCCTTCGCCCACGTTAAGAAATCTGCCCACTTTTCGTCCTCTTTCGTACCCAAAACTCGGATCGTTGCTCAAGTCCAGAAGTAACGCCTTCGCTGCCCGGTAGGGTCACTGCCCTTTGTGCCCGTCATGGTGCACTTCAAGCCCAAACGACCATTCAGTCCCGTAAGTTGATTTTGCTTTCGATCACGATTACCAAAGTGTTCGAACACTTTCCTCAAGCTTCGTCTCCAGACCTATCTTGCGCTAACTCTTCGCACATTATTTATGTTTCCCCTTTGGACATCAACAGGTTCTCACGCTCAAAGCACGATTGACGAGATCCTCAAGGCCCACAATGAAACCTCTCTATCTCTAGTTTTGGACAAGTTTAATTCTCCTCACAACTTTGAGCGCCCAGAGGAACGCAACCTTCTCAACTGGTACAAGGTTCTCAATAGGTTTGACGAGCTTCTGGATCGATACGTCTCAACCTGGAACATTTTGGCAAAGCCTCCAAAGATAACCCAAACTCCGCACAGAAGGCTGCAACATCGTCTGATCATCGTTCCAAGTTGGCCAGCACCCAGCAACATTCCGCCTCTGCCAAGCAGGGAAGGGCTGCGGTAGTTCTTCAACAAACGATGGTGAAACTAGCAATAAGCCGAAATCCGATCTCGAGAGATTACCCGCATCCTTTACTCCGACAACCTCGTTGATCCGTCAAGTGTTGCGCGTCACTCAGCGTCTCATTCGGAATGCCTCTCACGACACCAGAACAGTGTACAATTCAATCGAGCACCTTGTGCTCTTCTGGCGGATGACAACTCCGCCATTGTTCTTCTAACTTTGGAAATCATTAGTATGCTGATGCAAAGGTCTCACAAACTCCGCCCCACCCGTACCCAGATCAATTTCGAACTATCGGACCGTCTTCTCGATCTAGCAGCCGGATGGGGAGGTAGAGAAAATCGTCTCGGGCTTTTAGAGTGTTGCAGCTCGAAGAGTGTGAAGTCCCTTCCACTTGACGGCAACAGGTTGCACTTCGACTTCACGAGGCCTGCTTCCTCGGGTCTAACAGTCACTCTCCTGACGAACCATCGTCTCGACGGGAATTACATTCGTTCCCGTCAAGTGAGGGTCCGGGCAAGAAGGGAGGATTCCAGGCAACGCAAAAGTCATCTGAAGCAGGCCCAATCCCGTTATCCGCGAATAATACTTCAAGGTCAGTTTCACATGATCTTGCACCGATCGTCCGTTCAAATGGCTCGGTCACCTCGATCATTATTCCAGACGTTGGACCCTTCCCTGGATCTGAGAAATGGTTGCTGTCGGAGTTTGCAAAAGCACATAACGTTCCGAGGAACAAATTATTCTCATTACTTTGCGCTTTTCGACGTGCGAAAGGTTTCAGTGAGGGCAGAGAGTCACGCATTGAACTTGCAGTGATACGCCTGTATGCGCTCACAACCTGTTCCATTTGCAATCTTTGCAAGCTCCGCTCCATGATTTGTTGGCGAAAGAGCCAGAATTGCTGCAAGACATTGTTGCACTAGCATGTGCGGGAGAAAAGGATGGTGTTGAAGATATTCCAGGTGCCTGCGTATCATTGCCATTCGGTGCCTGACAGCGATGTCATCGGATAGAAACCAATTTACCTCGATAATGAATGCGACTGGTGTGAACGTACATCACGGCGCCCTGCAAACGCTGCTTCGCACCGAAATATCGTCGCTACTATCACGGAGCCCAGAAACTCTGGCGAAGGCACAGGTCAATCGATCCAATGGCTTTAGATCGCACCTCGGGTCCTCCTGGCGCATCATCTGCCGACGAATCCCCGTGGAGATAACGACCTTACGTTGCTTGTCCGAAAGCAGGCGTGTTCCGGAGGTCACCCAGCATATTCTTACCACAGAGTCGCTTCTTGCACTTGTACACAGTCTCGGTGTGTCGGCAGGGTCTTCTGGAGCTAGTCCACTGGCAAATTCCGGTGCCTTGGTATTCTTGTACCGTTACTCAGTGACAGGGATATGCGATTCACGTGTTGTTTCTCAGGCCATACGCGCGATGCACGCTATCATCGAGGGGTCGCAAAACGTGGGTTGTCAGCTTTTTCGAGATCATGACGGTTTGCGTTTAGTGGCGAAGCGAATTGCCGCTGAAGTGGAGATTAGCGGGGTTGATGTCTCTGAAGCAGAACAAGTGGCTGCGATGAATCTGTCGAGGAGGCGGCCCTTAAGAAAAGGGGAGAAAGTCGAGAGTTGTATGAAAGACTAGGGAGGCGGCAAATGTCTCCGTCAGAAGCATTGGAAAATTTCCCTCCAAGTTCAGGTACGGCTGCACGGGGCCTTCTGCCGCACTCAAAGTGGGCACTGATCCGAGCTCTTCATCAGCTCTTGCTGCGTGCCCTCGGAAATGGAGGAAACGAGTGAGGGAATTAGTGTAAGTTCGGAATACCAAAAGCTTTACGGAAAATCATGGGGCAACCATTTCTTCACGGTGGTAGTCTGTTTCAATCCGCAGCCACTGTTACACGGAAATTGCCCACGCGGAACCCACTGCAACAGCAGAGCTTGTCAAAGCTGGCCTCGCGAAGACGTGCTGAGAACGATCCGCCTCGGTCTGCCGCCGTGCGGAGAGGCTGTTCGATGTGTGCCAAACTTGCTAGCTGCCCTATGCCTTGCCCCGAGTGCGAGGGAGAGCATAGTCAACTCCAGCCATTGAAGCAGTATCTCCTTCGACTGGCAACTCCATTCTATACCCGTGCTCTTCACGGCGAGAGTCCAGTTATTATCGGCAGTGCGCTAGACGAGCTTATGAGACACGTCGAAGCGCTTCGTCCTGATGGGAACCAGGCTATGATAGAATATCTTCGACTTTCAGCCCAATTTGTCGAGTCTGAACCTGACAGTTTCCGTCGCCCACGGATTAATCTAGCAATATCCGTCGGGGGTCTTAGTAAGAGTGCCGACGAGAGCAAGGGAGCAGTTTCAGAGAAGGAACTCACGAGCAAATCAGCTTCAAACAAGGGGGATACCGAGAAATCGTCGCCGGACTCAGTTCTCCTGGACAGAATGAAACTAGCTGTAGCGAATAATTGCTGCCGTCTCGCTGGGTTTCCACAAGGGAGTTCAGAGCATCAACAAGGTATTGTAGAGAAGGGTGGACTAGAGCAAATGATCCAATTGCGCTACGCACCTGCTCTTGTTTCTCCTGAGGCTGCCGTGCGGGAAGGGTATCCCCCTGCTCGCCACTACCCAACTCCTGCCCACACTCTGAACTCACTTGGCGCTTCTCTGCGAAACCTAAGTTCGCGCCACGCGTCCTCGGTTCTGAAGAGCCTGTTCCACGCCATCCTGCGGGATGCATCCACTGTGTCAAGACTTGGGAAGGCACTTGGAGACAACTGGCTACCGGAAGAGGACCTGAAAGTAGGACTTTCAGGCTCCAAGGAAAGTGCTGAAAGGGAGCAAAGAGCTAGGGATCAGAGTCAAAAATGGAGGGAATCCAATCAGAGTCAAATGGGGAAGTGTCGAATACACCACGAATGTTGAAAGAATCCGCAGTGAAAGAGTCTCTTGATTGTGATCTCACAGATGTAGACACATCGTACTTTACGGGAGACAAAGATCATCTGCGCGCGAAGATGATGGTGGCTCTGAAAAAACTGCGAGTCGGCGTTTCGCTGCTTAGCATTCTTTTCTCGAGCAGAGGTCCAGGAACCTCTGCTCACAATTGGGAATCAGCGAAGGGATCACTGTAGCTGCGGTTGTTTCTACGGTAGAGAGAGCAGCACGATACCATCTTGCGGTAGTGTACACCGGTTGACCTTGAGTGCGTCGAGCGATGGAGATTTAAGCACAGCCCGAGTCACAGCGGCTGCAGATCCTGCACTGACACCCCTTTCCGCCAGTCACGTCTTAGAAACTCTAGGAGACATCGACAAGTTATTGGGATGGCCAGTTTCCTCAGACGATTCTTTCAAAGATGCCTGCAAACACTACTTCGTTCCGCCGAAGAATCAAGAGGCTGTTCGTCAAGATGTCAAAGGACTAGCGTGGTGCCTAGTTACGTTTGCCGTAGCAGCTCAGCGTTTGTATTCAAACTTATCCAAGGCTTTGACTTTCACTTCCCGTCGCCTTTCTCGGGACCCCGCACGGTATGCAGCTAGTGCGAACGCTATGGCAGCAACGATCGGGAGAATATTTGCGTTACATCTTGTTACGACAGAGAAAACTGTGGGATGTCCGTGTAGTAAGCATGGGGGGCGGCAAAGTTGTCGCAGCCTGGGATTACTTGAGAGGCGTTCTTATCGAGATGAAAGGAACCCTTTTCGATGAGCCCCAGAAGGGAACACAATCCGTAATATTGAAGTCATTTCTTGACGCGGGAGGGGCTGAAGCACTCCTCCGGGCAACTAGGCCGCTGGAGATTGTCCGAATGGCATCGAGTCAAGATCCGTCGAGCATTGAGTTGATCGGAGTAAATAATGATGGTGGGCGCAAATCCCACCAGGCACTGAAGAAATTGTTAAGGGACAGCCGCTCACAACGATGTCATACATTTTGGCTCTCGGTGATATCGCCGATCGGATAAGGCACGAAGTGGTACCGAAAAATAATTCCAAACTGAGTAGACGGCCTCCTACCACAGACAGCGAAGGAGACACAGGCACTTCATCAGACTCGGTCAGCAACCAGGCTCGCGGTATTTCCCGGATTGTTGTTAGCGAGGGAAAGAGTGGCAGAGCGCAGTCACTGATTTCCTCGAGTGATGGGGAAGCTTCACGAGAGGAGTTCCTCGAAATTATCTCAACAGCGTCAAAATCTAGAGCCTTGAGAGCGCAGGTTGACCAAGTCAAAGAATCCACTATCAAGCATTGTGCTGAAGGGTCCGTCCGTCGTGTTGTCTCTGATGTATGGAACACTCTTTGCAACTTCTTGTACCTTTTCGGTACATGTCCTAAGTTACTCAATCCAAGCTCATCCCATATGCCAGACTCACCACTTCCCGGTACAGATTGGGAATCTTGGGAAATACAAAGAAGTGCTTTAACTGTTACTCTGAATCTGCTGGTTGGAGTGACAAAGTCCCCTTCAGATTTACTTGCCGCATTCAGGCCAGATGGGTCGGGGATGCAGGATGTTCTTGGCATAATTCATACGACATCTCAGATGACCCAGGAGCTATCTAAGAAAAGAACGACTGATGGGAATAACGGGATGCTTGATGAATCTGAAGATTTCCTTGAGCGTGAAGAGGACATCCCTCCGGCGAGGAGACCAACACCAGACCCAGATATGCGAAGCCTTGTTGACATGGGGTTTTCCGAACGACGAGCGGCCCACGCCTTACGACGAACTGCCCCACGGGGACTACAGCATGCTGCCGAATGGCTCTTAAGTCATCGAGAAGATGATGACGATTCAGATTCTGTGGGCACTGATGAGGCAGCTGGCAACGTGGTTGGGATGACGGCGATGACGGTGACGAGCAAGATGAGGAAGAAGGTGCCGGAGATGATGGCCAGAACGATGAGGATATCGAAGACACTGCGGGTAATGATGTCGACGACGATGATCAAGACGATGAGGGCGAGATTGAGCCAGCGGCCGATTCTGATCACCATTCAACGGGCCACGAAGAGGCAATGGTGGATAGCGAGCCTGAACAACCTGGGGATACTGGTAATTCAGATGCTGTCGAACCTAATGCAATCTCAGGGTCTGTGGAGGTTTCAGAAGAGGGCGCTCCAAGAGTCAAAAAGACGATGCCGCCAGCGAAAAGTTCTCAGCATGCGAGTACCTCTCGACAGAAATTGAATGTGAAGAAGATGGAGTTGCCTTGCTTGAAAACTGTTTATCTACTGAGCTCAGTCTTCTTACTTCTGCAGTTGACAAAACCACCACATTTACGTCCATTGGCATTCGCAATCTTTGCGACCTAACTTCCTCGCTCAGTGGCATGAACTCCCCATCGAATCAAGCCTCAGAAAAACGCAGGTCAAAAGAGTCCCTGAGCACAGCACCAGTAACGGTCAATGAGTTTGCCGATGCCAAAAAGGAATTATTCGAGTCACTCCTACCAGTCATCCGGGAAGTGATCCAGTGTTCATCTTCGCACATCCATGGAAGGCACTTACCGTATTGGCCATCGAACTGCTCTCCATTATTCAGAAGGACGGTGCATTGCGAAAAGAAGAATCGGCAGAGTTTGCGGCACTACTGAAGGGTGGTTAGAGCTGTTCATTTCGAAACACGAGGCTGCATCGGAGGAAAATGCAGGTGTATTAGCACACACCGCAGCTTTGTGGGCTCACTACGGAGGAAATCACGCACGTCGTGCGTTGCAAGCATGTGGGACATTCCGACTCGCCATGGAATGCGTTTCAAGTATTGCAGGTAAATGGGAGAAAGCATTTGGTGGTCCAGAAGTTGACATAGAGGCCACTCAGCCTATCCAGAAACTGTCTATCCGCGAGAGAAGCCCGAGATGACAGCCGTCCCAGTTGTCCAACTGAGGCATGGGAAATCTGCGAAGACTCAGTCGAAGATGACATTGTCCACCAAGCAAACTCAGGACGGTTACAAAGAAGGAAGCACAAGAGCTTCAAATTATGACAATTTGTATTTTACATCTGGACGCCCTCACTCGATACGATGCGAAAGACAAAATCATACAGAAGGCAAACGAATCTCGCAAGGCGAAGGAAGATGATTCCGGCAAAGTAAACAAGGAATCGGGGGTCAAACATTCAGAGAGGATGGAAACTGAGGAAACAAACCCCGCAGTGAGCCATGAACAACCAACCCAGCCTGTGAACCGCGTGCGGAGTGACAGCGAAAGAACAGCAAAAGCTCTAAGCGATCTCTTACGTCAGATGTTTGGCTCGTCTTCCTCTGCCATGGACGTAGACCTGAAATCTTTAGATGGTGACATAGATCTCAAGACTGCTCGCACGTCTGGGGACGCATGCAAAGCTGAAATCATCAGTTCTGCCAGAACTTCAATAACTTCTTGGACTCGGAAAGAAGAGGATGTAGGCGAGTTCTCTGATCTAGAGAGGAAGGTGTTGATGAAGCAATGCATCTCTATGCTGAAATTATGGAAGGAGGTTGAGGTTGGCGATGCCTTGCTATCGGTTTTGCAGCTACTTGGTAGTCTCACGTCTGACTGGGACCTCGCACGCGTGGCAGCTGATGCAGGTACCGTATCGTTGCTTCTTAGTCTCCCGCATCTTCGAGCAAAACAGTCTAGGTCAACGGATTTCAAGGTTGTACGGAGCCTTACGAAAACAATTTTGCGCCATCTAATTGAAGATCCAGAAACGCTGGAAGAGGCATGATTGCGGAATTTCGCTCCCTTATGTCCTCGGGACAATCCCGAGCCCGCCCGTCATTCACCATGAAAACACTTATGACTTCAACTTCACCATAGCTGCTCGAAACATCCAGTGCTACATATCCGCGCTAACTACAGCAGTGCGTGGAACGAATCTGAACGAAGAGGAGAGCTTCAGCTCGCAGAATACAAAATGAGAAGCATTCAGCTATGGAGAAGCTTCTTGAGAAGAGACAGAATGTCCAAATGGTAATTTCGGCAGTATCCGCGCTTATTTCTGAGGACCAGCCCAAGACAGGAGCGCAGGTCACGCCTCCCACTCTCAATCATCAACACGCAGCGAGGAGATGGAAGTGTTAGCCTTTCAAGGTTTGCTATGGATACTCTGTCTGAATTTGTGGAGTTTTCTCAGATTGCAGCGGTTGCCTTCATTAAGACAGCTTCACCCTCGCAGCTGGTCGCAGGCTCCGCCTTAGACTACGTGATTCAAAACGTCTTGCCAGTGAGACAATCCCGGGGAAGAGAAGCAGCTCATCACTATCTCAACTTTCTGGTGATAGGGAAGAATTGGCGAAATCAGCACGGAATCTTTTCCTTGCTCTCTGTTCCAAAACAGCACATGCTCACGAAGAAGCGGTGAAGTGCTTGGCGAGGGCAGTTAAACTAGAAGCTGACAAAAGCGAAATTTCTGCAGATGTATTAACGGGGCTTGCGCAATGTGTGGTACCTCACACCAAGTTGCGTGTGCTCCGAGTTATGCTTGAATGCGGAATGGGGAATGACCTTGCCAGAAGTCTGCATTCGCTTGATCTTAGTGTAGAAAGAAACTTTGAAGTTGCGATGACGTGTTACGGGCACTATCCCTAATCGGCCAAGCTGCAACACATCTGGCGCGTCATGGAGCAAACACACCTGACGGTGTATCGTTTGGAAGTAGCAGTGGCCGGCACCCGTGGGGCTCTTTAAGGGAGAGGGACTACATGGTATTGTAGCTGGAGACGTGGAGAGGTAAGCGAATGACTGAGGAGTTGTGCATGTATATAAGAGCGTGGGTAGTTGTAGACGTGGAATATGTGGTTTCGGTGGATTGGAACCGTTATCTAATTGTCACTTGGCTCATGGACTAGAATGTACTGTACATAAAGAGATGTAGCTCCAGTATCTCCTACGTACTTGTTTGAAAAAGAGCGGCTGTGTTGGTGGCAACGTCTTACAAAGACAATGGGAGATGCTCTCAATCGCAGTCTTCAAGAGGGTATTATGCCCATCATGGTACCGGGTCTGAACTGAGGCAGGAATTATGGACAGTTTCTCGTGTTTACGAGAGTCTTAAAATAAGGGTCCGTGTCGAAGGATGGGAGGAGAGTAGTGAGGGATGGAGAGCAGTGTGGTATTTTGTTGAGTTTCTGGTAGGCAGAGTAAAGTGCTGTAGTTCTGTAGACGGTAAAGCGCATGTAAGAAAGTTTGGATAAAACTACACACAGAAAATCCTAGGACTCATGTGTAGGCGGAGATCACGTGAACAGAATATCGGAATTTGAATTCGTGAAAATCTCATGCACGAGGACGAAGCCATTCGTGAGCTAATTACCTCACCGAGCAATTGCAATCCGCTTGCCAGCATAATCGCTTCTCGATGAGGCCACCCGCATTCAGACCAAGGCTCAACTTTGTCACCCTACACAATCCATTGATTCACCAAACCCAAGCAGCAAAAAGTATGTCGACGAAACCATCAGCGACGTTTTGTAGCTGCTCGACTCATATCGCTCCCTACCGGAATAGAAATGGAAGTCATTGACCTGCCGCATTTCCCTTCACATACCAACACACTAAGAATTCCTTGCCTTCCCCGCGACCCAGAAACGCTCATCTTCATTCACGGCAGTCTGCACGCCGCTTGGTGCTTCCAGCTTTTCCAACCGTTCTTTGCAGCGGGGCTATCAAACATTTGCTGTTTCCTTACGTCAGGCGGGCCTCACTCAGACATCGGACACCGACGCTCCTACTCTCAGTCAGCACATCCAAGACCTCAACGCGTTGATAGAAAACTCAACTTGCGCAGCCACCTGTCATCGTCGCTCACAGTATGGGGGGTTTTATAGCTCAAAAATGGGTGAAGGCGGCTTTGCCCCTAGGAAATTGATACTGCTAGCAAGTATCCCTCCGTCCGCGACTGCCAACATGGCATTGCGTATTATGTTTAAAATTGGTCTCCGCAAGACCTATGTTATCACACTAGGCTTTATTCGCAATACATGCGCCCAGGATGTTGATGTTTGTCGCCTCATGTTCTTTTCATCCAAGATACCCCAGGATTCTCAGAAGAGATTGAAAGTGATGACAAACTTCGTGAGTATATGGAATATCTCAAGCTGACCGGCAGAACCCTTGACAGGAGAGATTTGCGCTCGCCAGTCAAGGAGACTGCAAATTTTGAGGTCAAGCAAATGTTCTTGTCATTGGAGCCGAACAGGACTGCATCGTTGACGATGAGGGGGTTAATGAGACAGCGCAGTTGTGGCAGACAAAATCCTACTTTGTGAAACGCCCCACATGATCTGATGCTCTCATCGCAATGGACCGAGGTCGCCCAATATATGTCTGACTGGCTCGACACGAATCTTTAACCTCTGCTAGTACCAGCAGCTGCGGAAGACAGATAGATGCGTTGGTAACCGTGTCTATCTTTGAGACTATCGACAGCTTGTCATCCCGGCCTAAAAGTCTTCCTGAGACTTTGAATCCATTAACTTACGGCTGATTCCACAGGCACAACTGCAATATTTGTGTTACCCGATAAATTAACGTATGACGGCTTGATCGCCTTCTTACCAAGGCGCACCTTTTTCCATACCATTGAAGGCTGCAAATTTCCAGTACCCAGCTGACCCTCATCATTCCCTCCAATGCACCATATTTCCCCATTGTCTTTGACAATACAGGTATGGTTTGCCCCCGCAGAGACGGCAGCCGCTCGAATGCTGACATCTGCAATTGGCGACGGAGGCGCAAGGGACGAGTAATTATGGTGCCCCAATTGACCCCACTGGTTGAAACCAAAGGAGAAAACGGTCCCATCCCGTACAAGCATGACACTGTGGGCTCCCCTCCCGCCACCTCCCGAACGGCTAAATCAGACACAAGTTGTGACTTACGCAACACCCCAGATTTCTGCTGATGCGTGCTTAGCCACGGCTCGGCCGAAATCCCGAGCTGTGCCCAATGGTCATCCCCCACTCCGAACAGAGTTCCGCGCTTGTCCACAAACATAGTGTGTTGATTCCCGCAGGCCACCTCCTCGACATGTACTCCATCCGGCAACTGGACACGGCGAGGAATGTGTGGATCGCTTTTTGCAGAGGCGTCAATGGAACCTGTTCCGAGTTGACCGCGCGAATTTGACGATCCCCAGAGTAGGCCTCTCCAGCACGAGTTAGGGCAACACAGTGATCCTGACCGCAGCTTACCCGCGATATCCGCGCCCGCGAGATACAGCCCTCGAGTGTTTTTGCCGGTTCCAACGAACCTTGAGCGTTGATAGTGGTTTGAAGGACGCGACCCGATGCATCCACCATGACTAGTTGACGCGCTGAATCCATGACTGCGACATCAGTAACTGGTTGGGGTGTCGGAATGTGATGGACAGTATCCCCATCGTTACCAGAACTGAAGCCATACACCACCCCCCCTGATCCATGGCAATGCCGCATCCATTGCCGGCAGCCGCTTTGACAATTTGATTGCCGACGCCCTGAATTATCCTCGGTGTTTTTCCAAATGCCCCTCCCCACGCCACGACATGTCCAGGTTGCGTTGCAATTGCCTGACCGCACCAAGTTGAGTGGTCGTTGTGTCATCGCGGGGTGGGGAAGGATGAACCAGCCAACGCAGCCAGGATTTAGATGAGTCATTTTCTGCGTTTGTGATTTCTGAAGTGTGTACGAGCCCCACGGCAATGCCTGCGAGCGCGATGGTGTGGCGGACACTGGACATGGGACGTTGCCGCAATTGCAGACGTTTACCGAATGTGGCGCTGCGGTATTGCTTCTGATCTCAGGCGCTTGGACGGCAGCGTGGTGCTGGCTGGACGCGAATACCTTGTGTATGGGGGAAGCTTTTTTCGTTGAAGCTGATACGGAATGGCTGAATGACACGCACTACAGCTGTAGCGAATCAGCAGCAATATGTTTAGTGCTTGTGGAAACTATCGATTAAGCCCGTCCTGGTTGCTACGAGTGCTTGTACCGACTTGGTCTTACGCATTCACTTGCAAGGGTGGAGATGAACACACTCGTAAACGGTTTCAGCGAATGACTTGGCATCATTTGAGTTTGCAAAGCATAAAGGGAGCCGTTAAGGGAGCCAGCTCTGCAACATAGCGTTGTCATACTCGCATTCAATTCGACGTCCCAATAGCTGTGCTACAAAAGCGTGCCACCAAGCGCATCCTACTTTTACTCCGCGCCGATCTCATAATCACGGAGCCTCGCTGTCCCTTCACGCCGACGATGCAATCAACAGTCACTGCAGATGTCCGATCTCGCAGCCTGCGCTGGACTCTTGACCAAAGAATGTCTGGAATTTCCGCAACCTTCCGCGGAACAGAACCATGTTGGTGCGAATTTGGGCAAAGCAACGCGCAGTCCAATGTATGCGGGGCGTAGTTTGCGGCGATGGAGAGCTTGGTGGTAACTTTGCACGAGTTAGATTTCTAAGGTTGATGAGCAGCAGACGGTTGAATACCTTTCCGAGGTGGAAGGACCTTGAGATATGCTCTCTCCACGACAGGCCATTTGCAGCATGAACGAGATTTCAACGCAATGATTGACCGTGAGGACACAGGTGCCATGTTGGAGAGTAATGTTTGCATCAAGGTTTAACCTCAAAGTACGGATACCTAGGCTGCGAGCCTTGTGTGCCGTAGCGCCGACCAAACGATTTCGATCGACAATTCCACCAATGACATACACTGCGTGCGGGTCGAGGTGATGCAGGACGTCATCAGCATCGTGAGTGAGGTAGACTAGTTTGCGTTTGTCGTGAAATTGTGTGAGACTCTTTTCGGACAGCTGAACCGGCCAAGTCTCCCATCCTTGCGCGGCAAACGTTAACACGGGCTTGATGACAGAGTCAATGCCAGTGATGGACATTGCCAATGGCGTGTTGCCGCTTTCCGCGCACTTTCTCAATGCGTTGTACGAGTAGGCTAGTTGCCGTGCCAGACTTTTGCGCTCCTTGTCATACATTTTGTCATTCCAACCCAAATCGACACAAAAGGCGTATCGTGTTTGATGCTGAAGCACGTCTCTGATGTGTGATCTCGCTCACGTTCCTCCGCCCTACCTGCTCTCATAGTTTCAAGTCTCTCTCGTTGAACTCGTTGCTCTCCTGGAGGGGTAGGGATTGCCAGTATGCCTCTCTTTCTGCTTTTCGTTGCGCCTTTTGTTGCGCTGGTGAGATCGGCGGGCTTCTTTCCGAGCCTGTTTTCGTTCTTGCAAGCGCTTTTCCCTCCTCAGTTTTTTCTGCTGATTTTTAGAGATGCCTTGCAAGTTGACGAGACGGTCGGCTTGGTGAACTGCGGGTCTCGATGGCGGCGGAGGTAGAAAGGCGTCATGACGGGGACGTCGAAAGAGTTGACTCAGAGTGGCACCCATGGGGTGATCCACCGGGATATGATGCGTGGAATGGGTATTTTCGGCAAGATTGACGGCTGAATGTGCTCGCGATAAAGAGGGAGGGGGGAATTTCTGGGTTATTTTCATGTATGGAAGATGTGGCCGGTTGTATCCACGCCGCTAGCTAGCTTTATCTTCTCTATTCATTCAATATTTGACAGTTTTTTTTGAATTGGTCGTGAATCACGACGGCGCAAATTCTCTTGCTTTTCCACATTTTATCCTTCCCCTTACGCCACCGCCGTCAACAAGCTCTTCCTTCTCTCCAGCATCCGTTTGTTATTTCCTTGACAAATCACATCTCCAGTGTCGCCGTCGAATTTGCTTCAAACTGCAACCTCGTCCTGCCTCAATCCTCTCCCTCCACCATGCTCGAAGAACAGCGTCCGTCTGTCGGCCGTCACAGGCGCTTGGCAATTTCAGAAGACTCGGATGACGATTCCACACCCCCAAAGCCGTTCTAACCACCGCCAAAGCAGACGAATTCCGTCCCAAACCATACCGCCTCATTGCTCGCGGCAAAGGCTTCACAGCCATGGACGATATGTCCCGTTTTGATAACCTGGACTATGTCGACTTGACGGCAAACGCCCTAACGTCTCTAGACGGATTGGCTTCCAACTTTCGACTCAAGACCCTCATCGTCAAGCAAAACAAACTCACCCACATTGACCCTCTGCTCAAGCATGACAACTTGCAAGTTGTCGACATATCTGACAACCAATTTTGTACTACCGAATGGCTGTTCCGGGCACGCTTTACCACGAATCTCATCGCACTCGTCTGTCGAGGAAATAACATTGTCACACTCGAGGCCCTGTCCGGCCTAAAGTCCATCCAGTCCCTCGTCATCAGCAACAACAACATCGAGGACATATCCCCAATTATGCAGCTCACAACCCTCACCAAACTATCCGCCTCCAACAATCAAATACGCATCATTCCCGATGCCATCTCCAATCTCCATTCCCTACGCGAGCTCCGTCTAGCCCACAATCGAATTTCCAAACTACCATCCCCCCAAACCCTCTCCAACCTATCCCTGCTTTCCATTCTCGATCTCGGTCACAATCGCATCGCATCCCTTGAACAACTCGCATCTTGCACCGCTCTTACTCATGTCAATGTTCGCGCTAACCCAGCCTCGGCAGCCGTATCCAATATCAGGCAGTTGATTCAGCCTCTTTGCCCGCGAATTGAGGTTATCGATGGAAAGCGAATCACTGGCGGCCGACGAAAACTGCGCGTCAATAGACAAAGGTTGGCCGCTGGTCTTCCTTTAGAACCTGACCGCAAGTTTGCCCGCCCTCCCTCGGCCTATTATGTGCGCAGGGCGCAAGATGTGCAAAATTCCAATGGTCCGGCTGCCCTTGACAACAAGCCTCAATCGCCCTCAGCGGGGATGTGGATAAAAAACGAAAGACGCGGACTAGTCTTGGGACCACTGTTGAAAGGATCCACAAAGGCGGCGAGTAAAGCACGGCAAGTTGTGGAAGATAGTGAGGACGATGCTATAGATGCTCACGAATTTGTAAAGATGGCCAGGTCAAAGAGTGTTGAGGGGATGGTTGTTCCGGAAGCTCAGCAGGGCGAAAACGCGGGGCCTTCGCTACAGAAAAGAGGTCCAAGCGTCGGAGGGTTTTTGAACAGAAAGGGCACTCAAGCGTGAAGGTCTCATTTGGAGGTGGTGGAGAAAGCCAGTGGTAAGCCCTACTCGTCGCTCGTATGTGACAAGCGATGGAAAAGGTTGTGGAATGTGTGGTAATCGCGAAGGGTAGGCACTAGGTGGCCCTTGACTGTTGTCAATTCGGATGATATGTAAAGAGCCAGAATCAGGGCCTGTCTAATATGCTCGTCGGCTATGTAGAGATGCTCGGAGAGTTGCCCTGGTTGCGTGTAGGACAAAGAAGTGAAGTGGTGTGGTTGCAACCGGACAGCCTAGCCATGGCTTACGCAAAGCTATTGGAAAATAAACCGACCTGGTGAAAGGCGGCTGTTGGAAACGCCGAATGTTTGCAAGCGTTAAATTTAGTTGTCAAGTTGTTAGACGTGCGAAAATCGTAGATGGTGCAGCAACGAGTGAGCATTCGCAGCCTCATAAAGTGTCCAGGCTCGGACAAACTTTGAGGCTGAGGTGATGGAGCCGCTATCTGGATCAAAGGAGGAATGCAACGAATCGTTCGGGCGAAGTTGCTGTGTAACGACAAGCTGACTCCTCTGGAAAGATGGTAGATGGGACCCAGGGACATGGAGGAATCACTTCCTATAAACACGTCGGCGGCAATCATCTCATGCATGTTTGCCAGTGTGTCCTCACTAATGTGCAACTTGACTCGGGTTCTGCGTCGCAGGCGGTCGCTTAAACGCGGATGAGACTTTGGCCTCGAGACAATAAGGCGTCTCCAATCACGGGCCGACCTCGGCGTGCGTCTCTCATCATAATAAACATGATCCATAGCATCAACATCATGGGACGAGACACCGCGGCCCGAAAAGCGTCTTCCCTCACTGTAAATATGGACGACAGGGACAGTGAGAGAAAATGCAGCACGCATTGTATCGACGAGATCCAAGACCTCGGCAGTACAGTTGCAAAGACAGAGTCCGGCAACATCCTCCTCCTCTTCTCGTGGAAAAAATCACCACGACGCACATGAACGGCAATGTTCAAGCAGGCTGGATTGTAGCGGACCAGTCGGGCGCGACGCGCAGCGGCAGAAGCGGGCCATACAAGTTGGGGTGGACGAGCATGAGCACGCCAGTATTTGAAATAAAACCATGGGCCAGTCTCTGTGATATTGGTATTGGTACCCTGATAGTCACATGCGCCGGGGGGTATTTGAAAGATGGTGTGGCTTTGATTATGACGGGCAAGCATGTCATGTGCGAGACGATTGCAGCGTGCGGACCACGAATGTCTCGAGGTGCAGTTGTAGGCAAGGAAGGAGGGGATTGTGACGACGTGGCGAAACGGGTTGGTGACGGTGAGGTTGGTACGGAGCGAGCGACAGGACACGCACTGATGTGAATGGTTGGTATGGGATGGAGTGGAAGCGAGATTGCATTGGGCCCAGATTCGCTCGCGTGGGATTTCGTGGCGGGCCCATCCGAAGAAGCGGTCTACGGCGTTGGGATCTGATTTGGTGAGGGATTGGTAGAGACTGTGACGGTGGGTGAAGGTGAGGGAGAGACGGGTGGCGAGGAAGAGTTCAAAGTTGTGGAGGAACATCATATGGCCGATTCCGTCGCCTACGTGTGAGCGGACGGAGGAGAGGAGAAGGCGGTGGCGGGATTGAATGAGGGTGGGTAGTTTTGGGGGGACATTGTGTACCAGGGAGTGTGGTAGCGGTTCCAATGGGATGGGTAGGGACGGTGGTGGAAGAAGGGGCTTTGGAGTGCGTGAAGGGTGGAGTGGCAGAATGTTGCATTGAGTTGGGGTTGTTGTTGTGGGAGGTGGAGAGTATTCGAGTGGAGAGGGTGGTGTTGGGGTCGGCGAGGAGGGCGGCCATGGTGTCGCGGGAGCGAGAGGAAGGGGGTAGAGCAGTGCCATGGGTGAGGAGGAGTGCCAAAAGTGGCAAGCCGATGCAGGTGAAATGGACGAGCAAAGAGTTCATGGCGTTGAGCACATCCCATATCAACGAGTTTGTGGCGCCCCGGGATCATCATATCCAAGGCGATTATAGATATATTGTATCCCAGCACACTTTCTTCCGAATAAATTCGAAAACCACATTTGATCGCACAAGATACAAATTAATCTCAACAATCCTTCCACTCGACACCTCCATCTCCATCTCCGCCTCCGTCTCCGTCTCCGTCTCCACACACCCAAACCCAAACCATGGCCCTCCAAGACTCCCTCTACCGCATCTACCGCTTCCTCCGCCTCCACCTCCTCCACCTATTCCTCACTCATCTCTTCATCCGCCAACAAATCGAATACCGCACCTCCCCCGCCAAATCCTCCTCCCGCACCTTTCTCATCATCGGCGATGCCATTGCCCTCGGTCTCGCCGATCTTCCCGGTCACTGCGGTCTCTCCACACGCATCCCCCCCATGCGTACCCGACGGACCAAACATCCCTCACCCTCCATTGGCATACCATCACCGCCGCAAAGCTCTACTCCAAAGCCGCCGACTGGCTCCCTGACGCTCCCTCAAACCTCTTTCGTCGTGCTTTGGTGGCCGGTCCGTTTCGAAATGCAGATGTTGTCTTGATTGTGCTGGGGGTGCATGATGACCTTGTGGCGGACGGGGAGCAGGTTGTTGACAGTATTGCACGTGTTGCAGAGGCGGTTGTGCGATTGGGCAAGCATGCCCTTGTCGCTACTTTGCCCAATGAGTATCCTTTAAAGTCCACACAGCACGCCACAGTTCGTCGCTTGAATGACCTTTTGCTCAATCGATTGCAGCAGGTCAAACACCAAAACTCGGCACCAGATTGCGGCTCCGTGTCTGCCGATGTCGACATGGCAAAGGTTTACGCCATGGGGAATCATGTCCTGTCTTTTGAAAACCACTTTATTGCCCTCAATGCCTCCGGCTATCGCCTACTTGCCAATGAGGTCTTTGACCCCTTTGTTACAGCAGCAAAGAAAGTCGAATGGGCTCATTGGAAGGATATCATCCCGCCCGCCACAACGTTGATCTACACATTCGCCCACCCTGCGTCTGTACATTCCCATAGTCTTCGAGTATCATTCGTGTCTAGTCATCCCGCGTCTCCTCGTTTCGTTTTTCGTCCTGTATAAACCACTCCATTCCCATCTTCATCCCTCTCACCTCGTTTCTTCACTCCATAGTCGACACCCCAACCTCCGACAACCGCCAACCCGTCGCTCTCCAAACGTTCAAAACGCACATCGCAGTCCAAACACCCCCGCCACAGGTCAATACATCCATCTCCCAAGCAACCCTACTTCATATCACGCAACAGCTTGGAATACTTGGGGGTTTCACTCTTGACGCGCGGCTTACCACTTCTCGCCGCCGCCAAAATCGCCTCAAGCGACGTTCCCGCAGAAGACGATGGCGCACTCTTCCGCGACTTGTCCCTCTCTTCCTTCTCCACCACCTCCGGTCCCTTCTGAAACGCCTTGATGGGTTCACCACTCGACTCCACGCTGGTTCCTCCGTCGCCGCAGAAATCAGCGAGTTATGAAACACCCCAACCACAACATCCAATCGCTCCGCCATATTCTTCAACCTCGACGCCATATCCAAAATCTCCTGCTCCTTTGCTTGAATCTTCCGTTTCAACTCACGCTCCTCATCCGTATCCGTGGGCCCTATCTGCGGTACATACCGTTTCCCCGTCGGCTCCTTACTCGCCTCTGCCTGTGCTTTGGTTAAGCTTTGGACACGCGCAGACCTTGCCTCCGTGCTCAGTTCCGGGCGGGAGCATCGAGCGCACTGTGGAAACGCTCCTTCTTCGGCGGGGGGCGGCTGCTCCTTCTTCTCCTCAAACATGCTCATCAGGGCGCGCATGCGCCCTCTTCCTTGTTCTTTCGCAGGTAATCAGAGTGGTTAGTGTGACGGTTTGGGCAAGGAGGATGGATGGTATGGGTTGGCGCTTTGACGTGCGGGGTGCAGTGGCGTCGATGTCTTTTCTTACCTTGTGCCATATTTTACGGTCTCCGGGAATCAGGGGTCGTTCCCGTCGCGTTACGCGGCGGCTGAATGGTGGTGACTTGCCGCGATGTTCAGGACAAGGACAGATAGTTGTATGTGGGTCATCAAAAGAGAGCTTCAGATGGGGTGATGGTGAAGAGCACTTCACTACGCAGATGGGTACCCTTGGCTTCTGGGAGAATCATCTACGTTGCATTGACCGTAGGTCCAGAAAATTCGTTCACAGAGCACGTGTCCCGATAATGCTGGAGGGGGGCCACCGTCGTATCCGTTCAGCAAAAAACGACAGCCTCGCAATTTTTGGTTTTTATGAAATGATTTCTGAAAACTTTCAAAAGCATTTGCATGTTTATTCGCACGGACCCGATCGATCCTTGTGACGGTGACGGTGATTTGAACTCGCAGCAATTGTCCCGCTTTCGTCCGGCTCTTCATCCAGCCTTCATTCATATCGACTAGATTTCACAAGAATTGCTGATGACTCGTTCTTCGAAGTCTACTGCTCTAGAGTTCTAAAGCCCTGATCTAACAAAAACCTGTGATAATGTACTTGAACAGGCCGGAAAATTTGGTGCGCATAAAGTCTGTTTACACTAGGAAAACCGTGAAGAACTACCCTTCAGAAATGGTCTGTGACAGTGGCTACATGGCTCATAGATCGCGGGGTACATGTGAGTGAATCGCCTTCCATCTTCGTGTGAATCCAAAGCAAAGGGATACACTCACCCATTTGTCCGGCGAAAGTCACATTTCATCTACCTTAGATTTGAGAGCGCTCAACGTCATGCTCATGCCAGCTATTTCTTGACTTAGTTTTTCAATCAGCGCGTACAACTCATTCTTATCCCCGAGACGTTTGTGAATCCGCCTCCTTGGAATTATTCGAAGCGCTTTGACCGCCGCCAGAATTCACAACGCTCTTCTTCCATACCATACTTTGGCGGCACCCCGCCCCCAGATTCATTCGATGAAGCCATCTTTTCAAACGCTACACATTAAAACAACGACAAGCCCAAGCCGTACGGTTAACACGCAATCATCTCCACCAGAATCATCCACTCACCCCGCGACATTCCCACTCCAACCCAACCACCAGAAACAACTTACAGTTCACAATTTCCTTTGTATTTCTCTTCTCCAAACTCCCCGCTCCAGCATCACGATCCTCCTTCGTTTCCCTCATGGCCCTCTTCCCACGTTCACCCGCCGCCGACACTTGTCCAGCTTTGGTCAGGCTGATCCGCGCCCCTGATTTCTCCCCCTTATTTTCCGGCACTGATGAGTCCTGAACCGTGCGAGGGAATGCATCAGATCGCTTCCTATCTTTTGCTCCCATATATTCGCCATCTTCGTCGCGATATGCCTCTCATGCTTGTCTGCATACTCGCCTGCATTTCAGATTCCCAACCAATGACAAAAACAGGAAAGTTAGCATAAACTTCTGTGGAACCATCTCAAACACACCCACATCAACATACCTTTCGTCTTCACCGAGGAATGTGTATCGTTCATGATTGAAATTTCGAAAACTCTTGTCTAGTTGCCAGGTTTGCTACTGCAAGTATGTATTGGTGGTATTCAGATAACAGCTTCCTCAGCAGTGCTCCATTGCACTTTATAGCCTGTCGTGTATTTGCATGGCAGACTCAAATTTCTAATGCAAAAGTTCGGGCCATAGCTCCCTCAATTTCCCCGTCTCTCCTAAACGGACAGTGACTCTGAACATTCCCCTTCGCGTCACATGTCGAAAAGTTTCCAGCCAGAAATTCCAACCATGGCTTTCACCTCCCATTCCAATTCCAGACGCGGGGCGTCTGCCCCCAAAATGTTCCCGCTGTACGCACAATGCGACTGAACGTTAACAAATTCGAAAAATCTCTCTCAAATGTTACCGGTAGTAGGGTTTACTTATTGCGTCATGTCTACGCATACCGCCCCCTAATCTACTAGGTAACATTTCGGCGGGTTACTTTGCACAAGCTCCATTCCCTTCGACTACAACAAATCGGCAAGTTGAACGTCGAAAAGAATACCATAAATATGATCACGGATTGCAGTAAATGTTCGCTTCTAACGCTGTCCCCCAAGGAGCAGGTTTGGAACCGTCAAGCGTAATATCCTGGGATCCTGATCAAACTGTTCGTCAACCACAGTTTTCCAAGAGCAGAGTACCGGGCCTCACTCAGATACAATGGTTTTCCTCTACGCAGCCTGTCATCTTCCTCTCCATGTGCATCCAAGTACGGAGAACCCCAAATGGATGACCTTTCGTCTCGTAAGATAAAGACATTGGTCATACCAACGAACAAGAAAACCCCTATACCATTACCGCATGACATGGCGTGCGCACTAAGGCGGTCATGACCGCACCTTTCTGTATTTTCGCAAAATACGACCCCGCAAGTAAGACAAAGAATGCTCAAGTGTGGATTCGGACTTCGACGGCAGCCGTCGCATCTTCTTCCCTCTAGAGACTCGAGAAGCGTCTGATAAAGATCAGGAAGTTTGATCAAACCCGTCTGCTTTGGCCTAAACCGAAGCAGAGAGTAGGGCGAAAAAGACCGAGTTTCTTTTCCCGAACATAACAACGCCAATTGTGGCACATTCGGAATCTCAAAGTATTTTGTGAGATCACCGATTTCTCTCATAATTGCTTCATAACCAGCTTCAGATCTTTGGTACGAGCTTATCGGAGGCATCGCTAGTCTGTCAATAGCCGTGGATATGAAAATGCTGCATTGCCGCAGATAAAGAAGTACCTCGTAGGTTAGTTCTGCCTTATTCCGCAATGATGGCTCCCTTTCTGGGAGACACATAAGCTGCAGGCCTACTTGCACCAAGTACCTGATCTCATACACCAACCGCGATTCTGGCCATAACAAAAACAAAAACGCAAACGTAGCAAAGGGTCTAGATACTTTGCCGTATTCGGCGAGCGGGTTTCCATCCACAGGAGACGCAAAGCCTTTTGCACAGCATCTTGGTCTATTCCAACATGTGCCCTTATCTCTGAAGTACCAATGCAACACTTTTGCGATAAGACCTTAACTCGTTCCCGTTCCAAGGTAATGTCCTGCTCGCAATTTCGGCACATGCAGCAGTTGTGATAGCTGCAGACGGAAGAGTTGAATACGAACTTAAACGTGATCTGACATCCCAACTGTTCCGAGGGGAAGACGCACCAGCAACGGATACATGGCCCGAGCTTTGTAGGCTGAATCGCTGGAGAACCCTTTCACCACGACTAATAATCGAGTTACGCGGATTGTGACAGATATCACATTTGGCGATGGCGCCTCCTCGTTCGCCTTGTTTCCCGATTCGCTCATTTCAACATCGGGGTCGCCATGAAAACGCGTATTTCCAGCAATTTCACCATTACTGGTCCGCTTCTGTGCATCACATCACATCGCTGCAACCATTCATCGTACGATGTCGTGATGCCCCGTGTAGCACCAGAAGCTTGCGTTCATAACCATCAGTTGTCTTGTCTCCAGTAACAAGCGGGAAAACAACATTAGCAAGTCTGCGACAAACCGGACAAAGAAACTCCAGCTTGTCCAGATTCAGAATATTATAGCCTTCGTAAATGCGGTGCTCATCCCTCGTGCTTATGAGGCTTGAAAAATATCTGTCGAAGCAACGAATATGTACTGCATGCCCGCAAAAACTTAGATGCAGAGTCTGGGAATTCTCGACTCCGTATCGCAAAAGCCCCGTGTTCAGAATGAACGAGTCCTGCAAGTCGGCTCTATTCTCGTGCTCCTCGTGGTTCTGCCCGCTGTTTGATTTCTGTCCAAGAACTGCGCGTGAACCTCTTCTAAGTCTAAACATTCCCCTCGTATGCGGTCGAGGCAAACTACCTGCGTCCTCTTGAAGCGCCACACCGGCCTGCTCCCAGGCCGCAGAGGAGATCAGAGATTGCTCTTTCGCTATTAAGGCAGTCTGGATTTTTGATGAAAGCCAATCAGTCCTAAAAGACTGTCTTCATCCTCTCCGCCACTCCCGTGACACAGCACGCATTCGTACTCTTCGGGGATGAAGGGATGGGTGGCTGTTTTTTCAGCAGCTCTAGCGTTCCGATAGCACACACCTTTGCCACCTGACAAGCTTCCCGATTGTCGCGTGTCTGCGTATCTCTGTTACTCCCTGGTTCCGCTCGGCCGCCTAAACCAGCATCAGCTGTGCTCCCATCGTTACTGGAGTCGATAAACTCAGCAAATTTGCTTTGTTGCTGACGCATCTGCGCCATCGCCGCTTGCTGCTGAAGCTTTCTCTTCTTGAGAATTTCTCTTCGTTTCTCATCGTTTCTCACTTTTTGAGAGGCTTCAACGTTGCCAAAAGGTGAACTGTTGCCGCCTTGAGTTCAGCTATACCCCACTTCTCGCCCCCTCTCCGAAGAAACTCTGCTACAGAGGGGTGGAGATTCGGATTAACTCTCACAATGGCTTCATGTATTATTCTTCTCATGATAGGAGCGATGTCAGAGCGATAGCCGTATTCCGCATTCTGTGCCTTTCGTGCAACTTCACAATAATGCCAAAGGCTACGACACCAGCTCTGTCCCCGTGCGGATCGTAGTCACGCCAATACGGTTGCCTGCTGTCAACCGCACTGCATTTCTCGACAGCCATGCATAACAGATGAAGCGCAGCAGGCAGCGAGTTCTCTATAACCTGAGGTGTATCGTTCCTAGCGTAGAAGACTCGCAAAAGCTTGGTGGCAATACCTGTGGGACCAGCTTGAAATGCACTCAAGTCGCAGAGTTCACGAAGCTGCGGAAATAGTGGACGTTCGTTGACATTGTCCAGCGGAATGATTTGTCGAGGCGCCCTAATTCCATTCTAATATCTCGTGTTCAACAAATGCGGCGTTTCTTTCTGATGCTGACAAGTGCGGTTCAAATGGATCAAATTCACGCCACACTGCTCTCTTCAGCCGGTAACGGCCCTGTTGCATTCCCTTTGGCTCTATGTAATCCCCTATCTCCCCAATTATTGTGTGCACTAGTATTTAATTTCTCCCAGCTACTTCCCTCCTCATCATAGGCTTGCATCCCGTTCGTAATACTTGATGATACCATCCTTGTTAGCTGTGAATAGGGCTTATCACGAGAACATAGCTGATGGATGAGTTTTCGGAGTATTTGCGATTCCCCGAGACCACATTTGCCCCTCTCCGAGGCTACCCGGACAACAAGAACGAAAAAGTCTTCAATCAACTTAGGCAAGAACTCTCGAAGAACCGCAAACGTAGACCCACAATCTGGTACTACAGGAAAATCAAACGCGCTTTGTTCGTTCCTCGGAGCCAGAGGATGTAATCCCACGTTTTTTCCCGAAAGCGCTGCGTTTCTTGCCTCCCTTTCGAGCCTCTCCGAACTAAAAGCGTAGAGACATTTCTCTAAGTCACGAATGCAAAATGCAACCTCTGCTTCTGCCGTAAAAATTCTTGGGCCCAAGATAACGGCACAACATTTGCATGAACAGATCTAAATCCAAAAACCAATCTGAGGAGATGGTACTGAAGTAGAACCTTTCTTGGTATCCAACGACACTACCATTTCTTTTCCACATTCCTGCACGAACTTGAGAGAAGAAAGCAGATATACGCAATGGATGCCTTACAAGGCGGCGGATTTCATCGTCAACAGTATTGGCAGATCCACCAGAGATAGCCTCCCGCACATTTACACCGTCCTGGCGGATAATGTGTGCATCATGAACGCCAACAGCCTGTGCAGCGGCAGGTGCATCGACACAGAGTGGGCAACTGAGAAAAGCTCATCGACGTACACGGACCTTGCCTCCAACGCCTCCTCCCTGTCCAGCCATTCATCCAAGCAAGTTCGGACGATCCGCACGCACTCGAGGCGAGATTTGGCCATGTCAATTCGCGCGGCCTGTAGCTCTACCTCTGAAGGCAGATTTTTGCCGCAAAATACATCAGACAGCAACCCAACCAAATGAAAAAGGTCACGCTCAACGGAGATGGACTTGTCTGAAGTATCAGACTCCGTAGATACACTATCCCCGAATTTTCTAGAGAAAGGATTCATGCCCTGCGCCATTGACACCAATCGCACGAACTTTCGAAAGAGGTCTTTTCGCACATGTAGTAGATGAAATCCAACTGCGCGATGTGTCAGCACATACTTGAGGTGATCTATCAGCCCCTACAGATTCCTTCGCACACTTTGCTTTGGCCAGAGACCCAATTCAAACGCAGAGTATGTGCTAAAGGTCCTTGTCCAGATATCGCTGAGTCCTCCATCATCCGCGCCTGACGTACCGCGCGCAATAGTCTGCCAGCGGTGCCCTTGAGTCTAGACTAGTCGAGCTTCCTTTCAGCTTTGATTTCAGCTGGCTTCGGTAAGTTTGATTCCTGTAATTGCGACTTTCAGCGCCGCTTAACTCCAAACTTGTAATCGTTTCTGAAGAGTTCGGAGTGAAACGCATCCCGCTTTCGAAAACAGCTATCTGCTCATCATTATCGGCGTGACCGAACCCATCGCTTTCCCAAAGGAATCTCTCTCCTTCATAAAACCTGGTTCGTCAGATGCCATTTCAGCGGATTCAGCACCTTCAGTTCTGTTATCTGATCCTGAGTTATTGAAGTACCCTACTGGCTCCGCTCTATCGTGTTGCCCTTCCCAAATGGCTTCATTTGCGATACCGGCAGCGTTGATTCCAATATTGCTATCACTTTCTCCTAATTCCTGATGTGCATCATGATCTGACATCTCCGTTCCTGATGCCGTGATTCGGTCACTATAATATCACACTGGTTGGCACCCAGGTTACGTGTGTAATGTCTCCCATTTTCCTCTCGCCTATCATCAATTGACCGCTGTTTGATTGCACCTGCCTGAACAGTTGAAGATCCAGCTGCGTTTTGCATGAGTTTGGCAGGAAACGGAAGAGGGAGGGCGCGACGTCGTCTCTTCAGAGATTGGCCGTGGTCGCTAGAGGGTGAAGCCTTGGGGGAGGATGGCCGCACATGTACATCTCGAGATGATTGACTCGACCTATGAAAATTCGACTGCTCGTATGGTATTGGCTTACCATACGGTCGCACGGGGATGCACACGCCTCGAGCGAATTGAGGGTGACATCAAGTAAGATTTCAAGAAGGCCACCCTCCTGAATCATTAGAGGGATCAGCGCTGGAACCGTGAACAGTTGAACGGCGAAGCTTTGGGCGATGTCGGCATCATCAGCCTCCTCCGAATCGTATTCATCTCGCTGGGGCAGCTTGGGCTGTTCAGGATGTTTGCATGCATGTAACTCTCGTAGTTGAGCATAAAAAGCTCCAAAAAAGATCGTTTGAAGGACAGATTGGTAATTAGTTGGAAGTAAAGCTTGTGCAATGCATCTTGGACATTGGGGTTCATGCGATTCAAACCATCGAGTCGTAGCATTACTTGCAACCAAGATACTTTTGTCATGTCGACGTTAAACTTGCGTACGTTGACAATTGTTGGTGGCCATTGAGAAGGGTCGGTGAGACAAGTGCCTACGATCTTTCGAAAGCCGTCACCACATTCGGAGATCTGAAGCAACCAGTCCAAAAGTTCACAGGCCAACTCGGCAAATTTAAACTTATTTCGTTCCCTTGGATAATTACTCAGACAGAGCCATAGCAGCAAGCTCTGCCACAGCCTGTAAGGCTCCGATGATATTGCGTCTCAGAACGGGATCAATGGCTTTGAGGGATCGATATGCTCGGGGAGCGGTCCCGGATGGTGACGACAGAACCCTTCCGGTCGCCAAGCTTCAGGGTCTCCACAGTCACAACATCCTCCAGCCGTTCGAAGGATTGAGACGTCATGGCCCGTATGATCGCCTGCGCGAAAACATTCAACACATATGACGCATGTGGAATCTCTTTCACAAGTCTTACACTTGTAGGCTATGGCATCTTGCTTCCAGGTCTTACCACATGCACCGCTCTTCGAGGCGGCGGCAGCGCTTTGCGAAGCGCAGGGAGTCCAGCGGTGGGCCATACAGTTGGTACAAGGCGAAGGATAGAATCTGGCCAATTTGACCCTTGAACGCAGCGAACTTGTTTGATTGAATGATGTGCTTGGTCAACTCGCGAAAGTCGACACCTCCAGGTCAATTTCAGGTGGGTCATAGTTTCTCTTCGAATGGTTGAAGGCAGATACGACGGCCCTGGCGACAGCAGGGACACGAGACGAACTTGCCGGGGAAGAACTGTGCGGGACGTTGGATCCGGACATGGACGAGGCGCAGAAGTGTTACGCCAAGGTACCAAGGCGTGAGCAGGATAGGGGAGGAAGGCGATAAGGAGTGAGAGCGTGAGAGCGTTACAAACTAGGATGAGTTGCAAGCGTTATGGTTTTTGTGGAGGGCTTGTACTGGAGAAAAGTTGAAGCGGAGGACGGCGACGAGATGGCACCAAAAGGGTTGAGCAAGCTGTGTGCACAGCATATTGTTACTACGTATGGAAGCGAGTTGCAAGGGGCCTGGAATGGGGGATATCGCTGGATTCTCGCGGACAACTCACGACACCTTCTGTACTTTGAGCAGTACTGTACATCATATGTTCATTGTACAATACAGTATGCTGTACTGTACTGCTTTGTGCAGTACTTTTTCGTTATTTTATCACTTTTGTGTTATATGTGTGTGGAACACTACAAATCTAATATTGAATCAGGTGTCTGCATTCTGCGTGTTGCGGGACACGATACAGACGCCGCACATGTGGACCAAATGACGCATTTAAGCTTCTGGCTCAGGCAAGTCTTCATTCCTCCGGAGGAATATCCGCTGCTTGACGCGACAGCGGCCGCGCATTTCTCTATGACCCTCCATGATGTCTCAAAAGGTGATCCAAGCGAGTCAAAAGCTAGCGGCACAAAATTCCATCCTAGCCTCGATCGTCCCGGCAGGACCTCGACAGGAATGGCAGCCACTTTCGTGGCTAGGTCCCTCTTCTTCCGCTTTTCTGCTGCAATGGCAACGGCTCGCGCTTTCCGTGCTACCATTGACATATAGCTCTCCTGGAATGGCGAGGATACGGTCATGCCGTAGCCCACTGGGAGAGGGGGGGGGTGTTCGTTGTGTCGGACCGCGGATGCTCCAGAGTATCTACAGGCCGCGCATCGAATCCAGGGAGTTGGTACTCAACCTCGTACTGGATGGAACTCCTGCTGCCCTAAATAGTTCTCGCCCGAGTACTTTCACCACTGCTGTGTGTTGGTCGATCCACCCAAACATTTATTACAGAGATCTGCCGGATGGTCTCCTAGGGAATCCATAGGACTGTTGCACTCTGCGCACAACAGCGGTGCGGTGTCGTCAAACACGCGAACTCCCGGGTGACGGCGTACCATCACTGACCACATCTCCTTGAACGTTTGGTTGACCACGGAGGGGTGTGCAGTAAGGAAGGCTCCTGCTTGCATTCCAGATATGCTTGAAGGCGGATTCTTCGCCTGATATATGTTTCTGAATGCGATCCGGGATTAGGGAACCTCATCCATTCGTCTTCCCTCCAGAAGGACTTTGCTGCCGACTCGTACGAGGCTCGATACAGAATGTTGTGTGTGTTATCGGGCTTGGAAGCAAGGCTGGGTGCTGTCAGTGTTTCCGGAAGACCGCCACGTTCATTGGCGAGGGACGTGGGGAGCTGTCGGACAAACTTCAGCGTATCTCTGCACACGGTGTTCAATTCGCACCAGTCTCTTCGATCCTGGCCCGAACTCCCAAGCTGGGCAGCGACGAACTTCAACTATCTTAGCTTACACTGTCAGCTAGGCTTGTACGCCTCTTATAATACATGAAGTAAGGATGATTATATATTCAGCTGTGCGGTACAGTATGGCTTTCCTATCTGCTGGATTTTATCACGTGTCGATAGGTGTTAAGCTTTACCGCCGTCTACCCAGAGGGCTATCTGTCTGAACTTCACTAGTGCAATTATTCACTCACTTCAGACTCTGGAGTGATTGTATTAAGTTAATATACAGTACTGTAAAGCAGTAACTGTGTACAGTAGCATGTGCACCTGTGCATCATATTAATATAACGTGCATACGTGTACTGTTGTATGATGTTCCCACCCACCCACCCAGTGTATGGGTTAGGTTAATAAATGAGGATACTGTAAAGAAAGTGTAAGCCTGGTTTAGAGCCATATTTACATGAATGTAATTACGATTTCATAATTACTCCAATGCAATTACGACGCGAAGAAATTTGTATTGTGAAAAAACAGTTAAATAACACAATAAAATTGCTCACGTTAGTTTTAGCAATTCTTTAAAAGGTATATTAAAATACGAATGTTAGTAGGTACTGTAGTGCAGTCAAATTTTCTACTGTAATAATCAAATTAGTGTGGGGAATTGGGTTTACTTGAATGGGTTGGTATACGCAATTTTCCTGCTAAGAGCAATCGCAGACTAGGACTACTGTAAAAAGGGTAATCACTTACTGTACTGTACATACCCTCAGAACGGGGGTTCTCTAGAATACACTGTATACACAATTTCAAGTTGCGGCCTAAGTGT
This sequence comes from Kappaphycus alvarezii, assembly GCA_002205965.3. NCBI lineage: Eukaryota > Rhodophyta > Florideophyceae > Gigartinales > Solieriaceae > Kappaphycus > Kappaphycus alvarezii. Next base: position 538,747 of record NADL03000675.1, on the reverse strand, counting down.
CGCTCAAAACTCCTTCCAACAAACAACTGGCGTTATTCTGGACGAGTCTCGCCGCGTGACGAGCGAACTATGTTCGCTGCGCATCAGGAATCGGAATTGCTGCCCGTGCGGCAATACCAGTCGCAACCCGGTTGGCGAAATCCCGAGCGGAAGGGTGATTGGGTGATTGGGTTTACTTGAATGGGTTGGTACTAGGGGATTAGGGGATTTAGTTCTAATAGTGCTTGTTTTTGTTAGGCACTGGAAGGGGTTCAGTTTTTTCGCACCTCTATTTGAGGGCTTCTAATTTTATTTTTTTATTTTTTTGGGTTTGTTTTTTATTTTCTGTCTTCTTTTCTTTCTTTTTTTATTTTTTCTTTCTGTTTTCTAGGTCAAAATACTCTAATTACGTCTCTTCTCGGCGAGGAAGGAAAATCTCCTACAGTGCTTGTTACTGTGCAGGTGGGTCTCTAGGTCGATTTCCTGGGCGAAAGTAATGTCGCAATCAGTACACCGCGGAGGATCCTTGCTTTACTTTAACATTTGTTCTGCCCTCTGTTGCTTCCCGCCAGCTTCGTGGACAGCTTTCTGTTCGGAACTAACAAACTCGATGTCGCAGATGCGACAATGAAACTTAGGCCTTTTGCCTTTCTTTTTCCTCTCACTTCTCTCCCGATCAGTTGAGACCTTGAAAGCTCTGTTACAGACAAGGTCAATGCAGGCGTGGGCCCGGGAGGAAGTAGCCACGGAAGAAGACCCGAGGGCGGTTGTAAGGTGAGACGGACGAGACGAAGGCGGTGCATAACGAAGGGGTTGTCTTGAGTAGCTAGAAGCTTGGGAAGGAGACCTGCCCGGATGGAGACCTGTTCGGATTCTTCGGACCTCTCCTCGGCCTCATCGTCAATAAGGGGCTGCCTTGGGTAAGCTGTGATGACAGGGCTCTCTCTTTCGGTAGACTTGTTGACGAGGCCTTGTATTTCTTCCCTCCGACGGAGTTACTGATACCTTTGATGATCCCTCGGAGTCCGTAGTGGCTTCCTTAACCCTCCAACCATTCCCCGAAGTTCCAGGAAGGTTTTCAGAGTATAGCAGTCACTGAGGGTATTGCCCCTTGAACTTCGGTATGCACACCGTAAGTCCAAGGAGACAAGGAAACCACTACCTAAAAGACAACAGGGAAAAAAAAGCAACGTTTTTTGGTGGTAGTTTTGGTAGTGGGGCTTTGGGTTTGGGGTTTGGGTTTGGGGCTTTGGGTTTTGGGTGGTCGTTGTTGTGGCCGGTCGAGGCTCACACACGAGTCGACCAGCCTTTATATAGGGATTCGCAATTTTCTAGAACGCACAAATTGGTACTAAATTCCGAGCAAAACATAAAAGTAGCCCTTAAACCCCCCATATTCGCCTGTTTTGAGGGGCTTTTACTGTGCTGTTGTGCATTGCGCGCTACTTGTGGCTCAAAACCATGCACAGTACTGTACATGGCTCTCGGGATCATAATTTGTAGCCACAGGACACCGGCCACCGTGAGCCGCATAGCAAATTTAGAACATTTTTCGTTGGTTGCCCATGTAAATCGGTTATTTTATCCTTGCAAATGAAATGAATAATGAAATAGTCATAAAAAAGAAGCATGTAAGGAATGCAGTATTTTGTCTTCATCATACCGTGGAAATCATACGAGGTACAGTGATGTGATGAAATTTTAACAAAGATCATGCTCGGTGTAAAGAAAGACCCAAGACCATCGACTGGGGCACTTTAAAGCCCTCTCAACCATACAGAAGCAGGCCGCACAAACCGCACTCCCACAACTGTCCATCTTTCCATCGATACCCAGCCGCGAATTACGACCATGAAAGATAGTCCGCTTCATAAACTCAGCCAGCAATCCCCCTCTCTTCTCGGTCAGGATTCGTTCGCGAACAAGGAATATCCCCGAAGAGAAGATGCTGGAGCAGTAAGTAAGAGAGAAAGTCATTGCAATTTGCTAGTTTTTCTGTTGCTTTGCTTAATTTGAGTACTCAGTGCTTGGAATTCAAGGCGTTTTGATACGCTAACGATTTTATCAGTACTATTATCGTATGCCTGCTTTCAAGTGGAAAGAGTTATCGAACAGGGGTCTACTAAGATTTTTCGCAACGATGTCGCGCCAGCGCCTCCAAAGGGGAATAATTGATGAAGAGAAGGTTTTTTGTGAAGAACTGCTTCATTGAGTATCTGTTCCAGGTATTTGCATTGATCGAGGAGGGAACAAATCAATCTTTTAGGAGGACTTTCGTTCAAATATTGTGGTTCAACGCGAGCAGATTAACCGAGCCCGGGGTGCTCGATCACTGCCAGTATCAGTACTGTGCCTACCACGGATTGCACGCTCCCAGTAGTTGATTACTCAGATGAGCAGTTTGGTAGTTCGGACGTTAATACCCCCTTTTACTTTAATCCTTGTCTTCTCATCTGTCCCACTACATAAGTTGAGCCACTTATACACTACATAGAATTGTTGAGCATTTCCGTAACGGGAGCCGGCATGCATTGATTCAACGTGCAACAAAAAAGTGCATTCGGAGGAGAGGAAATAAAAAGGACTCTCCAAGAGAGAAATGGTAGGCAGGGTGATGTCATGACCAGATCACCCATTGGAGTATTCAATTACTTCTGCGAGATAATATTTGATCCGACAAACATCGAAGATTCGTTGAATTTCTCGCCGTTTTCTGTAACGTTCCATTCAGTCAAAAGCCGTCATTGATTGGGGGGAAATGGTGCGTTTTTTGTTCAAGGATTATTTTGGTGTAAATCGACCACAGCTGCGACAAACGAGAAGGACAAACCGAGTGCATTAATTTCAAAGCGAAAAAGCTATCAACATAATTGTGGCGGCGATGGGAGCAAGACTCGCCGGAGATTTGTCGCATATTTTCCTGGAGGAATTCTCAGCCATTAAATCTTTGGATGTCAATGTGATTATGGAGAGGATGTCAGGATTCGACTCTTGGAAGTAACTAAAAGTGTTTTCACGACTAAATTTGTATCCAGATTATCTATTTTGGGATTTTTGGTGTATTTCTGCGAGATGTTTTTTTCGGCGATATAATATCTGTTGATCTAAAGGAATGAAATGCAAGATTCCGGAATTCGGGAATTGATAACCGATAACTTCGTTTGAGAAACATACTCGAAGTTAGGGGTAACTGCGATACATAACGTGACTGAAATCCAGATCGCTCCATCCCTCTCTTTACAGAGATTGAGAACTCCTTACTACATTTGGCTGTAGTAGTGTGACCATTAAACAGATGTGGTATGTCATCTTATAATATCCCAGTTTTGATGGAATGCGACCAGAACGTTACATTTGTGGATAGGCTTTTGAATTGTATCAAAAAGAGTAGGGAGAAAGGGTCTACTAAAGTTTTCTAGAATTGATACAGGACGGAAAAATAATTGCTGATAATCTCGACAGAGTCTGTTATCCAAGAGAACTATTCACGGAATTGATAAACACCCTTCAATTTTCGACAGCCGTTATATCTGATTGCTCTTTTTCCTTTCGTAGGCGTGGTGTACGTGGATCTAGAAGTGCAGCGTCTGAAGTACTGAGAAAATCATTTCTGGCAAAATAATTAGATGAATTGATGATGAGACACATATCAACTCGTTTGGACAGTGGACAAGGTATTCTTGAGAAGTTCTGGTTACAATTTGAATCAAACATGCGTATCACTACCGAGATAGCAGTTTCCGACGAATTAATATAAATACCAAAGATATTGCGGCGGACATGCTCAGATTGGTTTGCGAGTGTGTTGAGCTCGCTGTTCACATATTCTGTGATTTCGAAGGACTCGAAGGCAAAAGCAAGCATAATTTCAAATACTTTGCCTCGTAGTGGGGAACTTGCGTTTCTCTTTCAATGGTCGGTCGAGATCTTTGCGGCTTTTTAACTAGCTGCTACGAAAAAGATTGCCAAAAATACTTTCGAAAATGTTCAACCAAACTAACGGCCTTCATGTAACATCCACACAGAACAAGCCAGTTGATAGTGCTCATGAGAGCAGGGATAGTATTGAAAGCTGAGAGAGTAGCGACAGGATGAAAGTAAATATATTTATCCATGAATGTGAGAGTTCTCCCCGGTGACCCAAACTATAGCGCTAGGTCACAGCGTTCATTTATAGTAGAAGAAAAGTTGTCCAAAGACAGAGTATTGAAATGGTATAGTTTTTATCTATGAAACATCTCATTTCAACGGAGATTTGTCGCGTGAAAAGTGCTGCCCTGCTCTCATGCTCTCAAAACCGACTCAATTGGCAAAGACTGGTAACACATAGTTGGAAACTGTACTTAGCGCCCTTCTGCATGATTAAATATTCATTTACACACTGGTGAATCAGTAAAGGCGAAATAATGAAACTGTAGAGCGCGATTCAAATTTATATTACTGAAGGGAAAAGTGCACCAAACGAATAACTGAAGGAATATTTTGGCCGCAGTAAAGGAGATAACGTTTACAAAGTTTTCAAATCATACAAGGCCAGAGGAAAGACAAAAGCAGTTTACCTTGTTACTTTTACGGAATAACTGCTGAAGAACTTTTATTCGAAGATTAAGTACATGAAATACGAGATATATAATACAAGACGAGCAAGCCGAAACCCAAAGGGAAATATTTCTATTTACTAATGTACAGTTTTGAATGTAGAAATTGGGGGAAGGTTTTGGTTCTTTCCTTTTTCAAATATGTAAATAATATAGCGCTCTATGTATTCGCCAAACAATGCAAAGTGATAAGGGAGGGGTGGGGGTTAGTTGCGCTCATAAAGTTATGCCAAAATCGAAGTTACGCTCGAAAAGTGCTGCCAAAATCGAATTTGCGCTCTGAAAGTGCGGCCAAAACGGTACTTGCGAATGCGCAGTGAGGGCGGGGTAGTACAGTGCAGTTTTTGTAGTGTGTAGGGGCAGAATATGCGAAAAGAGGGGATTTGAAAAAACTGGCGGAAGGTCAGTTAGAAGTCATGTATCATTCAACGTTACGCCTGGCGCGGCGTGCCTCTGCATAAAGACCGACAGTGCTCTCCCGAAACTCTCCATTGCTCGCGCAGCGACGCCCCTAGCAATTTACATGACGACAGCATGTGCCTGCGGGTTATAACCTCCCAGGGTAGAGATAGGCACAGGGAAAAGTGGCGAACGTGCCAATGGGTGAGGAAATGCTGGTAACTCCTGCACTTCGACAATCAAAGAGATATGTCGCTGGAAGAGAATGGCCCTAACACTGGGTATTGGTCCAAAGCTTGGCTGACTATCGATGTGGAGCTACCCTCTGAGCGTAGAGATTGGAACTGGAACGATCCTTTTCCTGCCGGGCGAATCAGCCACAAACCACTGGTATTTCGGTATGTTCTCAGCAAAATGGACGTTTAAGCTTTTCAGAGAATGAAAAAGAAGAGAATATAAGTTTGAATTTTGCTATAGTCAGAAACGCAACCAGATGGACTCCAAATACCGATGTTGTTAGACATATTCCTGACGAAAATAAATAGATTATTTTACACGATATTACTACCCTATAGCAAGTAGCGTCTTACCAATATATTTGGCAAACATAATGATCAAATGTTTGAATCATTTAATCCATGGTAGCGTCTCACCTGGAAGGAAAGGTGAATGTGGGCTTTGGATTGAAGATCCGTTATTGCAATTCTTAGAGGCGGCATCAAGGAACTTTGAGAAAATAAACTAGAAGCATAAGGTATCGTGCTCGTAGGAATCAACAAAATTTTAATTGTTCGCACCGATATTGTATATGTACCCCTAACGGCTTAAATGTTAGAACTGAGCAGGGAGGAAACTGTTGTCGACATATTGAAATGCACTCCGTGATCAGAAGACTTTCTAAAAATTGGAAACGAAGAAAAGGGTAACAGGAATAATCGGAATGCAGCTTCGCAAGATATCCCAAAATAGTCGTTCTCACTGAAAAAACACTCTAAAAATAGTGAATGTGTGATTTACTTGCGGGATGGGAAGCTTATGGTGTTATAAATCTCTAAAGTAAGGCCAGGTGTTTTCTGGATGATTCTTTGTAATGATTAAAGGCTTAGATAAACACTTTTAAGTCAGTCATTGTCAAATTCGTACAGTACTTGGAGGTCAGCCATCAGGAAAGTTTTATTTCAAACTGCTGTCGTTGTGACATGCAAAAGTGTCTGACCTTGCTTTTTCTTTTCATTGGTCTCCCTAGATCTTGTTTGAAGGGAGAATTTTTGGAAGGTTGGCATGCATGAAAATTGGGTACAGTTGATAGCTGAGAGATGTGATGGCATGAGTAGAATCATATAAACTAACGGATCAGCAGAAATGCTAACGACTGGCTAGAGAACTGACTGTGGGCCACTTTTGAAGCGCTTTATGTTTACAGGTAAGCTATCGTAGAATGTCTCTCCCAAAATAGTACTGCACCAGGTCACTCTCTTATAATAAATAATATTGCTTTTTTAATTCCTCCGATAATATGGAGCTGTTTCTTTTATGTGATGATTTGAGCAAATTTCGAATCGAATGGTTCACAGATATAAAGACTCCGAAACAGGCTCATTAAGCCGGGTGAATTTTAGAATAAGCTTTTCGTATAATCTCAAACCGACTGAAATGCAGAGTCGCCAAAGTTTTCGTCGAGAAATGCACAAAACCAAGTATTGAACGGGTTGTTTTGGGAAAATATTGACCCGGCGGCATATATAAATATATAATCAGACATTGATCGACCGTGAATTTGGAGGGTTTTCGAAGGTAACGTTTGAAGATTTAGTTGAACAGGTGGCAGTAGATGATCAGTAATAAGTTTTCAATACGTATTCTCAGTGAACCGGGTGTCAAAAATGTAGCATGGAAGATTATGGTACACATTTTTTTGTACCAATAGTCAGTCGCATAAAAAAATCCATAGATCCATGCATTGTACGTGTAAATAATTCCTTTCGATGAAAATTTACAGTTTTGATTCAATTTCATTAGTGTATAACCTAGGTGTCCGAACAGTAAACGTAACCCAAAAAAGGGAAAGAGAGGAGGAACAATTTAAATTTGAAAATTTTATCGTATTCTAAGGACCATACATTGAAATAATATATAAGAAGCCGGCGTTTCTGTCATAACGCATAAAAAGTGGGGCCAGGTGTTACCTGGGAGGTGTGATGGGATAGGTATAAAATTACGGATAACTCATCTGCGGAAAGTCGTGGACTCGCTAGAGAACTGGTTGGGGTCAGTCAGCAACCACAATGCCCTGCACATCGCTACCGCAGCGGATTGAAACAAAAACACGTTGTACTCAAGGCTGCTGCACAGCGGCATGACGTTTTATCATGAACTATTCCATATGGCCAAATTAGCCTCGTAACGACGTCTCTTGCGACTTCAGTTAGGCATGAATAGGAGCCCGGATGCCACCCGCAGAGGGTGGGAATATGGATGTGTACTATACCACTTATGGTATAGGACGCTATGATGGAATCGTATATTCTGTGTTTCGCCGTTTTCGCTGCATTTGGTAAGGTGAGCGGGTTGACCAACTATACTTCCTTGTTGGAAAGCGCCAAAGAGCTTACGGTAATTGAATAAAAGGAGTATGCACATTGAGTACGGTTATGAAATTACTCAGAAAGGTACAGTACTCAGCTTCCTGCATTAGAATAAAAGGTATTATTTAGCGAAGTCAGTGTGAGGGTGTAACGATTGTGCCCCCAAATCAACTAAGACATTACTGACAGTATCCCGCCAGTAACCGTTACCAAGATTTACACTGTACCAAGACATCAGTGCAAATCGTGCACTGTACCCAGACACCGGTGTAAAACACAAGACCCGTACCACCCCGTGCCGAACCAATCACATAACGCCATTGTGACGATCTCGCGTGGTTCTCGAAACTTCTCCCACCTCACCAATCAGCAATTACTTTATGTCTTCTTGCCAATTGGACCAATGGAACTTTGCCATGATGTTTTCTGCTGTCAATCTCCCTGATAGTTTCTACGTGAACCTTCACACCCTTTAGTTTCATGCCTTTAGGGCCGTTCTTCTAGAACACCTCTGAATTTAGCATCGTCTGCCTACAATTTACCATTGCCGTCGTTGAGTACTTTTTCTATATAGACCCTGGTCTGAAGCTCCGGCCTGTTTACCGGAAGCATCAACCAACAGTTCAACCATCGATTACCTTGTGTGCGCCCAAACCCCCACATCTGTAGCATCACCAAAAAGTTTGTCATACTGCGAGTTCTTCCAATCCGACAGTAAGTTAAAATCTCTATTAGATTTGACGTTCTGTTCGATTGCAAGCAGAGACTAACCTTTTTTTTTTACTCTGATTCTTTTGAATAACGCTCAGTGCCGAAAAACAAGACTTCCAGGGACCGCCCCTCGTCGCCGGACGAGTACAACACAGAAGACTTACAATCGTTCTTCGCCGAAAATTGTCAGGAGCTGACGAAGTTCGAGTTTGGAGTTGAGCCAAGAACACCCACCAGAATCGTGGTGGAGGAACCAAGGACACCAAGACCCTCCACCTTCCGCCTTCCCGCTGCTTTATCGCCACTCGCTCTACCGCCGATTCCGAGAAGGCCCGCAGTCCCTCGCTCCAAGCCCTTGAAGCCTAAGAAGACCCTACCTATTCTTCCTGACGCGGCTTCGATCGTCATCCAGAGAACCGCCAACCACCGCATTCGTAAGAATACCCGAAGGCCTCGACTGACCAAGGACCCTCGATCGTCGCCCTTCCACTGCCGTCACTGCCAAGTCACCTGCACAGGTCGGGTGCAGTATCACGAGCACCTTCGATCCCGCAAGCACCAGCACCGCGCCGATAAGACAAGGCACGTCTGCAATATTTGCAAGATAGAAGTTCCGAGCAAGGCAGACCTTGAGCCACCGTCTTGGCCGCCGTCATCGAGAGACTGCCCGTCAGTAGTTAAAATTTGAATAAATTTAGGGAAGAAGCAAGAAAAACTTCAAAAGTTGCTTTCTCAACCGACTTCGTTTGTGCTGTGTTCAACCTCCCGCTGTGGCTACCTTACGAACTCGCTTTCCCCAGTTCCTTGCAGTAGGACTTGTAAGCCGTATCGCCGCCAGGTTCTAGACAGGAAAACAACCGTTTGGTAAAGCATCGGAAGGAGCTACTATAGCACACCCGACGTGACTGACGTCAAACCCTTACGTCAGAGAAAATCAACTTTCCCAGGTTTCGACTGGGATTCGAACTCGAGACCTCCCACTGGTGTTTTGCTGGTCTTGCCAACTCGGCCACAGTGCAGACCGATTCTTGCTGTGCAAATTGGAAAATTTTAATTTAAAGGAAAAAAACCAACCGCCCACGCCTGGACGTTGCGCCCCATTGCCTGTGACATCACCGTCGTTTCACCGTTCAAGGCCGCAGTTCGCACCAAGGCGACCCAGGTTGCCGGAGGCGCTGCTGAACTGGCGGCCCGCGACAAGGTTACAATCCTGGAACGCAACATCGCCCGACGACTCCCCGCTCCATCGACTGGCCCATCTTCTGCGCCTTACACGCCGAACTTCACGTTTCGACCTCTGGCGTTTGATTCCCTAGGTGCCCCTTCCCCTGGAACTATTGCATTTATCGAGGAGTTAGTTCCGCGGATCGCGTCCAAGTGTCACTCGACAGTTGGCATTGTCCGCCGCCGTATCTACCAGCGACTGAGTTGCACCCTGTGGTCCTCCATCGCCGAAGCTATCCTGTCCCGAGCACCGATGCGCACGGACGACGAAGTACATCCGGTTAGATCTTAACCGTATAGTTAGGACGTGCGCAGTCCACAGTAGATACTGAACGCATTAAACTTCCACATGGACTGCCAATACGAAGTCCCGCTCCTTGTCCCGGGAACGAATATCCGTCCTGCGGACATTCTCATACAACCCCCCCCCTGCCCACTGGTCAACAGGTCCGCCCCATAGCCTGCGACCTAACCATTGTCTCGCCGTTCAAACAAGGTGTGAGCCCAAGGGCCACCCAAATGGCCGGCGGCGCCGCCGACATTGCCCATCGAGACAAAGTCACAGACCTGGAGCGCAAACTGGTACGCCGCATCCGCCCCCTTCGCACAACACCCTCCAGGAACCGAACTCAAGTTTCAGCCCCTGTCTTTCGACTCCTTGGGTGCCCCATCCCCAGCCTCTATCCTGTTCATCGAATACTTCATCCCGCGCATCGCAGAGAAGTTCAACACAACCACAGCAGTGATCCGCAGACGTATTTATCAGCGCATTAGTTGCACACTGTGGTCTTCTATTGCAATGGCGATTCTATCGCGAGCCCCACTGCACGTGCCTGACGTGGAACATCCGGTTAGTTCTTAGCCGTATAGTCAGTCCTGCAGTGTACACGATAGATACTCAATGAAGTAAAGTTTCTTCCCCGTGTCCCTATCAACCAATAGGAAAAGGCCATGAAACTCCTGGAATTACAGTAGAGGCTCTCGCTCAAGCTGTAAGCGAACTTCAACGTCAGCTGACAGAGGCCCATAATCAGATCTCCGCGCAGCAGAATCAGCTCAATAATGCTGCTCAAAAGGTAGGAGCCCTCGAGAATGAACTATCTCTCGTCAGGATCAATACTGGTACCTCTAGTAGTCAAATGAGAAAAAGGACGCCCCTAAGAAGAACAAACCGGGATCTTTCGGTGGGAAAGGGTCCGTCGGAAGCTGGTGCGTGCAGATGGAGAATTACTTGGGTGAAGCAGATGGGCAAGCTACTATGAACATTGCTCTGAGCTATCTCTCGGGAAATGCTCATGAATGGTGGATGGTCTATTCAAAGAGTGCGGAGGGAAGGAAATTCAAACATGGAAGGAATTGAAGGCTGCTCCCTCAATCGTTTTGAGACGATAAACAAAGAAAAATCGCCCGAGACAAACTGGCTCGCTGGAAACAAGTCAAGGACGTTCCAACATTTAATGATGATTTTAACAAAATCTTATTGGACATCCCAGACATTGGAGTAAAAGATCAAATAGATCGATATTCACGCGGCCTGAAACCATACATTTGGAAAACCTATGCACGAAAGAATACACCAAGCTTTCCGATCTTATGGGAGATGCAGAAAGAGTGGAAGCGGCGTACAGGCGTTCAGAACCCCTGAGAAATACCAAGTCTGGTGGAAAATTGCTGAATGGAAGTTCATCTGCCGGAAATAATGGCCCTGTACCAATGGAAATTGGAAACGTGGAAGTAAAGTCTGGTGTCGAGTCATCAATGTGAATCTACAGAAGCTTGATAAGGAAAGCGAGACATGCATGCGTGAAGGACTATGCCTAAGATGCAGACAGAAAGGACACATAGCAAAGAACTGCCCAAAAGCCCGGAAGAACTGATCGACGGTCCTCATTCAGTTCTAGATCAAAAATCTCATTCTTTCAACGTAAGATCCAAACAACTAGTTAGGGCCACACCGACCCCAACCTTCCAACGCCACCACCGCGGACTTCTTATTGTTAAAGGAGTATTTCCAACGGACCAGCTAAAATCCTCATCGACCCCGGCGGTGAGGTTAATTTCCTCAGCAAATCATTTTGCGATCACCATAAGATTAAAACCGAAGAATCAGAAGAACTTGCCGAAATGGCGAATGGTGTTGATCAAAAATTAATGGAAACACCGCATCCTGTTATCGTCCAGATAAAGAAATACACTGAACCACTGTACTTCGCCATAAGCCCCCTGAAGAGGTATGATGCAATCCTTGGGAAGAATGGTGTGGATCCCATAAAGCGATTATCGACACCGCCGAAAATCAAGTTTCATTCAATTATAAGGATGAAAATTACGTTATTGCTGCCAATGAAAGGCTATTGAATTCTTTCGTTTCCGCAAATTCAATACTCACTGATTTAGAAAAAATTATGGGACATATGCAGTACTTGTGAGACCCCTAAGTTCAAAGTCCTATTCTAAGGAAACCTATTACGGAGAGATTCAAGACATACTTACCAAGTATGAGGATGTATTCCCAAAGACTTCCAAAAGGCCTCCCGAAGAGGAAGTATGATTTCAAGATTGAATTAGAAAAAGAAGCAAACCCCAGAAAAAGGGTCTCTACCGTCTTTCGGACAAAGAAATGGGGGAACTTCGCAAGCAGCTAGATGAGCTTCTGGAGAGTGATTTCATTAGACCAAGCAAGAGCCCGTGGGGAGCCCAATTCTCTTCGTGACGAAGAAGGACAGCTCATTGCGGATGTGTGTGGATTACAGAGCACTCAATCGGCTTACTGTAAAGAACAGTTATCCACTGCCGCATAGACGATATATTTGATCAGCTCAAAGGATCAAAGTACTTCTCCAAAATAGACCTGAGGTCAGGCTATCATCAGATCAGACTGGATGAATCTTCAATACCCCTCACGGCATTTAGAACTCGATATGGACATTTCGAATTTCTGGTATTGCCATTTGGATTGACAAATGCCCCAGCGACTTTCATGGGCCTTATGAACGACATTTTTAAAGATGTACTTGACGTTTTTGTTATCGTATATCTGGATGACATTCTTATATTTAGTAAGACATGGGAAGAACATTTGAAACACATCGCTGAAGTATTGGAGATCCTTAGAAGGGAAAAGTTATTCGCGAAATTGTCAAAGTGTGTCTTTGGTGTTAAAGAAGTGAGTATCTTGGGCACATCATATGCCAGGAAGGAATTTCTGTGGATCCCAACAAAATTAAAGCCGTTATGGAATGGCCGACGCCTCGGAACAAACAACATCTTCAGTCATTCTTAGGGTTTGTAAATTATTATAGACGGTTCATTAAGGGTTGTTCCTTAATTTCGAAACCACTTACCGAGTTGACAAAGAACGTTTGTTTTCATTGGACAGAAACTCAAGAAAAATCATTTCAAACCTTGAAGAAAATATTGTGCAACGCTCCAGTCCTTCGAAATTTCGATTCAAGTCTACCGATCTATGTTACTACAGATGCTTCCCAATACGCAATTGGTGCTGTATTGGAACAAGGAACCGCGAAGGACAAAAACCAGTCGCTTTCGCATCCAGAACTTTAAATGATGCCGAACAGAATTATGCAGCCCACGAAAGAGAGCTATTGGCCATTGTCGACTGCCTAAAGTGGTGGAGAGCATACTTGTATGGGAACTTTTTCACTGTTCATTCTGACCACTACCCGTTGAGATACCTCGAGACACAAGATAATCTGTCACAGAGACAGGTTAGATGGTTGGAAAGATTAGTTGACTTTGATTTCAAGATTATACCCATCTCCGGGAAATCAAATATAGTTGCCGATTCCCTCTCAAGACAACCCCAGAATGTACCCTCACCCCACCATCGAAACAAGGAGCTACTCCAAGAAGTAATAATGAAGACATCTTCGGAATCAAACAATATTTCTGTTCCGTTTTTTGAATCATCCGATCTCGAAGAGCTTGTAAAAGACTACCATCGAGATGAAAGCTTCAAAGACGAATACAAAGATCCGAAAGCACCTTTCGAAAGAAAGGATCGCTTTTGTTAAGACACGGAAAAATTTGCATACCAGAAGGAGCGTTTAAAGTCAAGTTGTTGCATGACTACCATTCGACTCCAAATACTGGACACTTGGGAATATCCAAAACAATCAATAGAATATCACCGAAGTTTTACTGGAAAAACCTACGTGCTGATGTCCTTCGGTACGTTCGTTCTTGTCACTGCCAAAGGGACAAACCATCTAATCAGAAACCCGCAGGTCTTTTACAACCTCTTGATCCACCGAAAACCAAATGGACTCACATAACGATGGACTTTATTACACCACTTCCAAGGTCAAAGGAAGGAAACAATGGCATCTTAACTGTCGTTGACAGATTATCAAAGATGATCAGAATTATACCAACAAGCCTAAAATAGATGCTCCTTCAACTGCCAGGCTGTTCAAGGACCACATCTACAGAAACCACGGAATTCCGACGAATATCATTTGTGATAGAGATTCTATTTTTATGAGCAAATTTTGGAAGAGTCTGTTCCACCTTCTGGGTACCAAGATATCCCCTTCTTCAGCGTATCACCCACAAACAGATGGACAATCTGAGATTATGAACAGAAAGATCGAAGAAATGATTCGTTCTTTTGTTAGCTTCGACAAGTTGGATTGGGACAAATACTTGGTAGACTTCGAAGTTGCTTACAACTCATCTATTAATGCTACTACAACATTCTCTCCGTTCTTCCTCAATTATGGAATTCACCCTAAAACTGTCCCTTTGGATATACTCCCGCAGACAACCCTGCCGCAACACAGTTCCTCAAAATCATGCAAGGATCACTGAAAAAAGCCCAAGAACAAATCAAAAAATCAAATGAATCCACTGCCTTCTATGTCAACAGAAGTAGAAGACCTCTTCTTATAAAGTTGGTGACAAAGTCTGGTTGTCCACAAAAACCTAGCTTTTGAAATGGTGCAGGATCTCGAAAACTGAACCCGGAGAGTTCTCCACCTTTAGTACCATTTCTACTTTTTTTGAGAAGGAGGATGTGTATTTGGGAAGAACCCTAATATTCCCTTTCTTAAACTCCTAGTAAGTACATCCTTTCGTGTAATAACAATTTTATTGTATTTCCTTTCGAGGAAGCGTTAAAACAATTTTATTCATGTACTACAGAGCAGTAGTTGTGATTAACATGTTTTATTTACTTATCTGCCATTATTTACCACCTTTTACTTTTCCGACAAACATTTGTCTACCAACGTCTACTTCTAACTTCTAAACTAGCCAACAAAGCGTTATATTCTTCAGGATATGAGTAGATCGGTCCGTTTAGCAAATATGGTTCCTATTCATGGCACAAATTTCTTCCAAAGCATCAATCCCCATCACAATCATCTTCAGAGACAGTACATCCATGAAACTGATAACACTTCCCTGTTGAGAAGTTAAATAATCCCTACCCTATGATACTCAGAACATTCACTCACCGTATGTGCTAAACGGATTGATCTACTCATATCCTGAAGAATATAACGCTTTTTTGGGCTATTTTACAAGTTAGAAGTAGAAGTTGGTAGACAAATGTTTGTCGGAAAAGTAAAAGGTGGCAAATAATGGCAGATAAGTAAATAAAACATGTTAATCACAACTACTGCTCTGTAGTACATGAATAAAATTGTTTTAACGCTTCCTTGAAAGTAAATACAATAAAATTGTTATTACAAGGGAAGATTAGAGAAATTTCAAAAAAGGAAACTTTTGTAATTACAAAAGTAGTTTATCGTCAAATGTATCGGCTGGTTACCATTAGGGAACCTGACGATGGAAACAGTAGATTTACGTCTGTTGCCTTTACTGTGGCAATTTCTGCATTTTAATCAGAAGAAAATTGGAGAACCCGTGACTATTTCTACAAGTTGGCAACCAGAATGGGAATATTCGACAGACAGGTGTATAAAAAAGTTCAAAATGTACGCCTATGGGTTAAATTTCTGTTTCCGGATTATATTCGAATGAATATGTCGATGAGGTCCTTGGGAGGATTTACATGTCGGTCATAATTTTGAAGAAGCCTTTTCAGTGATTGTGCAGTTACATTCAATCCGACCTCACTGATCAGTAGAATATATCAAAGACTTTCACAGTTGCTGGGATTATATAAACGTACTCGGATTTTCGCAGAGAAAAGCATAAAACTATAAACCATGCAGTCCAATGAACGCCCTTTTACTGATACATATCATGTCCACAATACATCAGTACACCTTCCAGGCGACTAAGAATCGTAGATGAGGGGCAGAACCTGTAGGATTGTCACTTTCGGAGCTAATTCACTCAAGCCTTAGGTACTTCACCAGTGGGTGCAGGTATATGACTGTCAAAGTAAATTGAAAGCGTTGTTTCGAGAATAGAGGTCACAGATGTAGATTGTAGACATGACCATCTTTCTTTATACAGGAAATACAGTGGTGTTTAGAATCAAAGAAGAGCGGTGTCAGCGAATGGCATGGAACTGGTAAATACGGCAAAAATAACTAATAGATTTCTGGCAGTAAATAGTATTCTTTAGGATATTCGGTAAATACAGTATGACAGTTGAACTCTGAAAGTGTTCCTAAAATCAAAGTTGCAGAAGCGCAGTGGGGAAGAAGGTATTAAAATAAGATGTAAGGGCAGAATGTGCTAACAAGGGCGGTAGGGCAGCATAGCTGACAGTAAAAGATAATATATTTACATGTACAGTAAATACAGTCGGAGGGAGGAGAACGGTTGGTGCGGTACTGTAGAGGGCGGAACGCGGCAAGTACAGGTCGGAAAGTGCTTGTAGAATCGAATTTGCGCTCTGAAAGCGATGCTAAAATCTAAGTTACGCTCGAAAAGTGCAGATCAACTCTAGGTAAGGTACAAGAAGTTTTGTAAGAAATCTTTTTTTGAATCTGATAGTGCTCCAAAAACTGAGCATGAGAATGGTTGCTAATTTTGTCCCTACTGATTTTTATAGACTACGTTTCTTTTTTTCTGGATTCCATTTCCTTGTTATTGTTGGTTGCACTCATTTGCTTTAGGAATTATATCCTTGGTTTTTGTTCCGCGACAGTCATACTTCAGTTTTCTAACATTATGCATTTTCTCATCTCCTGAACATAAGAAATGTAGATATACTCCGAGTCTGTATTTATACATTAATACTGATTCTACGATAACCTTAAGTCGCATGTGGGATTCTACCTCAAAATGATTTTATTTGCGGCATATACATGTAGCGATATATATTGTTAACTTTCAGTGAAAACTTCTGATACATTACTTCGCAGTACGATCTATTTTCGCGGCTGCTGTATCGGTACCACTTCTTGTAATGCGGGTGAATCGAGAAAGTATTCCAGGAGCACCTCTTTTTGCTGTCGTTTGAAGAGAAACCAGTACCTTTTTCCATGTCTCAGAATGCTGACATACTGTTGCTAACTTTCCAACAATCACCATAACTTCTCTTGCTCTGGAAAAGACGACACATGCCGTTCCTTTTTCATCCAATAAGTTGGTCCATAACCCCAGTAGCTGGGTTCCGGGATTTGTTAGTGCCTTTAGATGAAGATCTGACCAAGGATAGAAAACCAACATCGAATTCAGAACCCTGACATAAGTCGGAAGTCATTACAGTCATATCATTTTCCATTCCTTCTATTTGGAAAGTACTGTAAAATTGAAATAACTGATTTCGATAAGGCGTCAAAACAGCGAACGTCGCTGCTGACATGTTTAGCTTCCAACTCTTGATCATCGAGAATATCAACTTTGCCTTGAAGGGGTTTGAGTATCCAGCCCCTGGGAACATTTTTCAGGAGACTTTTCATACATTTACTTTGTATCAAGAATGCTGACAACCCCAAATTCTAGTCTATTGAACAATAGAATATCCGCATAATTCATGCGATTCCAAGTTGTATCGGCGAGTCTTCTGCCATTGTTGACCTATCCTGCATAGAACAACTTACTGACTAAAGATCCAATCTGTTCTGCGCTTCTCATCTGCTCGTTCAGCAGGGAGTCATTTGGAGAAAACAGATCCCTTATGCAGTAATTTCTCCTATACTGGGGGGTATTACCAGCCAAATCACTAGATTGTGCACTTATTCCCCGTTCCATGAAATGACCACGGGTTTTCAGATGTTTCAGCGACTTTTTGAACGTTGACTTCGCTAGAGGGCTTTTCTGCTGAGGGTACCCAAAAAAACAACCTTTGTTCCAAATCGGGGCGCGCCGGTGTTCGAAATGACTTTTGACAATACGGATATGGTTGAACGTTCGCCCCTCAGAGACCCCTCGTTCACAATAACTGTCTCAAAAGGATTTATATCTGGATCCCTGTTTTCTGACATTACTTTCTCTGCTGCAAGGCGGATAAGCATGTTCGAGACCTCGCTCTTACCTGTTCCAGGGGGAACATGACAGAATATGGCTTTGTTGTAAAACCATGTGCCTAAATTTACATGAACCTCACGCCTGCTCAGGTAAACTTCATGTTTGCGTTGAGGAATAGAGCAATTTAATTCGCGCATGAAAGCCCATGGAACTATAACCTCAAACTGAGACTCATTGAGTGTTAGTGAACACGTTGAAATATATCTCTTGATCGACCGCTTGGTTCTATCCAAAACCTCCATAATGCATTCAGTTCCGTTTAGACGAACTGCACGAATAGCTACGAGCTTTTTAGTGGGCTCTCTTTATAAACCTAATCCCCTTGTGACGGAAAGAATTGCGATAGGGAAATCTTTTTCATAAAAAAACAGCTCTTTGGGCAATCCTGTATCTGAGAACCCTGTGCGAATTGTAGGATGAATATGATGCAGGCCAAAAAGATCGACTGAAGACATATTATAGTGCGCAAGTCCAATAAAAACTTTTAAACCTTCACGGTATAGTCAGAGCTCGCAAATGCACTCAAACCATTACGGAAATGCTTATTCTTCTTTGAATCATCCCAAACTAAGAGATTAAGCGAGATCTGAACATTCTGATCCTGCTAATTAGTCCCCTATTTCAAGAAAGTGGGCTTCTCTATCATAAATTCGTATAGAAATCCTCTTGAACGCCCCCCGAAAAGTCTCAATTCAATCACACAATTTGAACCGAAAGTAGGCGGACCAGCTCGTTGACATTCCTTAGGAGATAAACACACTTTCCTACTCTCCAATGAAACGGAATCGATGACATGTGAAAGGTTAACTTCTCCACTCAACACTCCGTTTTCTCTAACATTGAAGCGGATAGAATGAGAGAACCGAGCCCAACATGCCTACCTTCCCCTCCTGGTGAGCCCATACAGTTTGGTTTAAGTATCCAAGTATTTTGAAGGTCTCGACAATTCCGAACCATGATATGATCTCGTCTCCTCGGCTCAGCCCAGGTGGTCCAATTAATTCTTCTACCATTGGTGCGAATGAATACGATTGGGGTATTCTAAATGCCCATTTGTCGACAATATCCATACAAGCTTGTGCCACCCCCTCGGAACCAGATATCATGCAATAATCGAGGTCCTTTGCTGGTTCACTTAAAACAAAATCGATGCGCTTCACTGTCAGTACTTGAGAAATGGAAGTATCGAGCTGAAGCAAAATTTCGAAAGCAGTCCTTGCCGAGCTGTGGTGGCTGAATCTACGATTTAAAAAGAAACCCACCGAATTAACCAAAACGTAAATGAATTAATAGAAGTTGCCCATGGTTTCAAGAGAGGAGTCACCCAAGCTAATCAACCACGGAGGTTTTTCCTTGATGAGATCAAGTGCGGATTCCCTTAAAGATTGATGTCTTCTCGCTGCAGCTGACTCGAACTGTACCTCTTGGATATCATCAGCAGTGTTACCTTCTCCTTTGGTTTGATCATTAGGAAAATTAGATTGTAACAAGTTACGGCTTGTATTGTTGACACCACTGGACTACCGTGATACGCGGCTTGGCAGGATGACATACGATGCTTCGATGGTCGGTATGTCAACATTAGTGTTATTGATGGTTGCCCATAGCTTGTTTGCAATGTTGTAAAGTGAAAACGAATTCTGCTCAACCTCATTCTTCTTTTCTTGAAGGGTGATTTTTCTTTAACGGCGACCAGAAGGGAATGGTGGAGCTCCCTGAAAATGAGAGGATGGATAAAATTGAAGTAGTAAATGGACATGACTGCGCCTGTACCCCTGTAGTCTTATTCTCGGCCTTCGCTCTGGATTTCTCGGCCCACAAGTTTCCCTGCCCTGTACTTCACATCATAGCCCAGCATCAAAGCCTATTGCATACATTCATATTCGTATCATCAGTACTTGAAAAAGATAATCCAATAACCAAACGGATTCCAATACATATATGTTGCCGTTCATCCACATTGGCTAAATGTATGTTATTCATGAATTCAATGAAATTCTGAAGGAGTTCCACAGTGCTTTCCTTGGAGATAATTTTGAAAAAGAACTCCATTACGCTCACAACATGTATGCAACTTGTTGCATGAGAGCTCTTCCTGTTGGAGAAAATAAACCACCGGGTAATTTCGTTCAACGGTCTTGCAAAGCTCGGGAATATACCCCACAACTTTTTTAAACCCCCATCCAGAGTTAGAGCCTTGAAATATCTGGTTGCGCATACGTTGAAAAGGAAATCGAATTAGGACAGCATTATCTTAAAAATATACTCTGCACCTCCATATGCCGGAATAGCGTAGCACAAAATAAATAAACTTGAGAAAGGAACCAAGCGAAAAATCCAATGCAGTCTCCTTAAACTGCATCTTCAAATTCGCACCAACCTTGAAAGGTAATGAAAATCTCGAATGAACATCTTTTCGGACACCAGCCACAGTAGCTGGATCCCTTTTGTGAACGGAAAACATGCTTTGAGAAACGTCTAGTACAGAAAGGTCCACTTTCCAATTGCTCAGCATGATGATATCAGCAACATAGTACCGGTTTTCTCCAGACTTTATGATGTCTTTGACCTTCAGTCAATAAAAGGGAGGCATGGAATCCTTGTTCAACCTTATATCTTCACCCAAGAACTTTCTTCGTGCTAAGCCCACTATGCGGACAATTTCTTTCCAGAATTCGTCAAATTGAGGGGACCTCGAAGCAATAGGGGTAGGATATCTGCCTTTTCAGTACTGAACCTTGCAAAAAAAAGCAGTAAGAGGGCCACAGAGGTTCTCCGTGGTTGTCTGGGCCCCCACACACTCTCGAACACGGTGGTACACAAAGTGATCGTGCATGAGGTCTGCGTACAGCTTGATCCAGTGGAACTCTTCTCGTTCTTTGCATAACCATGTCTTAATCGATCGTCCCACAAAATTCGCTGAATGAAGAGATCTTGCTTCCATGGAGTTCAAATGTTGGATGAATAGTTTTTTGTGCAAGTGTAATGACCTGATTTGAGATATCACAGAACACTTCTCATGCCACGAATACGGACCAAGGATAAATGGTCGTTTGAAAGAAGCGGTATAAGAAAAAGTGAGGAATTGAAAATGGTACCACAAGAGACACTGCCAGATGAACTCGAAGATCCGGCACTTGGCCGCAAAAATGGTGACGTGATTAGTTCAAATCGAAGCACAACATCCGCATCTTTTGAATGATACGAGACCCGGGAGCCAAATGAAGACCGTAATGGTAGGCATCGTTGGTCATTTTGACCTCTGTAGCTTTCAATATACTGTTTAAATCTTCGTACTTGAAAGCCGTCGATTTATTCAGTTATGAATTCATTTGACAACTTTACTTCTCTTCCTCTTCTTTCTCGGCGTTTCCTTCGGGAATGACTCGAGTTTTATGACTTCTTCCCAGTTTTGCTTCGTTTCGGAGCGCCCAACACTTCGCGCCGCCTCATATGTATAGCTCCGAAATCTGGAGCAAGGTCGAAGGATGACCTCCTCACGTGAAAAAGTTGGAGACAGGGGAGGGTTTTCCATCAAATCTTGAGCGTCATCCTGGCTCTCTTCTTTATGTTAGATTTTGTCCTCAACTTCAATGGGGGAAAGAAACTGGTTGGAGTGGTGTATCAGTCGATGCAGAAGCAATTACAGATGCCCGTACCCCAGTTGTCTTTGGAGTATTCCCTCTACCGCGCGGTTTCTTGACTGATTTAGTTACTCGCTTTGGCGGTACCGTCACTTTCTTAGGCTTGTCCTCCTCATTCGTCGTTCCTTCTTCTCTTTCAATGAACATAATTTCTTCATCTGTGTCGCTATATTCGACTACAAATGTCCTTTTGCGTAGGTTTCTTCTCTTGTATGGCGGTGGGAGGACCTCAATCTCATCCTGTTGTACGCCGGGGTGAATCTCCGGTTTTTTGACCTGATGAGATGCAGTTGGTTTCGGTTATGCTTGCGGTGATGCTACAGACGAGGGGTCATTTCTTTGCGTATTCCTGCAACGAACTCTCTTGGATGGAAGCAGTGACCTAATACTAATCTTGCGAACCATCGCGAGGAATAAGCAGGGAGAACAAAAGTAGGATACTGAGGAAATGTAGTGAGGAATAGCAGAGAGAACAAAAGTATGATTACTGAGGATAGGTAGCGAAGAATAGGCAGGGAGATCACAGGGGTACTGACGAAAGGGAGTACGTGACACGTTGACCCTACTGTGGAAGGGTTTAAACATGGAATCGATCAGAGGGAAGAAAAAGATGTGAAGGTCGGGTAAACCAGATGTGATGGTGGTTGGCCGACTTAAGATAGAACTAGGTCCATCAAAAACCATGCGTTTAACAAAATTCAGTGATGACTGACTCAAACATCAACTCCAACAGAAATGACCAGAAATATTAGTAAAATTAAGCAGAATCAATAGCGAATATCAGAATTTATAGCCATTCCTGCTTTGCGTATGGAAAACTGTAGAGCAGTTCAGGGTATTGCAGTTAACTAAATTAAAAGCTGCCAAAACGACTCACCAACGGTACTTTCGGATCTTCACAAGAGCTGTGACAGTAACAACGAAGAAATAATCAAAAAAGTGAAGTTCTCTTCTTAGAGAAGATTTCACATTGTACTTCACTTTAGCAAGCATTCTCCGTATTATTCTTCGATTTTCCAGCACTTTTCGACCTTTAATTGCCGCACGCCGCCCTCTACAGTACCGCACCAACCGTTCTCCCCCCTACTGAAATTGGAGGGAAAATTGACAGAATTGACAACAGCAACATTCATCACCGTTAACAGAACCAGAGCGTCTAGTATCATGCTATACTGAACTTTGCAGTGTACTAGACAGTAAGTAAACTCTAAAATACACTAGCACCATGAGCATTATTCGTTCTTACGTATTCCCGGGATTGGGACTATTCATACGAGACGTGATTTTGCAGCACCATTCTGCAGAATACGAGTTCGCACTCACACTCGCTGAGCTTCGAGATCAAGTTAAACATATAAGATTCAGTTGCACTTCTTTCTGCAAAAGAGACTTTCCCGTTATTGGAAACACTGGCATGCTAAATTGTTGCAAATGATTGCAGTCTGAGGCTGCGAGAATCGAAACACAATGAAAGAAAATCGGGACTGATAATGGGGTGCCTACCTCTGGCCGCAATCATCAGTAGACCTCTAGATAAACATATCAGTTTGGCGTAAACCTAACTTTGTGTTACGAATGATCCTCCAACTACCGGGTCATATCGCAGAACAATTTTTTGTGCTGTTAATCCAGCAGAGTAATCCAATGCTGATTTGAGATCAACATAAACTATGCATGTTCCTTTTTTGACACGTCAATTTTTTTTGCTCAATTGTGCTGTCGAATGAGCTTTTCAAGTTATTTGGGGTGATTTACTTCCGTGGATGGCACAGATTGCAGAATTCACGAACCTGAGCCCTTTAATCGTATGTGTTATAGCCATAAATTTCGGGCACCTGGTCTTTGCTATGAAATTTGGCTGTCTATTTTCGCGAGTAACATTGTTTGGGTTCATGGGCCGATTGCTGCTAGTTTTTGGACTGACAGAAAAAATTTTAATTTTCGGTTGAAAATTTTGCTGGATGCCGATGAGTTGGTGATCGAGGACAAAGGTTACGTTGGCAGCACGGGTGTTACTGAATGTACCACGGATGCGGCGTTTTTCAGAAAGATCAGGGTGAGGCATGAAACGGTTAACCAGAGGTTTAAGCAGTTCTTTATTTTGAAGAACACTTTTCGCCACAATAGAAGTTTGGATAGTATTTGCATTCATGCTATTGCGTATATAGTGCAGGTAATTCTTGGCAGAGATTCACCTTTATTAAACGTTTAGATAAATGGATTTGTCTATATAGATTCGTTATTTGTCCCTAATCTGTCTATGAAAACAGCCAAATGTGTCAGAGTTCCGGACTAGTGTTATGCAGATTCCCATAGGGTTGAATATGTGTCGTCTGTGACCAGTATGATCTTTTTTAACGTTATTTTTGACTTTTTTGAAAACTTGTTAGCTTCAAAGGCAACTTTGACATGATACTAGACTGACGGTGCTGGCAAACAGGGAATAAACTTAAGGAACTGACTAAAAAGCATTTAGAATAACACATGGCTCCTCGTTTGGTTTGTTCAGGAATGCCACTATTGACACTAACATTAACTGAACCTGGTCAACTGCAGCACACTCCTATTTTTTACTTTTGTAATTGCAGGTCCTTATATAATCATAGACTGCCTGTTTCAGCCAGTCTACGCCTTGACATTCTGTTGATATTGGCCTTTTTCCCGATGGCCCCTGTAGTTACTGTCATGGTACTGTATTTACTGTATAAATTAGTAAAGTATCTTTTACTGTCAGCTATGCTGCCCTACCGCCCTTTTTTCGCGCATTCTGGCTTTTCACCCTAATGTACTATCCCCGCCCCCAATGCGCATCCGCAAGTACTGTTTCGGCAGCACTTTGAGATCGCAACTTCGATTTTTAGCACTTTTCGAACTGTACATACTTGCACCCCCTCCATCTACAGTACGCACAACCGTCCTCCCCGCTCCTACTGTATTTACTGTACATGGTACTGTATTTACTGTACATGGTACTGTATTTACTGTATATGCTAATATTATCTTTTACTGTCAGCTATGCTGCCCTGTCGCCCTTGTTTCGCGCATTCAGCCCTTACACCCTACTTTACTACAGTAGTGTCTACAGTACTGCTGTCCTCGTATAAGGATATTTTCTCTCATATGAGGAGTACATTTAGCACTTCTTTTTCAATTCAAAAAGTTTTTACCTCAGCGCATTTGTTGTTCCTCCACCTTGGTTCATGAGTATAGTGGCCGATCAAAACAAACTTTTCAAGATTTTTGGCCTCGGTTAAGGCTAGAGCGATTTTCTCTTGCCAATGTCGGCTCATGGCAAGAACGTGTGAAAACGATTTCATTTTGGAAGTAAATATAGTTCTTATTATCGTGAAGGCTTCATAAACAAATTCATGTACAGTAAAAGTTACTGTACTGTAACTCATTACAAAAAAACCTTTTTCGCAGTAAACATTTCGGGCTTCCAAAATTTACCTTTCCAAAATGTAACGGAAACTGTCCTCATATGTGGACAAAGCGTGCCTCATATGAGGACAATGCTATGACAGATGGACACTAGTTCTCAATTGATGCAATTTAGGTCTTAGGTTGAGGTCTTTTTAAACTTTCGACCTGTGTTTAGCAAAAACTGAATTTTTACCATGACGTTCCAAGCAGTCTACTGCGCTGCGTATACAGTATTCTGTATGTGGTATTAGCAGTGAATGTTTGTAACTCGAGGTGTAACGTACCTGGCATCTTCATTTACATTTTTCGATAATTTTGAAATTGCAATAATCCATATTATAGGCATGATTGTGAGCAAACTTTGAATCTTTCTTACGGCAATTTTTTTGTACTATAGAGGTGATTATCCTTGTAAAGTACTCTTATTTTCTGCAGCCACGCATTATGGTGTATGTATTCCCTATGTATTTTCATCGTGTAGAAAAAAAATAAGGTATAATTATGGAAATATTCCAGTGATCCAACATCTCCCGATGCGTTTTTCTCTATTATCTTGCCATTGTAGTTCCTCGCTATTTGCTCGCTACCATGTACTACAAAATTTGATCTCGTTCTACTGAACCATATAATTCACAGTAGACAAACTCCCATCGTTTCCACATTATCATGTGTTTTTGATGTGTTCTCTATACTTTAAAAGGATCGTTCGTAACGATTCCCTACTATTTTCGTTTACGAAAGGTGAGTTTATGATTTAAATAAACGCAAATTCGTGCAATTTCCAAAAATGGGACATTTTCTGGATGTTAAGATGGTAGGTTCATAGTTGTACAAAGCAAACACGAAAACTTCATTAATATATCTATGATAGAAAATAAAAATGACAATCAAGTCCAGCTTTGCATTCAGGGCCAGGTCTGTCACAGCTATTAAACACTTTACCCCATTGTACTCAGTGTCCACAGTAGATATGCTTACATATCTGGTCGCCTGTTTTTAATCATATGTACAACTGAGTGAAAATAGTGGCACAATGGGCACCAGCATTATGAACGCCAAAAACGCATAGTGACATCTATAAATTGTGCGCAGATTCCACGACACTCAGTATGATCTCATTCATTGGTGGTAAAGTGCCTTTTTTGCATATCTTAATCATCTTTAGTGATGATTAACGTATATTTCACGCGATTGCATGATATTACGTGTTTCTTTTCATGTAGCACAACAGTGAACATATTAAATCAATTAGTACAGTACTCAGCCAAGGGCACGCTGCTGCAGCCGTAATGTCCAACGCAGCATGTCTGTTGGTCAGCCTGGAGCCAGGTTTGTAGGGCAAATAAGCTATTTTGGGATTCCTCTATGATACTCTGGGCCACATCCGATCATATTTTCCATGCAGTAAATAACCCACATTTTTCCCCGTACAGGAAAAAAATTCCCTTCATGACTCAATTACAAAGAAGCTAACGCGTGCTTACTGGTCATTATCGCAGCCAGTTTACATAACTTAAACTCTGTGATACAAAAGACATTTACCAGAGACATACAAAATATCACGCAACTGGTTTTTCCGGAATCCAGTGATATTGTACGTAAATGTTTTTCGTAAAGAATACAGGCTATATCAAAACAAAGTTTTCATGAATAATATGACCATGAATATACTATGAAGTTGAACAAAAAATTTCTCAGCATTTCTGCTTTGTCCAGGGGGGTGGGTGGTTTGCGATTTTTCTTCCTTATGAATGAAAATTTCCGGCCATTAGAAACTACTTCCATGAATTACTCGGTTACTTCGCTGGAAGTATACAGCATCGCGTCCCGAATAAATATAAAAAACGAACAATTGCTGGTAACCATTGATGAAGAGATATCCCAATCACTTTCCACCGTGCTCACGGATTATTTTTCATAAGAGAAAGTTTGAAAAATTCATAAGTGGCCTTCTCATCACTAATTGCATGATTTAATCGTGATCCAGGATAACTGAAATTGTTTTCCGAGCATTGTTAATTAATTTTCTGTTTCCAAATACTGCATTGGGTTTCCTTAACCGAAATCATACCCATTATGTCTTGTATTAAGATATACCCATGAAAAACATAACGAAACTTACGGTACAATTCGGTCAACCTACCTAAGAAACACATTCATTCATGAGTTTCAGAACTTTAGAGCGTCATCTCACTCTGTGTACTAATACGCACTCATTTGCGTACGCACTACTAATTATGTACTTCCCTGCTAGTCTCAAGTCAGTCTACAGAGAATTTATCAACTTTTATATTATTATTATAATTAAAATAATAACAAATGACCATAAGAAAAGTAGCTAGTTTGAGACAATCTTAAATATCTATACCTCGCGATACTTCAGTCTGCAAATTACCTAAGAGGCCACCCAGTATCCTTTGACACTATATCGTTTCTATTGAGGAGCAATTCTAAAACGGACCACGCTTTGCGACTCTCACCTCTGTAGAGGTTCTAAAGAGTTACCTTCGCATTTTTGCGTACTTTACAACCATCAACATCCTTTACTGTTGCTTTTCTTCCCTGGCAGACCATTCACTCACAAATGGGTGAGCATCTTCAAACCGCAAAATCTACCGTAAATGGAACTGACGAAACTGTGAGACAGCTATGTCTTCGCATTCCGTCTCACAGAGAAAACGGATTACTTACCAATGGAGCTCTCTCGATGTATATCTTTGGTTGAAAAGTTCAGTGATAAATTGTACGAAATACAGGATGAGATGAATACAAACGGGAAAAAACTCCCAGATCACATTTTGTCTTCAGGATTTGCCTGGAAAATCTGTCCAGAGGCGATACCAGGGTGAGCCATGTGGGCATGTGTTTCATGTACAATGTTGGAAGATTCTTTTCGCATGTCGAGGAAGGCTTCGAAACAGAGCTGTATTCACTCGAGGAAAACAGTCTCACAAGAAAATGGGAACTGAGGAAATAATTTCAATCGATTGTCCGTGCTGCAGATGTGTAGTTTGGTCCGGCGATCTCATCAACGCTGCTGCCATTTCTACGATTGTCTCCCCAATAACCACGAATAACGAAAATGAAATGCTGGGAGGAACTCGTGGCATTTCGACATCCCCTCAAGATCAAGGGGATATTGAATCACAAGTATCCGAAAAAGAAATAACAACGGAATTGTATTTTTCATGCTTCAAAAGCTCTGTTTTTCATCGGTCTCTCCTTTTGCGCGTCTGGTTCTTGGACTTCAATTGTTTCCCAACGCACTGAAAGCACTCGAAATTCATCTAAAGAATTGTTATGAAGGGGAGAGGAGAAAAAAAACAAGTTTATGATTTAAAACTGGATCTTGTTCAAGCAATGGAAGCCCCTGTGCAGACTCGTGAGAAGGAACTAAAATATCGAAGCGATATTATTAAATTCCAGAGAATGAAGTATCAGCAAAAGAAGAAACTTTGACGCGATTGAGGATGCGTTGAGAGAAAAAGAAAAAAAAACCCTTACAATTTTTCAATAATTCAAGAATATTTCAACTACGCTCAACCATGGTTCGATGCGAATCGGTAATGATAGTTTTATTATTGCGAGTTGTCAAAAATGGTTCTAATATCTCAAGGTGATCCGGGCCAGGGCCTTTCGGGAAAAGAAGACCACCTATTCGTCCTGATGCAAGTATGAAAAATGATTAAGAAAGTGATGAAAGCATCCAAATTGTGAATGAATCTACGGATACATAGAATAAGCGTCGCAAAATGTGATTTACTTCTAATTACATCACGACATCATATATAAACCTAGTTGCCAATACTTGCTTTGATTCCAAATTTTAAAACTTGATGAATCTTTCCCGGTTCGATTATGTTTCTGTTGCTGCATAATCCTTTATCGCTTTCTATACTGACATGCAGGGTACGCAATTTGGGGAGGTCCTGCGCATAGCCCGATGTTGTTCCATTTAGTGCATTCTGTTCCAATAACACACCTTGCAGGAAAAAACTGACGAATTCGATCCACAGCGCCGTCCAGGAAGTGAACCCAAAAGTCTGTAGTAGAACCCAAGTAATCAGGTACTCAAAGGCGCTTCAAATAGCAAAAGAGTGGATAAACTGCGCCCCTTCTTTGTGCTTGAAATATGCCATTGAGCCGCGACATTTCTCCCGCTAGCTACAGTATTACTGCCAAACCCCAATTTTCGCTACTAGAAACCTTTTCCAACGATAAATTGCCCGGAGATTCTCGATGCACACGGGGATCACCTATTGCACTGCATTCATGGACGGAAACGTCTCTACTGCCACGACTGTTAGGTCCGAGTGCTCGCCACAGATTTGCAGAAAGCAGCTCTCCGCCCGAATGTGGAACATCACCAGCACGGGCAGCGCAGGACCAGGCTTGACATCAATGTTCTAGGCCACAATGGAGATACTGACTTCTTCGACGTCACCCTCAGGGATTTCTTTTAAATATTGAAACCTCGACAAATTCCCCTTTGCTACCTTTTGACTAGGAAAAAACCCTCTGTTAGTAACGACATTCAACTACTTTAATACTTTATGTACGCGTTAGACTGTTCTAAGATCTCACCAATGCAGATATTTGTAACAGTAGTATTATATCAATGTATTTAACAGATTCCTGCATTCCTTCTTCCTTATTCGATGATTTGTTTCCGTTTGAAAAATCGCTACACTGAGCTTGAACATTTTTGTTGTCAGTGATACTATATCCTCCATCATGATAAGTAAAAAACTCTCCATACAATTTCGACAGTGTGCTCCGGATAAAGTCGTCATTTTTATTCTTCAACATGACGCGCAACACTTTCAAGAGAATGACGCGCAACACTTTCAAGAGAATGGCCACGAGCTTCTTATTTTCGGAAAGTGCAGAATCTTCCAAATCCAAACAAAGCACAGCCATTATTTTTCTGCCACCATTCTCTCCATCAGTTTTCATTAGTGCTTCACCAAGCTTCTTTGAAACATCTTCTATAATGTCACGATTGCTCCTCCGACAACAAATATTTTGACGTTTCGTCTATCTGGTAAATGATTTAATGGAAGAGGGAATTACGCTTCGGAGCTGCTTTCCTCTTCTTAGTGCTCCCCCAAAGTTACGTGAAGGTCTTATCTGTATATATTTCCAAGAATCCGAGTCCAATTCACTCAACCGAACGTTGCACAATTCTCTCAACTGTTTCACACAATTCCAGGAATCAATCCTACACCACAAATATTATTCACTACTCTGTTCTGATTTTCCACTCCATTACTGTTCTGGAAGCAGAGAACTTTAGTTCCAGTCCATTCTTGAGTAAATGGGCGCAACCATACACTTTATACCGGGGGTTGCAACCCATGAAACCCATTGCGGGTCAATTTCCCTAACAACTGCTATCCATGTATCGGCATCTTCTATGGAGAATGCATGTCTCAGGCTGTACATAGCGTTCCGCAACTGAGTAGACATCACACTCCCTACTTTTCTGGCCCTAGCTTTAACGTCACGGTCGAAACAAAAATCACAACCTATCATTATTGATTCAATATTAAGTTCTGTTGGTGCCCATGTTGCGTCTTCTAAAGCTAATGAAAATTCCATATACTTCTACAGACTCAAAATCAGTGGTTATGCCGCGGATATCAATGGATGTCGTACCGAATTTTCAGCCTATTGGAACAAATGGAACCCTAATTCTAGATTTACGTGGCCATTACTTATCTGATTTCTTTTCCGACTCAAAAAATATGGCATGAGTTAGGCGCATTTGTTCAAAGAAAATTGACCAGCCAGCCCTGTACCCTTCGATGGTGAGGCGCGAAGCCAGGAAACGTCCAACAGCCGCATTTTAGCTCCCACAGTTTCACGTTGAAGATGTTTCTGCCTGGTAACGGTGTTCTATAGATACCAGTCCTTCT
The DNA here is from genome assembly GCA_002205965.3 of Kappaphycus alvarezii. Taxonomy (NCBI): domain Eukaryota; phylum Rhodophyta; class Florideophyceae; order Gigartinales; family Solieriaceae; genus Kappaphycus; species Kappaphycus alvarezii. Next base: position 507,854 of record NADL03000675.1, on the reverse strand, counting down.
CCAAAGGATCCCTTCTATCACCAGTATTTGACTTAAAGGTTACATCTCTAGAAAAAAGATGAAGTAGCAGCATGGCGGAGCATTGATTCGGAAGCGAGCAGGACAACAAAACCATCCTCAATTGTTCTAATGTCCCTCACATATGAATCTGTGGGATCAGCACCCATCCGAAATAGAACAATAACTTGGCGATGTAACAACTTTTCTTTTTCTCGAGCGGAACGCGCCATCAGATATACTGCTTCTTTACCTATTTGTGCTTGGCTCGGCACTGCAACTCTTTCTCCGATTAGACTTGTTTGGGTACTAATTTTAACCACAAAAGGTTTTGCATTCGTTTATTTTATTGCTTCGGCAGCTAAAACTCGTCTTTTTTGAAATGTAACAGGCGGAATCGGCGGTGGGAGATGTTTTTGTTCTCCAAACGCTACCGCAAGAAAAACCTTTTACTCCTGTTCATCATCACTTGCTTCCCCTCGTAGTATCTCTGATTTTGTGGGAATTATAACCTCTTTTTCCATGTGCTCACACTCAAACAGGAATAACTCAAAGGTAAAATCTCCAGAATTTGCTAACCTCGAAAATCAGTTCCACATCTGGTCGCACCACGTCGGCTTTTCGGAATGATATAGTTACAGGTTTGTGAGAGCCTGGGAACCGTTCCATTTTTCGTCATTTCTTCTAAGGCGTCAATACCTTCTTCAGTTAGATCCCGTAAGGGCAAAGACACACGCTTCTTCTAAGATTTTTTGCATCCCTCGACAGGTGTGAAAAAATCCCAAGATATTCCGGAACAGCCAATAAAGCGAATATAATTTTTTTATTCTTCCCTATTATACAGGTCTCCCAGTACATCTCCGCCCGCCAAGCACGGGATCGACTCCATTTGAGACCTCCCTGATAAACTTGCAGTAGCCGTTACTTGATAACTTTTTGATCGTCTGGTACATATTGACTGCCCTTTCCATTACAACATCAGCAGAATAACACAACTTTTGAATGCTTTCTTATTCTCATACCATTTTTAACTTCTCCCAAATTTCTGGGATGATATGTTTTGAAATCCGGAGATGCACTTGTAAAATGGCGAGTTCCTACACATGAGTATTTCCTTCTCACCTTTACATAATTTTTCAGAAATGGTACATGACATTCACTTTTCCTTTCATCTTGAACATGTAACCAGTTTCATTCAGCAGTTCCTGGTCGTTCATACTTCTAAATGACGTGTAGGATGCCTTCTTTACTCGAATACAAGGACAGAAAAAAGTCCTTGTCCTTGGGAAAATCGTGGAACTGGATATACTTTGCTCCACATGGACCTTCTACCCTCAAACGCCTTGATAATTGAATCATCCCAGTTGCTGACTCCCTAGAAATCTCTATGTTGTGCCCATGTAACCACTTACGAGCTTCAAAAAAAACGATTTACATCCTGAGGGTTCCTAGAATGGCATCCCGCTCCATCCGTGGAAACTAGATCGATTTATTCCTCCTCAATATCTTCGATTACAATAATATCATCCTCAGATCGAGTGACTCGAGGGGACATGTGACAAAATTCGTGCAACTTGGATGACTTTTTGGTAAAAAAATTATTACAATTGAGTGCCTCTCAAGTTTCAGTGCGATATCTAATGTGTTGAGTAGGAGGGTTTATTGATCTGCGTATGAGGTCGAGGAATCAATTCAACTTTGAGAAAAAAATATCCGTTGAAATATTAAGCCGTATAAAGGTTTATTATGCTTCTAAATCCCTTTTTTTCTCGTTCGGATTCCTTTCTTGCTAAAACTCACTGGATAAAGTCATATGTTCCGAAATTTTAATTCTTTATGTTGTGTTTTTCGAGGATCAATCCTGTTTACTAAGCAGTAATTATATCGTTTCCCCTAGACAATGGCACACTATGAGGGATGAAAGAAGCGCCTCAGAGTCCTACAGCTGTTCCTCGTTAGTTCGCAGCCAGTCCATAACAACTTCCAATTACTACCTCCATGTAGCTAGCACTTGTTGCACTTCGACGGTAAGAGGTAGGAACAAGATGATACAATTCAATGGCTTCGTCGAAAAGAGGCCTTTAAAAACGACGAGATAAGGCTGATTTGATTTTGTGACAAGTTAGACGACAGAGAGTGCCACAAATAATATTGTTGAAGGAAAGGAGATCAAGCGTATATGCCATTGTAGTAATTATCTTGATTTTACGTTAAAGTCCAGTGGCGCAAAGGTCAGCTGTAATAGCTCATTATAATTATTTAAATTGCGTGAAAGTTCTTTGGGATGCCACTATCCTGGACTTCGGGTGATAAACCCGTAAGATCACTATGCATCATTGTACTGTCCATTGATCCAAAAAAATCCGGGGTACAACGATTTTGACGGTCCCTGTGGGGAATTTTCTGATGACTGTCAGTTCTACGTCCAGTAGACCACATACAGCATACAGTCTACAATGTATTGTGGTACTGTATGTACTGTACTGAAAAAATCTTCTGAGCAGTACCTCTACCTTCTGGCTTTTGCTGGGTGTTCTTCGGTTCACTATATTTTAATGCACCAATTATTTTCTACATTTCATACTGTACAAACTTTCGTGTCCAATCGCGTGCCATTACTGTAGTGAATTTGCAACTGCGATGCCTTGTGCCGTATTTGACAGGTGGTACTAGTGTACAGTGCTACCGGTAGTACAGAACATATCGAGATGTGTATATTCTTATACTGCCATGCGAGCAGCCATATGAAGTTAGGCAGAGCTCTCCGTCAGATCGGAGCGATAGGAAGGACAAGAGAAAGAGAGAAAATAGTTAATTGGGCTATTTGCCTACTGTACCTGTTTGTCAATTATCTACGGCAACCCGCCTAGTGAAACACACCAAATACGGGACTGTAACAGTATCCCGGGGGTTTGATATCCGTTCACTGTTCCTTCCTTTTTCGCTCGCTGACACAGCCCACACTACAGTTATGGGCCCAGAAAAAGACTTCAAGAAAGGTATAGGCATGATGAACCTCCGGTATTCGGGCCGGATCTAAGCCTCCTGTTGTAAAGACAGAAGGTTGCAAGTTGGGTTGAATTAGCAGCAACGGCAGCCGAGATGGGAGAAGAAAATTTCCACAAGACAGTATTTCACACACTTAGGCGTCAGCTGTATGATCGAGGTCTTCTTCAAGCTCAGCAGATTCTTGAAGACGATGCACAAGACCAAGGGAAGATCAACTACGAGCATCACTACCAAGTAAACGCTGTTCAAGAGATTGTGGACTTGATCCCTCAAGATACTTCTATATTCGTGATTACTCGCCTCATTGACTCCTTCAATAAGGTGACTGCTTACAAGCGCCAGAATTATGAGGACCGGAACCAGTATGTGTCAAGGTTCCGCGGACTCGCCGGCGAACACCGAATGAAAGCCGGTTCAACTAGAAATCTCAAATCGGATAACTACTGGCAATAACCCCGCTCAATAACGCCTCTCTCTCAGAAGTATCCCTTATCAACTCCAAGCTCCGACTTATTGGGATGGCTTTGGAAAGACGCAAGGGAACGATACGAGCTGACGAAAAGTTGTATTTCAAAATTTGGAAGAGGCACAGAATATATCTTTGAGTACCGGAAAGCTTTCCCTCTCGATCTTGAGAGTTTCAGTGAGTTCAAGCTGTATTGAAAAGCTCTCATTAAAGAAGGTCACAAGTCTCTTCAATACCGTATTTCTAGATGTAGATCCCCTTCGATATTATCAAGAAGCTAGGTGGTGCTCAGGATGTAGCCAAATCCATTGCTTCCTTTTGTCTAAGTTACGTTTTAAGTCCTGAAGATTCGGTTGAAGTACTCCTTGCTCTTGCTCAGACTACCAATAGGACTGAAACCCTGGTCACGATGGCTCAAATTGAATCCACAGTTGACCATGAGGTAATAAGGGCGGTCGCCAAGAAAAGAGGAATAGAAACTCATCAAAGATTATCTCCTTCAACGAAAAGAAGCAGAAGATGTACTGCGACGACGACAATAATCACAAATCCAATCTGGATGCGACGAGGAAGAAATCAATTATGCTGGCAAAGCTCATCATAGAAGCCTGCATAAATTCTGGAAATAAGGGCCATATTCGTGGATATTTGAAGTTTCGGCGTCCTATCTTTGCCACTTTGAAAGTATGTGAAGCAAATAATCGCCGTGACGAGGGGTCCGCTTCGAACAACGACACCAAAAAATTCTACAGATATTCTTTTCTGGGCTCCAAGCATTCAAAGAGCTAAAGAACCTGCTGAGAGGAATCCTGCCAAGTTCGAAATGATTCCATTGCACGACAACCCAAATCCTATATTGGACTGGGGTTTCCCCAATCGGTTGGTAAACAGAAGTCAGCTGTAGCGCTGAATTTGGCTATGGACATCGAATTCAAGTTGGATCCTCTAGATTTTGAGCTATTCTACCATGAATATGATGAAAATTGCAGCGATGCGAAGCTTACATTCGGTACGTAGATATTTGCTCTCGAAGAATTGAGAGGGAATTAAATCTTTATTCCGTTCGACGTCAAGAAGGGCGATGGTCCTCTTCTACTTGGAAATTGTGTCTTGAGCAAGTCGGGTGTGCTCAATTGCTTATTGAAAGAACACGAAGTCAAAGAACACGAAGTTGCTTCCAATTTACTTTAATGAAGGTAGAGAAACTCGAGCTCACCCCCATGTTGTCATGAGCCAAATATCCAAGTTCCAACATAGCCGTCTTTGCATTAAACAAGAGGATATTGGGACTACCACAGTAACAAAAACTCGCGCTTCGTGAGAAAATCTGCGAAACATTTCGCGTCAAAACTTCACTTGAACTTTCACTTACCTCTGAAGGACATGGAAGATCTCTGCAAACGGGGCGGAGCTCTCTTTCCAGTCTTGGAGCATGCTTTTGAAGCTGTCTTGCAAAAGTGCTCTAGCTGCAGAAAGACTGTTAAGTCATTCAACGTGCGCAAAAAAATCCTTGCGAAGGCCGGCTTCAAACCTTTAATGATGATGTGCGAACCGATTTCATGTACATGGTTGAATTGAAGAAGTACCCAATATTCCATATGAAAGATCTGGCTTCACGTTTTTGCAACGCTGTTGTTGTGTCGATCAGGGATATTTAATAAGCTGCAAAGCTTCTTGAAACCGACTGTACCAGGTTGAATGGAGCGCTTGCATCAATACCGATTGATGAGGAATTCGATAATGATTCTTTTTTGCAAAAAGTCGCAAACCATGGCAGAGCCAAAAAATCCTCAAAAAAATCAATACCCCAATGCAATCCGTACAAATTCCATCGAACGGCCCAGAATGACAGATGGCCTCCTCGGATATATCAAGATTCTCCAAACCCACTTCACGACCCTCAACCTCCACCTCATCCCCAGGAGAGCAGTCCAAAACACTGATTACTCACTAGATCTCCCCTCCGCCCTCCACGGCTTGCGAGGGACCGGTTGCTCCCTAGGGACACCGTTGCCCCGCCGCCTTACCGTACGGCAATGTAGCGGGCTTGGTGTGGGTAGATTTTGGGCTTCGGGAGTAGTGCTTTGGCCGCAGGCATGTGCTGCGCGTGGCAGGGGTGGAGTTCCCAACCGTGTCCGGTAAAGCGGCGCATCTACGGGTCCCGTGGGCAGCGGGGAGGTTCCGGATCGGACCCGTGGGTAGTGTGGGGCTGTTACTGTTACGCGTCTTGTGTGGGGAAGAGTGGCGACGGTTGAGCGGAGCGGGCCTGACGGAGTTGACGGGACGGCGCCTCATCTTGTTGGTCTCTCTGCTGTTTTAGAAGGCGGTGCGGAGGGCGGTAGTACGTGCCAGGCGTATATGCAACTCTTCTATGCGGCGGGAGGTGGAGGTGCGCGCGCTAAGCAAGACACGACTCTGACTGTAGGCTTGAGTGGCAACCCCCGCGGCTGCATCGATAGACAGATCAGCAGAGTAATTAGCGGCTGGCGGACGGATACTTTATACGGTGGTAGACGAGGCGGAGGTGCGCAAGGATGCGGAAGAAATCGCGTATTTCCGATTTCGGTATGAACACGAACGTCTCAGTGCCGAAATATAAAAGGAGGACGAGGGGGGATCGCGACTCGTGCTGAGTTGGCGGCCTCGAGAAGCACACGCTGAGCATGTTCATATTCTGTGAAGTCCATGGCTCGGTCAGCGTCGGTTGGGGAGATCTATGATACATTACATACACTGTGCGCAGTATGCCCTTTACACTCTGTTCAATTACAATGATCTTGTGTTGTGAATCACTTGGGAGATCAGGATGGAGGTTGATAGAATCTCTCGACGTCCTGCTCTCGTTACTTGTCTATTCATGGTTGGCCTCAGCGGCCGTCGGGATCTTCGCAGTGACGTGCATCTTTGGGTGATTAGACTGCTCTCTTTCTTAAAAAAAGGTAGCCCTTGGGGTGACGATCTGTACGGCAAGGCGATAAGGCATCTCCGTATATTGCCTACAGGGAATCCACTCGGAGCTCTACCCTTTACTCTTGCCTTCCTCTATATCCCTTTAACTGTTATTTCACAATCTCTCTCTCTCTCCAGCCTGAAACCTGCAGTTATTCTACAGATCGCAGTGGCGACGATCTCCTTAGTGCGCTCAAAGACACGGCCAGTGTGCGTGCACAGAGATTGTGCCGGCGCGACGGTAGCCGCAATGCGACGTGCTGCATGGCGACGGGAGTCGGAACTGCGGGTGGGGTCGACGAAGATAGCTAGCACCACGTCGAGCGTAAGGGGCGGAACACTTTGGGCTGGTGTGACTTCGGGCAGATCGGGGGTAGGGTCGTGGACGAGGCGAGCGGACACAGCCACTGCTGAGGAAATGGAAGCCGGCGCCGCATACGCCAGTGGGAGGACATGTGGGCCGAGATCGGAGCGGAGAGTAGAGGAAAACATACGAAGGAGGAATGGTTTGGGTGTTTTACTCTTGGAAGATAATCCGATCTATCCCACAGTTTTCCAGACAACCACCATCAACTCCAAAAGGTATGCCGACACAGTATATGATGGTTGATCACAGTTTAAAGTATTTTCCATCTTCACCTGCCGCAACATTTCACGAGCATGCTCACCACCTTACAAATGGGGTAATTTTGGGGGTACTTTACTGATTAGGGATGTAGGGCGGCTATTTTACGAATGCTAAGGGGGACAGGTCTGTGTAATGGAGAGTCTGGAAGTGAGGCCGATCCATAAGGTACTACCTAACAAGGCTGATGTGAGGCAATCTGACTTGGTTTCATCCAGCGTACTGTATCCGTTACAGTAAATGAACCCCAGTTTTGTATTGCTGCTATCAGTAATATTAAGTAAACCACCCCATTTAATCCTCTGTGTTGTACTCGTATGGGTGCTCACTTGTACTATACTGTACAACAGATCCGGAATCGTGGTTTCAACAGAAGTTCGTACAATTCCCATCCTTCGCACAACTCACGGTGAACTAACGCTCTGGAGACCTGGGACCTGTGTAAGACGCGTAGATTCAGTGAGTTGCGGTGTTGGTCAAGTTGTTGGTTGCTAAGGTACTTTCCTTCATATGTACGACGTGGCCAACAAGTGAAGCATCTTGGGAACACGGACGAACCCAATTTTTATCAGTAAAACTGAGTAGACCTCCTCATTTACCTATTCAGTGGCTACTCAAGTTAGGCCTCGTCTGCAGAAATTCGTCAAGGACGGTACAATAGCGGTCGGGGTCGCAAGTGTGCTCAAACCCCCAAAGATGTTTTATTCATGACTCTGGCTGTTCTAAAGCACGGTGGGCAGTGGGACTTCCTTGCAAAGATGTTTGGCATGAAGGGACCCTCCTTCGAGCGAATGATCATGCGGTTCATTGATATCATTTCTGATGCCATGTATGAACACTTTGTCGAGTATCAGGCAAAGAAGTGGACGATGACTGAAATGGTTAGGAAGAATTCGTTGTTTCAAAATTATCCGATGGCTCGCTACGCAACCGATGTGACATTCCAGCCAAGCTTTCGTCCGAGTGGGAGTATGGAAGAAGGCAAACTTTATTTCAGTGGAAAGCACAAGCTCTATGGTTACAAGACAGAAGTATCCGTGTTGCCATGTGGCTTTGCAATTGGATGCAGTGCACATGAGCCGGGGTCCGTTTCGGATCTCACCTTGTTCCAATCTATGAATTTGTTTCATCAAGAGCAGCTGAAGAAACAAGATGGAGAGCAGCAGGCTATTGAAGATGTAGGACCTTTGCATGAAGATTTTCCCGGTTCATGGGCAGTGCTAACAGACAAGGGGTACTATGCGCCCGTGAATTCTGTCGAGTCATTCATCCAAGAAGAAGCCGGTGAATGGAGTCCTAACACACCCAGAAATGGTTGTCAATCGTCACATTTCAAGCGATCGCATTATCGTCGAGAATTTCTTTGGAAGAATGAGCGGCTTGTGGACTGTGATTTCGTCCAAGTGGAGGTGGGCAGAATCTTCGTACGACAAGATATTTAGGCTTTGTGTTGCTCTGACGAACTTTCATATTTATCACAACCCGCTCCGTGCAGAAGACAGCAAACTATTCAAGAAAATGAAGAATAGGTGGTACCACATCGGCAATAGTCAAATTGAAAAGCGTCGACAGATTCAAAAGAAACAGGGAGAAGCGTCGTCGCCGGGTTGAAATGCAATTTCGCCGGGCATTCCTCTCTGAAACAGAAGATCATTAGAACTTTCTCTGAATTCATCATTTTTTGTTTCTTTACTGAAGGTACACTTGAATTAAACTTTCCTTGCTTTTTTTCTAAAACAAAGTCGATGTGTCTCGTAAATCTGTTGTTTTTACCTGTACTCTAGTTTTTTTTCAACCTTCATTACATAATTGGTTACTTAAACAAAGATATAGCTAATTTGTTTTGTTAAACTATAGGCCGCAGATTCTAGTAATGCATTCCCCCGTGACACTCAAGTCGGCCTGCCGGACCTTTAGTACTCCATCTGGTCAACATGTGCAGCATCTCCAATTTGCAGTGCTCGGGTCCCCGATCGGAACTGACCGCGATATCTTCTCTCCTCCAACACAGCCTACAGTCCGCCCGGAACATCCGGGCAGCCCTTCCAGCCATGCAGGCTCGTGTAGACCCTTCGGACAACCCCGCCGCACCCTTTCTTATCAAATGTGTTTGATGAAGAACTGCGAGAGGGCTTTCCAAAAGATTCATCGCGACCTTCATCAGGCTTCTTGGCACTGCGAACACGTCCATTCGCAATGGGCGGCCTGGGCTCACACTTTCATCCCCAATCTATGCCGCTGCACACCTATGCTCCATGCTCAGTACCTACCACATCATCCTCGACCTACTCCCGGAAGACGGACGCCGCCTTCTAACCTCTGCCTTCCGCAGAACGCACAGCTCCCTCGACCAGTCCCTCCTCCCCGACCACCTCCAACTCGAGCCCCTGCTCGCCCGCTTTCAAACGGTGGGCCCCCAAGGCGTCCAGCCAACTATGAACATTGCAATTCTCCCCTCGTCACATTCCAACCGCTCGCTCTCGACTCCCTTGGAGCGGCGTCCCCAGCCACTGCACTTTTCTAGAAACGTTCATTCCCCGGATTGCCCGAATTGAACGTTTCTAGAAACAGTGCAGTGGCTGGGGACGCCGCTCCAAGGGAGTCGAGAGCGAGCGGTTGGAATGTGAAATTCGGCTGGCGTTACGGGTTTCCAGATGGTGGTACAAAGCGCCTGGAGAGCTTACACTCAAGGTCTTGGCCCTTGTTGCGGTAAGCTTGCGTGGCAGCGCCTGCGGCGGCTTGCGTTGCTTTCGTGACAGAATCCTGTTTGAACGGCGAAACAATAGTAACGTCACAGGCAATTATCCTTTCCTTGAAGCCGATAGAAGGGGCCGGGGGTTGCACGAGGAGGTCTGCAGGCCTAAAATCGGTTCTAGGAATTAATAGAGGGACTTCGAACTTGTAGTCCAAACCCGCAGCACGGAAGACATGATATGCGGGGGCATTACGAATGGAGTTATGCCGGTGTAGGCGGGAAAACCCCGAGAGGCAGTGGTCAGCTGCATGGTCTCCATACAGATCTAACGTCTGCTGGAAATGATGACACTTCGGCGGAATCGAGTCCGTGTATACTGGAAGACCGAGGTGGCGACGGAGCATGATTCTCCAATGGGCGTCAGAGACATTCGTCCCATTGGTCGGATGCACTTGTAGAAACGCAGCGGCCCCGGAGTAGCGAGAAGCTAGACCGCGCATCCGATGACGGGCGGCTTCGGGGCGGTGAGCTGTGTGGCTGGGAACATCCTTCCAGAGATTGTCCTACCAGTGCACCTTTGCCGTAGCCTCTTTCTGTACCCTATTGAGATGGGTTTGCAGGTGGACAGGGATGTCAGCAAGAGCTGTGGGGTCCAGAGAGCCTAGATCAGTGAGCAAGGGTTACCGAGAGCACAATGAGCAAATTGGCGAAGGGGGAACGAGCTTTGGCAACAAAGAAGGCCCGGTTCCCGCGAAAGCGGTTTCCAAGAACCGCCAGGGAGCGAGCTGAGGTGTATGATGATCTTTTGGTGCCGGGCAGGGGCAGCATCCAGAAGGCTCGCAGCAACCGCGCCATGAAGGAATGGACGGATCAGGGAGAAACCTTGGCCACCAAGGCGCAGGGATAGACAGGCTTGTTCCCAGGCTAGTTCCGTTAATGTCACCGTATGTAGCGTCTCGTATGAGGACCGTTGGAGCAAGTCTAACTCGCGTGCAGGGTCGGCGGAAAATTGGGGTCTACGAGTATGAACGCATGCATATCCCGGGAGGCCGATGCACACAGGCGGTGCATATGGAAACGGGCCCTCAGGTCACAGATCGTGTCGAGAAGGGCAAGAGTGCGGCGACATCCTTCAATCTTGTCTAGGAGGAAGGCCTGGGTGAAAGCGTAGTTGCCGATCGGAGCTCCGAGAAGGTCGAACCATGCCCTAGAGCACTCCAAGAATGGGAACTCGGAAAGAAAAGCCGCACGATCCGGTTCCATAGTGTGCGGCCAGTAGATGCGGGTCTTCCTCGGATTGAAGAACCTTCTCTTTGTTATCAAAGGCTGTATTGTCTACAGCTATTACACGCGGCACTATTTTAGCAAAAAAAATTCTAGGGAGCCACCCGTAAGGTCACCAGCATCTTTTTTCCCTGGAGGACGAATGTTTTTTTTGCACTTTTATGGAATGGGAGCTATACCCATCGCTGCGCAATGTGTGATTTGCGACTTACAAACTAACTAATTTTGTAGCGCCAGCTACCAATGCGCTGCCAGGGGGAACGCTTCAGACATGAGGACGGCTACCTAGGGGGGAGAGGTGATCAGCCCCGCCCACCAGAAATCGGTCTACTGTATGCAATGTAGCTGATGGTTATATAGATAATTATTTTATAACGTCACTATTTCTTAAAGATTATTGTTTGTCCAGTGATTTGTAACGTGTGCATTGAGTAAATGAACGGATTTTATTTCTGAACTTGAAACTAATCTTTTTTGCTAAAAAATCAATAATTTTTTAATATGTATGTGTTTCTGTAACTACTGTACACGATACCATTTCTAAAGTCGGTCTAGAAATGACTTAATGTTCGCATTAACTATGTCGTTTATGTGGAAAGATCGAGCCGTTACCTAAAAATCGAGTATTTGCGCAATACAGGGTCCTTGCGCGAGAACGCAGTAACTGCGGTTGAGACCTAGTGTAAACACTACCTGCACAGGTCAGGTTTTTGAACACATTAAGATTCCCCCCCACATATTTATTTCCGGTGGTATGAGAAGAAAATTCAGGTATCTCTAAAAATACTATTGCTTTTTATATTCTGTATTCTGAATTAGACGCATCTCCCCAAGTACTGTACTTTACGGGTACATACAAAGCTTCGTTTCCCAGACTTTATATTTTTAAATACACCTTTAATAAGGCCAGCTGTCTTATATTTATTGCCACCACTGTAATGATCTTTCCTACCGTTCAATCAGTCAAACTACGCCCTTTTGTCGTTGCCTTTTACAGTGCCTCAAGTCCTGTTTGTCGCTGCACGTGGCGGACGTGGACCACCCGGTTAGTTCTTAGCTAGCAATGTAGTCGGATCATGCAGCGGACACTCGTCATACTAATGCCGTGGTGGTGGTAAATCTTTATGGGTTGGACAATGTCGCACACAGAGGCGTGCGGGGGTATTCATAAATTAGCTACGGATGCGAGCGGCGGGTAGAAACCTGTCGCGCCTGCATTATTTGGAGACTAAATGCAAAACGGGTAACGAAGTCGCGGAGCTCCTGTTGAGGGGAGGAACCGCGACGGGAAGCAGCGAAGGAAGCAAGGCGGCGGAAAAAACCCTTGGCGTCGTCGCCCAAGGGCATAAAGTTATCCCCTCTTCATTAAAAAAATGGTGATCGATCCGTTCAACGAGAAGTAAGTCCTCTCGAGATAGCCTCCTTATATCGAAGACTCCTCCCAAGCTGGTCACAAGGCCATTCCATTTTATATTCAAATGGAGGACAAGGTCAAAAAAGTCTTATCTGCTATTTTCCTAAACAATTCAGCAACTGTTACTCCGCAGTTCAACCGTTCCTGTGTTTCTGTCACTCAAGTTTACATTCCCAGAACACACACAGCGGTTAAGCGTGGTTTCAACATTTTCGGGCCTCCTCGTCGGAACTGAGCTTTTCAAAATATTTCTTTCGAGAATGCAAACCGGATGCCCCCGTCATCTTCGAGATTCTTCAATGCAGCCTTCACTTTTCTGAATTGACTGATCAGCCAGAGGAAACAGTTGAATAGAATGGCTGTCAAAGAAGCTGGCAAGCAATGTAAACTAGCACTGTAATATTGACGGATACTTTTGGGTTTCATATCATGAAGTGTCCTCGAGCTCTGGACATTTCCTTCTACCACCGGAATCTACCATGCTCCAAGACATGATGCTACCCTACCAGAGTACAGAAGCGGGATATGGTTTTCATTCTTCTATCTGAGAAACGACGCCTTTAATAGTCAGACTGCCCAAACTACCTTTTCAGTAGTGGTACATATGCACATGTAAGAGAAGATGGCCCTTCGGCGTACTACCGTTTAGTTATTAAGTGGAAATTTGCATGTTTAGCGGCGCAGATAGATTCAGATGACCGGTACACTGCATGTTTCACAGTTATGGTTCAAAGTTATGGTACGCCATTGGCATTATCTTCTTTAAGGTTTCAGTATCACTTGTTTCAATACAGCTCATCCCATCTATGCCTGATGATTCTGACACGGAGGGGCTATTACGGATTATCTCCAAAGAGGAAATGTGTTAGGGGAGTGCAAGAGGTAAAAGAGTCTCACGTTGCACTTTTCAAGTGTAACAAAGGTACTGACTCGGAGACTGAACCGGCACCATCTGGTAACGCGCATAGTGGCCAAGTGAAAGGGCCAGGAATAATGTGATTGGTGGCTGCCAAAACTATAAAGCTTCGCATAAGAAAAGAGGCTTTGAATGGAACCGGTGATGATAAATTAGGAGTTCAGAGTTGCTGACCAGGCCTGAATCAACCTCCTCACAGTTGCATTCCAATCAGAGATGCTGCGGTATTTTTCCTATGATTTATTCGAGGAGCTTCAGTAGAGAAATAATATGAGTCGACGTGATTTGCATCTCTGTTCTTGCATGGCAAGCCCCACATTGCCCTCACGTTTGGTGCCGTCAGAACTTCCACCGATCTCTGCCAGGGTGCTGAAGTATTAACACAGGACAGTTACCATGGTTACAGAAAGCTACGAGTACTGACAGACAATAGTTTATTTTTTCCATCTGCCTTGCTTCGTCCTCTTTGCGGAACAGAAAATTGTGGAGGAAATTTTGTTCCAAATTCAGTGGTACTTCTAGAGTGTGGACCTCTTGTTTCAGATGTTTCGAGAGGTGCTTTCGAGGAAGTATCAGGTGCCTCTGCGTTACATGGAGTAATTGCAGTCCCCCTTGCTGTCGGTGTTCCAATTGGCAATGGGAGAAATAAGGGAGGTATGAACAGCTGTGCTACTCCTCGTCAATATAAGTTTCCCTTCCAGTCATTCCATTCTCATTAACAAGGTTCCAATGCGAGCCACACAGTTTGAGGGGCTTCAAGGAACTTTTTTCTGGCTTCTTAAATTGTAGTTTTCATTGATTCTAGCAACGCAGAAGTAAGCATTTATGTCCTTTGTAGCTCTCCTCCTATCCTCACCTTTCTTTACACAAGGCTCGTGTTCATTGGAAGGTATGTTCATGAATGCAATGTAAGTATCATGATGGAGCTCAACGCAGTCCACTGATTCAATTAATAGGTTTTCACTCGTCGTATCAATTGAGGACGTCAACTGTAGAGACTGCTGGGTCGCTTGTAATCTCTGCTGCGATACCATGATATGCATTTCTTTTTTCTGAACACATCCGTAGCTATCTTGAAGATAGTAAGAGTTCCTTCCAATGCGTATCTTAGGCCGTAATCACATCCTCCTTTTTTGTAGCGGTTGAGACATGGAGTCAGGGACATCTACGAAACCTCAGTTTCTGACGAGATGACCGTCTTGCCGAAATCGTTTGAATAATTCCGGTTTATTGTGATGTATGGTCGAAAGCTTGTTACAATGTCCTTCAAGGATTCAAAGGTAGTGGTAGAATGGAAGAGGGTTTTGAATAAGGTCGACAAAAATACGGGTGCAGCTTCAGACGTCGATCGTTTGATTATCTTTTTACGTAACCTTCCAAGCAGATTGCCAGCCAAAACTTATTCCAATCGCTGCAGGTATGCCGTAGCTGTATTTTAAACTGGCGCACCTTGCGAGATTGACTGAGGTACAACCGTGATTACTGTCACGAATCTTATCGTGACTTTTTGTCTTTTGATCTCAAGAATACAGTAAGACGACTGGAGCAAGGGGTTTTCGACGAAGAGGACTTGCACCCAGCTTAGCAACAGTTTTCTTTGTCAATTTCTATCTGTATCTAATAACACTTCTACATGAGTTAAGAGCACCATCCAAATGTCAGTATTCCACGAAGCGCACACTTATTGGGGGCAATTTATGAGGTGGGAAGGAATCCTGATTATTTGAAGTAAGTCGGTTGGAGACTCTCTGTAAAGCGATATTTCATGTCACATAGAAAATTAGCCTCAGCTGGAATCAGTGAAGCCGCTCAAGTAGTATGTATGTAACGCTGCCTAAAATCTACAACAATGGTACATCCATCACATCATTAATGACGGGAGCATTTTTACACCCCGAACATTTATATCCAAACTCCATCAGCTCAATACAAAGTAGGGCAGCGTTTGCAGTCATGGTCCTAGCTCTCCGTTTCCATGACCCTTACGTTGGAAGAGGCTGGAAGTTTCCCGTTATAGAAAGCAAAAGTTACCAGAGCATACAGAATTCGTTCTTAATCGCGAATGAACTGATTTCCAGGCTGCCAACATTCGGAGATTGAAAACCTGCAAATTATTGTACCAGGAGACAGGGTAGGGTATGCCACGTAATCGCTACCGTGTGTCTGCAGAGAATTTTGGCAGCGTCTTATTTGCGCACTTGGGGAAAACGAATCCGCTTACCTACTCAAAAAGCACGTTCCAAGGTTCTGCTTGTAACCTACCTCCAATCAGAGTCAACAATCAGCTTTTTGAGTAAATAAAGATGGGATAGGAGCTCATTACTAAATAGTTAACCGACTGCAAGATTTTCAAGTCATTCGCGCTTGTGATGCCAACTCCGCTGTCCAAAATGGAGTTTGCTCACCAACACACCAAGCATTATCCTTGTGTACTGGCTTTCATAGGCCCCAGAAACTTGCTATAATTACTACCTACCGGTTGTTCACAACACTTTTTGACGCAGTATGAATCCAAACGTCCGATTTCTTTTTCAAGTCCTCGTTCGGTAGCAAATGATCTAGTTTCATTCAATAATCACGCCCAACCATCAATCCCAACAGTACATCGTTCTTTTGAGCTGAGAAAGAGCAAGCTGTCGACTATTTTTGGCCCAAAACACAAGTTACAAATCATTTTGCGAATACCGCAGACGGCGCATCCAGTCCTGGCTAACCACAATAAGCAGCATTCTGGCCAGTTGTTCTCGCTACCCTTTCCAACTCCGAGCGTATATGCTGAGGAAAACTGGCCACCCCCGCAACCACCCGCTCGAACTTGATTTCACATCGCGTACACGTCTTCGGTTCCCAATATGGGGCTTACTACAACTGCATGCCCGGCGTGAAGTGCACACCCCCCCGTTACACTTGAGCCGAGGTGTAAACGCCAGCAGCTTCTCCAAAAAACTCCATAAAACTTTCCGTACCCCGCCGCTTTCCTCCCCGGCAAATTCTTAAGTTAAAGCAGTCTCCTTTCCAAACATATTCGTTCCCTTCCCATTGCACATCAGCCTCACCACTCAAAGACTACAGAAATCTCCATACAACCGCAGCTTCACCATGCCGGACTGGGGACTATTCCGCCTCTTCGAACGCGAGCTTAAGGACATACGAAAGACCCCAGGGGAAATCAATGGATATTTCAATTCCCCTCGTGCAATCAACGGCTTCCACGCACCTCGCAAATCCCTACGGATGAACCCCATCTCTCGTGAGCAGGTCTCCATATTCCGTGACATCCCAATTCTCGCCACCGAGAGATGTTTATTAAATCCTCCCGCTTCCAACGCTCGAAGAAATATTATTGCGAACTGCGCAACAGCACGATCATTGTCTATCGTAACCTCGCTGCCGCGGAAAGCAATTGCACGGAGCTTCATGACGTGATCACCGTCCTCACAGTTCAACATCACGACTTTGATATCCTGCAAAAGGACGAGGCACATGCGCGCATTTACATCACAACGGGCGATGATGCGGACGACGGAGTACGTACATCCGGGTGAATAACATGCCTGAGGGCCTTGACCATTGGCGTCACGGACTAGGGGTTGCCAAGGCGTCCCCTCTTCCAGAACTGAGCTCCTTAATCATCGAGTCTGTGATCGGACGCGGCGGTGGTGGTAAGGTGTTTGTCGTGCAATGGCCGCCGCAGAAGAGCCTCTACGCGCTCAAAGTGATCGATAAGGGGCAGGCATTCAAATCTGTCAAGGCGTTTCGTCATATCATGGCGGAGCGACGGATTATGCAACATGTGGAGGCACACCCGTTCTACTTCCGCTTCAATTTGCATTCCAAACATCAAGCAACCTGTTCATCGGCACTCCGTTTGTGCGGGTGGAGATTTGGCGACGTACATTCGTCACCACGGGTTCACGACGACTCCGACGGATCCTATGTTCCCGTCGGCGGCGAAAAGCGTGCGCCAGAGGGTCGGTTATCGGAATGCCAGACGAGGCGAATTGCGGCGGAGTTGATTCTGGGGTTGGAGCATTTGCATTCGAGGGGGATTGTGTACCGGGATTTGAAACTGGAGAATATCCTGATTGACTCGGATGGGCATATAAGCTCGGGGACTTTGGCTGGCGAAACGGGTTGGAAACGGTGAGGACGGGCGTTGGGACGCACGCGCAGCATATGCGGGACGAGGAATTACCTGCCGCCGGAAATGCTGACGGGACAGATGTACGGGACGGAGGCGGACATGTGGTCGTTTGGGGTGGTGGTGTATCGATGCTCGTGGGTGAGTTTCCGTTTGACGGGATCCGGACGCGTGATGTGTTTCACAAGATTAAACGCGGGGTGTTGCGAGTGCCGGGGTGGATATCTTCGAGGGTCGGGGACTGTTGCATGGGTTGTTGAAAAAGGAGGGGGCGCAAAGGATGACGGTGGATGATGTGAAGAGGCACAGTTTCTTTCACGGGGTGATTTGGGGACAGGTGTTGGCAAGGAAGGGGGTGTGTGCGTAGGAATGTGAAAGCGGGGTGTGTTGAGGAGGCTTTGGAGAATAATTTCGAGCTGAGCAGGTTGCAGGGGGTGACTTTGGGGGAAGTGATGGGTGAGGGGCGAGATATGGAGGGCGGGAATGGAAGTGTTGGGAATGTTGGACTGAATGAAATGGTGGTAGGGTTTGAGTATGCGAAAGTGGCCGGGGAAGTGGCGCCGTTAGTAGTGAGGCAGAAAAGCGGAGGCTTATTGGGGAAGTTGGCAAACATTGAGTGTGACGGATTGAAATCTCCGAGGAAGATTGGGTCGTGGGGTAGCTCGGGCTCCCGCAACTAAGTTGACCTGATAAGCGGCAATCGACAATGTAGAAATTTTGGGATACCATTCAATGCAATAGATGAAGTATGCTAGTGGAAGTTATTTGTAAAGGGCGGGTGAAAAGAGTTTTTTTTTTTCTTTTGTGCAATGGTGCATGTGTGTGGGAGAAATGGAGTTGCGCAATGGCAGATAGGCAAGACAAGTCATCCGAGTAGCGACTGGGGTAGGGGAAGTGTGCAGACCGTAAACAAAGAGTTGAGAGTGGACCGAGACGGTGCATGAAACGTAATGTCACACTTGAACTGTTTGGGCAGTGCAACCAACGTTTGGGTCGCCAGTGAGTCGGGTATCTCGTCAGTTGGGAGTTGGAACGCAGTTTGAGTCACTGGAGTGAAGCAGCAAGAAGGAACGGGTCTGTGATGGAATGACTCTGCATCTTTATGCAAGGCATGCAACAGCCAAAAAAAAAAAAGCGCATCTTACTTGGTTGCTTCGTGGAACTGTTTCTGCACAAAGGCGTCTTTTGTCTTGTTGCATGATTTGCACCGTTCTCCCTCCCCTCGCTCGCTGTACTCTACCATACCCTTTCCCCCAACTGTTGCACACCAACCTCAGCCTTCCCCATCATCCCCACAATCCTACCCTCCCCAACTTTATTTCCTCCCATACAACCATATCTTCCAACATGTCTCCACGCAACTCCTTGCCCTCTGCGCGTGTAATCTCACTTTAGCATATATTCACATCTCCCTAAAATACACCCCGCACATTTCTCCATATATTTCTCTCCTTCACTGCACTCAACGCTACCTACAAGCTCCCCAAACAATCCAATTCATCTCCACTCTCCTACCGCTCCAACCGCTCCTCCCCGCTCCTCGCCACCCCTCCCGTACAGTCTACAAACACCATCCTTGTTCCCAATGCCAGATATAGCCACCGATGTACCCCTCCCCGAAATCCCCCGCTTCCCGACGTTGCCACTGAAGTGACCCTCACTGCCGAATCCCTTTCCTTCACCTCCTGGCAACACGCTGCCACCGACTGTCCCAACTCTTGGTCTCCCGCACCCACACCACCCACTTCCTTGTCATGGTTTTGTCACTGATGTTCCGCTCCCCCTCACTGATGAGTTACCAGACCACATTGCCGCAGATGCCGCCTTTGCCGAATGGCCTCAAGCAAAAAGGCGCAGACGAAAGCTTGCAAATGCTGGAATGACATCCCCGCCTTGGTTAACCTCATAGTTGCCATTCTATTGAGGACGCTTCCAGAACAACAGACCCCACTGTACATCAGGATCCTGTTACTTCTCCCACCAATGTCGCCGTGGTCTCGGCCTTTGGTTCCACTGCTCCTGTCAAACATCCGTCACACACAATCCTTCCAACCACAAACGCCCACACCAAACCTAGCCGATTTCATTTCCCTTCCTTCCGATACCACTCCTCCGTCCCAGTCAACAACAACATCATCACATCCTTATTCGATACAAAAAATCTTTCCGACCACCCGATAGACTGAGTTACACATTGCACAAGCCAATTTCTTCCCTCTTGGATTCACAAAGAGCCATGGTTGGAAAAACCCACCGTACCCCTCTCACACCACCCACACTTTCCCCAAGTAAAGGAAACGACATTCTTTCTGTCCGCTGTCAGGCCTACTCCCAGACTGCGTACGGGCTCCTTACCAACCGCACTACCGACTCCTCCGTTCTCAACCTCTCCAAAGTCCTCCTCGCATCCCTACGCCTTCCCATATTCCTCTCCCCACTGTCCCAACGCCTCCTCCGCTTCCATCCACATCTCTCCCTCCGCAATCTTGAATGCGCATATCTTACTCAACCGAGCCCCTCCAACCTCATACAGCAACGCACTCGTGACCAACTCTTCCTTGGTCTTATTGCCCAATTCCATGGCGCTCTTGAGTTCGCCACGACGGTCGGCATTTTCCTCCTCTCCTCCTTCTCAACCAGCACCTCGGCCATTTTGACCAGCTCGACACTAACGAGTTGCCAATTCACACCGTACGTCTCCACAAATACTCGCCAACACATTCACCCACATCGGCCCCACATCCACCCCGCAAGTCGCTCTCTCCGTCGCCCAACAACGCCGTGCCGCGATTTGACAGCGATACTAACATGCCTCGACGCAAACACTTTCACCTCACGGTCCCTTTCGTAACATACCCTGACACCATACTTGGTTTCCAACAAGGACCCCACCGCGGCTACCAACCTGGCATCCAGGACGACACCATCCAGAATATACTTTGTATTGTCCTTGATCCATCTACCTTTCACAGTAATGACTCGTTTCTTGCGTGTCCGTGAGGTGTGGCGGGGAATGATGGTTGGAGTTGCGGCTCGACTGGGCGTGGCAGTGTTACCACGCAACTGTGAGTCGATTGAGACTGGTATCGTGGAGTATTGTTGGGTGACAGAGGCAACTTGTTGGTGCAAACACGCAATAAAGGAACGAGGAATGCAAGCTTTGTGTGAATGGCGACGCGATGAAGGGCCCAAAGCCCCATTTGCATCGAAGCGATGCAAGACGTTGCGATTATGGACTTGGTAGATGGAAGATACAGGGGGATAGAGTCGATGAGCGAGCGAGGCAAATGCGGGACAGGACGCGTGGTGTTTTCCAGGTCGCGGAGTAAGATTGAAGTTAAAGTGGGGGGTGTGGAAGACGGGGACGTGTCGGGTACGGTACAAACGGAAATTGAAAGGTGGGTGGAGGGCGGCGACGAGAGAGGAAGCCCAGGGAATAGGAAGCGGGGGTAAATGAAGGATGGATTGGGGGGGGTGTTTTGTGGTGGGTAAAGGCCGGGGGACGAAGGATGGCCTGTTGGGTTAGAGAGGTGCGGGTTGGAGTTTTGAGCGAGAGATGAAGGAGGAGGAGGTCGTGGTTAGGGTCGAGCAGACCATCAAAGAGAGACATTGGGGGCGATCAGTGAGGGTTGGAGGGTCAGTTTCGTGGCTGGTGGCGAGTTTATCAAGGATGGAGGTTGGGTGAGCGGAAGGGTGACGGGTGTTAGGCGCCGAGTGAAGGTGGCTGGGTTGAGCCATTTCGGAAAAGGTTGAAGTGGAGAAAAGGCGAGGCCTCGCAACGCCTCGCAAAGGATTGGCCCAACGATCAATTCCGAGTGTCGGGTCGAGGGAGCAACGGAACAGGTACAGGCGTGAGGGTCGACTCTAATGTCCTACAGTACGTAGGTCACAGCGAAAATGTACATTGCATCCTCACGGTTTTCCTAGGGGCACACATGGCTGGATGCTGTAAGCAAAATTACAATACTGCATCCTTACCGTAATTGACACCCTACCGTACAGTAAACTACTGTAAAATCGTTACTGAACAGTTAATTACACAAACTTTATTCATCACTGCATTACGATAACCCAAAAATTTCCACTAGTCTACAGAGGTCGCTAAAAGGCTGGCTCCAGGCCAGCCAGCAGGCAGGCCGCGTTGGACGTGGTACCCACTGTACAGTACAGTACAGTACAGTACAGTAAAACACTGGAAGGTTGCTAGATATCCTGATGAGACATATTCGCCTTCGTCTTGGTGGTACTGATGTGTCCATCCAACTGGAGAATAATCACATAAAAGTTCATCCATTCCTCTCATTGCGCTCGCCAAGGTGTACTGTCCCGTTGAATGTGGAATTCTACACCATTATATCAGGTCACCAGTACAACCCATTTCTTTTCCATCAACAGAGCCAACCTACGTCCATCCTGCACAGGCAAGAAACCAACAAGAGCCCGCGTCGCATCAACAGCATAACTTTGATGGCTAAATGCACAGTATTCTGCGAAAATAAATCATGAGGATAGAATTGTAGCGCGATTAGAAGGAGATTTGTCACCAATTTGTGGATGAAGCGGAGGACATGGATGATGCTGAGTTTAATATATGGAGATAGCCGGAAGATGAGGAGGACTGTGTGTATCCGTGGGAGCAATTGGTTTACAAACGTTGGTGAGCTGATGTAAGGGAATCGAAGGAAAGTGAGTGCTGGTGCAATGTGTAATGTGAAGATGTTCTCTTTGAGTTGTATGATTCCGTCGGCAATGAAAAAATTGACGGAGGTTGAGTCCGATCAGGCCGAATGGATGAGAGATGGGGGAGAGTTGGTATGCTAATTTTACTTTCACGGCCGATCGGCGGGCTTGTATAGAATACTGTAGAGGTCCAGCTGGTCGTTCTACTTCGTGTGCGCAGAGGTCCTAGCGACTCTCTGCCACACAATAGACAAGGTCGAACGACGAATGTCGATGCGGAAGCCTCAACCACAGGTGGATGACTGGTGGCTTTTCAGTGGTCGCCCACGTCCGTTGAGAATGGGAAGTGAATGTACGAGCAAGAAAATCACAACATCCAAAATCAGGGAGACCTATCGGACGCCAGCAAAGCAAGCGTAGAAACTAAAATCTAACAAAAATCAGCACAATCAGACAAATACTCACAGGGTACTTTTGTCACTCTTTCTTTTTAAGAGCCATGCGATTCAGTAGCATAGCTCACGGATGGAGAGGAGAAGTTGAGTTGCTAGAGCGAGGGTGATTCATTGGATGGATGGCAGGTATATTGACCCTCTCAGTTATAAAGCTGGACTGTGATCGCCAGAATGCTAGAATCTCGCGGAGAATTGGTTCAAAAGAACCAAGGGCACCAGGGGTGCAAAACAGGGCAGCAAGCCATGTAATAACTGCACAGCAGCGCTGAGTATCCGCTGTGAAGATAAGGGTGTTTTTACCAACGGCAAACTTGAACTTATTATTTGGATGTAGACGCCGGAGTTCGAAGCTTCGAGTTTGAGTAAATACCACAGACAAAAATAAAATGGGTACGATAATATGGGATATAGGGGAGAGCAAAGGGGGAAACAGGCCGGATAAACGTAGCTGTTTGCAAAGTTACCTTTGGCCAGAGAGTTGGAAAGGTGAAAGTTTGGAGTGAAGTTAAGAGGCCACATAGGGACGGATGTTTATTCAGGGGCCCTATTGGACCGTTAGGTATAAACAGTACTATTCAGCTACGTTAGAACTACCTACGTCGACCCATTTAATAAAGTCAATATCAGCTAAATAATAACTATACAAGATAGAGATGATTTAGGTCAAAAATTGGCCCAAATGGTGCCTGTGACCCGCAAAAAATATAAGGTTGTAGTTGGGAGCTGAGAGTTACGGACCATGCAGAATATAGTCCACTCGGGTAATTGTATTGTAAAATGATTAATGGTGGTTTACATTCGGAAGAAATCCACTCAATATAGTGTAAATTACCTACTGTTAGCAGTAGACGGACTTCTTCATAATTAGATCAACAAAAGGTCAAAAAAATTAGCTCTGGCAGTTGAGGTGTATAATAAGAGTATCAATTTAAATTCAGGAGTGTGGCAACGTAATCTCAGACTCTTCTGATGCGGATAGAGAAGAAATTGATAATCATGAGAAAGACTTGAATATCTAGATATTTCCGATGAGGATATCTACAACCGTAAGATGTTCAATGGATTTTTATTTTTAAGGATTTTATTACAGATATACATATTCGCAGGCCTTTTTTGGTTCTGGACTGTACGATAGCCATTTGAAGGATTGAATAGAGGTATTTATCCTGAGAGTATCTACTGTTAGTCTTCACTTCGAAAAGATTCCCTTCAATGTATTTTATGGTATTTGTATGTTTGTTGAGACATAAGGACTAGCCTGAAAATCTATGGAAGCTGATTAAATCGCTCACTCTAGTATAATTCACGCACGTTGGCATAAAATTCAAGTACAGACCCAAATAATTGAGAAGTTGATAGTTAACTTCTGTTCTAAGGAGAGAATCGTGTAAGTTTGTTACTGAGCATAGGTAATGGACCTTTCTACTTATGCGATCATTTTTAGCCCCTTGATGCGCCCCAGCTACTCCCCTCTCTGCGTCCACACAAATATACTACGGTAGCACTTTTGTCGCTTCCACCACCTCTGTCGTGGGATAATTTTTATTGAGATTCTCAACCTCGCCGATTTATTCCCGTCAACTATAGTTTATTTTTACGTATATCTCAGACAAAGTTCTTAGCTCTTCTAGCTTTCAGTGAAAAAACAGTGTATTGATAAAACAGGAGGGTGTTCATACAACGGGAAGCTCGTGGGGACTATCGACAGTCACCGCCACACCCTCCGCCTTCTAGTCTATGATGGCCCGTACATTTTACTCTACTTGAGAATCTGGAGGATCCGAGTCTTCTGGCCTGATACACCTCTTTCCGACTGAATCACTTTTTTGCAAGATTTTTCACTCTCCCGTTTCCCGAAACAAGGCATTAAACTGTTTTGAACCTCTATCGGCAACAGAAGTTCACATAAGCCTACCTGAAGACCAAAAATAGAGGCCTGTTGTCGCAACGTAGTTCTATTCCATAACGTGCGCGACAAACGCGCCCGCCTTCACGTGCAATGTGTATGTGCATCAGCCCGTCTATTGACGCATGACCTCAACTCGCGCACCCCCTGTATGCCACCCCCAAAACGCATTCTATGGAAGCTATGTAGAAGTCTTTGTATAAGGCGCTGTACGGATTTACGGCTGAAATCAAGCAGGGGTCCCCTTAGAGATGGGCGGCCACGGATCCTCACCCGTTTGCCCGTCCCTACGCGACAAATCCGCCGCGTGCATCGTTGATTTTGCACTGTCCCGCGAAAAAGTCAGCATCTTATGCAGTAATGCGCTGCTTCGGGCCAGCCCAGATCCGATTTCTGCGCGGACCTGTCCTTTCTGCTAGAACAGGCCCGGCTGTTACTTGAACTAGTCCTGAAAAATGTCCCATACAACTCCCTCAGCTCGGCTCGGCCCTTCCTGACTCTGAACGGCTTGCTACTCTACTTATCACAACGCAAACCGAGAGAAAACCGTGGGGTTCATTTACTGTAAAGGATAAGCTGGCTGATTGTAAGTCAGCTTCTGTGGTATTGTTCATGTAAGTGAAATGTTGCAGCAGGCGCAGATGAAAATTAACTCTGTCAGTAAGTGGAAGATAGGTCAGTATGCAAACATAACGCATTGGAGGTTAATGAAAATGCGGAGAGTTTCTGTAAAAGAATTGCTTGCACCTTCGAATCGCATTACATCACCTGACTAGGGAAGGATCTGGAAATATTTGATGATGACCAACGCCGTTCGATGCCTGTGCCCGAACGTAGAGATGGATATAGGAAATAGTCTAATTTTACCTGGAAATTCATAAAAAAATTATTGTTATTTTCGCTTGACGCTCGTATGGACGTCGCTTGAAGCCTATGAATAGGTTGAGACTCTTAGCACAGGAAGGGGCAAGAGAGTTGACAAAAGTTACGTTGCAGTAGTCCGTGGCATTTAAAGCTCCTATCGACCTGATTTACTTCCTTGTAACTAGCTGAAACTCCGCTTAAAATTATGCAGCAAGAATTTAGGGCAAAAGTTCACCGGCAAAACAATGCTCTAACAGCTGACCAAAACCCGCCGCATTATAGCGCTCCAAACATCCGGCGTTGCATCCCCGGTCTTTCTTCCCGGTATACCATCGGAGACGCCTTTCTCTCTGCTAGCCTTCCACGGCTACGCGGTCTCCAACGCCTATTGGGCGGTCATGACACTCTGAAACCTGCGACTTACAGTTTTCTCTTACCGATACAGTGCCAAAAATGCACCCAAGAGGTAGAAGAGGTCTCCAACCACACCACTATTATTTGCTCATCCAGCTCCATACCAATTTTCCGCCACAATTGTATACTAAACGCTCTGACATATCACATCATCCGCTCAGCACTGGACTATCAGTTCAAGGTCCTACTTTTAGTCCCATCTAATGAACTTTGGCCTGCGCGCAGACATACTGGTCCCTCCTCCTACCATACCCACCGCTGACCCGCCCCGCTCCACAATCCTAGATATCACAGTGGTATCGAAATTCAAGCCCACCGCCCTTAAAAAGGTCAAACAGCACAGAGGAAAACAATGAACACATTGTACTCGAGGAAGAAAGGAATAAACGACATAATTCTTGAAACGATTTTGAAAAAGTGATGACTAGTGCACCTGATATTTCGATTTCAGCTATAATGCTGCTAACTATTTCAGTCAAGTCTGCTAAGGCATGTCTCGTATGGGAGCGAATTTGTTTAACGAGCCAATGAAACTGTAAAAGCTATGAAAGAATACCTTGCACAGGTCGCAGAGGCGGAAAATGGAAAGCGAAAGAGACCGTTTAGAGAATATTTTAACTTTTTTCCGTTCTTACAAAGTATCATCCTATGACAAATGTGACCAGTTTATGGTATTTTGATTACACTTGATTCGAGCTGTAATCAGTTGATGAAATTTGTCGAATAAAAACTAGGAACTCAGCGTAAGCCGTACACATCTCCAGTACGGTACATCCTGTGTACTAATGTATGTAATTTCACGGCTTCCGTTTCTCCAGTACCAGATTTTAATGATCGATAAAAGTAAGTAGTTCTTCGCATATGATTGTTTGCTAGATTTTGAGTTGATGCAGGTCTTGCTACTGATGTGTAGAGCGAGTGTTTGAAGTTTCAGGGATCGCTCTGATGTATCGCGTACATGCAATAAGCTTGAATTGGGATCCTAGAGGGGTTTGCAACAGCCAAAATTGTCCCTTGAACAATAAATCGTTCAGCAGTGCTTTCTTTTCACCAGAAAGACTAATCGATATTGCCTACAAGCCTTTATCAAATAGTTCCACGTCTCCTCGATACATTTAGGGTCTTGTAAGAAGGTTTGGATAAAGTTGAGCGCTGCAAAGCGGGTTAGTGTACACGAACCGTCTAAACTCAGAATATTCTTTCCTATCGAATTCTATTATAGCCAATAATGTGACTATTTACTACCTCATGTGAATACCTTGTAATCTGTGGACCTTTCAGTGGTCAATGACTACGGTCGCAGATCATAATAATCGGAATTATTCTTTACTTTCTCCGTTTATTATGAAGAGTAGGTGCAGTTTAAGCTTGAGCATGTTATTAAAATTGACTATTAATCCTCTCTAAATAATCAAACGGGTTGCACCTTTCTATCACATTACTAACTTATAGATCTCGGTCTAAAACTCCATTTTGGCGTACAAAAGCCCCTTAATGATTTTGACGACCTTCTGTTCACTATTATAGCAATATCAACAGCCAAGTGAATCTTTTGGTCAGTGTTATCAACTGTAGACCACCTTCTACGATCAGGATCGTTCATAACACCAATTCTTCAATATTTATGCTCTTCCTCATCATACGCTCTTGCAGGATTCAAGTATGGATCAGACAAGAAGAAGCGAGCTTTCGACAGTGTTCTACACAATGGAAACGGAATCAAAAACCAATTATGACAAGAATTACATAGATTCTTTCTTTCTGTACCCCCGATCATCTCTTACAGTGCATCTGATAAAAGCCTCCTCGCAAAGACTGTCGAAAAGAGTTGAGAGAATTTTTGCAAGGCACAGTTTTTGTTTCACATCTGTGAAGAATTCTTGCTAAAAAAGACCCAAAAAAATGCACCAGGTATCGTATCTCCTGAGTAGCTCTCCATGTCAGATTTCTTGTTAATAACCGTCTCGATCCGATTATCAGCCCCACTTGTCCCAAAAAGGCCATCTTCTAACGTAGCTAGAAGCTCCAAGCTAGATTAAAACCCGCAATTTTGTATCTGACTGCAAAATTTTCAAGTTTGTTAAAATCCTTGCCCGATATCGACGAGGAAACAAAAAAGGTCCTCGAAACCCCTGTCTATTGGTGAGGAAGCTTTTATATTTTGGGCTATAAAAAGGAATACTTCACAGACAAGGATCTTTTGATCTTAGCGCAGCGAGATGCTTAAAAGCATCCTTAACGTTTAATCGCAGGGCATAAGACATCATTTCAATTGCAATGATCCCAGTACTTGCCAACTTCTTGAATCGAATTAACTCGTTAAACTCCTGCATCAAATGCTTCAGAAGACTTAGTTATAAGTCTTCTGATCAGAAGGGCACGCGTTGCTGGAATTAATTTAACACTGCACTCGCCCTCAATGTTTCGGAAGACTTTTGTCGTTTGTGTAAAGTTTTCGCAAGGTCCTCAACATTTCTTGACATGGCCGCGTTCTCCATCTCTACTGCGGTGAACTTGGCGGTCGATAGAATCATTACTTTACTTGCGTTGTATCTTGGCCTAAAAAGACCACGTCTCTGCGTCTAAGCTTCCCTTCTCTTCTTTAAGTACTTATATAGCTCCTACTGGTTTTTAACGAGACCATCTCGCGTTCTTTGTGCCAGAAATGCGCTAAATACATCTTATAGAACCGCAGAGAAGTCAGGTAGAGAGAGTTTGGTCCTTCCTGCTTTATTTTGGCTATGACTCGAGCGAGTGTTTGAAAAAAAGCATAATTTGGAAGCTACTCGACGAGTTTCAACGATTCAAAATCCTAGATGTGTATGAGGTGCCATGGATTTAAACTTTGTAATTTAAAGATCTAATGCAATTTGCAATCGTGGAATGTGACAAAAGTTGGTCTTTTTCGCAAATGAAGGTCTATATATTGATCAGCCGCGAATTATGGCACAAAACGCCAAAATTTGTTTTGATCAACTCTCTCTCTTGAGGCAGTAGTATATCATTCATGCGTATTCCGTTGGATTATCATAAACGCGCGCGCAGTATACATCAGTACAAAGCCAATAAAAACACACAATTATTCTTAGGTCGTGAATAGATTTGTGATATGATTTGGTTCAAAGCGTCAGCGATAATTCTGAGAGGATGGTTTCTAGATCAATAATCAAGAGACTACATAGGCCAGATGAAATGAGTGAACGCTGCAGTGAGCGATCGGAATAAGACAAAAATTTCATTGAATATAGATGTTGAGAATGAGGAAGAAATACAAATATGAACGCAAATAGTGCGTCGAATTAGAAAATAGTGAAATTATCGACAAATAAGGTTGCAGAATTCTTGGAAATAGCGGTTCATATTGTGTTGGAGGACGACTAAGAAACTTGTGAAGTGACAAGTGTAACCCGGAAAATACCCAATCCAATCCTCCTTAAGGTACCACTTAGGAGCTGCCCCGTGTGCCACGTTTTTCGTGTTTATCATCTTTGATGTTTGAAATTGTGCTGAAATAGAACCCATCGCGATCAAATACTCGTCATCGTTCTAAGCAGGAATGTCGTCTTTCAGATTAAGCGTGGGTTACTCCAAGGACAACCACCCGAGGGCCTCAATGTAAATTACGTTGAATTCTTTGCAACGTGAATCGCAATAGTCGGACGAAGTCTGTGGACCATCATCTTATCCTCGAGCACCTTTATTGTCGTGATTTCAAGATGAAACCGATGACCTGTAAGAATTGCTCGGTAACTTTCGAGTGCTTCCCTGACTTACATCGTTATCTTACTAGGAAAGCCTACATGGATGATATAATTGATAGGAAGTTGTATAAGACTACTCGCTCGGCTGTATTGTATCTATTATAGTAAAATAGACCTGAGTTTTTAATTGAAACATATATTCACCCTGGTCTAGAAAAAATACAGAATCAAAACAAAATATAATAAATTGTCAATATCGAGTCCCAGAAGAAAAAAATGTAAACAAAAAGGGAACGTATAATACAGCTAAATGCTTTAAATATTTGAAAATACTATAAAAGAGAAAAGGAAGCAAACACATTGTATAGTTAGCAAGGGGCTCAATTTTGTAAATTAAAATCAACATGTCTTCCGGAAATGGTAAAAAGTATGTAAAATTACCCCTCAACGGGGATGTGCAGAACAACCCCGTGATAATAACTCGGATTTTTCACTAATGACATAGCCATAAAAATCATGATTGCAGGAAACTAACTGTAGGCCCTATTTTTGGTTAAGATATGCTCAAGGACACGACACTATTGCGAATATTTATTGCCTCTCTCGAGACTAAAGGGATGTTTAACGTGCCTTAAGCTTCTAGAACTCCCTCTGAAACCATATAATCGAGTCTGTACTCGAATAAGGGACTACCACAATTCATGCATAATTGAAGCATGATTTATTTTATCGATGTTCACCTATCCGAGGGAACCGTTCACTCTCTAAACGGTTAATAAAATCATGGATCTAATAACCATCATAATTATGCAGCTGGAGGTTTTTAGAAGGAAGAAAACTCCCATCACGCGCTTCAAATATTCAGGAATGAAATAATAAATTCTCAGGTACTTAAGATGAATTTCTTTATAAGAAACTAAAGGCGTCCAACTTTCTCTTCCTTTTTCAAGGGCAGTTTCAATTTGCGGAAGTGAATGAACTATTTTTCGACAATATTCCAATTTATCTGCCTTCTCAACTTTTTATCCAATGCATCGAAAATTTTCAGGAAGGAGTTCTCGAATAGGTAAAAATGCTAAATAACGTGAAATCAAACAGAGAGACCATTCTCTCCCTTGAAAAGGAGTTATTTTATGACGCCTCACGGGAGGATGAGATGATATCAGCAATTTTTTGAGATTTAAGAATTAAAACCTAAAGTCAATGAGATTCTTCAACTCAATTATAACGAAGTTTGAATTCAAGCATTGTTAAAAACTTTGTACAGCATTTTTGCGGATATTAGAGCTCAAAACTCAGTTATTGAAAAGAGTCTGGCTTTTGCATCTTTAAGTACATCGAAATTTTTGCTTCAACTTTGGAGAGGGCTTTTCGAGAAATCCGCAAAATACATATACGTATCCTCAAACCCCGATGGAAATTTAACATAAAATAAATATGAATTAGCCAAAGCCAATATCTCAATTATTACTGGCTTAGAGATACCAGACTCTTGTAAACTGATTCTCAACGGTGTCTACATAATGTATTGATATATAAATGTGTCAACTGAAACGTGCTGTCTTTGTGGAAAATAGAGAAATTTTACGCCCTGTGAAAATTTAAAGAGGTAATGCTGGGGAAAATGAATCTGCAGCGCCACCATCTCTACATATTTCTACAGTAGGCAAGGAACTTATTTGATTGGATATATGTATCCCAGCTAGACACAGTCACGCCATTGACTAGTTCAATAGTCGAGGAAATTACTGAATCATGCAAAATGTACCTTTAATTATGGGGCGGTATAGTTTAAGGTTACAGTAGTGATCGTTGTATCTGCAGTATAAAATCAGCAAGTATCCGCGTATGTCATTTACCTCGACAACTTACCCGTATTAAACTTGATTCATACTTAAAATCCATTCTAAAATGCAGTATTTCTTCACAGTTTATCAACGCAAGCGTTATGAAATCCCTTTCCCGAATTTTGGACGATTGAAAGGTCACTAAATCCAGTTCTTATGCTTGCTGACCCTGGTATTCAGACTATATCAAAAGTTTGGAAAGAAATATGGGCGAAACATGATCAAAGTATCTTTTTCAGGCCAAGACAATCAAATTATACCGGAAAGAGAGAATATAGTAATAGTCCAAATTTCTGTAAATACCAGAAGACTTTGTTATGAGAGCCAAACTTGTAGCCTGAATATGCCATTACGCT
Source organism: Kappaphycus alvarezii (assembly GCA_002205965.3). Lineage (NCBI taxonomy): Eukaryota > Rhodophyta > Florideophyceae > Gigartinales > Solieriaceae > Kappaphycus > Kappaphycus alvarezii. The sequence goes on along the minus strand of NADL03000675.1, from coordinate 476,135 downwards.
TGTTAAAAGGCACTTAATGATATATGTATTTTGACAGAATGGTCACAACTCTTGTCGAATTTGCTAATATACCAAGATTTCAACAACCAATAGTGAGCTTAGAAACCGTGCTAAGCGAGTGGTATACTTACGGTTGGATCTAGCTGAGATGGAAACCATCACTTTTGAACTCATGACTAAAACTGCCTTAAACTCTTGGCTTCCGAATTATTCAAAGCACAAATTATAAGTGTGAGGGAGAATTATGTTGTACTGTGATAATTTGAAACACTACAAGTGGATATGTATATATTGGATCCCGCTTATTAAGTGAAAGTTATTTAGGGATAAGGCAAAGCCGATTTTGATGACTTTCTAATGAAATTATTTGGAATTCATATGACGCAGAAGCTTTATTCTATAGATATAGGATTATATTAGATTTTCGAGGGGAAAAATGTAAAACTAAATAGATAAATTACAAAAAAACATAGAGGAGTGTTTTCAAGCGAGATATCCTGCTAAATCGAACGTAATGACTGGAAGATTCGTACTTCAGGTAAATAATTTTGGTCCTGAAGATGTTTTTCAAGAAGATAGGTTCACTTTTTAGGAATATAAGTACAAATAGAAGAATAAGTAAGTCCTCGATGCTACAATTATACGATCAATCTGTACGAAAACTTTGGTAGCGATCGATGCTCTGTTTTAATTCAGTTTCTGACGTCAGAACCTGAATAAATCTTATCTTCATTCAAGCGAAAGACTTTTATAGCAGTGTACTTAAAAGATCTGATGAAATAGATATATCCGAGGGTACCTTAATTGAATCCTTTAAGCTTCTATTTTTCCATTCACATTTTTTAGATAAGTAGAATAGATATATGGATGAAACTGTACTACACGACATTATAATGAAGCCAACTTATGGAGGTCTTCTTCTGTGCAATACACACGAACGACATGGAATTGTAGATATGATTGTAATTAGAGTATATGTTTCGTTATCGTGCGGTAGTAGTAGTTATGAGAAGTTGATAGAGAAGAATATGCGCAAGTTCTTGTAGAGAGATAGAGCGTATGGAAATTCTGTACTCGCTGGTGTAGTCTTTCGAGACATTGAGCTCTGATTCGGAATTTGTCGTAATCAAAGAAGTAAAAGTCTCATTTTAGTTCTGTCAGACGGATATTACTCATATTGCAGGCCCTTTCGACACAAGTGGGCTTGAATTCCACAAAGAAACCCGAAATTTGGGTCATAGTCGACATGTTTACCCGACATATCTCACAATATCATTTAAAGTATCAATAATATATTACACAAAGTCAAAGGAGAATGTTCGATGCTTTTCAAGTATTTTAAAATTGACTTCAACTCTCTGAAGATGAAAGAATACATAGATAAGTTTTTTCCGAAATATCAGCATTAATTTTTCAATCAGAATCCCCGTTCCGCCTCCCACGGCGATTTTTTCGGCCCATGACTCTATTCCGACGTGAGTGAAACCTGATACAAGCAGGAGAGAAATGTAACCCAAGAGCTATCATTCGTTCGCTTAACAGAATACCTTGCGAGTCTAGCTGAAGCAAATGCCGATCAAGAGTAGTTTTTTGAGTTACATGCTGGCGAAAGAGGTTGCTATTTCTGAAAATGATCTGACCGATCGATACTATATCCAACATTACGAGAGGTACCTTGGTATTTTTCCACGCTGTATTTATTTGTGGAGTACACAATTTCGATCATAGTTTCGAATTTTCCAATTGTCCTTCGTCTGTCGCCCGATTTCGTTTCGATAATCGAGCCCTGGTCTTAAACTACACACTAGGCATGGGGCCAGGCGAAGCCCTCGCCTCTACCCACTGAACAGAGTTGACTCTGCTAGTGGTTACCACTGTGCAGAAATCAGATTCTATTTCTGCATGAGACGGCCCGCACCGAATCATAACATCGATTACCTGATTGAAACCCCGTCGGTGGTACCGGGCTCGGAGCTGTGCTAAGCCTACATCTTGATACGTCCAACCATTTCGCTTGACGGCAATGCACTCCCCCCAATCGCATCTAATATCACCGTTTGCTCTCTCGCAAAGGATAACGTCCGCATCAGGGCCACTAGCTATGCGGGAGGTGCTGCTGCTACGGCCCATCGCAACAAGGGGAACCGATTTGGCATGCAAACTGTCTCGTTCCCCCCTTTCCTCCTCTGTAAACCCCGAACTGGGCCCAACCTTCTCTCTTCAACCTCTGGCTTTCGATTCTCTACTGACTCACTTCCTGCTACTAGCCTATTTCTAAAGGATGTCTTCCCCCGCATCGCTGAGAGGTTGAACACGTCGATCACAGTCATTCGCGAATCATTATACCGTCGTGTTAGTTACACGAGATGGTAGTCTTCATCCATCGCAATCATCGTCCGTAAACCACTGCACGTAGCTGACGTGGTCCACACAGTTAGAATTTATATAGCAGAATAGTTAGTCCTGCAGTGGAACTTCGATAATCATGCCGTAAAGCTCGAACTGACCACATAAATATTCACAACTGGGGACCCTGTCACATTACAATCATTTTTTTGTCTTAACTTACTGTAATGAATATAACAGAAGGTCAATTGTGCGGCTTAAATGCTCTGCGCCTCCTCGCTTTTCCTTCATCTTCTTTCGATATAACAGAGACAGCACAAGTAAGTATATCTACAGAGGAACTCAGCCACGGCCCCTCGCTCGATAATTTTTTTCATATTTCCTATCACTACTGTCTACAATACACTCTAGCTATCCACAATATCTCTGGTGTTATACGGGTACGATAGCCGCACAGCTTAATTAGTGAACACGGTAGTAGTAGATACAACGATGTCACATCGTGCCGTGCTTGCGGTGCTGTCGCTTCCGCAGCTATTCGTTGCTTTTCATATTTACATAGTTATTGGTATTGAAATAAACTACTTTTTGAATGTGAAACCGGGCGAAGTCCTTGAGAACCCTAAGAAAAACAATCTATATCCAAAACAGTACCAAATAATTTTGAGGTGATGTTTTTACAGTCAATAATTGTGTTATACTCGTTATATTAATATTATACTCAATAGAGATAAGTTTATTACAGTCTTGTACGGTAGACGTCTCTACTAAAGACTGCGTGAATACGCAAATACAAAATAACTGCAAAATGATTAAGCATGAAGTGTACTTCCCATATGCCACATAAAGATACCCCTATCTACTGCTTTCATTTGATGATTTTTTAAAAATACAAATAGTCCTCAAATAGACCCGGCAAATATTATTGACAAGATCAATAAAATTTATTTGAATAACTACTCAAAACCAATCTCATGGTCACTGATTTCGACCACCCGGAACTTTAAATCAATACGGCGACGGCGCTTTGTCCGTTAACGCTCCGACAGGCGCAACCTTTTCCTATAGACCTGGTCACCGATCGAATTAAGCCGTTTTTTGAAATGTTTATGATGACTCTTATAAAAACAGAACATACCTGTCCTCATTCCGTCCCCATTTGCCTGCAATTACATTCCAAAGCCTACACAGTCTCCCAAAACAGTTCTCCCCCATAATCCGATCTGACGATATTTTCTGTGGGAACCTGGCCTTTTTTTTCGTGCCTGCATACTGTATCTACTACGGTAGGGACAGTCCTTTCCTATCCAGTGCCACGTTTAGTTGCCACATTTAAGGACCACGCGTAAGGTGGCTTGGAATTACTTCTTTTTTCTTTAATTATCCTTTATTTTAGTGGTTACTGTAGGAATAATTAGCTGAAAGTACCACAATAGGTGGCATTTCTACTACTTAAGTTCGCCGGCCTTGGCTGCCCCACAGTAAACCATCAAGAAACCCCCCCCCGGATCCAAAAGTCTATCTTTTAACTTCTGTGACCGGAGTAGTCCAGAAGTTCCAAGCCAACTAGGATTCCTAGTAAGTGACCTGCAAGCCTAGTGCTGCACGGGTTCACTGTAGCTAGATCTACTAGCGTGCGACCATAGTAGTCGGGGCTACCCTTTGTAGGTGTCCAGAGTAGACCCTCATCGAACCGTGGCCGGATAAGTCACGCAACCCCTTTTTGCTAACCCTTTCAGGCACTCCTGGAGTAGGATTGCCTACCCTTTTCTTTACCCACCTTTTTCCCTTTCCCCCTTTATTTTCCTTTCTTTTACCCCTTTTTCCCATCCTTTCTAACCCGGAGAAATTCCCGGAGGACCGTAGGGCATCCCTCTACCTTCCGAGCGCGACCTACAGTCGCCCTACCCTGCTGACCCACTTAGCTGTCTAGGTCTCCTAGACTGGACTCCTGAAGAAGCTTTGCTTCTAAAACCCCGACCACCTGGTGTGTGGTCTCTTTAAGGTTCCATACTACAATATTTTCTTGTTCCCTGATTCTTCTTCTCGAGCCAACATGCCATTCTTCGAGTATTTCTTTGGAATGACTGCTCTCACTATCTCCCCTGCTCCCTGATATCCCTTGTCTATGAGCACTCCCCATTCATTAGGGTACTTGTCACAGAGCAATCCAATATCGGCTATAGAGCCACCAGCGCTACCCTTCTGTATCACTTCCTTATGAAAGTCTACTTTAAATTACGCTGAAAGATATACGGATCAGAAACTGAGCCAGGATAATGACGGGAAAAATTTGAAGCTAGAACGTTGGTAAAACACTGGCCTCAACCTTAAATCTGTAGAGCTTATGTTTCCCGCTGAAGTGCACCTTACTCTCCTGGATTTTACCGCTAGGCATATGCCTGCTGCAAGGTAATGTCCGTGTCGTATTTTGCAAATGTAAAATGGCGGAACCGGTTCCCATCTTTTATAAGCTTGGGATAAGTGAAGACTGTTTTTTTCGTTCGGCGAGTGCTTCATGCAGCGGTTTGCTTAACAATTCCATAAATTTTGTCATCATTCTCTCAAATAAAGAACCTTTCATATTGAATACTTTTCCCAACACGTCCCAAGTTCTACCATGTTTCAGTACAGTGAACATCATGAGTAACATGTCTTTGCTAGTGTGTTGAGATTTTCGACCTGGGCCAACGTTATACGTCTCGTTTATAACATGGGAGACGCTGCTCCACACAGTTTGGAACTCAGCGGCATCGAAATTTGTAAGGTCATGGATCGCGCTGGACCCTCCGGATTTGTAAAAAACATCAAAGATAGGGCATGGAGAATCGGATTCATTATCGGTTCTGTGTGCATTGTAGTCTTTACAGTCGTTTAGTGTGTAGTTGCGCTCATCAGCTACGTCAGCCAAGAGCTGGAGGGCATTGGTTGCCTGGCTCGGCAAACAAAGGGGGATTTGTGTGAATGGAGGTGCAGTGCTGGGTCGATTGGGGGTCATGGTGTTCTGTAGTGTGGCTATTGGAGCAAGGGACTTGATGCAAGCTACCTGGATCTGAACCACGTCTCGAAGGTTTTATTTCTATGCAATGATTTGGTAATTATCAAAATAAGAGGACTTTTGATTTTGAAGGTTAGTCACTAACCTGTTTCTTAATTTTATATCTGGCGCTTAATATTACTGTATTCCTGATGTCATACAAATTTGTGGCTATTTTTCGCTTCATTAAGGCTAATTACTAAAATTTTACTTCATTTCATGAAGCTGACCTTGTTTCTAGAATATTATCGGCCCTTTCGAGAGTCACCCTCTTATTGATAGAGGGGTCCAGTATAGTAGTGTATGGTGTCATAATGACCGCAGCATTCCAGTGGAGTAGTGTGCCGCAATACCCCTGTTATGTGGCTCATAGTGGTCGGTGTCCTGTGGCCACAACTTATGGTCACGAGAGCCATGTACAGTACTGTACGTGGCCACAAATTTGGGATACGAGAGCCATGTTCAGTACTGTGCATGGCTCTGAGCCACAAATGGAGTGCACTGCACAACAGTACATCAGAGACGCCTCAAACAGGCGAATATGGGGGTCTAGGGCTACTTTTTATATTTTGCTAGGAATTTAGTACCAATTTGTGCGTTTTAGAAAATTGCGAATCTCTATAAAAGCTGGTCGACTGGGGTGTGAGCCTCGACCGACAATAAAAAAACAACACCTTACCCAAGCACCAACATCCCCAAACCCAAACATCCAACCAAAACATCCAACCAAAACCCAAAACACCTAAACCCAACCCAAAACCCAACCCAAAACCCCAAACCCGAACGTTGCTGTCCTCTTCCCTGTTGTCCTTTAGCAGTGGTATCCCTTGTCCCTTGGACTTACGGTGTGCATACCGAAGTTCAAGGGGGCAATACCCATTATACTGCAGGTGTCCCTTGTCTCTTTGGACTTTCGGTGCTTAGCTCGAAGTTCAAGGGGCAATACCCTCAGTGACTGCTATACTCTAAAAACCTTCCTGGAACTTCGAGGAATGGTTGGAGGGTTAAAAGCCACTACGCACCCCGAAGGATCATCAAAGGTATCAGGAACTCCGTCGGAGGGAAGAAAGGGAAGGCCTCGTCAACAGATCTACCGAAGGGGAGAGCTCTGCCATCACAGCTTACCCTAGGCATCCCCTTATTGACGACGAGGCCGAGGAGGGGTCCGAAGAATCCGAACAGGTCTCCATCCGGACGGGTCTCCTTCCCAAGCCTCTAGCTACTCAAGACAACCCCCTCGCTCTGCACAGCCTTCGTCCCGTCCGTCGCACCGTACAACCGCCCTTGGGTCCTCTTCCGTGGCTACTTCCTCCCGGGCCCAGGCCCGCATTGACCTTGTCTGTACCACAGCTTTTAAAGTCGCAACAGACAGGGAGAGAAGGGAGAGGAATAAGAAAGGCAAAAAGCCTAAGTTTCACTGTCGCATCTGCGACATCGAGTTCGTCAGTTCCGGACAAAAGCTGTGCACGAGGCTGGGGGAGGCACCAAAGGGCAGAACAAAGGTTAAGGGAAAGCAAGGATCCTCCGCGGTGTACTGATTGCGACATTACCTTCGCCCAGGAGATCGACCTAGAGACTCACCTGCGCAAGTAACAAGCACCGTAGAGAGCTTCCTTTCTCGGCGAGAAGAGACGTAATTAGAGTATTTTATTGAACTAAAAAAACAACAGAAAAAAAAAAAAAAAAAAAAGAAAAAAAAAAAAAAAAAAAAAAAAAAAAAAAAAAAAGAAACAAAAAAAAAATAAAATTAGAAGCCCTCAAATAGAGGTGCGAAAGAAAAACAGAACCCCTTCCAGTGCTTAACAGAAAAAACTATTATGGTACTCTTGTGGAGGGGGTTAATTCCCCTTCCGATTCGAGCTCAACTGGTGACAGTATCTTAGTCTTTAATGGAAGCGACGATGTTCGCAGGTTCTTTTTCTATTTTGAGAATGTGGTTATGGCTGGTAAGGAAGAAGACGAAAAAGCAATGAAACTGCTTGCCCACTTGGATGGTGCTGCATTCGACTTTTACTACGACTCCTTTGCCAAAGACGGTTCACTCACAGAGGAGGCAAAGAACTATAAAATAGTAAAACAAAGGATCATTTCAAACTTTGCGGCTCCAGAGGAACCTCAAGATGTCATCCGGCAAGCCCTAGAAGCAGGTTTTGCTATTGATGATATCCCCGGATCGCTGAAAATCATCGATAAGCTGTACGAAAAAGCGGGCTTTGATGACCGGGCGAAATTTGGGCTGTTAAGGTCGGCCGCTTGTAACCATAGTGAGTTGGCACAATTCCTCGCCTTTAGGGGCCCGACAGACTACGCGGGGATAGTGCAGGCTTTAAAAGATTTCTGGTTCAATCACCTGTCTTTCATCGGTTCCGCTTCCTCTCGACCCCAACAAGTTTCTCCTGCGAAACTCATGGTACGCCCGATGCCCGTACCAGGAATATCGAAGACAAAGTCGACGCCTTGGCCGAAGATCTGTCAAGACTCACTTTGCTCATCAAAAAACAGAAAGATAACAATCGTGGCATCGTGGGCCCAGCAGGCGGACAACAGGCGGGGGAACGTCTTTGTTCCTACTGCAGGGAACCAGGACATGGTGCGAGCCGTTGTCCGAAAAATCCCGAGAGAGATATCCGTTGCTCCCTGTGCCATAAACTAGGCCATTCGGAAGCTACCTGCTGGACCAAGGTAAGGAAAGCGGTCGGCTTTTCAGACAACAAAGGTGTTAAAGAAAATACCGAAGAAAAAGTTGCCGTAATGAAGGAGGAAAAGGCTCCTGTTGAAGCTGTGAATGCTACCAAAAGGCTAGCTGACGGGCAAGCCGTAAGAAAACAGGCACGTCAAGAAGATCGTACCGGAATTCCAATCCCAAGGCTTCTCAATCATCCCCTGTCATCCAGAATGCCCCTCAAAAAGAACCAGATCTAAACTTGCGAAATAAGAAGAAAGGAAAAGTCACCAGTAGGTCGAAAAGGGCTGCTGTTCGCCAGTTGCAGGAGTATGTAAGCCGCTATGATGTGCTTGCGGAACTTTCAAATGCTAGCTGTGGACTTACTTTCGGGCAACGCGGAGAGGCGGACGAAGCAAAGAAGGTTATTCGCCGTCTTATCGGAAAACCTACAGGCGCGAGAGCCTCAATGATTACACAGATAGAACATCTGAAAAGAGATGAAACCCCAGACAGGCTCCTCCGGTTGGCCAAACTACGAGTGTATGGCACGGAGGCTTGGGCCTTACTGGACTCGGGAGCTGTCCCGGACGTAATGTCAAAAGAGTTCTCGGAACGCCTATGCCTTTCTCCAGAGGAAACTACTCGCACTATAACGGTGGCTAATGGAGTCGTCGCTGGATGCGTTGGTTCCATGTCAAAAGTTCCGACGACTTTTGAGGACCTTACGATACAATTAGAGTACCTTGTGGTGGAAACACCCCCTTTGACTTCACAAGGGACCGTTGCGATGCCCCACCAGAACCCTCTGAAGACTTAAGACAGCTCCTAAAAGCGCAACACCAAGATTGCTTCTTTCAAAGACCTAAAATGATCCATCACCGAGAAACATTAACAATTTGGACAGAAGTCTGCCTAGTTGCATCCATTTCTCCGTCCCCGACAACCATGGCTAAAACAAGATCCAAATCCCTAAATAAAGCGGTATTCTTCCGCGAATTTCTGTAACCTTCATGTAAACCAACCCCCTACCGACACTGAAAAAACTTTCTTTCGTGCCGTGGAAGAGGTTATTGGATCTAACTATCATTTACCACGAACTTGTAGAATTCTTCCACCGTATTTCTCCTCGGCTGGTTTTCAACCTCAGGATAAGCGTACCTGCAAGAAGTGCGTGCCTAGCCCTAGCCTTGATTCCCTTTAGCTAACTTTCTCACTGAGAAAATCATCCAAAAAAGCCATAAAAATTCTTCCAAAGTCTAGAAAGCTCTCACAACCAACCAAGAAATAACCTACTACATACTGTAGTCCGAGACGCTTGCGATCAAGATATACCAAAACGAAAAAACTCCAATAATTCTTCGAAAATCCCAGGGTAATTCCTTCAAAGATGATTGCAACGTGTTGTTCTAATCCTAAGGACTAGTGCAAGATGGTTAAGTTCATTCTGCGAAGCATCGCAGACGACCCTCAATTAAGAGACCTTGTCCGGTCTCAATTATTTACTAGATTACACCATTACATTGACATTCGCACGCTACACTCCGTGCTGTCCGCGAATTGGACGCCAGAGAACACCATTGACATCTGACAAAAGGCTGTTTCATCACCATCTCCGTCAAAAATACAAAAGCAAACGCGGCATAGCCCCTTCTCGCTCCCGAGGCATTCACCTTCACAATTGTAGAAAGTATAGTTTACAGCAAGGAATTTATATACCCCGGCACTAACTTCTCAATCTATATGATATTATTGAAGAACTCAGCATGTACTATCAACGTCATCCCAAGTCGAGATCGACGTCTCAAAGTCTACGGAAACCAAGACGCCGAAATCCCAAAGCAAAACACGCTTCTGGGCCCATAGCCTTTATTTCTTTGGACGCGGTAGCCACACTTCATCAGAGGCGACCGCGAGGGTATTGGGCCTTTTAAACAGTTTATGTCAGAGGAGAAATCAAACGAATCAGCAAAATGGACTTACGCGCCTTCCCTGCACGGTACATTTTCGCGAGCTATCTCCGCGACATTACAGTTATCAACATAGACACTGGATTCATCAGCACACAAGTTCTGTGGACTTTACACCCTATATTATACGCTATGAACTTGTACGACTTGCCCAACATCTGGAAATGGTTTAGTTTTCCCTGTTACCCACCGTAAACACTTAAAAAAAAAGATTTACACAAGACGCCACTAAAAATCGAAACCAGCAGTCCTCCCCCCACTTCTCCTGGCCAAGCCAGCAAATAAAAAAAATCAACAGAATATGCTGTAACACATAACGCGGAACTAGATAACCTCGACATGGAGTCCGCCATTGAATGGATTTCCGCCAGCCAACTATTACAGGGCACCAACGCCATCCCCCCTAAAATTGACTACAGTTACAAAGACAACTCCGCAGGTAAGATCGCAGAGCGTGAGGTCCGTATTGCTCCACGAAGTGACCAAATATGTCCGCACAAACTTCATCTCTGAGCACACCACCATTATCTTTTGTTCGCCTGCTATTTTCTCTTACCGCCACCTATTGCCTGCATTTGGATCACTTATACATCATTTCTGCATTTGTTTAGGGACCTAATCACTTCACCAGACCCATATTTGTTAGACGGTAAAAGCATTTCGATGGCTGTCCCAAGTTTCCATCCTCTCGAATTAACTCTGAAAAAAAACTCTTCGAAAGCCTATCCGCTGATTTCTAAAATCTTCAGAGTCTCAAAACGTATCTCCAAAAGCTATAAATCCAGAATATCTTTGCCTCCTTCAGCTTCGCCGTACCTCCACGGAGCACATACTCATCGCTCTCGCAAAAGAGGACATCTTAATTACAGCTTCTCATATCCGTCAGCACCTGACTGAATGAATCAATATGCAATTAATACTCCCGCAAGGCAAGAGCCTGGAGTGCACCACAGACTAACTAGATTTACTGCGTTTGATACTTACCAGGTTCCCTTTCCATATGCAGAGTACATTTGGCCTAAAGTACAGCCGTTCTTAGCGTGAAAAGCGCAGTTTTCAGCTAGGTTTAGGTACAGTAGCTGATTATGTGAAAGGGGGAAAAGGTTTGGGTGTTTTACTCTTGAAGATATATCCAATCTATCCCATGGTTTTCCAGACAAGCGCAATCGACTAAAAAGGGTATACCGACACAGTAATGGGGAAGGAACTACGCTCCCTAAAATGCTACCTTCAGGCCAGCCGTCAAGCAGGCCGCATTGGACATGACGGCTGCTGCGGCGTGCCTTTGCATCAAAACCCCCTGAACCTTTCCGTACGTCTCCAGGGCCCTCACAGCCACGTTCCTTGCCACATCATTTAGCACTGCACATGCATCCGGGTGCCACCCTCCAAGAGTGGAGATTGGCACAGGCACGAGCCTACGTCTGGTATTATGTGAATGTTTGAATTCTTGTAAGGCTAGAGAATTATTACGAGGGTCTGGACTTCGGCATTTGAGCGGTGCAACCCATCTAGTAAAATCAACCTCCCCGAGTCGAGCAAGTCGGCACTCATCGGAGACAAGTTTTCTGCATCGACCACCGAGGGATTGAAACGAACGGATGAGGGTTTTAATTTATTTAGATTTGGGTAATTTTTAACTACGATAGAGTGGATAGCTAACTATTACTTATACCTACCTCTAGAGATCTATGAATCCCCAGTAAGGAAAGCAGCGCAGAGCAGGCCCTTGACTTAGTCCCTACCTTCCGGTTACGTCGAAGCCCATAGTCAGTGACGACTGTTATCATTGCTACTCCTATTTTTTCCTGTATCCTTATAGTCCATTTCAGGCTTAATGGCGCCGTTGACGCCACTGTGATTCAGCGTCTATACTAAGTAGAATAACTGACCGGAGTACTTGCATCGCCGTTGGCTCTTACTTGGTTCAGCGTCTAAAATGGGTGGAACTGCCCACGTTTAAGTCGTAGAGGACACTACCCTAGCATATAAAGTGTGGAGAATCTTAGATTCATATTCATGAAACGTTTTTCGAGGGCTGGGGCATCTGCTTCTCCATCGTCCTAGAACCTCGTGACTCGCAGCAGTCACTCCCCCAAAGTGGACCGGTCCGCCCTCAAGCCTGGAAAGGGATGTTAACAACCCGCAGCCGCCAAGACTTCACGCTCTAACACTGCTGCCCTGATCCGCGCAAGGTGACAGTGTTCACTGAAGAAGCACCCATGTATCGATATTGGAGACACTGAAGCTACTGGATCGCAGGTACTTACAGATTATGCTGGTCCCGAATGCCAGAGGGTAATGTCTGTTCTTGCTCTGATTGCCTACGGCATATCGCGGACGCAGACAGACACAGTCGTGAACCATCTACTGCACTACAACCGCGCATGGTCCGATTGCAACCCTCGATATACGCTACAGGTAAAAGGGTCCAAGTAAAACAGGCCTACCTCACTTGGGAAACGAACACGATGCGCCAGCACGCTTCAAATTAGTGTTTGGTGAGCACCGTTACTGCTTCGACTCCACCCCCCTTGAAATAGCCTTCCACGGTAACAGGACTCAGCGCTGCCGCTCAGTGTGCACAAATATGATGTCGGTGTTCGCCAGGATTGGGGACCTTGTTCAGATCCACCTTTACCGAGTGTACGCCGCGGCATGTAAGCTATGCTACGATTAAAGCTAACACCGAAGCGCGACAACCGCCCTTGTAGCAAGACTTGACAAGAGCAGATAGAATACTTCTGTCGGTTAAACAACATGCCTACGACAAACGCAGTCCGCCAGCGAGTGACCCTTACGCTGCGCCTCGGCAGCCACAGAATCAATCTCGCGGACCGCTGAATTCAGCGTTGTATGCGGCCAGTGTGGCTGACTATGAACAGGGTACATGCCCGACGGTGGGCACCGGCCACAATGTTATGCGTACGCAGATTGAAATCTACTCGAGTTTGCGCGACGAATTAACCCAAGCTTCTGTGACGTACATAATGGTTTCCAAAAGGCATTGAAAGCGGCCAGCCTAGGTACCAAGCCCGATTATCCACACAGCATTTTGTGTCGAGCATGGCGCGAGTCTGCAGAACACTCTTATGGAAGATTACGATTGGGCTAGGTTTTCACGCCCTGCGTCCCACTCGGAACATGAAATTAGGTGAAGGATCCGTCGGCAAGCATTCATGAAAAGGCCAGCCACGGCTTTTCTCACCGCACGCCCTTCTGGGGTCAGCTAAACGAACAAAAGGATATGGACGATTACACTATGACTCCACCTGGGAGTTCTCGTGCTTGATGACATTATGTCGGTGCGGTGCGCGGACTACATCAGGGCCATGAGCCGTTAAGGGGACAAGAATCATTGCAAACCCCACATCACCAGCAACAGCTAGTAGTAGCACTCTTCGCGGCTGAGCCAGATAATCTCTGCCCTCACTTCATATTTTTACACTAAAAGGTCACCTCCCCTCTCTGTACATCTTAATTCCCTCCACCGCATTGTACTGGCCTCCTGCACAGTAGGAAAATGGGGTTTGTTTGCTGCAAGTGGTGCAAAGGTTGGAGTCCCATGAACTTCAAGCTGCATTCAAACCATGTTACAGGAAATACAGTACGGACATCTGAGCAATCTCCCCAACTAAAAAGTAGCTGGTAGCCCATTCAACACACAGGCGGCGTCGGATGTGACCGTATCCTTGAAGGAGAATGCCCCCACCCCAACTAGCGAACTATGGGAACCTTCAGGCGGGTGCGATCCGTCCTTGTGCAAATACACGCTGCGGTGACGGTTTCGTCTTACGCAGCATGCCTTTCGGCCTTTTTTACACAGCGTTGTGAAAAAGTACCGTCTGACTCTTTCTCCTTTTCAGACCCTCCCATACACAGACCTGTCCTCTCCGACTCGAGAAATAGCCGCCCTACATCTCCAATCTGTAAATCACCCCAAATTCCCCGCCCCTAGCAAGGGCGTTGGTCCTGGGCAACAGTCCCTAGTTAGCGTTGTCATACTTCCACAAATTCACCACTTGAAAACCCTCGAAATACAGTAAAAATAGTACGTGCGCAGTCCCCAGTAGATACTGAATGCATTAAACTTGTAACATCTCTACAGCATACAGGCGCTCTGCGGAGCTCCACATGCAGCATGCAGCATCCAGCAAGCCACTTCGTCAGCAACCGTCACCGCATTTCTACCCCGTCCACAAGCGGCAGCGTAATTATCACCAAAGTCCTTGAACCCACTGCACACGCCCGCCGCCTGAGCACTCACGCTTGTCGCGGCTGGTACGATGACGCCCTCGCTCCCGTCATTCATCTCCCTCTCCCCTTACGCCCATGCGCCCTCTCCCGGGTGCCCTTGATCGCCGCACCACACTACGCGCCTGCTCCGCCACTCCTACCCCGAAGACGTTGAGACAACCTACCGTTTGGCAAAGGCCGCGTACAAACAGGCCAAATATGCGGCCAAGGCGTTGCGTAAGCAACAAAAGGAGCAGGCGAGGACTTTACAGGACTGTGTGGACCGGGTTGACGGTAGGCCACGTGCGACGGGTGTGTTTGAGCGGCAGGTTGAAGACGCGAATGTGATTGTTTTGTGCGGCGGGAAGACGTGTAAACGAATGGGCGTTGATGCAGTGGCGGAGGTTTTGCGGCGTGGCAAGCGAGGCGGTGAGGTGAGGATGGATGCTCCGTGTATGAAGATGTGTGGTGGGGTTGGGCCTACTGTGCTGGTGGGAGGGGAGGAACGGAAGATTGACTTTGGGAAGGCTGTTATGGATGCGGTGGCGGGGGGGAGTTGAGTCTGTTGTGGGAGATGTGTAGTCGCGAGTGGTGGTGTAGCGGTGGAGGGGCCGCGGGCACTGTGTGGAGGTTGGTGGCGGGATAATGTGCTGTGCAAACGGCGCTGACCTGCTGCTTTTGCGGGAATTCGATCGTAAAAGTTGTTTATAGTGAGCATGTTCTGAGTTGTAAATGTTACCTACTGAGTCGACTTGCCGTGGAGACGTCTTAAAGAAGGGCGTCTCTTCCATTCCAGGATGACATGGGCAGCGTTGCAATGGCACTGGGATCTCTGATCAAGTCGGCCGTTTGGGTATTCCAACCAGAGACTCAGCAGGGCTGTATGTGGGAAACCAAAATTGAAGACAAACTCTATTCCTCCTACCCCCTCCGAGCACAAGTTGCCGACAGTTTAGCACATCATCCCCAACGCACTGTGATTCTGGATCCACTCACCGTCACAGTCACAGAACCCGTTGCTAAACATCCAGATAAACGTTACAACCGGTTTCCCCCTTATGCCAAACAGGCATGTTACAAAACTGCCCACCCCCTGAAAACCTCCATAAAAAACAGGAAAAATTCCATATCCCCGCCCCACCATTTTCCACCTTGCCATCAGGAAGCGATTCTTCCATTCCCCATTATTCAACTTGTCAACCGCAGTACCACCTCTATTTATAACTCGACCGATGCGGCGTCTACGCAACTCTACGCGACGTTCACAACCGATTGTGATGCCCCCCACGACCTGGCCGCTCAAGCGGTGGGCACCGGCAACCCGCCTTCGAAAACTCGACGCGTAGAGGTAATTGTAAAACTAGGTGGGTCCGCTCTAACCGACAAGACGCGGCACACACGATACATCAAGGGAGGTTCACACAGGCCATCGGGTCGATAGCACAGTTGCATCATTCTGGGGTGGGGCTAATCGTGGTACACGGGGCGGGGTCGTTTGGCCATTTCGAGGCAGCGCACTACGAGATTCAAGGAGGACGGGCGTCGTCGTTGGGGATGTCCGCGACGCATATGGCAGTGACAAAGCTGAACGGACTGGTGGTTGAGGCTTTGATCGAAAGGGGGGTGCCTGCGGTGGGCGTGAGTCCGCTGTTAGTGCCTGGTAAGGTACGCGTGGACTTTGTAGCGACGTTGTTGGATCGAGGACATTTGCCGGTGCTGCATGGGGACGCGTGTTACGGGGGGGACGGGCGGACGGTGGTGTTGAGTGGGGATCGGTTGGTGGGGATGATGGCGGAGGCATTTGAGTTTGTGAGACGGGTGGTGTTTGTGTCGGATGTGGATGGGGTGATGGAGCGGCCGCCTGGGGAGGGGGGGAAAGGTTGTGAAAAAGGTGACGGTGGATGGGAGGGGGAGGTGTGTTTGGAGGGGAGATGCGGGTGGGGGGTGGGGGGGTGGATGTAACGGGGGGTATTGTGGGTAAGGTGGCGGCGGCGGGGAGGTGCGTGGCGGAGGGGGCGGGAAGGATTACAGGTTTTATTGTACGTGTGGGCAGTTTGGATGCGGAGAGAGTAATGAGGGGCGATTTGCCGGAGCCGTGGGATCGGTTGGGGTGTACTAGAGTGTGCTATGAGGAGGGTGGGTGCGAGAGGGTGGAGGTTGCGGGGAGGAGGAGGTGGTTTGGGGGCGGGGCTAGAGGTGTGGGAAGGATGCAGTAGGGTTCATTTTGCGGGTTTTGGACTGTGAGTAGTATGCAGAATTGCGATGCATATTGAGTTAGGTAATGTTGGAGACGAAGATGGGTTGGAGTCGGGCGCTGGGGATCAAGCTGGTTGGTATTGTCGAAGGTGTGGCAGAGCATTGCTATCCTTGACCAAGGCAGCACGATCGGCGGGATAACCTCACGGACGACAAATCGGTAGACAACTTCGGCTTGTTGGCTCCAGGTTCCAGAAACCACTGTAGTGCGGCGCCAATTACTGTACATTCACAGTACAGTACATTCGCCTGCGGCGTCCAGCTGAAGGAACCACCAATTACGCTACTGCTTTTAGGCTACTGTACCGTACCTTAGTGAGAAAGAGGACCCTAGTTTCAGTCTTATATGGGACAGCTGTCCCACAGGGGAGCCGCAGCGGTGTTTTTGTAGAGTACAGTGCACTGGTCGGTTCAAATGAGACTGCAGAGCTTCAATAAACACACCGGAAAGAGGGTGGAAGCGTTTGTGCGTGGAGGCATGACACAGATCGATACCAGACTTTAACATGGTAGCATCTCTCGAGTGTTGCTGGTTGCATCCACGACAACATATTGCCTTCATCCTTTACCCGCAACTGTGTTACTATAAACGCCGAATTAGCAGGTAATCCTTTTCAAAATGATAAATTAGGGTGCTTGGAATGTCTCCGCGAAACGTTCCAAGATTAACTTGAACGAGGGCCTCATATCTTGGAGAAGACGACTCAAGGCATAAATTCCGCGAGATCTGCAATTAATTGGACTAAAGGAGAGATCATAAGATTTGGTGGCAACTCAAAATTCTCGTCGGAACAAGGAGAATATTCGTGCTAAGACTGCCACCATCTTAACTCTCGGCGATGGCTCCATAGCTCAAAAAAGCACAATAATTAATGATAACGATAATTGTGTAAAGGATCTTTGGGATGCCATAGCTCGTCTTTTCACTTCATACAGAGAGCAGATCGTCATCATCATTCAGAAAGAGCTAGGGATTTTACAGTAATGTATATAGAAGGATAAAATTGGCAGGAGCACTTTAGACAAGTAACATGAAAATTTAAGTAAACTCACTTCGCTCTATAATGCTGTTTCTAATGATAAGAATCTCCGAAAATAAGTCATACGCTTCTGGAGTACTTTGATGCCTTCGATATGATTACTGCAAACTTTCATATAAAGAACTCCACACAGCAATTCAAACTGACATATCTTCTCACAGAGCTAATGTATCACATGAGAATAGTACTTTAAAAATGCCACAATCGACAAGCGGTGGAGTAAGAAGAAGAAATGTCGGAATGAGATACATGTAGAGCGTATCAGAAATGACAATTCTAGGAATCAAGTTCAACTTTGCTGGGTAAGCGGGCGTCGCGGACATATTTCAAAGGAATGCTTTTGTAGTACAGAAAGGTTGAACGACATAAGTCTTGGACGCGGGCAAGGTCGTGCTCGATTACTTGGACCAGTTTACTTTCTTAGAGGTCGCGAAATTGTGGGATTGCACTATTCTCATGGCAATATAAATCAGCCACATGATGTTAATCATTAATTACAGTGAAATATTTGAAGTTCAACTACCAATTCTCATGGAAACTTTGGTCACAGAATTTTCGGTGTATCAAATCCTCGGCTTTTCCAGTTCTCGCTCCATATCAAATGCCATAGTGTTATCGAGGATAATATTACCATCAAAGGAGAAACTGTAGAGATGAGAATAGTCCATACGGGTTAATGGCTGAGATAAAATTCGAAAATTTGATTGCTAGATGTGAGAAGTCTAAATCTTTTGATGAATTTATTGACTCTAGCATCTCGCACCATTTTTAGCCCTGAGAATTACTTCATCAATTATGAAAGAATTAAATAAACTACATATGAGATTTCATGTTTAGTCGGGAAAGGTAAAATATTCATCCTGTTAACTTGGATTATGAGGTTGAAGTCGAAAATATCATCGCTAGCACATACTTTCGGGCAGCAGACGAGGAACCACCCGGAGACCTGAAGCCGGCTTCTTGACTGTCCCATCACATGTGACGTCTCCGTGACGTCCCCAATCAAGCGGTTCTTACTCAAAAAACGACACACGTTGTAAAACCCCCGAGTGAGGGGTAGTGTGGACCAAAAATGGTGGAAACGGGTAATTGGAACCTGCCAATGGAGTTGCGGGAATGGAAGTGTCACTTCTGGAGGCCTGGCATGGCAGGCAGAGAGAAAGGGGTGAAATAATTTGGAAACCCGTTTAGTTATTTTAGAACATTATAGTTTATTTTAGTTTTATGATAACTTCAATTTTAGGCTACAGAGTACAGTAAGCGCACTGCACGCCCGGTGGTCAGTGTACGCTACGTACACTAGCTCACTGTAAAGTAGGTGTAAATAGTACTGTAGGATAGCTACAGTAGTAGGGAGCCCCCCCGCGGGACTCCCGTCACCGTACTTAGGAAGGGTCCCACGTGGGACTGTAGGGTGAGTGAAGTTACCAAGGTTCTCTCCTTTAACTTTCGCTTCAGGAAGCGCAATCTTTTGGAAGACTCTTGGTCACCCCTGGAGTGACGGTGCGTCGCTAGCACGACTAAGCTTCTACTACCGTGCACTCCCGAACTCCTCCCCTTTATCCCTTTTATCCCACTGTACCGAAGTTCCTTTTATCCCTTTCTATACGCCCATTCTGGGCCCCCATAAAGCGCGCACGGCCTACCGATTCTAGAGACCTTTTCGCGGCGGGCTTACAACTCGCCCTGCATCCAGGCTGCCCAGGGCTAGCAGTGCCCCACACAAGTTGCTGGTGAGGTTGCAACCCACAAGCACCACTGCAAAGGTCTTAGACATACAAAAAGAAAGCTGTCAAGGAGCCTTTTGGCTCCCTCTTAGCCTTTAGTAACACGGGTTTCCGAATCCGGCCCTTGAATTCTTGATTCCTTCGGTTCCTCTTCGCTGATTATTGTTTAATTTATCAAGAGTTTGTACCCCTTCTTTTTGATTTTGAACTGTCCTGTCGACTTAGGCTTGGAAAGTTCAAAATGGACTAGACTAATCTCCTAAATTAAGATCATGAGGAGCAGCGTTTGGAAGCTGTGAGTTCAGAGTAGCTCTAAGTCTGAGTTCTAAAAGTAGGAGTCTCCATCTAATATATTTCCGTTTGGAGCGCTCTTATTCGTTCCATTTGATTTTGAATTTCGATATTCATGGGCAGAAAAGACTGCAAAAATAATAGATGAACAACGATATAGCTATTTCTTCTGAGTTCACAGTATCCTTCATAGCCTTAACGGCAAGACCTGGAAGAAGTTCTATTTCAACTTCAGGCTCTGAATGGAGAATCCTGTGGTAAAATACGGCGTAAAGGATCTTGGTAACGTTCATTCGAACCAATAGTATTATGAATTTCAACTTTAGATAGAGGGAGTTTGATTCGATTCGATTTTACCAAATATTTCCACACTTTAGAACAGTTTCTTTTCGTCAGTAAATCTATTGTAAATTGCATCTCAGAAGTCCAGAAATGAGTGCTAGGTAGACTCCGTACTTTGAGTTCGTGGAATACAGCATTACCGAAATTGGTTTGTGCATCGAAGATATCAAATATAGGAATTCTTTCAGGAAACATAAGATGAGAGAAAAATCTTGGCTGAATTTGATTCCATTGAATGCATTAATCTGGAACGATCTGCGTTTTGGTCCAAAGTGCCAACATACGACATTATTTGGATATTCAAGAAATCAAAATCGTGCCTCACACATTTATTTCTCTTGATTAGCTCTGCTAATCAGACTGTATAGCTTTGTAGCAGAAGGATGGAATTTTTTTAATTTTAACGCTTTAATTAATAATTTACGAACAAAAGGCGTCTGAGCAGGCGATGTTACGCCCAGGGGAATGGGAGATGGAAGGAAAAGTTTAGGGAAGAATGGGGGGTTGTTGGAGGTGAAAGGGGCTCTATTACCGTAGGTATCCTTCAAAACAAAGATTAGAGAGGGAGGTATAACAAAGGATGGCGTAGATTTTCTTTTGATTTTGAGAGTTGAAATGCGCGAGAGGGTGCCTACTTGGCACGAAAATTTACGAAGTGGCCTTTTTATCATCTCCTGGTTTGAATTAAGCTGTTTTATTTGCCGAGAAAGCTGTAAAAATTCTAGAGCATTGTTCAGTTTCTCTTATAGGATGTTTGCTCTAATCGCAAACTAATTGCTAAGAAGAAAGCAAAACAAGGTTCATGAAGGCAACTAGCTTCAAATTTTGCACTGGGAAATAAACAATACAGACCGCGAACCCGTATATGGAAAACCTCCATGAATAGAGACGATGCTAGAAAATTTTGAGTATAGGTAAATATTTATTTTTGACATGTACATTCTTTATGCGTACAATACTTGGATATAATTATCGTCTTTATCAGTTGCACGGAATAGAACAGATCAAATATGAGCTGAGTTCCTTCGTTGCTGTAATTCACATAGATATACATACATTTTTTATCATTGATAGTTCTTGGAATCCTTATAAGTATAAATAGAAGAATAGAACAGAGTATGGATCTGAGCATCACTCCAATGCACAATTTTGGATGCTAATTGTTTCTAAGAGATTCGCCGATCGAGTGGCTGCAACGTAACAACACTTGTGCGTTATATTTTAACATTGATTGGAAAATGAAGTATTCATTGGATAGTAATCCCACCACAAACGGAAAATGTCGAAGATATGTTCTTCTTACCCAAAATTTCCTAAAAACAGGGTTCGAACGCTTATGTAATTTCTTTTACAGATATCATGTATAACAGCTATCTCAATGAGTCAGAGATTCTCCCAGATGCGGATAATTACTGTACATATGATATCCTGTATGCTTTATTCCCTTTATCAAAGCAATTGAAATATTTGCCCATTTATATATTTTGAAACTGTTAGATACACACTGCTTCACTGTGAGACTCCGATGAATCAACTGAATTAAAGCATTTTGGACACAATGCCAATTTAGAGAGTGCAAAATTTTCAGGCGCTATTTGTTTAAGCCATGCAAACCTTTGCCCAAGTATCTGAATTCAGGAAGAGAATTTTTCAGAATCAAAATTGGTTCGCAGGTTAATAGACTTTAGCGATGTAGTGGAAGCTTCAAATTCCTTTCCTTATTTGCTCTACCCTAGAGTCTAAGTCTATGTTTTTTACAAATGAAATTTCTTCAGAGCTCGTGAAAGAGGAGACTGCAGATTGTGTCACGATTTGTATGATAATTCAAATGATGAGTTTTTGTCATTACCCCAATGCAAGATAAACTGATTGTAATCGCTCTTGCCAAACTTACTGCAGATAGTAACGAATAATTTGTCGAATCCCGTCCTGTGAGTCATGAAAAAACACCAGGGGACCCATTATGGAAAAATTTTAAGTCAAGTTGCGCGTGGATGCAGCAAAATCATAGCAGTCTACATAAAAGTTCAAATATCTATTTCAACGCTTTGAATCAAATCTATCAAATATAGTGAAGCGCTAACTAGGATTAAGAGGAAACTTTTTGAGACGTTTGCAACTAGAAATATGCAAAACCATATCTGCTGAACGACATTCGAATCACCTAATCTCAATCTGTTACACACAATAACTAAATTTTTCTTTCGTAATTTATTGTTTAATATTGTCGCTAAATATTTCTAATCCCATTATGCAGAGATATCGAACCAGTTGAAGTGAGACTGCGTATACACAAGATCAGCTGGTTTTCCCTTCTCGTTTTCTTTTATCACCACAGCGGATCCACCATTAATCTCTCCTGAGTAGTCTTCATTGCTCATTTTTGTTATTTACTCACCGTTGGCCCCGGAAAACGGCGTATATATACAAATAGTTAATTCAAGTTTAGCCTTGGGAGGACTTTTACCATTGGACGAAGCGAAAGAAAGCCGGGCTGGAAGCCAAAGTGGTTTATTACGTTATGGATTTATACTGAGTTACAGAAGATATGGGTATTGATGTCAAGAATAAAGTTTCTATTGCTCGCTCATTCACGATTCAAAGCTCCGGACACCTTCCCCTGTGCCTGTGCTTGAAAGCCTAGAAACGCACATACAGCATGTTGGCTCGCTTGAAAGAAGGGTAATCTTTTTCGAACACATCGACGAATCCTTAGCTGCATGTTAAGATTTAAGGTACGCGCTACAAGAGTCAGCCTGTCCGGGACTACACAGGATCATTTAATGAAGCTTTAAATGGCCTCGCGGTGATGGACAGCAAGCTAGACGAGCAGCTGCAAGTCGAAGCCCTGCTCATGTCTTCTCGGGAGAAGAAGCATTTTTCACTCGTTTCGTTCATTTAATCGTTGAAAACCTCGAATACCAAGTTTTGTTGGGATAATGCAACATCTGTACTCTTATAGGAGTGTTAGGACCAGTTGCTACGTACTGCAGACTTCAAAAGCTTCCAAATCTGACAGTAGACATGTTTTTATCAGCCATTTTAATTGTTATCTGGTGCAGCTACATCAACAAAATCGTCTTTATCAGCAATTGAGGAGTGTCTTCACTTCAACTGCGATAAAGTGGATCACCTTTCAACTAAATGTCCATGGAAAGAATAGCTATAGCGGATCATTTCCTTTGCGGATAAAGGTGGTCAGTGACCTGAATAAAGTAGTTACAGTGCTTTAATATCCTAGCTTCCCGCTGCATTGGGCATGAGCGACCTGACTTTTAGTGAGATTCCTCACCATACCTGAGGCTGAGAAGAAGCTTTCACACCATGATCTCATTCTAAAAAGTGGTGCATCGGACCATATAATGTGATTTATAGACTTTATTATAGCACTACAGAGATCCTACTACTCTTTTTTGTATTAGTGAACGGCAATATGGCATTTTGCACTCATAGAGGCACGCTTTGCCTAAGCTAATATGTTGGATTTGCACGTGAAAGTTACTTGCGAATGATGGTTCCGCCGGGTGAACCATTTCATTCTTGAGCTTCCATGCAGCCCTTTTTCACTTCCAAACTTATGCGATAGTGGTTTCCGTAAAAATACGGATCGTAACGGATGCAGTGGAATGTTGTATGGGCAGCACATGTATCGAAGCGGAATGAACCTATGTTTTCACCATATCACTACGAAGACCATTTATTCCAGAACAGCAGCTTTTTCTTTGCTTGCCGCGTAGTAAAAATAAATAAAAGTCTCGCTAAAGGCCCTGACGCCGATGAATCCAGTGTCAGTCGGTTTTCCAATCCTGGACTCAAGATTTGGCACAAGCTGCTCGGCCATATTAGCATTGAAACTTTCTCCGAGCTACAAATAATTGGCAGTGTTTAAGGATAGTATTCAAAGGCTATGAGCAGTTTGAATTCACCCTTAAGAGTCATGAGTGGCAAGTAGAAAAGAGATGACTCTAAAATCAGTTATGCTACAGAGAAGTGTCAAGTTGTGCACTCCGGTGCCTGTGGCCCAATGTAATTATTGCCTTCTGCTGGATCAATATACTTTTGTGACTTAAGTGGACGATTCTATCTAATATATAGGTATTGTATCCATCAAGTTTAAGTCGATGTATATTCTTCATTCAAGATTTATCATGCATGGCTTGAAAGCCAACTCGGATGCAAAATTAAAAAGTTGCATTCTGATGGTGGAAGAGTAATGTTGCGCTGTGTAACTGCCTGACGCATCCGGGAAACGATTACAGTGTTACCTTGTCATATTCTCCAAATTCGAATGTTATCGTAGATTGTTCGTACGAAACTCTTGTTGAAAGCGCTCGAGCGAAACTTTAGAACCCGGCATACTAAGTATATAATGAGCAGACTCATTTTTTTATGCTACGCATATCTTTAACGGTAACTTAAGTTCCAGAAACCGCAAGATTTCGTCACTCAAATTGATGAAATTGTAATGCAATTGGAAGTCGTACTTTATTGCCACTGGCAGAGCTGATTTTTATGATCTTCTTTATCCAACTTCTGATCGTGCCAGCGTACCGCTACAAGTAGTAAATTTTCGGTTCCTGAGTCGGCTGAAGAAAAATTTCTTTCTATGATCGTAATTTGCTACGTACTGCAAGTGCCCGAGGGTAGAATCGCGTTGGAATGCCCTAAATAGTTAATCGACATAAAATCGCCGGTGTGTTGCCTCGCTAAACTTTCTCCATTCAGCCTCTTTTATCACTTTAATATTATTCTATCGCCTTGTACCCTCGCTGTTCTCGATTCCCCGCTTAGTCGATTGCTCGCTGCCGTTTTTCTCTGCATTTCGCTCTTTAATGCCGCCTATAACCTTCTTGTGCTGAGGCTTCCTCGACTTCAAGCTGTCATTTTGTCCTTCATTTGCTCTTCGAAAGCATGCAGCTTCCCGTGCTGTCGCTGCTCTATGCGTTCCATCTTAATTGCCACATGTTAAATCCTATGTAGACCTTTTATTCGTGTCTCAGTTGCCCATTGCTTCATACCCCTTGACTAGAGCTTTTGTGGGCTTGCTGGGCCTTATCGGTGCGTGGCTCAATCTTGGCGGTTCGTCCTCCTATGTTCGCTTTGCGTCGACCACGGTCGTCTGCGGCGCTTGTGCTTCCGTCTTATTTATGCGTGCTGTTGGGATCTGCATTGGGTTCCTAATATTTTTACATGTTTAATTGCCGCGCTTGTTCGTGTATTGATGCTGTTTGCTGTATTGATTGCTGTAATCTTGCGTTTATTTGCGTTGACTCCAACAGCCGTACAGTAAAGGCATTTTTCGATTGCCGCCAAATATTGGTTTTGGTGCTGAGCTGAATAATCATTCGATTGGGTCCGAGAGCTTGCAGCCTAGGCCACTCGGCCCTCAATTTGGACCCAATTTTATGGCAGGTGACTAGCGCTTTTTTTCCAAGTGTCGCCTTTGCACATATCCAACTTGGTTGTTAATTACTTGGCTGACATTGGCATTACTTATCACGCCGTTATAGATATCCCTACCCTAGCTTGTTTTTATTTGTATGCACTTGGCCCCTAGGCCTCATGATAAACATTCATCATGGATTCGCCTCTGAACATGACTCTAAACTTTCTCCTATCCAGCGACCTTGTAAACTGCAACTTTTGATATAGCCACGTTTATCCTCCAGTGTTACTCTTCTATTTTCCCCTCCCTGTCCCATATCATATTCCCGGTACACAAAAAATGTCGCAAGTCTTTCATATATCATGCTTTAAATGCGAAGTATATATATTGGAGGCTTTAAAGTAAATTAACTCATATTCACCTCCAAGTTTCCATCGAAATTACTCCAAGACTCACGAAACCTCCCCGGCTGTCAAAAAATTGCGCTCCGTTTTTCAACTGGAGCAGATACCTGGCAGTGAAAATGAGGCAATCGTGAAACATATACCCGCTTTGATACCCTACACGAAATCTTCTTGTGTGTGTTTTAACAAGAAGAAAGCGGAAATGAATGAAATTGGAGTAGTGTCATTCAATTTTGGTCGTTTAACTATATTCTACGTTCTGTGCTAACTCCACGTTCTCAGTTTGGGTCCCAAAACCCTTTCAGCTTGGATATATTGGTACGATGAATAAAGAAGGCGCTGGTGAAAAAGATGAGTACAATAAGGACGTTTTAGAAGAAGAGTGTCCAGCAGCTACGGGATTCAACATTGCCAAATCAACTGAAATAAACTATATGCATGGTGCAATGTACTATAGAATGTGATGCGGACAGGGATGAAACATATTTCGATGGTTAGCCTAGCCCTCTGTAGAATTTTCAAGATCAAGTATCAGCTGCGTGGCAAAAAAAAATGAATTGGCGGTTCAGTACAGTACATTGTACAGTACAGTACAGTATAGTACAGTAGTAGACAGCCGTCACAAGTCTGGCAGATCCCAGATCCCAGATCCTAGATCCCAGATCCCAGATCCTAGATCCCAGCTCCCAGTGCTACTGTACAGGCCGTATCAGTCTGGCAGGAGAGTAGAGCTCCAGTACTACAGTCCAGTCCAGTACATCCAGTACAGTACAGTACCAGTGCGTTGGCACTGTGCAAGGCAAAGCAAGTCGACTGACCAGTAAAAGCGAGCCAGCATGTCGTGCAATTCGAGGTGTTTGGGCGGTGGCAACCAAACTGCGGGACGGGAGGCAGTGGAGCGCGGGAATTTCTGCTGACTCGCCGCCGCAAAGCCGCCGCGGCGCACAAAGCCCCACCCAAACCGGGCGCCACGCAGCACCGCCCCAAAAGAGTCCAGCAGTGCAGCGGCGCGCCTCGGAAAAAAAAAAAAAAGTCCATACTGTACAGTACAGTCCAAGCCGCCAGGGAACACCAGCGCAACAGAAATGCGCACGTGTGAGCAATCTCATCATCGCTCAACCCACCGACCAATCACAAATGCCAACATGGTAATTCCTGCCACGACGACAGAAACCGCTCACCACACTAAATAGCCGCCCCATCCCCCAAAAAACACGCACCAACCAACCAGCGCACGCCCCCAAAAAACCACCGTCCACCTCCGAGAAACCTCCATACCCCCGCAACCAACCCACCCGCCCCGCCCCGCCCGCATCACCCTTCAAAATAAAAATAATCCGCACCCCCCTCCACACAAACCACATCCGCTCCATCCCACCACCACCAACCCCCCCCCAAAAATACCATGGACGCAACAGAAACAACAGACCTAGATTACATCCTCGGTGCCGTTCCCACCGCCCCTCCCCCCCCCGTACCCCCCCCCCTCCCATCTCCCTCTCCACCACAACCCCCAAACAACCTCCGTTCCCACCGTACCACTTCCCGTGCCCCCGGTATCCGCATCTCCAACCCCCAACCCCCACAATCCGAATCTCCCTCCACCGCCGCAAACCCCAAAAAGAGACCCCTCGACGACAAGAAGGCCCGTGAAAAGAAACGCATTCTTCGCAATCGCGAACTCGCCCGCGTCTCCAATGAGCGTCGTAAAGGTCGAATCAAAGCTATGGAACAGGAGCTCAATGATACCCGACAAACCGTCACTACTTTGGAGGAGAGTATTCGCTGTCTAGAGGCCGAGAATAAGGAACTCCGCAATCTCCTAACAAGCAAGCCAGGCCCTGACGCTGCAGACCCCTCCGTCGCTGGTGCCGCCGCCGCCGCTGCCGCCGCCGCAGTCTCATCCGTCCCCAAGGTTTGGACCCGTCCGTCGCCGCCGACCCGTCATTGCCCTCTAGTGCAGGTTTAGCTCCGCAGCCTCCTCAACCATGATCCGTTTGCCCCTGCCTTGACAACACGCTTTACTACCCTTTTAGAGAAAATCCTGTAAACACCAGGGACAGGTGCTCCACCCTCTCATCTTGCCAACACGTCCAGACGCTGCGCTGCGTTGCGCTGCGCTGCGCTGCGCAACATTCCCGTCGCCCACGGCCAAAGATTGGCAACAAATAACATTCATCGATTCGCATACTCGCAATCTTGCGCAAACGGCTTGAAAATCATTTAAAATTAAAACAAAATCGTGCACAGCACGTCACTCGCTCATCCGTTTACCACCGTTTACCACCGTTTACCACCGTTTACCATGATCCGCCCCAATGACCGCCATTTCCTCCCCTCCATCCGCCCCGTCCTCCCGTCCTCCCGTCCCCGCCTCGCCCTCCCTGGAATCCACCTCCTCTCCGGCCCCCCGCCCCCACCACCACGCGCTTCCCCCGATGAAACTGTCTCCGTTCCTGCAAGTTATTCATCGCCGATTTCAAATCAAACTCTCCCTCCTCCAGCTCCGGCAATTCATCCTTCAAAACTTCCAACACAAAACCATGCGGCATCTCCCTCCCCGCTGCCAACATGTCCTCCACACACCTCTCCGGCGCATCAAACACAGCTTTGCATCGGTCCTTGCACACCTGCAACCCCTTCATTTCACTCGCCAATTCCTGCCCCACCAGACGCCTCAATATACTCCATGCATGACCACTCGATTCAAACGGTTGCCTCCACCCACCATCATGGCCGTACAATCCTGGAAACAAGACAGCAGCGACCGCGTCTTGAACCGCTCAGTTTTATACCCAGCCATGCATGCCAGGGACGCCGCCAATGCAGTCTCCGCCGCATTCTCCGCTCCATTGTAACTCTCCACCACCTTCCGAGCCACCTCTCGAAACAAATTCAGATTCTCCGCGTGAACCGATGAAATCGTCTTCACCGTGTCCGCCACGCTCGCCCTGACAATGTCGGCCGCCTGCGGAGGGTTGGCACGCTTAAACTTCATACCCGCCTTGTGCTCAATCAACCCGATAAGGTACTTTTCCCGATGCGAATAAAATGTCACGCATGTTCCCGTCATTCCAGCCCTCCAGTGCGTCCAGACCGATGAATGTACGCCTCATAGTTGGAAGGAGGGTGCGTTTGCAAACAAGATCCACAGCCTTGATATCAAGGCCACGTGCAGCGACATCTGTGGCCACGAGTACCCTCACCTTGCCCTCCCGATATGCAGCCAATGTACTTTCCCGCTGTCCTTGTGGAATGTCACCGTGGAGTACCCCAACCCCTCCGAGCGCATTGATCAACTTTTCCATACTCGCGACATCATTCGCCTCAGCCTTGGTATCAGTAAAGATGATAGTCTTCCCAAGCGCTCCAGTGTATACTTTGACCACATCGGCAATAGTCTCACCCCGCTCGTCGGAGGACATGCAATGGCGAGGTGTGTAATATCCGAGTTTGTGCGGTTCTTATCATCCGACACTGTGTCCACAGTGACAGTAGCATCTGCACGCATATACTTTCGTGCCAAATCCTTGACCCAACGCGGGACGGTAGCGGAAAACAAAAGCGTTTGCTTTCAGCTCTGTAGTATTACAATCCCCGAGAATCCTTTCCACAGCCTCCTGAAAGCCCATGGAAAGCATTTCATCAGCCTCATCCAAGACGACAAACCGAACGGCACCCAGACACAACGAACCTTCATCCAAATGATCCATAATCCTGCCCGGAGTTCCAACCAATATATCCAGCCACGACGTAGGGCGCCAAACTGCGGACCCTTTGCACTACCACCCGTGAAGCATGCCGTAGACAACCATGCGCCGAGGCAATCCAGTTGAAATCACGCTCCACTTGCTGGGCAAGCTCACGCGTAGGAGCAAGACAAAGGACGAGTGGCTTTTGATGGATGGAGACGCGATTCAAACGCTCGCAACAATAGTCTCAACGATGGGCAAAACAAAGGCGAGGGTTTTCCCCGAACCTGTCCTCGCTCGTCCGATGATATCCTTCTTTTCGTTACGCAACTTGTTGTAGGTGGCGGCCTGAATGTCAAAGAGAGTTTCAAAGCCCTTCGATCTCAACTGGTTGAGGGTGGATGCGACATGCCAAACGAGTCTATTGCATTGGATGTCATGTTGTTGGATACGACAGTACCCAATCCGATATCTGTGTCCTCAAAGTCATTGTCGATTGCGGAATTGAGTGAAGGATGAACGGGCATTGTAGACGGCGATGATGTCGGATTTGATGTGTTTGACTTTTGCTTTTTCATTGGTGGGATCGATGCAAAGGCGTGGTCATTGGGTTGGGCAATGTCACTTGAAGGGCGCTTCTTTTTCCTTTCCGACTTTCCTTTTTGTCTCGTTTGTCCTTTTTTTCCTTCTTGTCCTTTTTCTCCTTCTTTTCCTTCTTGTCCCTCTTCTTGTCCTTCCTTGCGTCCTTTGCGGTGAGTGGTGCGACGTCAACCAATTCGTTGACGTGGTCCTCTGGGTCGATGGCTAATGCGGCTTCGCCCTTGCCCATTATGTCCAACCTGTTTCCAATGGTAGATAAAGCGTTGAACGCCTGAACTGAAGAGGAATAACAGGTGCGGGAGTTTGGGGTCAAGGAGGGCCTCCACTGGGCAGTTGGTTTCCTAGTGCAGGAGGAAGAACGACGCGCTGTCGAAGTGGCAGGCGTAGGAGGGAAAGTAAAGCGGGCGGTGGCAACGGTTTAGTATGTGTGCAGAGAACCCCGCCGTCGCCACGATATGATCCAAAGAATTGTTGCCACTTGTCGCATGACGATTAGATGTAAGGGAATGCACATGACACTTTTGATTTGATTTCAGAGGTGTCGCCGTCGCCGTCGCCGTCGCCGTTGGAAAGGATCAACGTGGATTGCCGACATAGGTAATAACATTTTTGTGGATGCTTCCGTTGACTCTTGCAAAAGACGCAACCCCCCGTCTGAACGTAACAGAGACAGGGAATGGCGGGCAACGGATGGCCATTTACAGTGGCTAGGAACTGTACTGTAACAGCATGGTGCCATCCCGCCCGTACTGTAATGTCCGAATGGGGAATCAGACGACGGCCAACCGTCGATTGTGAGAAAGCCTTTTTGCACATCCCGAATTTCCCCGAGAGCAATCACAGAGGCCAGAGGCTAGTGCATCAGACCGCTGTCTTGATCAGACAAGACGGTAATCCATCTACTTTAATCTGCCTGGGCAGCCCATACCTTACAGTAATTTACTCGCATCGTCTTTATCATTCAAGAGTAGAAACTTTACTTCATTTCACAAAAGTGTGCACCACAACCCAACCCCTCAACAATCGTCATCATCACCCAAATGCCCTTCCTGCACTCCAGTTGGAGAACATTGCTCCTTTTGCAGTCGCAACGAGATCCCGAGGTCCAGTGATGCAAGTTTAGAAAACAATCCATTCGAATCCAGCGATGATCTCTTCCTCTGAAAGATTACGCTAGTATCTATAGCCCCCACCCTGGGGAAAATCCCCCGCTCCTCTGCTTCACCACCAACGGCGCAACCTTCTTCTCGTCCGTTTGAGGAAAACAATATTCAAACCCAATCACCAAATCTCCCACCTTTTGCTCATGTGTCGCCACATCGTTAATCTCATTTTCCTCACCGCCATCACACCCTACATCATATTCCCCAACCGTCAAGCCTTGTAACTTGCTCAATTCAAAATTCTCCAGTGGGTCAAACGATCCCGTCCCAATGCGCACGCACTCGGGTACGCTGGGGCCCACCGGCACTTTAGCACGTCATCCCAGTTGACGCCATGGAAGAACGCCTCTTGTTTGATACTTGACGTCGACGGCCTCAATTTCGGATCCTTTTGCAGCAAATCGATCAGTAGCTGCCGTGCCCCCGCTGATATCCAACATGGAATTATTGGGTTTACGCCCGTCACTTTGCGAAACAGGTCCTTTGTCCTTGTCGCTTCAAAAGGAAACGCCCCGCACATGATACGATACAGCATCACACCAAAGCTCCACATGTCCGCCTCGTAAGAGTAAGTCTTCCCAGACAGCATTTCCGGCGGCAGATAGTTGCGAGTTCCACACATACTATCCGTTTTCTGCTCTCCATCCGTGGACTCATCGTCTATCAATTTTGCAAGGCCATAGTCCCCAAGTTTCAAGTGTCCCGTCTCATCTATAAATATGTTTTCCGGCTTCAAGTCCCTGTATACAATTCCTTGCTGGTGTAGGTGCTCCAATGCCAGAATCACCTCGGCCGCAATCAACCTCGTCTGCTCCTCACTCAACCTTCCGTAAATCCGCCTTCTTCTTTGATCACTTAGACACAAACTTTCCAGCTCTTCCTTATTGCATGGAAACGACTTGTCCCCTTTTGCTCTTAGGTATGACGCTAGATCCCCTCCACGACAAAATGGAGTTCCGATAAATAAGTTTTTGTGAGTTTGAAATGCAAACTGCATCCTCAACAGAAACGGGTGATGACCAATCCTTTCCATCAAGTAACGCTCTGACACAACATGGCGGAACGTCTTTCCAGATTTAAACGCTCGTGCTTTTGCAATAACCTTGAGTGCGTACGTCTTTACCTGTGTCTCCTGCTTCCATGTTATCATAAACACTTTCCCCCCACCACCTCTTCCAATGATCGACTCAATAGTTAAATCTTTCAATACGGGAGGCGGGAATGCTTTAGAGCGCGCAAGTCCGTATCTCCATGCATCCAGTTCTCTTTGGCCTCCTGTGACCTTGATAAACATGACGGATTCTCCTCGCCGCGGTTTCCATAAAATGGAAATGCGAGCTTGGCTATCATCGATCTGTATGATTTCAAAGTCGTATCGCGAAACTGAAAAAACAAAAACAACATCAGCAATTCCGACATCTTTTGAACGAGCAGCCTGAGCGCTTCGGAAAGCGACAATTGTTGCCTTTCGCAGCTCAACATGATATTTCCTAGACTTTTGGAAACGAGAGGGTTTCACAAACAGTTCACCCGCTACTTCAAGCTCTTGCCTCTGAAACAGAGTAAGTAACTCGCCACTGAGAGGAACTTTGCTCTTCTTTCCTGCCTTGCCCTCTCCGGACTACCTCCCTTTTTGTCCGTCATTAGGTTCAGTTTGGTCGTGAATGAACGCGAATAATTCCAGACTAGTTTTTGTCCTTGGCACAAGTATAACCCTGCACAGCGACTCTCTCAAGTACCGGAGCCCTTTGACGCCAAATAACCATTGTAACGCATTTTATTGCTTTTCTAATCGGTCACTCTTCCCTACGCAGAGGTTTGCTGCAGAGTGAAGCTTGTTGGTACCAGTACGACCTGGCTTGTTTCACTTTACGTACGATTATAAGTCCTCGATGGATGACAGGGAACTATGTACCATTTTGGGCTTCACCCGCTGGCCTTAGCCCCAAACTGAGTAGTCCTTTCCAGAAAAATGAAATAGTCAATCAACTCATCTGTGTTGCATGTCTTCCTGTGACAGTTGATTTACCTCTGAAAAAGTACATCGAGCTGAATGGAAATGTATTAAAAACGATAGCTCTGCACAATTTTTGCAGAAAGGGAAACTCAAGACGGGGCTTGAAGCAAACAATACATGCTCAATGCGAACAACTCACAAGTCAATGAGAAGACTTCGCTAAAATTACCTGGCACAAAGTTACCGTGGGACGCGATCCAAATACTATCCTCGCTTCAGCGTATGAGGCAGATACTATATCTGGCATTCAGCAATAAGTTCCGATGATTCTACCCTGGTGCATGGTGACACCAGATGAGCGGAAATTAGAAATTCACAGTGATCGCTGAGTCTCGAGAAGTAATAGGTGACCTTGACGTGTACAATAATCTGAAAGGTTACCTTAGGCCCTTTCAAATTATCGAAAAGGCCCGAAAGACTCATTTCTGCGAACTTGAGAGCGAGAAGTGGACCGCATATCCTAGTCCCAAGCTCCTCTCTCATTTAGGCTTCTCTTATCGCATTTGGTGTATTTGCCTCAGGAGACCTGATATGCGAATAGCACTCGACGCACACGTAAACCGGTGAGGGTGCGCACAGTTCTAGGCTGCACTCCTGTTTATAGTGCAACCGTGAGCTAATCGATAATGGTCATGAGTAAGTCGGCTGATTTGCTACGCTTTTCGTAGCCAAGCACATAAACTTGGGTGGCGGCGAATTTATATGAGGTTAAGCTGCTGTTACTGCTTAATGCTTCTCATGGCGGTAGCACCTCTAGTGTAGTTTGCAAAGGCAAGAGCCACGGCAGCAATTGCAACAAGCAATGCTCCTTTCCAAGAAGAGCCACTACTGTTTGCAACCGAGTAGACCCACTTGTAGTTGCCCTCCCGAAAAGCATCCTTCGCGCCTTCATGGACTATTTCGCCGTGACACATTGCGAATCGATCCCAATCCCAGTCATTCAGCAACTTATCAAGTTGCGGTAAAAACTCACTGCATGAATTGCGCATATAGAGACGCCCAGGAAAGCTCCAAGTTAAGCGCTGTGTTGCACCAAGAGCGCGGATTAAAAAGCGATTCCCAGGGGTCATCTTTTCAATACTTGGGGAGAGAAATTAAACGCAAGATCAGCCGCAATAATCGTGCGTGTGGGATATGAAGAAGCACGACCTCTTGTATGGTCTTAAACTTGGTCAACACGCGGACAAGCACATGATCGGAGATCACGTTCTCTGGTGCAGATTCATCTAACACAGTTCCCCATGTACGGTTTGGGTAATAATGTGGAAGGCTGGGTGAGCTGTACAACGTCGCTTGTGGGTTTGCTTCCGCAAATGCTTGGGCATATGTGTCATGGGCGAGATTCGGAGCAATAACGGCTTTGACCGTTCCAAGTGAGGAGAGATCACTGACGGTGGGACAAAACGGGGAATAAACAATGAGATCCTTTGACTCGGGGAGACGGATAACAAGCATTCGAAGTGGGAAGAGCACGCCGAATGCGTTGAACGAGCCCTCAACTGAAAAAAGGTCTTGAGCAATCACCTGAATGCCGGACGTGACAGTGAGTTTTCCCGTCTTCTTCTCCATAGCGGTAGACATAGGGTAGATGATTATCTTAACGGAGCAAGGAGCAAGGTGCACTGAGTGCACATACGAAGAATGAAACCTGCCTAGATCGGGATTACTATTGCATGTTCCTTTGCTCAGGCGCCCTCAGGAGTTGCAATGTGACGGGTTACGCTCAGAGAAACGTTCCTATCAGTGTCCGATGTCTGCCGATGAAAGATTATGGCAAGCAGTCGCCACCGGTGTAGGAATGAGGTCGACTAACATTCGCAGAGGACGGTGGACTTTGAACCGTATGGATCTACCCTTACAGGAATGAATGCTTTTCCGGAAAAATATCAGTCATTTTGGTGCGACTCAGATGAAGCGATGTTTTCCGAAAGTTGAAAGGGCCTTATCGCACGGTTCTTCGCCAGTGTGTTAGGCGATGAGCCCGAAGCAAACTAGGGATCTCGGTGCAACAGTCCAGAACGGGTAGGCAGAGGTTCACCCTCGGGGCCAGGAGAGTAGAGAGTCACTGTGACGTCAGAAAGTTAAATGCACTGCACGGCCCTTAAATGTTTTGTGGCTACGTAGCGAAGCTGCAGTGGCTCCTGGCTGGTTCTTCCGTTGGGGATTTCTATCATAATCCAACATTCAAGGCCAATATAAACTCGTTAAAGTCCAAGACTTGCCTAGGAAAGAAATCACAGATTGGTGTGACAGGGGAGTCAGTGGATTGACCAATTCTCTACACGCTTCAATCCCAATACCAAGGTAAAAGAGCAATGACATGATTCATCGAAAAAAACGGCCCGTTACTTAACAAGGGGTTATCGCAATTGATGCGCCGCAGTAAATACGACCACGGTGACCAAGCCAATGATTGCCATAATGCCCAACCACGTTCCCGTTCCTTCCTCACTGGCAATCTGTCTGACCCATTTATACGCCCCTCTCTGTACAACTGCTTTGCATCCCTGTGCACAATTTCTCCATGGCACATAACACACCTATCCCAGTCCCATTCATTTAGCATCGCATTTAATTGTGGCAGGCCTTCCCGACACCCACTTCTCATAAACAACTTGACAATCACATTCCAGTTCAGAGTCCCTGTTCCTCGAGTTGCCAGCACAAAAAAGCGAGACTTTCGACTCATGCTTCCCAACAAATCCTTCGTAAAATTAAATGCCATATCCGCTGTAACGAGAGATTTGCTCGGCACGTGATACAAAATGACCTCTTGGAACTTTTTAAACCCTGACAGCACCCGCACCAGCACATACTTTGATATAATATCAGCGTCTCCAGTTTCCCGCAAAACAGTGCCCCACTCACGATCGGGGTGATTCGCGGGCAGACTCGGGGAACTGTACAATACTGCATTAGGGTGTGCCTGTTTGAATGCTTGTGCAAAAGTATCATGCATCATGTTTGGAGCAATGATAGCCTTGACAACCCCTAGTGAGGACAGATCAACGGTATTAGGCGAAAAAGGAGAGTACACCACTAACCCCTGGCCTTCGGGCAGTCGAATGACGATCATGCGAGTTGGCAGGGCGATGCCTGAGGAGCAGAAACGGCCATTTATGACGAAAAGGTCCTCTGCAACCTGCTCCAGTCCGCTGGAAACAGTGAGCTTGCCATCCGTCATTGTTTGCTCGTTGTTTGCGCACATGGTCAGAGGGGCATGCGGTGTATCTCTCCGTAATTGAGATGTCTTCTACTAACCTCGGGCGCGTTACGCGTAGAGGAGATGAACTCTTCTACCGGCTTGAAGCAGCACAGTCCCTGCTGATATTTGAGGTGCGGATCAATGTTATTCGGTACTCAGATTCTAGCACTTGGGTCTCTCGATGAGGACTATTCTCCCACAGTCTAAAGCCTCTTTACCAATGCCGGAAGCTGTGATAGATTTGCTAAGAGACTGTATTCCGTTTATAAAGCTACCCTCATACGGCGCTGATGGTGTGCGTGGGTTGCAGTGGTGCCTTTTTTTTATCCTAGGTTTTTTTGATCGCATTGGTACGTAAGACTTGCCTCAGCACTGCATGGGGGACTGCGAGGATTGCTTCTTCTCTCCCAAAGTTTCCACCGGTTGATCCCTTTTCTTGGTACCCAGAAAACGCTTTAGGCTGTTAGAGTTTACATGAGCAGGCCAAAATTGGATTCCAATGCGCAGCAACTTACATAGTTGCCATTGACATCGAGTTTCTACGGCAGATTCATCTCAACTTTGCAAAGCGAAGCGGGCCCATCTGAGAATTTTTTGGTCATGATTCGAGTGAAGACTTTTGCGAGAGGCACGATGTTGCTTTCCACAAAGTGCTATCCCTATTTCGAGGCTCTCACCACGGCACGGCTCAATGGTTCGTAAAACTTTCAACACTATGGTGTGATAATTTGATCGACGATCGGAACTTCCTCGTGCCTACTACCAACGATCAGTGCTTTAACATGGTCATCGGATAGATTCAGTCTTCGCTTATGTTTCTGCGCCCACGCAATCACCTCCTCTTCATCAAGAAAAGTTGCTTTCACATACATTTCCGTTCTTGCCTACCGGGGCAAGGATGCATACCCGTGTGATCCACGAGGGCCAGGTCCAATGTCCTCAGATCTACTAACATCTGAGACGCTCCTGCTGCCTCTGTGCAGTGTTGCACACGCGAAAAACCCTCCAAAACAATCCCCATAGCTGTTTCACAGATTACAATATTAGTTCTCTCTGCAGCAGCTGGTGGTAAACGTTGCATCGAGTACGCTCTGCGAATACGGTAAACCATCTCGCCCACAAAAGGCGAGCGGCGCTCGCAGTCTCGACCTTTTCAGGCCCGCTTAACTGATGAATCGACCGGCAAGTCTCTGCAACTGCCGACACGGCTTGCCATCCGCCGATTATGTCCCACGCCAGAAGCTGGTAGAATGCTCCTGCACTGCCCTTCCCAGCCGTATCACCGATTTCAAAGATGCCACTTTCAGTGGCCAAGGGGTCTCCCTGAACTCTCTGCTGCTCCCATGTGTCCCTCAAGATAGAAGACGAATCGCTCCAGGACTTCGCAAAATGTGCCGATTCCCTCGGCTGCAACGCACTGCCTTGTGATAGAGAGTGTACAAACAGTACTGTTGGCAAACAGCTGGCCCACCGCACTGCTATACGAAGGGAGCTGCACAGGTGATGACCATCCCCATTGGCACGGGCCCCTACCATCATCACATTTTGAGCCTGCTGGAAGCCTGTTGAGCCGTATCTGTCTATAAAGGCTTCGAACGACTGCTTCATTTCAGTGGGGATAAAGTTAGCGATTGACTTGTCCCTAGGCCTTTCTAAGAGTATATCTTCAAACACTTTCAAGAAAGATGCGGAAGCCGAGGTTTGAATCCGGCTCCTCATATCAATTGACGCGTAGACAAGAATCAAAAAGATATCGATTATGTTGCTCAGTGCATCAGCATACACACCTGGCATGGCAACTCCAATGGAAGCATACTCGGAAACCCACCTTATCATTGCCATTGATGCAGTTGTAAATGTCATAGCGGCGCAATCTATATCACCGATTTCAGTGTGGAAAATGTGGAAGAACTCCGCATCACCTGAAGTTTTCGCAAGTACCTTTTCCGAAATCTTTCCATCCAACCCCGAGAATAAGTCTTCAAGCAATGACCTCATATCTCGTTCGTCTATCCGGATACGAACCCATGACTCTGGCGACTCGGTTATTACGCGGAGCTCCTCTGCATGTCGAGCATGGCGTGCGGAGAGGCAGTCAAAGGCAAGGTCTTTAACAACTTTGCGATATCCTCCGTAATCATTCCCGCGTCTAACACTCTCCGCGATCTTCTTTTTTGCAATGAATCTGTCGTGTTCCCCAGGTTTGATATTGACACCTTTCTTTGCTGGTTTCCCGCCCAGGGGGTACCTCTTTCTCAAACCCCTCAGGAGATTCCAGCAAGCACAAGCTACGATCAACAGACATGTAACATGCCTTAACGAGCTCACAAAAATCTTGTGCAGCTTCAAACACTTGCAAGAGGGACGTCGTCTGCTCACCCAGCAGGGCCAAACGAGTCTCCCGGACAATGATCACCGCCAGCTGACCAAACCTGTCAAACGGCAACTCACCTGCACAAATCTCCCTACCGACTTCCTTCGCACCTTGTCTTCTCCATTTCCACCCGCTCTCTCGACATGAAAGGCGACGATCTCCAACAAGCGGTTAAGCAAGTCCGTAACCCGGACAACAAAGTGTGAACCCTTTGACAGGGGCGCACATCCATCACTACAGCGGCGTCATACTGTGCCACTCCCTCCTCTCGAAACACATGCAATACATGGTTTGCCAACTGCTTTGTGCACGCAAGTTTTCAAAGGCGCGCATACATTTGACATACTCCACGGGTTCAAAATGGCGACAGACATTGCGTAACGAGGAGCGCAGGATACGCGTGGACTGCACGGCTGCATGTGCAACACGAGCTGAAATGAATCGAGACACTTGTACCGCGGGTCAGACAGAGGATGTGCGGTGGTGAGGTTTTCGAACAAGATGCAGGCGCGGGATAACTCGGCATGATCTGCATTGAATTGTGCAGACTGGATAGTTTTTGAGACTTTGTAAATACGATCAAGGTGAAGTAATGTGGACTTTAAGGAGCTCACAAGGCGGTGACGGCGTCGAAGTTCGGCATGAGCTTGCTGAATGTGGCGATGATATTCAGAGAGCGCGACCAGCTTTGAACGCACGACGTGACAGTGGCTACGGGCGCGTCGGGCAACGGTGAGGGTGGTTTGGAGTGAGTGGTGGACGGATTGATTTGGAATCGTTGTGGTTGATATTGTGATCAAGTTGGTCTGAATGGCGTCCAGTTTGGCGCGCAGTTGCTGCGCAACGGTCTCGGATTCCAGTTGCAGAGGATCACTTGGTGAGCTGTGGTCCTCGGCGAGAGAAGATGCAGGCTGCATTGCTCCATTTTCACGGAGGGGACGCGCCGCTGCGTGCGTACTTTGGTATCGGGTCGATGACGCTGCGTATTATCATGGATTTGGCAGCGGCCCGAGAACAGGCTATGTGAATGTCGGCCTGCCGCATGCGGAAAACTCTGTGCGATTGCCCGATCAAATGTCGAGACAGACTGCTTACACTCCCAGAGACGCGTTACTGTACAGGTCCCTGGCCAAAAATTGTCAACTACTGTAAAATCACTTTACAGAGATATACATTACAGTAACCTTATGCTTTCATAATATACTGTACAGTAGCTCCTGTTCGAAGTAAATGATCTCTCGCAAATCCGTCCACAGCTGTCATACTAACCCGAGGTCCTGTGTAGTGCGGACTTTCTGCAACCAGTAAACGCGTCGTTTCTATTCTTCTTTCTCTGCTCCAGTTTCATTGCTTCTTCGCAATCCCTGTACAAGGTCCAAGTTCCGCATCCACCTGTGCCAAGCGCGTATATAGCCATCGCTGCCGGGCGAAGCAACCGTGCCTCACTCGCAGTAATGCATTTGTACAATATCGTGCACGCCCAATCTGGCCCTGCGACGTTGTGACAAAACCTGCACAGATACCCGCCCCGTTCTGCTGCCGATATTTGCCTCAGTTGCTAATGTTGCAGTGCCTTTCCATATACTCTGCAGACCGAGTGACACATCTCAAAAGTATGAAATTGGTAACCAGTATCAGAGCAGGGAAGATTTATAAAGTCGTGACAATTCATACGGATAACAACCCTGGTATAAAAGTGCTTTTATAAATGGACGAGTAGATATGGTTACTGGTGCAGTCGCAACACCAACTTTGTCTCGTGTAACATATCGGCAAAGCTAGGCATCAAAGTATGCAACGCCTTGCACATCCACAAATCTGTGCCATATCTAATGGAAAGTCGCTTGTGCACGTCGACCGAGCGATGCTAGAGTGCAGTCAGCGCGACCCCTACTCTAGCTCTGCCCATCAACTAGAATCTTCATATCCTCTTCATCGTACTCGTCACTGCTCTCGTAAATTCGCTTCACCTCAGTCGCCTTGGCCCGATCTCGCTTCTGCTTCGGACTTGCTGCCACCTTGCTCCTTTTCGCTCCCCGCCGCACTCCCTTCCTAGACTTGCTGGGTGCGCCACCTTCCTCCTCAGAACTCGACTCAGATACACGTCGATGACGACGCCGCTTGCTTGCAGGGACCTTGGGAGAGTGCCCCTCTTCCTTCTCATCCTTGCCTGAGGGCTCAATCTTCGGTGATCCACCCTCCACTTGTTCTCCATTGGTTTCCTTGTCAGAATCACTGGAATCTGACGACTCCGGCAGTCCAATCTTCAACTTGTCAAAGTCGTCTACATCCTCGTCTTCCTCCACGTTGCTCCTATCCTTACGTCTCTCCACGACATTCTTCCGCAACTGGTTGCGTACCTGCCTCGATTTTCTTGCTCTTTTCTCAGATGCTCGCCTCTCCGCCGTCTCGAATTCGATATCTCCATTGCTATCTACGTCTACTTCCCGCTCATTCCTCTCAGCAACGATTAAGTTCGACACATCAGAATCGTTACCAGACTCCTCTGGTAGGTCTCGCTCACGCAAGAGAAGTTCCCGATGTCTCATGGAACTAACATATGCAGTGCAGCACTGCTTTTCCATCGGAAAAAACATATCCAAAGACAAACCCGGATTGAGCTTCAGCCAAGAGAAGAAGGTCTTTGTTACATCCTTTGCAAATGCTGCAAAGCATGCTAATACTGACTTTCCTTGCACACAATCCCTCTTCGACGCCTCTAGCGAGGTCGACAGTAATTGCATTGTCGCGAAACTGAAAAATTGACCACAAAGAGCACCCCGCTCTTGGATTTTGCAACTCCCACACCGCGGCCAACACTTGCACACTCTTGGCTACAACTACTGGAGATAGAATTACCTCTGCACCCTCGGGGATGTTGTGCATCTTGCCCGTCATTGAAGAAGCGCCACACAACGCTGCTCGTATTGGCAAGAATATGCTCTGGAGAGCCCTTGCATGTGCAAACCGTCTAATAATGCCGACGCTTTCT
Source organism: Kappaphycus alvarezii (assembly GCA_002205965.3). Taxonomy (NCBI): domain Eukaryota; phylum Rhodophyta; class Florideophyceae; order Gigartinales; family Solieriaceae; genus Kappaphycus; species Kappaphycus alvarezii. Next base: position 434,395 of record NADL03000675.1, on the reverse strand, counting down.
ATTTCGCGAATTTCAGGCTCCAAGTCTCTCTCCGAAGAGGAGCTTTCGTCTCCACTAGACCTTGACCCATCTTCCTTACTCTGCCGATTTCCTCATCAACACCTGCCGCATGGTCTTCATTTTCATGAGAAGAAACAATCGGTTGCGCAGGGTCAGATTCAGGGGCTCGACCGTTTTTTTTGCCCCTCCTGGTCATCGTTTCTCACATTGTCTCGCACCGTATCAGGGGTCTCGCTGTTGACCTTTTCCAAATTCTGTTGTTCCCTTCCTCTTGGTTCCCTTTCTCATCATCTGAATTCCCAGAGGACACATTTTGTTCGGGATGCGGAGATGCAGCAGCAGTGCCCTCGTTGCCATTCTTTGTTTCCTCCTCTTCTTTCTTCGCTGAAACCTTGGCTTTCTTCGACTTTGCGTTGACCTTCTGCGGCTTTCTCTTCGACACTTGAAGTTGTGCAAGTTCCTTCTCGTCGAGCAGAATGGTCGTGAAAGCATGTGTCACTTCGACAATGTTTGTGAGATGTTCGAATGAAAAGTGCTTCACGTTGTAATCTTTTGCCAAATCGGCTGGTGCATTGAGAAACTCCTCTTCAGTGAAAAGATCTTCAATTGTATTGAGGGCAATCTCTCGGTAGTCAGCTTGCTCTGGTTATTCCTAATATCTGCAGCGATTTGCTCAACATCCTTTGCGATAAGGCCGCTATTTTCGTCTTCAGCCGCTGTCATACCCTGCAGGGTCAACATCATTTCTTTAACTGCGAAAGTAGCGAGCTCGACATCCTTTGGCAACAGTTCTCTTTTGGTTTTGTTCTTGACTGAATCACCAGCCTCAACGAGCATGCGAAACACGAGCCGAAATGTCTCGAGTTCCAAAACGGACTCCAGAGATGCCCATTCCACACTGATAACCTTCAGTCGGAAGCGAGAAGGGATTTCATATTGTTCTCGTGGATTTGAGCTCCCGCAGAGACCTCATTGTCAATGTCGTGTATTCGCACCTTGCCATATCGTTTGCGCTGGAAACCCACGACGGATCCTATGATGTTGAGGAAAGCTCGTTGTGCTGTCATAAGGGCATCCGTATCATCGCCAATATTTCTTGATTTCAGTTCCTGAAGGCGACTGCGAAGTACCTTGAGGAAATTATTGAGACATTCTTCGATAAGCTCGATGACCAGAGCTGCAATCCCCTTGAGCCCTTCGTTCTGCAGATCCTTGCGCATCGTCACACTGGCTGGGCCTTGACCCGATTTGGCGCTCCGTATTCTCAGACGGCCCTTTGCAGCTTGCAGGCACATGATCTCAGAATTGATTCTTATTTTATCCGCCAGCATTGCGTCAGGGTTTAGTGAAAGCTTCGAGTGAATTGCATTTTGGGCTGTCAGGACGCGACCCGACAACCGTCTCTCAGCCTTAGAGCTAAAGGAAGGAGTTCCCTCACCCACCTTGCTGTGACCTCTTGACTGTTAGGACCAGAAGCAGTGTCTCCAGCGGTATTCACCGAGGGAGTGCGAGGGCCGAAATGAAACCACCGGAATGACGACTAGTCCACCTCGCTGATTTGCTTATGGCTCGAGCACCACCAAAGATGGCGCGCTCTCTTCGAATTGCGTCTCTCAGATTGAAAGATCGAGATGACATTCGGGAGTCGGCAGCTTTGCTCTTTTCCGGCGGGGGCTGTGGGGCCGGATTTGTCGGTGTTGATCAAAAACACTAGTTTTTGTTAGAGTTGTCCACGGACAGCGTCCTCGGGTTCTTCTTTCTCGCCTTGAGTGCAGTTGCACTCCGCTTATTGGGGCGAGAGGTACGATAAATTTCGTGTGGAGTGGTGTGCCGTAAGGTTTGGGCGTACACATCGGCAACCAGGAAGACCAAGTCTGAATACTGCGATTCAGCATCCTCCTTTGAGGAGAAAAAATCGTGAGTGTAGAGTACAAGTCGGACTGCGAAAGGGCGGCGACGAGAGCTAGGTGGACGCCGCGATCACGGGCCAAGATATCAGGGCCGACTCCTCTCCGTGGAGCACAGAGAATGTTTCTGAAGAAGCGGAGAATGTTGTCAATTCGGGCATCCTCCAGTTTTGTTTCTTCAGCAGAAGCGAAATCGGCTTGTTTTTCAGCCTTCCGCTGCATGTAATATTGGAGCAGAGCGACAAAGCTGGCCATTGCGCGAGGGTTGAGGGCAAAGTCGGTTCGCAGTTTGACCATGTGTGTATCCAGACTGCATCCGGGCTTGAGCAAGTCGTTGTCGTCGGAAAGAGGAAGGGAGAGAACTGAGAGCAACCTCAAGGTTTGGTACATAGGAATACTCCAGCGCTTCTGGTTGGTTTCAGATGCGGGGTCACTGTGAACGGCAGCGGCTAATGGTAAGAGAAAGGAGCGGACGAGGTGTTGATCGAGAACCTCCTTCCGTGCCGGCATGGTGTTGAGAGGGTCCTCATTGTTGAGGATGTAGTAGAGGTCCTTGATGGCGTCGATGGCAGTGGCGTCGACTACGGAGAGGGGGGAGACGGAAGGAACGCTGATATGAGAGACGGTGGAGCGAATATCTTGCAGGACCTGAGAAAGGGTGTGCGGGCTCTGGTGGAGAGGGTGGCGACACCGACGTGGGTGTCCTCGGACGGTTTGGTAGGCATTGTGTTGGGGGAAGAGGGTATGCGTTGGGGGCTGTGGTGGGGAGAGGCGGGGGCGCGGGCGGATAGAGACAGATATTCGCATGACACGATTGTAGCCTGTCAGGGGTTCAGAGAACAGATTTCTCAATAAAGACAACGCCCCGCTTTTGGATGCCCATTTTGGATTCCGATGTTTTGGTTCAGTTTTCGCGGGAAAATCAATGCAGTGCGCATTTTTCCCTTGCTTACAGTAAACGTTAGATTTACAGTATCAATGCAGGCTGTGTACTGTACTCAACTGTCCGGTACAGTACAGTACAGTATTTTGTCGAGTGAATGATGCGGAGATATGTTTGAGCCACTTTAGCAGTGATCCGCACGTCTACACGTACTCAAGCTCAACGCAATGTCCTGCTCATCTCCACGTCTCCACGTCTCCACCACCACCACCACCACCACCACCAACAATCCTCCCTAGACTAGTAATCCCCATGTTGTCCTCGATCAACAGCCTGGTCACATGCTTTTCTTCCTCGCCCCCACTCTTTCCAGCAAGTCGCACACCCGCCATAACAACCCACCCACCCACATGCGCAGCCGCACCCTCTCACCCTCAAACCACCAGACGAGCTTTTCTTCGCAACCTCTCTCTCACCCTATCCACCATTGCCTATGCCCGACTCTCCCGTCCTTTGCCGCCGACAAACTCTCAAAACTTGAATCGGCAGTTGTCCCAGTCCTCATGTGTCGCACCATCATGACGCCAGTGGCCGATATATTGAGGAGGGTTCCTGGGACAAGGGGCGCACGAATGTTAATTACTGCACTCGGGTATTGGCGTTGCGTTCACGAATGCGCGATGCTGCCGAGCAGCTTCAAGGTGATTCTTTTTATGAGGGCATGGATATTATGGGAGAAATGACCAACACAATGACTCAGTTGGATGCGTCCTTGTATACACCTCTGTTCATTGCCTCGGATGAAGGCGTCAGCGTAGAGCAGCAAAAATATCAAACCCAAGCAAGGGGGTATTACGGAGACGCAGTCGCCTATCTGGAGCGATTTCTAAGTATGGTACCGGCGGAAAGCCTCGAGCGTGCGAGAAGGTGGCCGATAAGGCTCCTTACGAAATTAAAATGGAGAAGGAGTAGAGTCCGACATGATGACTGTCGAAATAACTATCCGCTCTTGGCTTTCATTATCCCGAGTCTGACGTCCATGCCGTGGCAATACCACTGCAAGTTCACCCATTCCACCTTGTAAACTGGAACACACTGACCTTGTAGACTCCATGTTCGCAACAGGCCGTGGCTGTGACACCAAGTCAAGTCTATTGTGTGACAAAGCCGGCTGGAGCCGCAAATGCGCAAAGTGGTATCAATGGAAGAGGTCTAAAAACTGTTTTCCCCACCGCACGTTCATCGAAGCGACATGATCTCGGCCAAATCCCAGCGCTTCTTCCAATACGTCTTTCTCACTTGATCGGTAGCCATTAGCACTTTGCAATGCTCCCGCACCTTGTCCAAATCACGGCCATTGAGCACTAAAAACCTCCTTGCCGGCACGCACGCGGCATCTGCCTCCAATGCATCTTCTGCGCTCTTTGCTGCTTGTTGTGTTCCCACCTCTTTGGACAAGGCTTGGATATAATTCCACACGGCTTCATTTCTCGGTGCCTTCCTCATCATCTGTATGGCAAAGTCCATTTCCTTCTCGTCCCTTTTTCCCTCCGCGCCAGTTACAAGCCATCGATGGTTCCACGCAGAATTATTCCTAACATCGGTTTGTATAAACCATTCAGTGGCCTCCAGCTCGCCACGGGTTATGCCGTGATCCCTGACCAACCATTGACGATGTGACCATGCATGATAGTTCTTCGAGTCATTCGCAAGAACAAGGTCTGCAAATCCAAGCTCTGCCTCCAAACAGCAAGCGCCAGTAGCGATAAATCGGCGGTGCTCCCATGCTTGATAATTCTTGGGACTAGACGTGATAATGTTTGTCAAGAACGAAAGCTCTCGAGCCCAAACGGCTTTATCTTTTTCAGCAAGCGCTTTGACAACTTGGTGTCGTAACATCCATACAGTTGGATTGCTAGGGTGAAGACGAATGGCACGAGAGGTTAGGTGTAGAGCACGCAAGGAGCGCTCTTTGCTGGCTTTGACTGCATATAGGAGGCCAAACACATGACGGAATCCAGGGAGAGATCAGAGGTGAGGATATCAGATATTTGCAAAGGGTTGTAGTGAAAGTCATTCCATTCTTCGAGGTGGAGCTGTTCGGATTGGGATGCGGGACCTTTTCGGTCGTGTTGTAATTGCTGGGAAGACTGGGAAGACATGGAGACATGGTTAGATGGGCAGGTGGGAGTTGGATTTTTCGGGCGTTAGCGAGGGAAACTTGGCGCAAATTGAATGGTTTGGTGATGCGTGTTTGGTCAGAGAGAGGTTGGCGGAATTGAGCGTAAGGCGCTTTTCTTTTGTCAACGCGCGGTGAGCAATTGTGCGGCTGCGTGGAGGACGGCATCTCTTCTCCGAGTGTCAACTTGACGTGGTGCGGACGCTGTGAGTGCCTCTTCGGTAGATGCATAGAGCGCGTCGAACGCAGGAATTCTGCGTGAATTTGACGTCATAAGTTTTTTTGGGAAAAAATTGGCTTGAAGACAGCGACCATTTTCTTTCCCCTTGTTGTACAGTACAGTACTGTACGTACACTGTACAGTACTCCACGCAGAAAAGGAATAAATCAAAATTTCCCGCCAGGCCAACGCCTTTGATCCCGTTCGTGATGCAAACTGCGCGCCCCTCGCATTGCCGCAACCTGCACCATGGACGACTTTAGCCCTTACATCGCCTGTAGATTGATTCTTCGCGGCTCCTGAGGCGATAGGCCGACGGCTCTGCAGTACCAAATCCTTACCTGCAGCTTGAGGCTATTCGTCCATCGCAATGTAGCGTGAAAATGCACAATGATGTGAGGGGAAACTAGGACGATTAGTTACGATTACAATGATGCATGCTAATGTACAGTACTGCACAACTTCTTTATGATGGATTATGGGTACCGTACTGAAGCTTTGATCCTACTGTACATTTGAATTACAGTATTCTGTAATTCTTAACGAAAGGCCTAGGAAACTCAACAGTACAGTACCGTACAAGTACAGTACTGTACTATACTGTACAACACTGAATAAACTGTCCACCATTTTTACAGATCAAATGTGGACGCGGGCTACGCAGCATGATTAATCCATCCAGAGTATTGAATTATCCACATCCTACTGCCGGCTCTAGTTGCAAGTCGTCCGTCGAGTCACATTCCAACGTCCGTCCGGCCGTCAACCCTCCACATGCTCCACATGTCCCACCATGTCTACCCCATACTCTGACGACCCAGTTGTGGGAGAGCTTGATGTTTTCCTCTCCCTCCCAGCCTCAACAGCCGACCTTCATCTTCTGCAGTATCCCCTCCGCGATGCTCGTGTTCCAGTCGGGACCGACCGCACCGTTCACGGTATCAAGCTCCGTCCCAAACACGGCCGATTCGAGGTTCAACTTGCCGTGCATCCCACCCCGGCCCCTGGCATGGCCCCGTTCTCCGAGTCGTCCTTTGATGAGGAACAGCATTTAGCCCCGGAGAAGAATGTCGGTCATGTCCAAACACTTCGCTCAAGGTCTTCTTCCACTGCCGCCACCTCCAATCATTGCATGGCTGCATTCTTCCCTGCCGATAAATCAACAAGCAGGGCAGCATCTCTCACTTTGGTACCGCTGACATCAGTCACGCAGATGAGGCCTGCGTTCGACTATTTGGATCAATATGATCTCCAAGTTATGGGTCAGAAAATGGTCGAGAAAGCTGCTAAAGCGGGCGAAAGGCCTCAACGTCCGTAAGCAAGATGCTCAAGATAATCCCGACGAGGAAACCACACAGGTTGGTTTTCGGAGAAGAGAAACTCAACGAGCGGAGGAGCGCCGAAAAAACTCGCATGCTACACTGCGTCAAAAGGAGGAGGAGGAGCCGTGGATTTCTTTTGATTTTGCTCCACAATCAGCGTGTAAGGAGGCGAAACGGAATTTGTTCGGAGTGGCCGGCCGCCCCATATTGAGGCAAGATGGTGTCTTTGACGCTACCACAGAGTATACAGATCTCTACTATGCCCATACGCAGCAAGCGAGAATGGGATTGGTAGCAAAGGCCAGTGTTGCCTTGGGTAAGGAGCCACTCTCCGCAAAGGCTTTGAGGGTCCTTCCTATAAGAAGTGCTGTCGAGCAGGTTGTTACTTCTGCGAGGGTAGTTGACTTTCGTGAGATTTTGCGTTTGGTAGGGAGGACAAGGCGGTCAGTGATGTCCAGAGAGAGCTTAAGAAAGTAGCGATGTGTATCCGCGGCTGCTGGGTCGCTAAAAAAGGAACTAGAGAGTTGGAGAAAATGAAGCGAGCTGATGAAAGGTACCAGTTTTCGAGGGTATTGGTGCTCAACTTGTTTCGAACAAGTCCTGTTGTCACAGAGAAGGAAGCAGTCGACGCACTGGGAGACCGCATGCTGATCACCCAAACAACATTGCTTTCCATCCTCGCTGAAGTCGCAGATTTTGAAAGAGGAATAGGATGGCGGTTCCGCTGGGAGGACGATGACCACTTTGTGGCGCAGTATGAAAGTCTCCACAATGAACAACAAAGCCAATGGGACTCTCGCGTTAACACGGCGAGAGAGGCCTTGGCCAAACTTACCGATAGAGCGACAGAACAAGTATTCAATATGTTAATAAACATTAGGGCCAGTGAGATTAGTCATTTCTTAATCATGGTGGGATACTTTCCTCTTACGGTGGCGGCGTGCCCTCTACAAAGTCAGCGGCACTTCCGTGATCTGCGTTCTCGTCGCTGTTATCCTCCTCGTTTTCATTGAGTCCACTAATCGGCATATGCAAATTTTGGTGGTTGTTATACGGCGACTGTCTTCTCGGTGGGGTATCATCTATGGACCGGGCTGGTGTTCTTTGGAGAGATATTGGATGCCGCTGCATTGTCTCCCGACATCAATTCCTACTGCGTTTAGACCAATCCTTTCCGGTAGGTCCCTTCCGCCGTCGGTAGCGGCATGCTCCAGTCGATTATTACTGCCGATATGATCACCGTCTACTATCCGACTGGCGAAAACAAAGGCAGCATCAAACAGGGGCTGGCCTGAGTTACCGTTCGCACCTCCCTCAGCATGAGCGGCCTCCCGGCACATTCGAACCATAATTTAACGGGCTCCTCGATGAGTTCACAAAAGTCGAGGGCAGCACGAAAATACTTGCAGGAAACAGTTAACGGGTTATCTGCTGCGTTACCGACTGTATAGGTATCGAATTCGCGAGCAGCGACGATCATCTCGGTACGGAGCATGAGATTTGCGGGATTTGCATTGTCCTCGATAAAGGAGGCGACGCGAAGTGAATCGATGCCTGGGGTGATGGTAAGTTCGTCGAGGCGGGCATGGAGATGCTGAACGAGCTCTTGAAGCATGTTGGAGCGAGTGGCCCAATAGTCCTGTACACCTTTGTTTGTGAAAGGCGGCAAGGGGGACACGACCATCAATGACTGGGACACGGAAGGTTTTGGTAAGATGGGAACGTGTGGTGGTTGTGAAAGTGACGATGTCGGCGGAGGGCGGATGAGAGATGTGGAGGGAGTGTAGGTTTTGGGGAGTCGGAAAATGGGAAGAAGGGCACGGGAGGGGAGTTTGGCGGAGAGGTTGTGAGCGGGAGGGGCGGGATGGGTGAAGAGAGAGGGGTATAGACGAAGATGGAAGGAAGTTGAATGAGAGGAGGTGAGGGCACGGAACGTGAGGTTGGGTGGGTGGAGAGAGAGTTGGAGGTGTTCAGAGAGTTTGGAGCACAGCGTTATGGTGCGGGCGAGAAGGCGGAGGGCGGCGGGATCTGTTATGCGGGCATCCATCGTGATTTGGTTCCAGTTGATCCAGCAGTCTTTGAGATTAAGTAAGCATGAATGGCCCGAGTCGAACATACTGTATACTGGCTTTCCCTACAGGAATAATTGGATTAAGATGAGTATTGCAGCCCTAAAAGTTGGCGGGAAAAAACAATGTAGATGAGGATAATTTAGGCATTACAGTGATAGAAAGGGCCGATCTACTGTATGAAGATGAAATCGGGAATCACATTTGGAAGTTTCGGCCACTTAAAACAGTCCACTTGTCCTCTCAGGATTTCCATTTTTCCAATTCTAAATTTCCCCCACAAAGATAAGATAGGTTAAAAACCTAATACAACTGATGCTGCTACTGTAAGTTCGCCTCCACAGAACCCTCACGTGCCCACGTCATAATTCCGCGAGCAAGCCATGGGTTCTTCAGAATCTTATGCAGGTCACTCACAAGCTTTCCCTTCTCTTGAACCGCCGGCAACCTGGTTTAACATCTTCGCATACCTTTACAACGTTCTCAATTTCGTAAGCCAAGTTTCTCACTTGCTTTCGCAAGCGTCGTTTCGTCTTGTCGCCGGAGAGCATGTCTGGCAATTCCAATTCGTCGAGGGGTATAAAAACTCCTCCATAGGCCAATAACAAAGCCAGACACTTTTGCCTCCCCTCGTCTGGCTTGCCGTCGATGTAAGTACGATGTTCATGCCTGAAAAGGGCCTTCAGAATATCCTCAAATACCTCGAAATGACAAAGAGTCTTTGTGAGAACGACTTTCTCCCCACATCGCACTTGAGCTCCGTACCAGTTACGATGACATCTTCATCGCGACCGACACTGAAATCCCACAAGACACTGTACACACTTTGGAGTGCTCGTATCTCTACCTCAAATTGCCTCCGTACACCTCGGTCTCCAGCATGGAGACTCAACAATGCATCAGGCACTTGACCACGCATAGCTACATTGTCCGCCACACATCCGAAAGCACAGCCAAACGAATGACGTATTGACGCTCTATATGTTCAGGGACAATACCCGTGCTGCTCATTACGCTGACTGCTTCCTTTCGAATCTCTTGGGAGATGCGACGAAGCAAGCCACGAATACTGGGATCCTGTGCATCTAGAGCGAGCATGGTGAGAAGTCGTATGGCGATTATGGTAGTAATTTCATCGTATGTAGACATGGTAGCAATTCTTTTGTACATTTCGAGCAAATCCGATTCGCTGACGGGCTTCTCATTTCCGATAACATCGCCAATTTGCTTACAAATAGCATCGATAAAGGTTTTCGGGGAGGCGAGGACATCATAGGTTATGCCTGCCTTGGAAAGCCTAGTTTCCTGGTGTGTATGTTATGGAGAATAGGTTCCTTACTGCGAGCGCTGCGAGCGGCCATTCCGGAGACGACAGGACTCCAGCGTTCCGATGAGGTTAGTTTAGAAATGACAGGAAGAGCGGTTTCGGAGTGCCCGGGCCTCGTCGAGTTTGGGGACGATTGTTTGCTCATGGTCGAGTAGGACAGCTTTGACTGCCATTTCGACATTCCGTCACCGTTAGTATAGCTATCTGCCCATTGCATGAGACAACGAATCATGGCGGGTTAGCCTTCGTAGATGTTCGTAAGAAGGTCAATAGTGGGTTTGATATCTCGTTGGTGGCCATGTATTTGGAAAGGTCTCCATCAACGCTTTCAGAGAGAATAGAGTCGCAACCATGAGAGGGAGCTATGTCATCAGTTTCCATGTTCTCCATTTGTGAATAATTTGTGGTAGGCGATGTGACGCAAACGAAGGGGGGTTCACTTTTGAGGTGACGGTTGATTGATACAACATGGCCTGAACACGGGTCACACTTTGGAGGGAATGCAAGAGGCTTGGTTGTGTCGTGTCAAATCCTTAATGCTTCTTGGAATTTGTTGGACTATGGCGCGGGCCGGGGTGAAAGCGTTTATTCATGAAATGAAAGAGATGCAATCGTGGCATCGCGGTCGACCAGCATTTCCCACTTGTTACACTGCAACTAAATTAGTTCTGAGCGAACTTAGAGCATCTCCCCCGTTTATCATCAAACGAGCAAAGGAGCAATTTTTTTCGACACCTGCATCACGTTCATTGGGTGCTTAAATTTGGCATCGTTGCCATTTGGTCATTTGACGAACATTGATACAACTCTCAACCAGCATAGCCCTCTAAACGGCTTTTAGTCAGGAGAATACATAAATGTTCACCACACCAGCGTCCATCTTCGATACACGGTCGTACTCGCGCAAGCCCTCCTTCCCATCGCCAACTTTCTTCTACGAGCTGTCCCCGAGGTATGGAGGAGGACATCCAGTGGCGGGAAGTAACCGAAGACGACGACAACGTCGTCAATACCCTACTCAGGTCCAGCAGCAGCACTGACGATTCGGTTCGTGCAAGGGGTGGCTCCGTCCCTGGCAAAGCAGCTGACATTGATCGGAACCCCGATGAAGCAGATCTCCGACTTCGTCAACAGTACTTTGAAGACACACCGACATATGGTGACCGATTGATTATGCGTTGCTTTCGAGTGACACGAAAGGTATTTTGACCGAATATTGGGCCGTTCCTGAAATTGCAAATAGCAAATTGCGGGTAAGTAAATTGGTTATTTTGGCGGACTTGGGTGCACGCAAATAGCGATATTTGGCTGAAGGACAAGGCTCTTCGCAGACGATTTCGTTCCATACCAAATGAGAACCCAGAACAAATTTCCGGCAAGATCGCCAACATGTGTTCAAAGACGACAGGAATGGTCTTTGGCAAGTTATTTCCGGACAAAGCAGGACACAACCCCGCCTCCATGTCGTCACAGATACCTACACCGGCAGTGGGAAACAACCCGCAGATACGGAGCCATCTTCCTCTACTAGCATGCCCCTAATACCGACTTCAAGCCCTTTCAATTTATCGACCACCAGCACTCCGTTTATATCCCAAAACCTTCCACAACCTCCCAATGCCCATACACTTGTCGATCCGCTTATTACCGCTCGTACCTTGTACGGATACGGGGTACTCCATCGCAGAACTCTCCGACGGTAACATTGCCCATCAGGAAGGAGATCAAAAAATCTAAGAAAATGGCTAATCCACACACCTACGAGAGGCAACGGATTCTATCAACGTGAAGTAGATCATCTATTAGATGGCATTGAAAAGTTTCAACCCTTCGGGCAAGATGGCTAGGAAGTACTGGCCGCGGAGCATACAAAACGTTCCGGTAGAAGAATAGATCAGCCGATAACCTCAAAAAGAAATTTGCGATACTTTATCGCAAGTTCATGCCGACTGGAGATCCCAGAATGCCAGATGACGTTCGCCGTTTAAAGCATCTCAGGTACCGACTGACGGAACTTACGGAGACCGGAGACGGGGAGAATGCTGAAGATGTTTTTGAGGAGGCATTACCCTCAGCATCTGACGCTTGGGATAGTTCTAGCCCTGATGAGGAACGTGCCCCAAACGAAAAACCGAGTCCTTCGGGTTCCTTCGCGCGTGCTGCATCGGTAACTACCTCTAAAATTTCAGTTGCAGCGACAGTAGTGCGTCTCATAATAGAGCGTCGCGGTTCTCTATGTTCGCCAAGCAATGACGGGGAGGACCTGACATACTTTTTAAAGACTATGCTAGTTCAAGAACAGCAAAGAAGAGAGAACGCTGTACGATGGAGGGAGGAAGAGGGCGAAGGGGAGCGCAAATGGTTGGATCAAGAACGTAGAAACTAAATGGAGCGGAGAAGGGGGACACTGCGCGACATTAACGCTTTATGGAAATTATGATGTTATTGTTAACTAAGAACTACGGTGGTGGTATTGGCTAGGGTATTAACGATGGTTAGATCTTGACATGGAATGTGCCAGACATTGTCGGACGTTACAGGGGCAGAACATCTCTTATTAAGAGGTTTGCTTCCTCGCTGCGATGTGGCAAGTACGTCGACAGTATTTGGTTTATGCCAACGAGTCTTAACCAGAGTTTGAAAAAATGGACTGTACACTGGAGCACAAGATGTCGCTTGGTGTATTCGTCGTGTAAAAATCTGTCCTTCATTCGCGGAAGCGACCCTTGAAAGGCGCGCATACTCCATTCCGAAGCCTGGTGAGCAGATGTGGCTAGTCCTATCTTGACAATTTCAGAGATATCGTTTGCACACGACTCATCTTGGGCACTCTTAATTAGAAAGGTATAGTTTCCTCTTGAGAATGCCGAGTCAACTACTTATCTTCCATAGTACTGTCGGAAGCACTGTTCTAACTTTCACACACTCCACCCATTCTTGTATGAGCGAATCGTGCATATTACTCATCCCATTCAATGCGCAAGTGATTATTCTCCGCTCGGAGCAAACAATAATATATTTAAGACTTACATTTCATGGGTCCATCCGTTATAAACCCGGAACTTTATGACACAGTCACAACTTTGCTCAAGTTAAAACTTTACTACGTCAGCAACAGCATAGACATACTTTAGGAATTTATACTTGCTGGATATCGCTTTCTTTTACATAGTCATTTCCAGCTCTGGCGGCATTCTCACACTTGCCTATTCATCCCTACAGAGTATCCTTAGTGCCAAGCGCCTCGCAAAACAAATGAATAGTGAGCAGACTGAGCTTTCGTACCTTAGAGTAAACAAAGCGTCATTTTTGACCCTCTTGTGCGATGCAGGGGGAAAAATAAAGTTAATCACTGCTCAGAGTTTAAAGAACGTGGACAATCCCTCCTTCGAACACGCAAATGTTGAACACGAACAAAACCATCCCGAGAATAAGGCGTAAATCGTTCATTAGGCGGTTTAAGTATCTCTAACAATTACTTAAGCTTGATGGTCGAATACAGTACGAGTTATCAGAGATTTTTTACAGTTGGAACGATGAAAAATATAAAGGGAGATTCGGACGGCGACAAAAGTGCTCTCCGACGAATGCGACGATCTCGTCGCCTTGCAGCTTCGAGAGAAGGCTGATCTCCGAAGTAAACAGCAACCCGTTCCTGATGATCATTAATGAGCATGAGTAAGAGAACAGTTGAGAAGATGGGCATAGTTAGATGATTGTGACGTCTAATTGTAATCATTGAGGATTACATCTCTTATTAGATCGAGTGCAGGCATTTGCATATGCCATGCTTGATTTTTGGTGGCATGATTTCAGATCCCAGTGCAACAGACCTCATTTAAATAAATGTAACAGTTACTACCTTGCGACTACCGCGAGAAGGAATTTAGTGAATAGCCCATTCACAACTGTTGTTACCCACGACAACTTTTTTCACCAAAGAAAAGATTGTGCAGACAAGAAGGGGATAAGCGCCCTGTTCAAAGTAACAGCAGCGTTTATTGGCGTATGGGTCAGCTACAGGAGTAGATGAACCACTCGGAATGAGCGAGACGACGGAGCTACTCTCCCTTCAATATTTTGTGAGGCCTAACAAAGATTCTTAAGTACTCCGAAGGTCAAGGCTTTCCGAAACTGACGGGCAGCATTGGCTGCTGTACATGGGAATAGAAAAGTGCCCTACCGCTTGGAATGGGCAGTACTAATGCATTAAAGGCACCCCTGCTGTGGCGTTTGAAGCCACATGCGACTTCTCTCAAAGGCAATGGAATGTTTTCTTCGGATTTCCGGGATCCACGAACGACACTAACGTCGTTTAAGCGTCAACGTTGGTTGAGAAAATTAGTTCTGGGGAGTATATACCCTCGTTGGAGTAACAACAAAGCCTGCGAAAGACGTAATAAACCGTACTGGCTAGCGGACGGAATATATCCGAAGTGGCCTGTCTTTGTCCAAACCTTAGCATCCTTTTTCAATAGGAAGGAAAATTGCGTAGCTTGCAATCAGGAGAAATTTCGTAAGGATTTGAAGAACGCAATTGGTTGTCTTACAGAACAGGTGACACACCTTTTCGATCCTTCAGACCACCTTCCGCCTGGACCTTGAGTTAATAGCAGTATCTCATTGTTCCTGGTCGGAGATATGTTTCGTTTCTCCTAAAATTTGTGGGCCTTTTCCGTAATCTTCAGCTTCTTTGCGGAATTGTGCTCTTTCGGTCCTGCTCGTTCGCCCTTTTCTCCGGGCAGGCCTACCAAAAGATCGAGCATCACATCTGTTAGAGCTCAAGTCCGTCTCCAAAGTACACTTGTAAGGCTTTATATGGCCCTGGACTATATATCGGCAGCTCTTCGGTTCGACAGAAGAATAGGAGCAGGATTCGGAAAATACGTTCGCTCCGGCAAAAAACGTATAGTAGAAGCGTAAAAAATATTCCATGCCACTGAAAACCTGAAAGCCTTTTCAATGTCATCCCTGGAGATTTGGTTTTTTATTCAAGAGCCCAAAGTAAGTGACAGTGGAAGTAATTCTGGCTCGTTCACCCACATGGTCTTGCTGGTTATTAATGTGCTTTGACAAGCGGAGAAAAGGACGCACTTTTTCAGCATCAGGTTGATGCGGCTTTTCACGGAGTTCAGTGGCCTATTATTGAGGCCAGAAGGTTTTATTTCCTTTATTTGTTTCTGAACCTCTCATAGAACGTTGTAGATTTCTGCTCTGAGCTGACAACACGGTTGTCTGAGACACGTACCTAGGCACGAGCAAGGGTAAAATGTTAGCCAAAAGCGCAGTTACAGCCGCGTACTTTGGTGCAAAGCATCGCGATGGTTTCAGACATCGAAGGCTTTGGAGAAGTAACAGGGCTGTAATGTTATAGAATTTGTGACGGAGAGGTCTATTTTTGTAAAGGTAACAAGCTGAAAAGGACTACAAATGGAAGAATGAGGGTCTGCGGATTTTCTCATGGAGAAGAGAAGGCGGCAAGATTTCGTTCGAGATATGGGGGGGGGGCATTATCTAGCGCCGAAATGCCCTAGATAAACCTATGCTCCAATAAAACTTTTTCAACTGGAAAGTCAGGTGGTTACCTCAAGTGGCTAAACTATAAACAAATGAAACCTGGGTTTGCGACTTGGTCCTCCGGTTTTCTTCGTTGCTTGCCTTGATCCCCCTGATTTAGATTCCAGAATCCCGAGTAAATCACCAAATGCTAAATTTTACTTCAAATGTTATTTGCCTCAACACTGTTGGAGATGCTGTTACGCTGAAGTCTATTTCTTTTACTAGAAAATGGGCGGATATAGGCGTAGGGTCCAAAGATGGGGATTATTCTCCTCAAATAGCTTTGAAGTGTCCGTTTTGATTCGATCATTAGTTTCGTTTTTGAAATAAATTCAACTATTTTTCAGTTCCAACTAAACCAATGAAAAGTTTTCAAAAGTCTTTAAAATGCTAAAAAGTTTTTAAATGGTAAAGAGAAACTTTCGAAGAGTTTTGTGCGGCAAGTGTTACTTGAATACTGTAAGTTGTACCAAAGCTAGAATAAAAGGCTACGGAAGTTTCGAGCATTAAAACGTTCTTCAGTCCGGTATCATAGAATGTAAAATTTTCACAATATTAGACCTTTTTAATTTAAAAAAGCTTTTATGTATTACGAACCTTCATTTTTTGGCGTTCATATTTCAGAAATAAGCGGGGTTTTGTTAAAAGATAAGATAAATTGAGAGCTTTACACAAGCAGAATTGTAAACCAAAATGTTGTTCAGAGATGATGACAATGTCCTTTAAACCATAATCATCATTCTGGATGTCGGCATGAGCTCTCACAATAGCACAGATCGAAATAGACATGTTCAACGATGATGACGTGCTAATGGCAGTTTACTTTCTACAAATATCCATACAGCATACGAAGAAGACTCCTAGATATCTATTCAGAATTGCCGTCCTACAATTAGGCATTCCGTCTATGATAGGAAAAGAATACGCAAACTAGACTGCCGAGGAAAATGTGGCTGTAGAGCATGAGTTTACAGTTGATAGACTTCCAAAGGCTGTGAATGAGTGAAAAGGAAACAACGACGAATACAGCGGAGTACGAGAGATGGACACTGATGTCACACTATTTGAATATATCTGTCATATAGATCGCGAGACGTTTGGAATTCTGTTCACTTTGTGTGAGAATGAGCTTGTTAAACTTTTGCATGTGATCCAGGATTTCTACAGAAACGAACAGTATGTGGTGCGTTCTAAGTATTATTAGCACAAGGGGGCTTCTAATGTTTTACTTCGACATGCTAGGTGTAGCAAACAAGGAAGGGGAGGGAGTTAAACGAATAGTTAAGAGGGGCGGTATTTCGAACGTCTCAGTTTCAAATTACTTTCGACATTCACTGCTTGCGATATACAAAGCCCTCGATACACTCAGTCCAGAGCTGGTCTCCTTGCCGAAGAGTTCACTTGGTTTCGGGTTTAATAAATATTACTTTAATCTGGCCTAATTATAAATATATCGGCTTGTTATTCTTATTAACTTACTGACTCATTATGCAAAAGGAACTTCGTTATCTACAATGAAATTTCGAATATTTATAGACATTCAATTTAAAATTATAACCTGACGTGATTTTTCATCTTTTCTTCACAGTACTCATTCACTATCGATTAAAAAAGTAGCAGCATGGAGCCATGTTCTGATTATCGGCTTCTTCAACTGCTTCTTGCTCGTTGATGGCATCAAGAATCGGCGATGGGGGACGATTGAGAATGAAGGACAAGAGAAAGCATACGATGGATACAAAAAGGCTCACGCTTTCTAGTGATTTTGCTCTGCGATATCTTTGGTAGATTCACTAGAGTTGAGATTAATGACAACGGAGCAGAGAATGATTGAACTATTTTTACGGGTCAACTATTTACCGGAAAAAAGATCAGTATCTTTCAGAGGGGGAGCATGGAATGGCGGATGTGGGATTTTCGAGAGACGGTGACATAGTTTTTTCATAAAAAGGGAATGAAAGTACGGAACGGTACGGAACGGATATTGCAAGGGAGTCATAGGCGCTATAATCAGTTGCAGCGGCAGGGAATCTGGTTAGGGCGACAGAGATTGATGTACAAAGCAACGTAATGGACGAAAAAGAAGATAAGGCTAGTGAGGAGCTTCGCTCTTTTGGACGCTAAGGTGCAAATATTTGCAGCGATCAAATTGGCACCTTATTTTACACCCATTTCAAACCCCGAACCAATTCAACCGGAAATTTCAACGACCATGGGATGGAGCTGAATGCCGTAGTGACGACAAAGGTCGCCATAGTGGCGAAGTGTTCCGTCTCTTCCTGGTGAGGTGAGACGAGGGACAGCGAGAGCGTAGCATGTGGAATGTGGGCTGATGGCAGAGAATTTGAAACCGTGTGGGGTGACAGAATACTCGGAATTCGTTATGAACGTGTCTCGACACGTTCATAACGAATGGCGCAGTTTAGTGATGGAGTACTGTCATTAGCAACATAACTCAAACCCTGTTGTTGGCAGTCCTACCTTTGAAAAATATGTATCACCTGCTTTACTATCATATTTTATCTTATCAGTATTCACCCCGCCATCATAAGCCTCGAAACTCACAGCTTCTAAGCTCTGCAGTTCTACTTACGACATGAATTCAAAATGCTACATTTGAATTCTCTACTAGTCCTCAATATACTGGACACGTATATCAGTGACGGCAACGTCAATTAAGAACTAAACTCTTTAACGACCCAACCCCAGTGCGGTGTGCGTTGGATACTTATACACAGCTGAACACTAGCTTCCCGTGCCATTAGTGCTTACATCTCGTGTAAATCTCATGCAGCATCACAGTTTTGGCGCCATGCACGTCTGCAAGTGGGCTACCATTGGCATTTTTCAACCAATCAGTACGAGATTTCATCGTAATCAAGACATTGTGATTGTCATCTGCACCTTCATTGCTGTTATTGTCTTTGCCGCAGACAACCTCCACAGCAACCACCGGCCTATAAAGCAAACCCCGCCAAACGACATTAGAAATGTCAGTCATGCGAACAAATAACCCTTACCCGCGCCCCGACAAGGCCAAAAACACACTGCAAGTAATGCGAAAGTAAATAAAACGGGTTGGAAGCCGAAGAACTGACATCCGTTTCCGGCTGCGAATGATCATGAAAGAGTACAGCTAAAGCGCCAACGCTCGAGTGTTACCAGTATATTGATTAGACAAACGGTTTTTTGTGCTGAAAGAGGTGTTACAAAGCTCAAAAGCTTTGAAGGCATTGTCAAGGTGTGGCAATTTGATGCGCGAAGGTTTCTTGGATTTCGTAGAGAATCGAAAGTCAAACAGCTGCGGCCTAAGAGCATTTATTGTTCGACCGTCTCCTTAACATAATCGGAGTGGTCAAGATCTAGGTCTTGCAGAGATCTCGGTGAAGCGGAGGAGGAATATTTTTATCAGGAACCGAGTTGGAACAGGTGACTATGTATCCCTGTCAACCTCCGTAAGTAATAGAGGCTTCTCCGCTGAAATTCAACGATAGAGTCTTGGAAAATTTCGCCAGTAACCTAGTCGTAGAGAGGGAAGATAAAATATATTTTACCGAGTTATACAATAGAATAGACGGAAGGGCTTGACGTACGGCATATCTTCAAAAACTGATTTCAATGGTTTACCTGAATGGTATTCTTGGTGGGAATCGACCAACAAAAACAGGGTTGTTGTCGAACGAACGACACTAAGGTTCACTTTTTCAATCTTCGAGTCACGACTGAGGTATTATGCCTTTTTAACACGCGAGATATCATATTTAGACACCTTGTTAGGCTGTTGAACATTTCGGATTTCCAAAGGGCTTTGTCTGTAGCCTTTTCTCCGTGAGTGTTTCGAACGATATAAGCTAGATCAGATCGCAAAAACCATGATTATAGAGGTATTTGGTCCGCAACCAAGTTCCAAGCTTATCGTTATTTTGCTTCTACGTAGCACGCTGTTCAGGATAGGTAAAATTGAAAAACTTCAAATCTGCCCAACACAACTCCACGAGTTCTGCTGAACCATGTAGAGTCTTCGAACAAAAGCAAAACTATAGTGCGAAGCACTGAGTTCTTGCATTCGAAAATACCAAGATTTTCATGAAAATGTGTGGGACGAGGATCGAACTAAAACCCAAAATATCGAAAAGCATCAGCTATCTTACAGTTGAGAGAGCAGAATATCACTTGAGACCTCTTAGGGGACGCTCGATGATTTGATCATTGCATCTCTGTTTCTCTCGCGAACTTGCCCATTTGCTGCGAAGGTAATACTGAAGTAACGGAAAAAGCTTTGTGAACACCTTCGATTTCCAATAGGGGTTTTTGTCTGAACTGGGAAGGAATACGAAATCGAGTTGAAAGTGATCGTTGAAACTCGAGTAGATCTTCCAAGTGAGATTTTTCTAGACTGTAACGGCATAATGATCTCTTTTGCAGCTGTGTACCTGACGACTCCTGAGTGAAATTCTTGCTTCTAAGCCAGGGTTAAGACCCAACAGAGCTCACAGGGAGCCATAATGTCGGCGAGGGGCAGGCGCGAGTACCCATGAAGCTTCTTTTCGAAGAATCTGGCGACATTACTGTATTTGGAGCGATGCTACCGGCCTTCTCTTTTAGAATTAATTTCGGCAAAGCAGATTTTACAGCTGAAGATAATCTTGAAAAAGAAAGTCTTGGTAGGAAAAAAGAACAGAAAAATTCATACTCAATCGAAATCATTTGATGAAGTTGGTTCTGTGTACGTTTGGAATACAGGGCGTTTTGTTGATAAGTTGCGAACGTGAGGAGGAAGTGAACAATTTTTCGGGTCAGAGTTGACAAGACTGGTATAGCGCTTCGTTACCCAAGAGAATGAATAATTCTCTTGAAGTGACTTAGAAAGGAGTATTGACGGTCATTTCGTTTAGGTCTGTCCTCAGCGTCATTGCAGTTGTGACTGAAGCCATAGAAAAGGGCTCCAATCAAGTTCACGGAGCTTAAAATTGATCCCTAAATATTTTCAAACGGTAGAAACCGCATGGGCTCTAACAATACTGCGCAGAAATTCGATGTCAAAAATAGGATTGAGATCGTGCTGAGTTTCGAGAATTCCTGAAGACGCTCCGCCGGAGGCAGCATGAATAATTTGCCTTGTCCCCTGCCGGAGATTATCTCAAAAAAGAGTCCACCAGACTTGGAACTATTGCATTCGGACCTTTATTTGGAAGCTACTACACGATATTTATTGTTGGTTTTAAGGAAAATTGGAAACTTTAAGGCATATTCGCTACACTAGTGTAAAGTTTCATCGCAATCATAAAAAAGCAGAATTATGAACTGAATTTAGGAAAGTTCTTATGGCCCGTATTGTCCGTAAAAAGGTTGAACCCTATAGATTTATCCCTGAGTGCATCTTCAACGACGGAGGAATGGTTTTTGGTACCGGTTGACACCGAAATTTCATCCCCACCAATAACAGGGACCAAGTTAAAATTTGGTTCAATAGTTTCAACTGCCGTTGAATCGGGGCCAAATTGACCCCCCAGTAAACGGCTTTTGAACATTATTTGGTTGAGCCTCTCATTTAAAGTATTTTAAACCTATTGTGCACTTCATTTATTGTATGCAACTTTGCAGGGCTGATTCAAATCTAGAGCAGATATTTGCTTGCCACCTCCACCAAACCAAGGCGAAAAGCGCTATTCGGGAAGCCCTACACGCCCTACGCCCGGAATCAGCTAGCTGCTGGTCCTTGCTATTGCCCCCCGAGCTGTTGCGCAGTCGTGAGATTCCACCGCCGCCTTCATCGTGACCAACGCCCCCGCTGCCGCGCACAACGCGACCAATTCAGACTTAATCAACCTCGCTTCTCCCCACCGTAATGGAAAGACCGGTAGTACTGCATTCCACCCCTTTCCTCTGCATGCTTCGCCTGGGCCCGTCCAAAACTATCCTACTACCATACTCTAACTCTCTTCGCTCTTTCCATCTCCTGGCGTCACCAACTTATGTTGTAAATTATGGCGCACGCTCAGTCCCGGTTTAGATAACGATCCACCTATTTATTTACGACGACCCCCGGATGACCCTCCTTTGCATCAATTTTATGACATTATATTCCACTGCATGCATGTCAACGCATGGAGATTTTCATTGAGGATGTTCTTTTGTAGAGCAGTAGGTGCAAATTTCGCTGTGAATGATAGATAAGTGTTGGGTCCAGACCTGGGCTGAGTAGCGGGGATGGCGTAGAGAGAAACGCCCCGGAAGAGGAGGGAGGATGGAGAGAGAGCGCTGCCCAAAGTGGATTCCTGCTTTACAAGTTAGAATAGATGTGTTGGAAGGCAGTTTTGGCCGACCAGTTCGATGACTACGCGTGCAATGACGTTCCGCCTCGTGTTATGAGAATGAGCCATGGAACCGACAATTGAACTGAGGAGTACTAGATCAGTGTCCAAGGGAATGGTGATGGGGACCGATGCGGAGATTTCGTAGGCAGCCTGGGAACGGGCGTCAAAGGGCTTGAGGTGTTTTTAGGGGTGTAGGATGCAGGAAAGTGCTACTGTACGGTACTGCGAGTTCCCAATGGCTGGGACCAATAAAAGGAACGCTTCAAACTCATTGGCGAATTCTTGCTGTGGATGATTTATGTTCTCAATGGATCTGCATTTCTCAGTTTCAACCGGAGTCATTTTGGCTCCGAAAAACAGTTCAAATATTGACTGTTCTTACACTAACCAATCAAGTATTAGTATTTTCAAGAACGCAATACGAAGTGATCGCAGATTGTCAAGCATGTGATACAAAATTACCGCACTCCTAGAGACGCTTTTAAAATTGGAAGTCCTCAGGAGCGTTCTATAGACATTTGAAACTTGAAAAGTTGAAACGTTAAAACACGGCGCGCCAATGGAGAGTCGATTAGCACTGCCCAACTATCCACGTGTGTTTCAACATTTTAACCGCTACCGGAAATTTAAAGATTTCCTGGTAACACCTTGAAACAGGAAGAAAAAGAACGGAATCCACGGAAATTACACGCATTGACGGACAGCTGTCCAGTACATTTTCCGAGGTTACATCCGCCCCATCCCACAAGCCGGCCATCCGCCCTCAACCTTTACCGTCATCTCACCAATTGACGACGGTATAGTAATTTCCGTTGGCAAGGTATAACACGGAGAATTCTCCTGACTGTTTAGAAGACAGCAGTACGGTAGTGCGCATATCTGGTTTGCACAATTTTGTTGGGTTCCTATATGAAAAGGAAATTGAACTGGTTGACATGGTCTAACGCAAAGATCTATTCAATCAGTTTCAGGTTCAATTTTTACTACATTCTAAAGAATGGTTTACCAGATTGAAACATTGAAAACTTTATCACATCTCGTTTCATTTTTCAATATTTCAATGTTTCAAAAGTCTTTAGAACGGCCCTGAGCCAGTCCAGATGAAATGAAACGTAAGCTCCCGACCACCAGTTACGGAATGATACAGTACAGTACGTACTGTAGCCATCACACTCTATATAGCGAATGTAAATCTTATGAGAGGCTCCTTTGTGTGCAGAGCTAGGTACTGTACGTTAGTGGCTCAGGAGTGGCAATCTGGTTCCGACTGAAGATATAATCAAAGATTTTGACTACTGCAACTACTTATACGACCCTTATATCCGTGGGATATGGGACATCTGTCCTTGAGGGCTGCCGCCGCCGTGTTACTGTACATACATCGGATCGCCGGAGTTGAGACCGCTGAGAGTCAGTATAGAGAGACCGCCGAGGGTAAATGGGAGAGTGAGTTCAGTAGGCACGTAGCCGATCTACTTCATAGTAGCATCGCACTTGAGTTTCAAGAACCAAAAATCCGAAAAGAAAAGCTCCCTTCATTCAAAGATTCATCCCTTCTTCATCGCCTTGCAAACGCCTTGCAATAACTTCAAGTTTCTGTTGAGGGGCTACAAATGGCTGGCGAATCCGTAAATTCGCTGGCAAAAGAGCTGAAGCTTTCTGAAGTTAAGAATAAACTTTCTGGGGCAGGAGGATGAATGCAGAAAAATTATTCAGGATTTATACGAAAATATGAGTCTAAAAACGAATACAATTGAAGGATTCTTCGTTGCACGGATGTAGAGCTGGAGAAAAGAGATGATTGGCGCAAAAGGCTCCATCAAAAATACGCTTGACACTGGCCCGATGGGACTCACAAGTGCCATTATTGTTGACTATGAAGCAACTTCAAGTCAACTTTGGGAAGTTCTGGAAAGTCACTAAACTACGTCAGATGAGCTTAGTGCGATAAAAACATGTAACGTACTCAGGTGCTCAGTAGCGCCAACTTTACAACAGTTCGGCTAAAGCATTCACCTACAAGATAAAATATAGCAAATTGGCACTAAAATCAAATGTTATCAAGTGGAATAAAGTAGTTCGTACCCTGAATAGCGCTAAAATTAGCGAACAGTTTGTTTTGATAGAGATTCACTACTATTGAAATCACAGGTTAGCAAAAACAGAAAAAAGAATATTTTTACTTAAAGTTAGTCCTAAATTTAGTGTTCATATGAGGACAATAGTGAGTTTATGCGTACGCTTTTCAGAATTAAACATGAGTAAAATCGTTTTTAAGTTACAGCCTGTAACTCATTTGCAGAATTCTGCAATGCCGTGTGACCAAAATGTCTGAAATCAAAGTAGTTAGTCAACACCCGTGAGAAATGTTTACGCGGGAAACCGACGTCACAACTAGGCAACTTACCGCAACAAAACCTTGCCTCCGATCCTCCTCCTACACACTACTAAACCCTCCCTTCCCATCCCCCCCGTTTCTCAGCCCCCCCTCCTCACACCCCCACCCCCATCCGCTTCGAACGTGCAACCGCATTCCACCTGACTCCCCCCATCCCACTTCACCCCGCCTTATCCTACTGTTTCCCAACCCTCTCAAGCCAAACCGAAATCAATGACTGCTAATCATGTTCACAAACAACCTGATGAAAATCCTCCTCTGGCTCCAAGCACAACGCAGACGCATATTGGTCAGGCCACTGCTGCACGTCAACGTACAAACTAATCTACTAAAGCTGTGCAGCCTGTGGAAAATGTTGATCCCCACGAAAGCAGTATAGATATGGACACGTCGCCGTACTCACCAGACAAAGAAAAGAAAGGTCGCCACTTCCGCTCTCAGATGAAGAATACCTCATCATTATCCGCGAATTCACGGCTGTGAAAGCCCACATCGCCACGCACGGAGATGTATTGGAGAGTTTTGAGGTGGTTGCTGAGAAGGTTAACGCCAACCCGCGCATCCAGAAAAAAGTTTCAGCCAATTATGCCCAGATAGGTATAAAAGGCTTCAGGCGTTGTTCGATAAGCCGGATAAGAGGGACAACTGCGGTCGGGGGTAGGAGGGGAAGTAGGGAAATGATGGGCTGTTGATGATAATGCGTGAGGCGCGTGATGATATTGAGGCAAGGAAGGGTTTGGAGAAGAAAGTTGCAAGGGAGTTGGACGTGGAGAATGAGAGGGTTGGGAGGGATCTGAATGAACATGGAGATGAATCGTTCAGGCTCTGATAACTCTGATGCCGGAAGAAGGAATAGACACGCTCTCAGCGACGCGGAAGGCAGGATGAACTTCAAACAATGGGCTTGTCTTTGGGTAGATGGATCATTTTGCGATTCATCTCCGCGACACCAACATGGCTCGTACTGAGGTCGAAAAAGATTGTGTGAGACTTGAACGTGAGAAGCTGGTGTTCGAGTCTGCTGAGCGGGAGAAAGATAGAATCGAGAGGCGAAGGGAGTTAGAGGTCCATAAGTTGGAATCGGAGAAGTTGAAACTCATGATGAACGCTTTTGCACGTAACTGACAACTACTGCTTTTCTACGTGTTGCGGACTCGGCGACTACTGCCATTTTGCAGTATGAAGCCGAAAATCTGCTGGCTTCCCCGCTCGCGCGGAGCCCATGCGATGCTTCTCGCTGGAGCTCGGCGCTCGCTGACTTTTTCATCGCTCCCAGTGGCCGAGTTCTCACAACTACGGATGAGTTTAATTATTCGGCATTTCTGCAAAATCTAGGTACTACTGGATTGAATGTGATAGAAAATTGAAGTAAATGGACGTCTGTGGTGGGTAGAGACACCTTCATGTTGTGTAACAACATCGCCGCTAAGTTAAGTGAACCAACAGGGGGCTCTCTAACCTTCATATTTTCTTGAAGTCAACTGCGGTAAAGTACGCCTTGATTTCTTTAAACCCATTCTACTGTTACTCGAGCACCGTAATTCCCTTTTTAAACGCAGATTGATGGGGTTGCAGATTTCTTCCATCGTAAGGTATTCAATGAACCACCTCCTATTGTATCCAGAGTCACCGTAAATACAATGCTAAGAGCCGCTTACGCTCAGAACTGACGGAAGGATTTCTTCCATATTACTTCGTACATAAAGAGTCCAGTCGTGTCGTATACCATCTACAGGACTGAATGCGTGCAAAATGAGGCCATCGAGGGCGGTGACTGATTGAAAATTCATAGCAAGTTTTCTCTTGTGCAAATATAGGCAACCAACTGCCATGTGGTTTCCGCTAGGCCTCGCGATTCCAATCACAGTACCGCTATATAACATAAACAGTTGGAGAGCCGTTTGTTTTCGTATGTATTGCTTCTGCATAAAGATATGCCCGTTGTTCATGATCCTGCGCTCAGTCCAACTGTGAGCAACGACTTGTGTGTCTTTAACAACCCTCAAGGCCTTACAAAGACTTCTGAAAGCTGTGATGCTGCTTTCCAAATAAAACCTCCAAATCAGACCATCTTGCTGGGCTTGAAAGCTGACGTAATATGACACAAGTGACCAGGATGCCATTAACAGCGTACTTGTTTTTACGTGTTGCCGTCTGCCCTAATCGCCAGACAATAATTCCATTCTGAAGCTCGACATGTTGCTTCTCAAATCGGAATAGTCACAGGCAATCTGCGTTTCCAAAACGAATTGAAGTTGACCATGAAGCATGATAGACTGATTTTCGGCTGTACAGCACGATCTTCATGTAATCGGCTCTGTTTAGCATGAATTTACGTGCTATCGAAAGGATAGCACGTGAGGTGGTGAAAGCCGAGCTTGCTCCTCTTCGGCGCTGTTTGGCAGTGTAGATGAGAGCTTGGTGCCACTGGAACCCTCTCGTACGGCATATTGTCTCGGTGAAGTCCTTAGCCCTTCCCTTTGTCATGCTTAGATTCGATTTGTACGAGCTCACTTAGTCGTACTACAGTAAATAGGATTCTAGACTGGGTTCCTAATACCCGATTGGAAATATGCACTTGCATTGTAACACTCTCAGCCTATTCCCCTATAATTTAGCCTAATAATGAGCGGATAAGATTGGAGAATATAATATCTTTTCACTAATGTTTATGATGACGGGATATGGTAGTGAAATTTCTTTATGAATATCTTGAAGCGCAAACTAACAAATGGACCTATAGGCAATAGAATCCGAAAGGGTAATAACGAAAACATCATGGGACTTCAAAAATTGTGGAACGAAACATCTCCAATCATTCAGCGCAACAACTTATGTAATCTTAAGACAAAATTGGTGAGAAAAGGAAGGAGATGACTCCAAATCTCAATCAGATGAAGGGGTTTTCAAGCCTTTATCTCAATTTATGTTTCACTTCCTTCTCAATTTATGTTTCACTTCCTGTTACATAACGGAGTGCAATTGTTGCTCTAGGAAATTTTAGAGATCTTTGTATGCTAAAATAATTCCAACAAGCAATCAAATATGGGAATGGCTTGAGGTAATTTGCAGAGAATACCATGACTTGCGCGAGAGGGCGACTGGTGTTTATACTTTTTCGCTCTACAGACATTCAAACTATACCATTCACATGATTTTGGGCTTAAAATCCTTGATTTGAGTGGAAATGTGTTCCTGCACAAAGCAAGGTGTTGAGCGAGATGATTTTTGGGGAGTCTTTCATTCGACTTTGACCCGAGCAAACTGTACGCACCTGTAACGTTCCAAGTGGTAATAAGGCTACTGCTCTCTACGACTGATACAGACGCAATGATCGTAGGAGGGGATGTGTACAGCGTATACCTTTACAGAACCATCGACCGTCTAGTTTACATTTTAAATCCATCATACTAAAGCTACCGAGAAGATAAATAGGGACTCATTCGCAAACTATGGAAATCGATGTACGGGCTGAAGCAGGCCGGAGATATATGGAGATCGCTATTCGTCTTAGTATTATTCAAACGGGTTTTCCAACAGTTCAAGATTTAGCCTAGACTGCTTTCAAGGATCACAGCAATGAATTCATCAATTTGCTGGCAGTTTTGGACAACATACATGTTGCTTCTTTTATCATCAGTCTTCCTAGATTAATTGAAGGAATTGCTAAGATCAAAATTTTCTATCAAACTGTGTGGCTCTCTCTTGTCTTTTGTTGATTGAGAAATTACTAGGGCAGCCAATATGATTCGAAATATCCAAAGACGGTTTGCAGAGACTATTCTGCCAAGAGAGGGATTCGAAGAAGCGAACCGTTTGTGAAACTTTTCCATCCGATGCAGATCTTTGACCAAGCCATCCATCCGAGACATGATTGTATAAATTCCAACAAGCTAGCTATCGATCGACAGATGGAGAGTTACTGTATCTATCCGTCTGAATCAGGCCAGAGCCATACTTTGCAGTTAATTCTTTGGCCAGGCATGTTACTTACTCTTGCATACGACACAGGGAATTAATGCGTAGAGTTACAACATCCCTACCCGATACACGTCATCTTAGAATCACTTTGTTACGAATTATAGCGAGGCCATCAAAGAAAACACAAACTCCGAAGTCTTCGTAGATTTAGAATGGGCAGGGAATCTTGACTTAAAGAAACAAGAAGAAACTATGGGGTTTGCACTAATGTTTAATTGATCTCTTGTACTTTGGAAAAGTCAAAAGCAGAGCTTTGTTGCAAGCAGTAATTGCATGAATTTGAAGTCATTCCTGTGTCAAATATCTCCTCAGAAAATAAGGCTCCAATACCTCTCTCATCTACAAATGAGGTCTCAAGCAAGAACAGAAACATAGACGATAAGTTCCACCATGTTCGGGGCATTGTGAAAAAGGTATTAGGTAGCTCAACTACGTGCTCACTGAAATTAAAATTGCATATTTGTTGAAGAAACTCGTGAAAAAACACGTAATACAGTCTCTGCATTACTTACTGGCCATGAGGCCGAGTGTTGCAAAAGGAATCAGGTTACTTTTGAGGTTAGAAATTTCCACATGGCTGCGAATACTACAAAGCAACGGAGACCTAAACTTTCGTGGATGGTCCCTCTCTTTTGCCACCCCCGAGAGGGGTAGTTCGCTGGTCCTCAATTCGCAGATTCGGTCACTTTTTTGCTCGAGGAGAAGTTACAGAAGTTACGTTATTTATACCGGATTTTTTTCTGGTTGAATTTTGCCCAATCGCATGTGTCCTTACCTTTTTCTCCCCATCACACAATAATTAGGCAAAATGGTAGCAAAAAGGCCGGCTATGTCGTCAATTTCGCCCACCGAGACAAATTCAAAGACTTGTAGCGCAAACTGTTACTGAAGCAGAAGTGACCATCAAAGATTGTGACTAATGTACTGTACTCTTGCCTTTTACTCATGCAAGGCTCTGAGAACAGTATTTCTTGCGAGAGGGCACACTCAACCTTGCAAGTAATACTCTTCGCTACTTCTGTTACCACGCTCTGGTGCGTAAATCAACACATGTACAGGCAAATTGACACGCCCTGACTCATCCGGAAGAACGAATGGCTGGAGGTGAATTACTACTCTACTCCTTGCCAATGAGCTTAACTCTCCATCAACTGAACTGTCTCCCCTTCCTTTTGTGCTATTCAGTCTCTACTCATCTGTCTATAGCATGATGAACCTCAACCAATCTTTGTCAGTTCAATTAAACTAAACGTAGCAACTCATTGATAGCCTGCATTCGCCGACAGTGTCGCCTCCTTACCATTGCGTATATCTGTGCCTGCATCCTATACTTTGAAATGATCCAAACTATCGCGCATTCCCTGCCTTGAGTGGTGCGGAAATAAATCATTCAAGGCCAATTATAGTCTCAATTTATCCGAACTTTGCTCAGTGTCTGCCTAGATTAATGCAGAGGCAGTTATCAATTGCCACGTGTGGCTTTCATGTTACAGTACTGTTCTTAGATAACCGCAGTATCCGCGGAATAAGGGACATATATCCTGAGGTTTTGCCGTCGCTATGTTACTTTACGTACATCGGATGCCGTAGTTGAGACCGTAAGGGTCAATAATGAGAGGCCATCGAGGGCCGACTGGAGAGAGCGCAGCAGGCCCGTATCCGATCTTCTATATATTTCTCTCTTTTGCAGTACTGTATGCAGCAGCTGACGTTTGTAGGTATGGTCTATTGTTACAACAAAGCGCGAAATAACGATAGGAACACCATCATTTTGCCATATTTAAAAAGTAGACTAAAACCCTAAACTAACCAATATTGGTCACTTGAAAATACTAACAAGATCACAAAGTTTTAGATGAATCGAACAAACATTTTTGTAGAAACCTTTTGAAGGGCGACTTGAGGGGTTGAAATATCTATAGGAGCAATTGGTTCTCTTTCTCATTTTCCAGACTAGAGAATGCCTTCAATGATTCCTTTTATGTGCCTGGGGCTGGATCTAATTCTGGTTTCGCTTCTGTATGCCACAAATGAGCTTGTAGAGGCACTCAAGATTTAGCTCTATTCCAAATCTTTAAAATGGATTCCTTAAGCTCATCAACAGTATTACACTGCCTAATACTGTCTAAAACAGCACACAAGAGTACTCTTTGGACATTATCAATTGAATTAAAGTACGGTCTCGTGGCCGGCCACCTCCCCAAATTCACATTTCTGCTCAGAAAGAAATCCTTGGCAACCTTTACAGTATGAATGGAAGCGTTATATTGCTTAAAACGTACCCAATAGGGTGCTTCCCACTCAAAAATGGTAGCAACTATCTCTCCAACGTAGGTGAATGCTTGTATACGTTATGCATTTCACATAAAACAGGAAGTGAGGACATTGCTTTTTCTGAGAATGCCCCAAATCGTCACCAATCTCCCACCTGCTTGCCTCAGCGATAGCGACTATTCTTTTTTCCTGAGGTCATGCAAATAGCATACTAATCCACCAGGGGCATCTAGATTGAATTTGTAATTGTCCGAAGAGAAGACATGACGCCAATCTGCCATGGTCCAGACTAGATGTAAAAAGTAGTGCCTTCTTGCAATTTTATACTTCAAGGAAAACGTCGCAGAGTGTATCTGCCGCATACGGTGCTTTATTATAGGCAGTTTAAGATATGTTTTTACTTGTTCTGCTGACATTTCTTCTTAGATGCCTCTCGACAAAGATGACGGAGGTCTTGAGCGATCATTTCTTAAAATTCCCCGCCTTTTCGCTTGTCTTTATAGGGTTTAGTCTCGGAGGGAGTTCCTTATAGCCTTTTTCAGACCTTTTCAATTGATTAGCTATCTCAAGGTTAGCAATTCCCTCCCTGGCCCATACCTTCACCTTTCCTTGGTCAATAAGTCAATATCTTGTTCCCCTTGCGATGGTTGATGCTGTAAATGTGATAAGATGGGTTTTGATTTAGATTCAGTATTAGGGGTTTTTGTAAGCTGGATATCATGTTCTGTAGATTCGGGGTTGAAATGGCCATTCTGTCTATAGATACTTCACCCCCCTGAGTAGCCTTTTTGAACATTTTTCGGAAAAACTGTCCGATTTATTTGAATTTTTGTGGGAAATTTGGCCTTTACAAATGTTGAAGGAACCAATACAGCCTGAGTTGAGGCAAAAGCAGTATAAAAGCCGCCGGCGATTCGCCAGTCTATGAAATAAAAGAGGTAACCGTCTACGTCATGACAGGTTATGCGCAACAACGCTTCAACCACTGCGATATAAGCTTCCACTCTCGCCATTCCCGGCATCAAAGGCACGCATCTCCGCCCTGTATCTGCCTCCCAACCCAGCCAATGAACAGCTCATCCCCAACAGAGCAAGAAGAGCCCAACGGCGTGCCCAGCAAGCCTCATTTTCAGATCTAACACAATAACTACTGAGACTGACCATGCTTCACGCAACGGACACCCAATCACCTTATCAGCCAACAATCCATCTACGAAGCACTATGGACAATTACAACACCCCCAAAATATCCAAACTCGACGGAGCCAACTATTAGCCATGGATCCTCCCCATTATAGGCGCAGCGGCATCCCTCAACGCTCGTGAGCATGTTATCCAAGACTCGGAACCCCCCGCCAGTCCGGCTTAGTGCAAGAAGTTTGACGACAAACTGTACATTCTCGTAGGAGCCCTCATAGACTCCATCCCCGCCGAAGCAGCAAACCTCGTCATAAGGCCGGGCTATGACCTCACTACATTCCAACTAATCCAGGGCGTCACCACCCTACTTGGCACAACCCAGGCAAGCAACCACCGATACATGCAGACCATCGCGGCAAACAATCGCTTCGAAGAAGGCAGAGACGTTGCTGACTACCTCGCCAAACACGAATCCATCCGCGCGAAGATGCTCGCAGCCAGGTACCCCGACATATCCGACCCGCCAACCACAGTGAACTTCATGATCGACGGCCTCCGGAGCAACCCAAGCACGGCTCACATCGGCATGTCCATGTATGGAAACAAGCCCAAAGACCCCAAGGAGTTTGCTCACCGCCCCACCGCACTCCAATGCTTCTCTGAAGAGCCCAAAGAAGTGCCATTCACCGACATACCCACCCCATTGACACCACCGCCGCAACGTTAACTGAAATACTCAAGCAACTTCGCTCCTTCCGTACTGCAGGAAAAACCAACCGCCCCGTTTCAAACCCTACCAACACCATATACAAATGGGATTCCAGAATTTGCGCCATCCAGACGAACAATGCCCCGACATCAACCATCCGAAAAATAAGTCACGCAAAACTGCCGCCAAACAGGCCACCACAGATTATACCGAAATCATGAAGCAACTCCAGGACATCCTCTCCGCCACTCGGGAGAACGAAAAGGACGACACCGACACGGAAGACAGTAAGTATCTCCTTGATTCCGGCGCAGACACCTCACTCGTCAACAAACCCAGCCCGTCCATGACCCCAATTGGCTCACCCATCCCCACCTCCACTGCTACCGACGACACCTCGCACTGGACCTATGCCAGCCAAACATCACTCTAGCCGAGCAAAATTAAGCACACGCTCACTGTCCCAGCGCTTGCGAACCCTCCATCAGGAACAACCTCCTATCCGTACACGAACTCACCAATAAATATGCCCATATACTGTTCACTCCGAAAGCCGCGTACATAACTACCTCCCCCCGCTCGCCGTCAAAATTCCTCTCCGTCGCACCGTGGAAGCAGAAGGATAGCACCTATATCCTCACGGCCAAATGCCCACCAAAAAACTGTCACAGGCTCGTATTGCTGGGGCCGCGACAATCCCAACACGTAAAGTCAAACTTCGTATGAAATCCTTCCAGCCAACCACACTTCTCCACTTGTCACCACAACAAAACCCACCTCCCATCCATTTCCCACCCCCAGCAAGCGTCCACAGCCCCATCAACTCATATCAAGCCACAAGACCCCGCGACAACCGTGCCGAAGGCCATCGCCCATCCTGGCCAAGCCCGATTCCAAACAAACAGAAAACTTCCATCACTGGCATCTCATCCTCAGACATGCCAGAACTCGCACCATAAAATCCAAGGCCAAAGACGGCATAATCCTTCTCTTACCGGAATCGCTCCAAAAACCTCCTCCACCGCCTCCC
The DNA here is from genome assembly GCA_002205965.3 of Kappaphycus alvarezii. Classification (NCBI taxonomy): domain Eukaryota; phylum Rhodophyta; class Florideophyceae; order Gigartinales; family Solieriaceae; genus Kappaphycus; species Kappaphycus alvarezii. Next base: position 401,080 of record NADL03000675.1, on the reverse strand, counting down.
CTGCAGACATGCTAAGCTAACAAAGACCATGCACCGCCCAAACCCCAAACGAAACCCCATAGGTAGTTACATTAGCAAGGATACCTGCGGAGCAATCAAACTGAAATCCAAAGACGGCAACCTCCATTACCTTACCTTTGTCGACGGCCAAGGCCTTCGACTCATTGTTTTACCGCTCCCTGACCGTAACCAAGTCTACCGATACATCACACTGTACTTCGCTCTGCTCCGGATATTTCACGGCCGCCCACCTCAAACCATCCGTGTTGACAATGCATGGGAATTTCTATCTACCGAGCTCCGCAACCTGCACTCCAATATCGGCACCAGCTCAAAACCTGCACAGCCTATCAACCACAAGAAAAATCAAGGGCCGAGCGTATCAACCTAGCCCTCATAAGTTCTGTGCGCGCTGTACTTCAAACAGCTAATCTACCGATGGAATTTTGGGAGGGCACACTAAAAGACGTGCACGTACAAATAAAACATCATGCAGCACACCGGCACTGGCAAGTACCGCCACGAATTTTGCACAAGGTGAAACCTGCTCCGGCCAAAATATTCATCTTCCGGCAATATGGGCACATACCCATCCACAAGAGGGAAAAGAAGCTAAACCTCGTGCAATGCTCGTGCGTTGCATGCATCCCATCGAGAACGCTACAATCAGAGAATGGATCCCAACCAAAGATGATTAGACCCAACCTTGAGCGGCTGACTTCCACCCACGACCTACAGCACGACTGTAGTGCAATGCACGGTGCGCAGTTCTTCTCGTCTAGGAACGGAACACCGTCACACTATGAGAAAACAAACACACACACACGCTCAGACCCACAGGTTGTTCGCTGTCCCATTGCCTCTTTAAGCATTCTGCTATGCTGTAGCACAGCTCGCCGACGGCGATGAGAAGTGGGGCTGGAAGAGCGGGGGTGATTCGTTGGACGGCTGGACGGTATACTTGTCCTCCGGATTGTAAGGCCGAGCCGTGTCCGTGGAAAGCTAGAACCTTGATCAGGATCGATTCCGAAGAACCGTAGACACCAGGGGTGTAAGACTGGATAAGGAAGATGTAGTAGTGGGTCAGCAGTGCTGAATAATCTCCTTCGGAGATAAGGATGTTGTCAACAACGACAAACTTGTAGTTCCTAGTTTTATATAGACGCCGGAGTCCGGGGCGCCAAGTGTGAGTAAAGATCACAAACAAAAAACAAAAGGGGTATTACAATATTGGATAGAGAGGGGAGAAATAAAAAGGGGAATCCGCGAGCATAAACTTGGCTATAGCCACAATTACCGTTGGCAATTTTTCCGCAAAGGTGGAATTTGGGAGTCAAGTTTAGATCCAACACTGGGGTGGCTGTTTAATCTGGTTCCCTAATGGCCAAGAAGGTATAAATACTATTTAGCTAGGTTAGGGTTATCTACAACGGTGGGGTAAGTAAAGTTAGGGTCAGCCAAATAATGGAGATACAAGTTAGAGATAAGTAAAGTCGACACTTGGCCCAAGAGGTTCCTTTCACCTACGAAAATATCAGGTCCAATTTGGGGGCCGAGTAGTCTGGAATGCAAGTCCTCGACCCTCTCCGATGAGCATAAAGCACCAGGACTAATGGTGGGCGACAATTGAAAATAGCCTTTACTGTACAGTACGGTGTCTGCTGGTAGCAGAATGCCAGCACGAATAAAAATCGGATCTTCAAAAGATCACTAAAACCAGATCTAAGAGTGGCAGTACAGTACGACTGACAATTTCACTACAAAAGACCCCTTCCGTACCACTACCATCGCTCCGCACACCAACCCCTAACGCCTCCCCGACCCACCCCGAACAACAGCAAAATAACCCCAATACCAAGACACGAAAGAATGAGCAGCTGCCCACGACCAAGAACTTGATACATTGGAACGTAAAAAGACCTTTAAATGGGCCCAAACCAACGAAGTCTCGCATCAGGCGAAAATAATTCCCCTCAAAATGACGTACAGGTACAAGCGCTCACCGATCCTAGCCCTCGACCGCAAAGCCACATGCTCAATCTGGGGTGACAAATACAGCCCCATCTGCCCTACTACCCACACACAACCTCTTACATGGCAGAAAAAACCACTATAAGATTACTCCTCGCTATCGCCGCTGCCTACTGGCGCATTGGCCACTTCGACTTCAAGACCTCCTATCTATATGAAGCATACCAGCATGTCAAATCCGTCTATACCAAAGAACTAACCAGATTCAACGGCGACATACGGCATCCACATCACACAGAAATCCTCCTCCGTAATCTATACGGCACACACCCTGCGGCTAACACCTACTACAAAGGCCTAGTGCAGCACCTCAGCCACCACGGCTACACCAAAAGCCAGGCTGACCTATGCCTTTTCTACAAATACTCCAACAGACACCCGATACTGATAGCCGTCAGTATGGACGACTTCCTCCTGACATCCCATGTCAACAAAACATCGACGAACTGTACTCCGTCCTTCAACGCAAATAAAACATCTCCAACCTCGGTCATCCAGACACGGTAGACGGCACCATATAAATTTCACAACCCCATGTAGTGCAGTCACTGCTGCACACAACCATCATGTCACATAAAAACGCGCTCGACCCCGTACCAGAAAACGCAAAATGGCAAGACGACGCAACCTCACCCCCACTCAGCACCGAGCACACAAAACATTTTCAAACCACCGTGGACGACTTACGGTATCTAGCCGACAGCACACGCCCTGATATTCACTTCGGAGTCAGCCATCAGACAGAAGAGGTAAAAAATTGTTCTTGCCGCAATAAGAGGAAGCTAACCCATCGAGCAAAACAGTCAGTAGTTCTGTCAGAAATTGTAGGCGCGGTTTGTAGGGCTTACAGAAGGCCTCCCCAAGCAACTTTGCTGCGTGCTACATTTGTCATATTTTTTTGGCTGCGATTGTCTCGGAACTTGTCCTGCTGAAGCTCTCTTATTAGCTTGTACAATCAAACTAGTTTCGGAGAGGATAGAGAGATAAGAGTTGGACTGATTTTAATAAAAAAGGGCCAGCGCAGTAACGACGGCAATACTACGGACTCATGTCAACGTATTATGTCTTCTTCAAAAAAAATTGTTCCTCCTAGAAGATGATGGCGTACGGCATTGGGAATAATTATAAAGTTCAACACTGTGACCTCGATGATCTGATCCGACTGTAAATTCGGATCACGGAATTCAATTACAAAGTGTGAAATGAACTGTACTCTTGTCGCAATCTGGTTGGCACAATCCGGATGAAGCTGCGAATATCTGGATATTTGAGTAATGCATATATCAGAACAAGTTACAATAGGGCATGAACGCAGGGAGGCATGAATTGAGGCATAGAACTCATATGATGACAAGCACAGTGAATTCAACTACAAATTAATAGTGAATTAATCGCGTCGCACTGCGGAGATACCGTGCATTGGATAAACTAAGGAACAGATAAAAGGGATGCGAAGCAGAGCAACGAGTCCGTGGCACGCAGATGAATGATCGGGAGCTGAGGGCTCTGACACGCACTTGAAGAAGGGATCTACCAAATGCAATGGAAAATGTATGTGAGCGATAGATACAGGCGTATAGTCATGTCTTATGGTTGAGACAGACTGCCATAGGGTATAATTTAAATGGATCAGCACACGTATGTATGCTTTGCATGACACTGTTCTGCAAAGTGTAACATCTTAGTTCAAACCGTGTCTGCGCGGTGCACTGACTGGTCCGACTACTCGGCTAGGATCTTACTGGATGTCCCGCGTCGGGGATCTGAAGTAGAGCGCGAGATAATGTAGAATGGACATCGCTATGGACGACCACATGATACTACTGAGGCGCTGGTAAATGCGCCGGGGAATCATACCGTCGGAAGTGAGGTATCGGTGAGCTTTTCGAGGGACAAATTCGTCCAGCAGTTGGGTGGTCTCGGGAGCGGGTGCACTCAGGGAGTCGAAGGCTATAGGGCGAAATCGAAACCAGGGTCGCGGTCTAGGTCGTCGGATGGGTGCGTAAGGCAACGTGTGAGCTTGCGTCCCTGAGCTTATCCTGGTGGGCGAGGTCGGCGTCTCCTCCGCAGGCTGGGTGGCCATTGTTGTGGCGGTAGCCTTAAATGGTGAGACCACCATGATAAAGAGACGACGGGGTGGGGCAGCTTAGTGGCGGGAAGGGTCGAACGGTGGGCCAGCATGTCCGCAGGCCTGAGTTCCGTACCCGGACGAGGAGTGGGACCTCGAAATGGCAGTCCAGTCCAGCAGCGCGGTTGACGTGGTATGCCAGGGCGTTGCGTAGAGAATTGTGGCGGTGGATATGCCCGAGGCCAGACGGCCATAGGTCGGCGGCGTGGTCGCCGAGGTCGTCCATCTAGTGGGGGCAGTTTTGGCACTGGAGCGGTAACGAGTCCGAGTAAACCGGGAGTCCAAGGTGTCGGCGGAGCATGCGCCTAGCGGGCGTTGGAGACCGCGGTGGCCGCGGCGGGGTGGGCAGCGGTGAGGGCGGCTGCAGGGGGGAACGCCGGAATGCAAGACCGTCTTGTTTAGTGGGACATCACTAGGTGTGTCCCTTCTAGCCCTCCGTCCTTACCAAGGCCGTCCATGCCTGCGGTGGCGTCGCAGACGCGGCCCATCGCTCGAAGATCTCGGACTTTGAGCGTAAGATTTCCCAGCGCGCCCTCCCTTGACCTGGTCCCCGAGCTCTTGGTTTCCGGTTCCAACCGCCCGCCTTCGACTCGCTCGGCTCACCCTCCCTGCCTCATTCCTCGAAGACTACATCCCCTGCATCGCCCGCCGCTACCACACGACCGACATGTGATCCGCCGATGCATATATCATCGTCTCGGCACGGTCATTCGGTCCTCGTCGGCCACGCTGTCCTTTCACGTGCACCGCTGTTTGCGGCAGATATGACTCAACCGGTGAGCTCTTAGTCTACGTTGAGTCGCGTCAGTGTACCTGCTGAAAACGCTTGAGTTACAATAAGCCAAGATCACTACACAGGATAACAGTCGGTTATATGTACAGATATCTCACCCGAGCTGGTGCCACTACTGTACAAGAGTACATACATACTGTATCCTTTCATTTCGCACCGTAAAACTAGTATCTCCCACCGCAACGAAACAATCGCCACCTCCACAACACCATCGTTAATGGAAGTCGCCTTTACCGCGACCCCACTTGGTCGAGGCGGGTTAAGCCACTCACTTCGGACCTTTTGCAACTCAAGGTACGAATTCGTGTGTAAGAATCCTCGACAGTTACTCCGCAATGGAAGGGTGCGAGCACCATTTACCCAGATGTCAACGAGCTCCACTCCAACCAGCAAGAACACCACGTCAACGGAAGAAACATTTGCCATTGACGCTGGACGGGATTTATTCTTTCCAGGAATGGACGCCGATACATGCATTCAAATTCTTGATGCGCCTCTTGGTTCGCTCGAGTCACGCGATGATAGATTCATTGCGGCCGAGCGTTTAAAGTTCTATCCATCAGATCGAGCTGCACATGCCATTATCAGATATGTCCGCAGGTTTGATGCAGAGAAAATGGACACTATCTCCTTGAGGACAAGGTGGCCAGACGCAAAGCAGTTGAGTCATTGGGTAGACACAACGGCAGTTTCTAAGGACTGAGGTTACTGCTTTATTACGAGATTGCTTGCGAGACAGAGACAGTTTTATGGTCGAGGTTGCAGTTTGGTCGCTAGCCCAAGGCCGCTTTACTGATAACGTCGACATCTTAGAGGACATTGTGAAGGTTCTGGACAACGATAGAGTTGCGAAGCGCGTTGTCATTCAGTCTCTCATGCAAGCAAAGTATATTCCGGCGCTTGAAAAAGTGCGGCAACTTGTCGATCATCCGGACCCAGCTACCAGAAGCGCCGCGTTGACAGCCGTAGCATTCCTCTCCGGTGATCAAGGGTCCATGAGCCCAGTTGTTGAAATTTTGAAAAGTACAGATCTAAACATGCGTCGGGCTGCTATTGAGGATATCACCTTGTCCAAGTACACTCCGGCTCTACAGCAGGTTGTGGTTTGTCCCAATTCGCTTGTTTGCGATCACGAACAGTCAGAGTACTGCTCGATGCGACCAGAGAGAACAACGTGAGTTTAGAGAGAGGTTTGGATGATGAACGGCTGCCGTAATTGACAGGTTAATATGGGACCATCCCAAAGACCTCGACCTCCTTGGTCAAAAGAAAGAAACCAGGAAGGCACGGGACCCAGCAAGGAACATAAGGCAGTTGTACAAAAATGATGCGCTTGCTGCTTACTCCGCCTGCAATTGTCTCGCAGAGGACCACAGAGGCTCCGGCTCTTATGAGATCGCTGCTAATGTCAAAAAGTCTTACGACGAGCTCGGCTACTTCGACTACTTTGGTGCGTACCATGTATACAAACATTGGGATGGCTGCGGTACGGTGATGCGTACGATTTCTTGCTCGAGAATGCGACGAGTTTACCACCTCGATTCTTTAACCATCAAGTGGGTGCTGTTACTGCGTTGGCAGAGTTGGGCCATGACGCAGCCGTGTCAGTACTTGCAAAAATGGCACAGAACACCACAATTTGGGAACTAAAATATGCCTGTTTCCTCACTTGTGAAAGATTAGGACACGGTCTGAACTCAGATCAATTTTGCAAGAGGATTCCGACTGGTTGATCCGCGCAAGGGCAAAGACATTCTTGGGTTCGACCACCTCGCAGCTCGTTCGATTAAGGAGTTTTTTTTGCAACCGTTTCTGCCTGTTGCCGAGAAGTGTGATGGAGGGTCGCCAAATTTGATGACGAGCTCCGTCGCGTTCTTAACTGTGTGACATGCACCAGTGCGTGGAGGTTTATAAACCTATAAGACTGTTAGGCTCTGAGATTAAGGGATACGGTACCTTGTGAAAGAACCAGAAGCTACTGTACCGCAGAATGTACCATTTATTCAATCATATCCGAGAGAAAAAGGCAAGTATCCTTCGAAGCTAAATGCGACCTCTTGCGTGAGTCAAATTGCTACTCCCCCACCATGGCAATCGGGTGCATCGCGGGAGACACAGCGGGCTATTGTTTCCGTACAAGTTGAGACTAGCCTTTCCTCTTTGAAGCCGAGGCACTTGCCCGCAACACATGTTGATCAGGATATAGCCAGAGTGAGACTAATGAACACAGTAGGTTTGACGTGCCAAATATGGATTGCATTTAACGCTAACGTAACTGCGTATTAGAGTAGCACTTTATCGTACAGCCAAAAATTGAAATGCTTCCAATGCAGTTAGTGTTTGGACATAACCGGCACCGATGAGAGGCTAACGCCCCCCATCGTTTCCCACATCCTTCTTACGCTTGAAAAGCCTCATGTTGAGGCCGCCTTTCGTATGAATGGTGGCTCCTGTAGTCATCTCGATCGGCTCATCAGGATTTCAAGACAGAGGTCAAAACGCTGAACCACAGAACATAGTGCGACAACAGACTCGAGAAGCGCAAACTGGTCACCGACGCACTTCCGCGCTCCTCCACCAAAAGGGAGAAAAGCAAAGTCAGCGTTCGTTTCATTCGGATATAAGGGTTTCCCTTCTTCAAGGCCAGGCGCAGGTGTGTATCCATTCCATCCCTCAACGCCAGGGTTCTGGTGCGGTTTCAACCATCTATCTGGGTCAAATACCTCTGGCTCATTCCACAATGCCGGAGATCGGTGCAAGGAGTAAACATTGATAAACAAGTCAGTGCCACGTCTCAATTGCGTCTCAGAGTTGGATCCACCTTTTGGTAAAGTGGTGTCTGCTAGTAGTCGGCGAATGAGCACAGGAGGTGCTGGGTAGAGACGCAACGTCTCTGCTATTACCCTGCGCAAGTACGGCAAATTTGCGATATCAACGAAGCGTGGCATACGGTCGCCCAAAACTCTGTCAGCCTCCTCTCGCGCTTTTTCAAGTATGTGCGGATTCTGTGCAAGTTCTGCGGTGGCCCAGGTAAGAACAGCTGCAGTTGTTTCATGACCCGCAATCAGCAAGGTCATGAGGTCGTCACGAAGCTGCGCGTCAGTGGTTTCCTCGCCGCGAAGCTCGACTAGAAATCGAGCAGACTTGGGTCTGATACTTTTCGTACTCGCGATTTTCGAGGTCAGTCAGATCGAGGGAGGTGGCACTCCTTTTTGCCGACTGAATAAGAGTACTTAGAGTATCATTGATAAGCTTCATATCTGAGTAAAATGCTCTCAACCGCGGGACCAGCTCAGGGGCAAGGGGGAGCTTCCAATACGGAAAGAAGGATGTACTGCGATGTTCTGTCTCCTTGAGACATCTGTACACGGCCTTGATGACCGGACTTCCTGGTATACACTCTCAAAATTGTAGTTGAAAACGGCCTGGCCGATTATATCCAACGCGAGGCTACTATACTCCATTTCCATGTCAACGACAGAGGAGCCATCAATGAGTTCCAGCTTTTGACACATGTTCTCCGACACTTCTGCAAACATTTTGGTTTGATGGTTCAACCATTTGGCGTGAAACCCTGGTAAGATAGCACGGCGGCGTATTTTCCATGTCTCGTAATCTGCGGGAATAAGACCATTCCCCATTACTCCTCCAAAATTTCGGCCAAGATCCCTTACTGTACAAGATGCTCTCCTCCTTCAATATGCTTCTCGCCATGGCGGGTCTTGGACGACGACGAAAACTTTGGGCCCAAACGCGAGTTTGTACACAGGACCTGTATCTTTGAATGCTTGATGCAGCGATAGGAAAAATGGGGAGTCGCCAACAATTGAGGAAATATCGCCCTCAGCAGTAGGAGTGGAATCGCGAGCCCGTCGGAGATTCAACAAGACGAGGATGTTCTCAACCCATAGGGAAAGCGTGTCGGGAAATGAGAGAGGGGGTGGAGGAGTTCGAGATTCGCCATGCGAAGTTGAGAACGGTGCCTCGCGCATCGTAGTAGACTGGGAGAGCCGTTGAGGGACTGAACGAAGGGAGAAGGTTTGCGGAGAAAGGAGTGGGAACGTTTGGGATGAATGCCATGGTTGCGATGGCGACAATTGTGCCACTCCGGAATCTCGGTAAGCCGAAGTCACGAGTTGGGGAAAGGCAACTCTTAAACCTGCACTTTGCGTTTGACCGCACTGATCCTACTGTACGCAGGGGCATTCCCACGCAATGAAGGAAGCCGTGCTCGAAATCGCCTGAGATCTCGACAAGGTACAATTGCAGTTTGAGCTCCTGTAGGACAAGTAATGCAAGATGCGGAATGGCGGCGGACATGGGCCGTCCGTCGAGGCATGGAGGAGATTGCCGCTGTAGTGGTTCTGGGCCCTTGAAATTCATTCTACAGACTACGTTAAGCTTGAAGTGACCACAAGTGATGGACTTGGCGCTCATTGGCGATTTGACGCGGAATGAACGGATAGTTCCTCCGAGCTGCAAAACAAAGCTAATCGCACGAATGCACGCATATTGTTGATTTTGCAAAAGAATATTCACGAAAATAAAGTGAAAAATCGATTTCGAATCCTACATCTCCTTGTGAGGGGATGCAACGTGGCATTACTTTCTACTGCACCGGATCGCAGAAAGAAGCTATGGCACAGCACTGCACTGGCACCAGTACAGTACAGTGCAGGTACTGTGTACTGTACTGTAGAACAGTCAAATGAATTGCGGAAATGAATTACAATAAAGTTACATGAGATTTGCAGTAATTTTTGAATGGACCCAGCTCGAAGGGATCTGTTTTCGTGTACATGTACTGCACGCGAAATAACTATAGACATACCCCAAATTTTGCTATATTTTGAAATAAAACGTCAGATTAGAAAACTAAACTGGCCAATCCTGGTCTTTTATGTACTATCACTGTCGATCATTCGCAATATCTTATATGTACACTGTACCTTTGTACAGTTTGAGGTTGGCCGGCTGTGTAAGAGGGTATGCTGATAGTGCTGAGGTACGAATCGCGTCAGAGGATGTGGAGGCGAGGTGATTCGGCACAAGTTGCCGGTGGCTGCCTTTTCTTTTGCTCTGGGTGAGTCCACTACTCTATCCTTTATATATCCTTGCTACAGTTTGTTCGCTTACGCCTGTATCTATCGCTCACATACATTTTCCATTGCATTTGGTAGCTCCTTCTTCAAGTGCGTGTCAGAGCCCTCAGCTCCCGATCATTCATCTGCGTGCCACGGACTCTTTGCTCTGCTTCGCATCCCTTTTATCTGTTCCTTAGTTTATCCAATGAACGGTATCTCCGCAGTGCGGCGCGATTAATTCACTATTAATTTGTAGTTGAATTCACTGTGCTTGTCATCATATGAGTTCTATGCCTCAATTCATGTCTCCCTGCGTTCATGCCCTTTTGTAACTTGTTCTGATATATGCATTACTCAAATATCCAAGGCGCAGTACTGTACAGTACATATAGTGCTGAGCTGTGCCGCGCCGTTGCTAGGAGTTCGCGGTAGGTTACGCTTGGCCAAGGACAACAATAAAGGAAAACCGAGCATTTCGAACAACGAAGATCTGTGTGGCGACACTATTGATACACAGCTCTTACAGTGCAGTAGTACTGTACACACACGTATTGGTGGATAAATGTGGTTATTAGGGATCTTACTGCTGAACAATTCTGATATTCTGCGCTCATATTTCTGCAATACGTGTACATCTTGCAAATTATTCGCAGAAGTGAAACCCGTGCGCGTGATGTACAATGCTGATTGTCAGGAGTTTCTGAGAGGAAGACTCTACCTCCACCCCACTTGACGCTAGTTGGTACACACGCTCAAGCACTTGCAATATAGGTCCTGGCAATGGTTTCATTACAAGTACAGAGGACTCCTAACCTTTCCATTACTCACAGTAAGCCAACCCAATTTAACCCCTTGACGCTAGTGTCGTCGTCGGTGAGCTTAAAAATATATTTCTATTGTGATGTTTGGCTTTTCGGAAATGCGGAGCAGCATTGTACTGTATTCATGATGATTTTTGACAGTCCCCGGTTGGTGCGTCGCATTTCGTCACTGGGCTGGGGAGAACTTTAAGCTTGTAGTGGAGCTTTTGAAATCATGTGTGATAGATTGGTTTCGTGAGTAGGTCTAGTAACATGTTTTGAGTGGGTATGCGATGTAGAGTGATGTGTTTCTCGGCGGTATTATGTTGCAGGTAGTTGGTAACACAAGCAATCGCGGATATTCATAGCCGCTGATGGAGCACTGGGCGCAGAGAGCAGGCACAAATGCTTAGAGAGTTCTTTCTCTTACCTGCCTATGACTCCGCATGGTACCGCTGGAGTCATGTATTGATTCTGCTTCTTTCGGCAGCTCCCAAACACTGTGCTTCCCTTTTGGGTAACAATCTCTTTTCTAGAGTGTCTACATCCACCTACACGTGTGTGGCTCTGCTGGGTCGCAGTTGCTACCTACGTGCCAGCAGAGATGTTCACTACTAGTAATCTACAGGCGAGTATGCTAGCAACAGTAACGATAAAGAAGGTCGATGTACTTTCTTCGTTTCGTTGGCGCTTGATTCTCTGGTATGAGAATCGCCGAGTAGTTTTCAATGTGATAAGGGGTTGTTCTTTTCGAGATGAGAGCGGCTGTCTGCAGTAGATTTCTAAGCCATTTTGTGTGTTGTGTGGCGTTCGTGGGGCGATGTATACAGCCTCGGTTGTTGATAGAGTGACAATGTTTTGCTTGCTGGACAGCCAGGGTGTTATGTTGAAGAGAAGAACTTTGCCCGTGATGGGCTTTCTGTTCTTCGAATTGGCGAAGTCCGCATCAATTAATACGGCTAACAGTTGCTGTGGTTGGAATTTTTCGTTCTTGAAGAGTAATCCATATGCACGGGTGCCGCGAAGGTATCGCAGGACGTATTTAAGTGCTTTCCGATGGTGCTTCTGAAACTTTGTCATGTGCTGTGCTATTGTGTTGGATGCGTACATGATATCGGGTCGTATACTGTCCGTGATATACCGTATATCGCTGAGGATTTGAAGTTATTGTTTTGCTTCTGTAGAGGCAATTTTGCTTCTGTAGAGGTGAGGTACTTCGTGCGTGGGTGTTGATTCAGGTGGGAAAGTGATTTGTGCGGTGTATTGGTGGGATTTCAATTCTGCATTTTGGTTTGTTGCAGTAATGCATCAATGGTATCGGGTTGCGCCACATGAATGTCGCCATTTTCCAGATGTGTAATGGTCCAGTTTAAGAATCTGATGGGCTTTCCTAACCGCTTGATATTTTACTTCTCGAGAAGTTGGTGGTATAATGCGTCAATGTGTTGTTGTATGGAGTCCAGCACTAGAAAGTCGTCTATAGTTGTGCTGACGATCGTATGTCCTGTGGATGGAGTTTTTGTGTACAGACATGGGTCATGTTCGGATGCGTTGTACCCCAGTTTGGTTAAGAAATTCTTTAATCTGTGACTGTAGTAATACGCCGCGTGTAGGAAGCCGTAGAGATTACCGATTAATCTGTGTTTCCTTGCCTGCAGGTGCCATTGAAAGTTGGTATTTGTCGTGCATAATCTGGACGGTCATGCTGATATGATTCGTGCAGATAAGCGGGCTTTATGTGTAAATGTTACGGTGGAAATCCATAGACTGTGTGAGCTGCGATGAGCATTCGCTGTGTTGTTCGATCTGCGGTACAGGTCTTGATGTTTTTGGGGCTTAAGTTTAGACCTAGTTTCATAAGGTCGCCTCGTAGATTGCAACGCGCTTTACGCTGTAAGATGTTCCCTTCAGCTGACCTTTTGTAACTGTATAACATAATGAGGGGGATGATTGTTTCTTTGGGCGGAGCGAAATCGGCTGGAAGCCATGGGATGCTGGCCTATTCGTCTATGTTTTTGAGTTCTTTGTCATGTGTTTTTCGCCATTCCTGTGTATTGGGGTAGTTTTTTGTTTTACTAAACGTGACTGGGGGTGGCGTGTGTATGTCTATTTTGGTGGAGTTTAATTTATGATGCGTTGTTCGAGCTTTAAATGTTGTGGTTATGGTGTGTGCAGGGTTGGTTTCATGATGAAAAGGGTGAAAGTCTTGGGCACTTATTGCTTTGTATTGGTTGTTGCGTAGATTAAGCACTACTATGTGATCTACCGTGGTGGAATACTTGTAACGAGCTGGATCTACTCGTGGTTCTAGCTTTTTCTTTGGCGAATAGAAACAAATTTTGCCTAACTGTCCGAAGATGAAGAGGTGTTGTAGCTTTGGTTTGGTACCATACCACACTTGATATAGGGATGTATCGATTGCAGAGTGATGCATTAGGTTTTATTGGACGGTGTATCTCTCGACGCATCTTCCCAGTATTGATCTCCTAGATTGGCCGTGTCTAAGAGAGCTCGAACCGAGTTTATTATCGTGCGGTCGAAGCGTTCGACAATAGAATTTTCCTGAGGTTGATGGGGTGTACGGAGATGATGGTGGACTTTGTATTTTGTATATATGGCTTGCATTCTATCGGAGATATATTTGCTGGAATTTTCTGCCCTAGATTACATGGTGTGGGATTGTCTTCGGGTATGAGAAGACGTCCGGTAATATGAGCTGGGACGCTACATAGGGCTGCAGAGAGTGGTTTGGACCTTTTTGTAGTGAATGCTTCAAGTTCTGCGGGTCTGTTGGTTCGGAGGGGTTGCTGACTAATTTTGAGCTGGCTTTGATTATTATGGGGTACGATTCCAACGCTAAGCACTATGGTGCGTAGTTTGATGGATCTAGTTCAGGGAGTTTTGGATGGCGATCATTGTCCATGTAGTTGATGCCGGGAGGTTTTTGGGTGTTGTAGTGTGGTATGTGATCGTCTTTATCTTCGTTAAGTGCGATGGTGTATAGGTCTGCTGTAATTTCGTTGATTTCTTTGGTGTGTTGTCGCCTTGCGCGACGGATAGTATCGGGATCGTTGGAGTTCGTGGCGAGTAATTGATGGAGGTACTGCCTGTGATGTTGTCGGTGGTAACTCCTTGTTTGCGTCGGGCTCATAAACTGTGAGAGAAAGACTCTACCTCTACTTTACTTGACGCTAGTGTCGTCTCCGGTGAGCTTAAAACCATCTTTCTACTGTAATGTTTGACAGATTTAGTGCAATCATGTGAGAAACGTTCCCTGTCATCCCCCGCCCTTTTTGCCACACCAACAGCTTCGTGGCTTGCCTTCTTTGGTCACGCACAATAAATCAAGCTCCTTTGCCCACCATGGCAACTCCAACAACCGCCGCAATTGAGCCAGAGCTCCTATTCCTGCCACCGCTCACATCCTTCACTACAGCAACAACTCTAGCGAAGCCTGCAGGTCCAGTTAGGCCATCTAAGTTCTCTTCCGATGATGACTTAGTCCTCCTACGCGAATTCGCGGCGTACAAAGCTCACATAGCCCCTACAGGGGAGACCCGATAGCGGTTTTTAATAGCGGCAAGCAAGGCGAACGCAACCGAAAAGCTATCATCCAAGGTAACCTGGAAAGCTTTGCAAGATCGCTACAAGCGATTGCAGTGTAGGTTTAGCTAGGAGGATATGTCTCAGCGCGTGACCGGCATTTGAGGGGAGGTGTATGAGATGGAGGACCTCCTTGCGCTCATGAAGGAGGACCACGAGGACCTTATTTGTTAGCGGAACGCGAGAAGGGAGATGAAAGAGAAGCGATTGGGAGCTGTGATTCGTGCACGAGCGATTAAGAGACAGAGCGTTGGCGTCGATGGGAAGGAGAGCGGCGATGAGGAGGCTGGAAGTTCAGGGATGGAGACTGGGAGGATGAGTTCTAACACGCGTGTATGGAGAAGGAAAGTTTCTGCGCTTGAAATTCAGGTCGAAATGGCGTTTGTTTAGGCACTTGTGCAATTGGAACGGCGCGCGCTGATATCGAGAACAAGAAACTAGAGCTCTTCCTTCTTCAATTCAAGGATGCACAAGAGCAGCGCAAACGGGCTCGGGAAGAGAGAAAGGAGGAGCGTGAAGCTGCTGCCGAACTAGAGCTAACGAAGATGAAGCTAATGATGGACGCTATGACAGCTAGTTTGGCTTCAACACGGTCGAGGAGGGCTGACTGTGGAGGCCCCCTAATGGGTGGCGCTGGAGCTCCGAGCTCAAAGTCCGCAGCGAAGGCGCCGGAGCGCGAGCTTGCGAGCGCGGAGGTACCGTATCGGAGGCTCACACCTGAAATAAACGGATGTATAGTTTCTGTAAAATAAGTTTGTAATGTTGCATAGCAGAATCGCGGCGAGGTACTGCGAGCACACGGATAGCTGCAAAATGCACATCTTACGAGGTACATCTAGTGTGGTCCAGTACGTTTTCACCTCCTTAAACATCCATTCTACTGTTATTCGGGTGCTAGCCATTGCTTGGTTGACAGCGGACTGGTCAGCGTTCAGGTTTGAGCCCTGAAATGGAATCTAGAGGTAGGCTCGCATGTTTTATCCGCTGTCGTCGAAGATATATTAGTGCTGGTTACCTATAAGCATCACTTCTTCGAGCTTTGCGAGAATGAAGCGTCCAGTCAAGATGTCGTACTTCAACTGGACCGCACGCATGGTAGAACATTCCATCAGCTGTAGTAACCGCTTGAAACTGTAGTGCGTCCTTTCTCTTATTTCCATTGCAGACAACTTTATTTAAGCAGAATTATCTGGGCGAGCGATTCCAATTAAATTGCCACCGATGTACCCGATGCCGTTATCGAGAGCTCCGACCATATCCTTCACTTTCACAGCCCACTATCCATCCTTCGAAGCAGTGTAGCTGAGGTTCAGAGACTCTTTTCAGAAGAAAACAGGCTGCGAGGAGCCTTGTGCTAAAGTATATGTTCCTTCGCGTAGTGTATTCTTCCACACCGCTGGTGACGACAGCAAAAGTTTCGAACCGTAAAATGCTGAACTGACAAGGCTTCTGGTGACATGCTTACTCCTCTTTTGCGTACTGAAAAGAAAGTTACCTCAGAACCAATTTCCATTCCTTGTCCAGAGCTATTTTCGCCTTAATCGTGGGTATCTACTGCTCTTGAATGGAAATTTCCACGTTCTTTCACAAAAAGTTCCCAATTGGAAAATTTGGACTGGACAAATGCCTTTCCTTGAGCAGGATCTCCAGCAAATGACACTGTTGTCCCTTCAACTATTTCCCCAAATTCTCCAAAACATAGTAGATGGCCCAAGCAGCCTTTGTTTCATCAACTAATATACACTCGTCCACCACTATGTTACATATGGTAGGACTACATTCCAATCAAACTGCAAGGTAGCTCCAATGGTTGAAACTGTGATTAAATGCTTATCAACAATAGCCCGTGCCTCATTTGGCGGAGCTGTGGGTGGTAATTCCGTAGATCTTTCGTATCGTTTCTTGGGCACATTTTTCTTTCTCCATTCAGGCCACAGAGCGTCCAATTCTCTCTTCTTTGCCAACGGTCAACTCTATTGTCCCGAGCGAACAGAAAGTAGGCTATAAGTATCATCTTTGTCAAAATATTGCATTATGTACGTAACAGCGTTATCTGCAGTGTGATTTGTTTCCAAAAGAAACAGGAATCGATTTTTATACCTTATCATCATGATCATCACCGGTTTAAATGTCAACCGCAGCTTTTCATCAATAGTAGTACGCATTAAAGCCGCCTTCATGAAACATTTCCTGGTCTCCGGAGGTCCTTGACAGAAGAGTACCTGACGCGCAAATGGCCTGCGAGCTGGTGCAGAACTTTGACTAGCAGTAATATTAGCCATATGAAGAAGACGGTCTGCATTATTCTCCCCGAAAAGCTCGTTTGAATTAGACCAAAGGTACCACGGCAGAAGCCAAGAATTGAGTAAATTGAGTTGACCCGAGTTCAACCTCATTTCATAAGAATACATCACTTCCTTTGCTTTTTCAATAGTACCATTTCGAAGTTACACCGAGACATCGTCACCGTCTACGTCCTAGTTAGTCACATCGTGTTGTACATCAAGTAAGTCACTCGCACGCTCGTGATAGTAGACCAGGAAATAGGTGGAAAACTTTGCCTTTCTGATTTCTTTGAGGGCATCGATGTTGCCAAATGCATACCTATTCTCTGCTGGTGCCCTACCTATACAAAGAACGATGGCAACAAGCATCGAAATGTATAGACGCACACCATTGCAAAACTTGTATATCCTAGTAAAAACATCTCTGAAACTTCTTACCGGCAAGGTAAAGAACTTTGTCTCTCCATATTCATGCCATAACATAAGTGTAGTTGAACTCGCGCCTTCATTATCAACAATCTTCGGAGACTCGCTGACAATTTCAAAAACCGAACCGAGCCTGGTTCCCACAGTACATCGAAATTCAATAATATCCTTCCTGTGGAGTGTGCCCTTTGAAAACGACCTCCGCCCCAACTAGAGCGGTTTCTGATTGTACTTTGTGGACAGAAAACCCATAAATTTCACTCTATTCTTGACCAGATAAGCCTTGTTCTTTCTTTATTCATCTTCACCGAGAATACTACCCATACCAACCGGTCCAATATTCATGGACGATCCAGTGGGGCCCTTACGCTTCCATAACTTCGGCTCGATGTGTTCCGAATCTAAATCCAAAGAGATAACGTCACACCTCAAACTATGGACGCTGCCACCTTTGTCATAACCAAATGGTCCAATGTAGTCAGCGTATGAATTAATCTCATACGCCGAAATCTGCGCCAATCAGAGTTTCAGACATAAATTCGATGCATTATATGGCAAAAATCTCTCGAAGAAGCATCGCTCTCAGTGTCGCCAAGCAAGAAGCTTCCTTTGAGATCCAAGGTAAAACTTTTTCTTTCATCAAATTATATATGAAACCATTTAATGTGTCCCTAGTGTTCTTCAGGACCTTTTCTTGTCGATTCTCTCCAAATAACGGTTTCCAAACAAGTTCGCACAATTAAAAATGAAATACATACACCACATTACCACATCCTCTTCCTTACCATATTATAGAATATTCAGGATATAAACACTTTAAGTTGGTTCACAATCGAATTTTGTACCAGAAGAGATACTTTTTTCGCAGTCATTGGCGTTTTGAGCAACCGAGATGAGGGTTGCGACGAATCCAGTTGTTTATTTGCCACATCTGAGGTTTCCTGGGACCGAAAGGTTCTGTAGCGGTCTACAAAAAGGGTTTGTTCTACCAACTAAAGGTGCTATTGTTATGTCCTTGTGCGTAATTTATGGTAAAGGGGACTGAAAGTGGACTTTTTTTGCAAATAGTTTGTGAATCTTACTGTAAAGGACGATAAGGTCCTGTTCAACTTCAGTCAGAACGAATTTACCGAGTCGATCTTTCAGTAGCAGTATAATAGCGCAATGAATGTTATACCAAGATCCTTGCGGTACCACGAACGCATCTTTTTCGGTAACATCCGGAGCCTTTACGGATGTCAGTTGGGGACTATTTTTCTCCATTTTTTTCTTCCTTCCATTCCAATGTCCTTTGCAGCAGTGGTCATAACTTGGGCGGCTGTTTTCAAAGAAGAGCGCATGCCTTAGTAAACGCGTTCGGGTGTCCTTTCTGGGATCTCTATATTCTGCATCGTCATCTTATACTCCTGCATTCCATCTGCCGCATTTCCACACGCCTGAATATCGATACACTACAAACTCTTTCGAATGTCCGCTACCCGAGTTTCTGAAAATGTTTGTTGATGATCTTCATTTCCTTGATCTTGTTCGTTAGCAGTGACTACCTGCTTTTGCGTTGATCTTGTACACCCGTCGCTTGGATCGATTCTTCTGATATGTGTTCCTGTAGTCCTGAATTATCCGGCAGTAGCATCTTGATATAATCAGAGAGCTCCGAAACATGCACAGACAGTATTTGCATAAAAAAGCGTGCCTCGGGTGTGAATGACATCCCTTCTTTGGTTCTGTCTGTTTCCTTAATATCGCGGGAAAATAGCAAACAACCTCTTGATGCCCTTACCCAGTAGAGCTGAATCTTTCAACCCCAGAATCTCCGGATTACGCATGGAGTTCGCAACCAGCAAGTAGTCGGAGTGATGAAACAAGGAATCCGATAAAGGGTAACAGAGCATGGCTTCGAATATTGGTGCTGTAGTCCCTAACGCCGTAAGTTGGACGCAAATGCCCGCAGCCAGATGAACGGCACCCAACGCAAAATTCCTCACTTAATCCTTGTTTATCGCTATATCTTCCCACTTTTCTTGAATTACAATCCGAATCGTTCTTCCATGTCTCTCCAACCCGTTCCCGAAGTTCAAAATCCGTAAACTGAAGGGACACTCCTTCCTTCATTACATTCATGCCAGACAGGTCTACCTTCCAATTTATTGTCCTCAACATATCAGCAAGAATGTATGGTCCCAGACGAGTTGACCCTTCGCATTTCCATGTGTTCCAGTCGGAAAAATGTCCCCATATTGATCAGCCTTAATGTCTACCGCTTCTCCGCTGTTTCTCTACTTCATTATTTCCATCCGCCGTAGAACTTGTTCCAGAAAACTTGCAGCTGTGTGTCCGATTGTTCGAGTTGCACTTCACAACAGCTCTCCCTTCTGCGACTATAAGGGCGTACATTGCTGCATAAGGTCCGAACTGATTTTTGTTGATGTCCTGGAGCCGAATATACTCCGATTCTAAGGTACTCGAAGTGGGTGGTTACAAAGTTTCGCGAATTTGAGTATCAGAGATCTTCTGCAATGTACTGAAGCCACAACTCAATACCATTGGATACGCGCTGCTTTGGGTGTAAGGATTCCAACCGAGAAATCATATGCTCGATATAAGCTAATTTCGCAGCTACAGTATCCAGCTTTGGTGCATTGGATAACGCAGTTCAAATTCCGAATGACCACCAGAGAGTAGTTGTTTCTCGCGAAAATAGGAAGAAAGAGTGTCTCCGTATTTAGAATTCCACGCTGAATTCCCATCTTCTTCCCTTTCTTCCTTTTCTCTCTCAAACAAGCTATTTTGGGTTATGAATCTCAAAATATGGTCTGAATTCGGACATAACAAGAATAACCATTAATTCCTTCTGATTGACCAAACTGCTTAGCGAAATTGACAGGAGAAACATAAAAAGTCTTCATTGAGCATAACTCGAGCTCTTCAAAATAGAATCGTACTCTGAAATGTTGAGGAAGTACCGCTTACTGTCCACGCAAGTGTATAGAACCGCAATATTCGATTTGGTTCGTATTTCTCGGTCTTATTCTTGCAGTCATCAAAGTCATAGTCTATTTCGATCACGTTCTCTGTACTTTTCTTAACGAGTTTCGTCGCCTTGCCCCGCTCCTTTCTTCTGAGAGACCTAGCCATCACAGATGGGACCTTATCCTCGGTTTCAACACTGATATCAACCATCTCATTTCTCCCGAACACCCCTTGACGATTTACTTTCCCTCGCTGAGCTCAACTCTCTCTTCATGCCCCATGGCGATATCCTTCTTCGGATTATTCCTTCGGTTACCGTTCTTGAAAGACCTAATTTATGAGGGCTTCCATCTGGCGTGTTCAGCACTGGATCCCACAGCAGCATTTGAATCACTGCGCCGTTTTTCCACTCGCAACCTTTATTGAGATTACGTATCATAACTTTCCTCAGGATCTCATTTCCTTCTGAATCTGAATCTTCCTCTATGTCCATTGGTATTACGTGCCAGTTTTGACTCAATTTATTGCGCTTCAGTGGCATCGCGAGATATCAGTGAAAGTAGAAGGCTGAGATAAGCGTAAAGAAGGTATAGAACGACAATCAGAAACAGGAAAGATCACGTAGAAGGATGATCCGAAAGGCGTTTCGGAGAATAGGGTTGAGAATAACGGATAAAGAAATTCTTTGTGCACGGAACTAAAGGAATGAAATGTGCGAGGCTTGGATAAATACGATAGTTTGCAACTCTTTGAGTGGCCAAAGGCGCTTGCTTCAGTTTTCGGTGTTATGAGTAGAAATTGAAGCCTCTGAAGGGCGTTTCTGCAAAGAAGTTTCCTGGGGACGGGGAGGAGAAATTAAGCAGCAATAGTGGGAGAGGAAAAATGGTACCGATATATTCCGAGTGAGGACAGTGTGGTGGAGGGATTTTTCTGGACAACTGTTGCTCATGCCTAAAGATCAGTTTACTGCAATGCAGTACAGTCAGAAATGACGGATTGTCAGCCAAAAGGCGGGAAATCCCTCCTTTTCCAGGAATTATATTTACAATTTTCCGTTTTATTGTTGCCTATGTGAGGGCAATAGTCTTATCTGCTTTCGATATAATGGGAAATTGTCGTATGCAAGCAGTGTACTGTACAGCTCCCCACGCGGTCGACCCTGTCATCTCAAGTTCCTTTGATCGGTGTTAACCTAAAAATTACAGTATAGTCCTGCAGTCTGTAACCATACCATATGAAATATTATAGCCATTGTTTCTACTGGTACACTCGTTGTATTTGAGTTCAATGAAGTGTTCTACCCTACAAATAACAACAGTTGCATCCGTACGGAAAGCTATTGGCTACTTCCGAATTGTACAGTAGTGCAATGCTCATCTCAGGCAGTAAACTACTTCCAATTTGAAATAAATATATATTAAGTCTTACTGTACTCTACAGTACAGTAGTCACGAAGAGTTGCAGTCCTGTCCAGATTTCACACTGTGGATTGCACAGTAGTCAATTACAGAGTTACCACTGTCCATCGAGATCAAGTAGTGCGTTATCACAAGCTAGTAACATGAATAGATTTATAAAAAATTAGCCTTTTATTATCGGACCAGGTATTGAGAAGATGGTGACAGGGCAGAATGATCAACACGAAGAAGTATGATTTCGGTCAGCTGAATTTCGTTGTAAATGTATGCAGTACATATTTCAAATTATCTAGGGACACGTTTGACTCCATTACCACTTCTATAAGTATTTCTTAAGTATTAAAAAGACATAAATGCAACCAAACAGAACATTGGGATAGAAGTTTAAATTATGTATGATAGATTTAGTTTAATAAGTTATGTAGACTTACGTTTAAGATGTCCTACCTGATATGGATATACCCTTCGCTATGAAAGCTGTGAAAAACTATGGTCGGGTGAGATTAATCCTCATGCAAAGGAATCCAGCTGCAGCTGTCACACCTAACGGAGTACTTTTACTGCAATTATCACATGTATCCGCTGTGTGTTATGAGTGGCCTTTTCCCAGCCTTCAGAGGGTGCGTTATTGTTTCGTCAACAAAAGCGTAGGCCGATCTCTGTTAATTGCCCGAGAAATAACAAAAGAATCCATTGAAGAAATTAAGTACCCAAACGTCCCCCCTTTTTGTAGATAGACTATACTATACCCAATTTATTTGATGGGAATAATTTCACAATCCGAATTGCCTGTCTGGTTTAGTGTGTCATAAACCGAAGAAGTCAATTAGCAGAGAAATGAAGTAGAGGGTACTATAAATGAATCCCACTACATATGTATGTGGGAAAAAGGTTTCATAACTAGCGTCTGTAACTTGTAAATTATATTTACTGAACTTCAGAAGAAAAAAAATAAACGCCAATTCATTGACATGTAGGAAATAAATTTGAACTGACATTAAATAGCAGACTACTCTATATTAATAAGACCTTCTTTACTGCTTTTATGTGGCGGAATTAGGGCTCTGCTATATATTAATTGATCTAGAGACTATGAATAAAGTACTGAAGGAATGTATATTCCTGGCCCGTTCGATCACTGATACGGAAGTAATGGAACTTTAAGCACTACAAATCGTATATGTACAAAATATCTCTTGATTCATGCAATATTAATGATTTTTCAGTACAATAACAAAATTTGAATTTGGTAGATATCATAATTCATGCAAAGTTAATGTTTTTTGGTACTATAATAACAAATTTTGAATTTGTCAGTACAATAGCAAAATTTGAAAATCTCAGAGGTCCTCAACGTCATGGAATAGGCACTGTTCAGCTACAACAGGATATAATAGTATAATGTAGTGAAAGAGGCCCCATAAAATAAACATACAGCTTGAGCAGTACGTTTTACATTGTTATAATTACGGAGACGCTTTTCTTTACGATCCGTTGCCTATTAAGTGAAGTCGAAATATTTACAATAGGGGCAGTTATTTTATTTAATGACATCGAGAGCCAGCTCTCGGGACCCCTCCCAAGAAGCAGAAGATGAAGGTGACTCTTTTCTACAAAGTGAATCTGGGACAGACATAAATGCGTCAATTGCGGGCTTGTAACGATGAATCAATGGCTTGAAAGAAGTTGCCACATCTTTGCGTCGGAACTTTCAGATGTATTTTCAAGTATACTTCCTCTTCTCGACGAGTATGGAAACTTTCTTCAGATATCAGACCGTATGACGTTGTCAATGCATATTGATTATATGTTTGGAGCGAACCAATCTGAATACGAGTATTTCGGAGAAAAATCATTTTCTACTCATCAAAAAAATTGGGAAGAACAATCCGATGTAGGAAAGAATACTGAAGTTTTGGATGCATGTCAAGAATCTATAGTTTCTGATTCTGACAAAAATCCAAATCATACAGAAGCTCAAGATTCTAGGTCGGATATTTAAATTCCTGGCCCCGAGTGAAGTAAAAAGGCCAACCGAGGCTCTTCTTTTCCAGTAAAATTGAATAAATCCTTACAATGAAAGAAGTTTAGTTACGAGAGGCTGGATGAATATGACTGCAGATGCTCAATTATCGTTGAGGAGGTTTATCAGTGTAGTCTTCAGCAACAGTTCAAAAATAAGTGAAAAAAATAGTTCGTTTGAAACGATTGAATGGCCACTGTAAAACTGTTTCTGAGGTTATTTTGCTGATTCAGGATTTTCAAAAATCCAAAACCGGCTTGTAAACATTAGAATGAAGCATAATCCCATTCAATGATCTCTCATCTAATTTTGTTTAGATACTAGAATGCGTAAAATGTTCTGCAATTCACTCTAGATATAAAGCATTCGGAAGACACACTATCTTTACTACGAACAGATACATCGGGGTGTTTTTAATTTCAACCTGCAGTATGATTCCTATTCAAATAGATTCAGTAAATGAATGTTTCATACAAAGTTTTGAATAAAAATCGTGAACCCAGTTATAGTACGCACAGTAGTTGTTCTTTGCTCTCACTCTCCGCTTCACTTGGCTTTCTCCAACCTTCATCCCGCCACTCTCGGCGCCCGCGCTGCTATGGGCGCGGGCGCCGGACGCTCGTTCCGTCATGCATCTTACAGACGGCTCTTCGTTTACTGGGCTTCCGCTGCAATTCCGATGGCCATGTACTTTTCAAGTGGATTGTCTTCCCGAGCCCCCAGCGCACGTGGGTCCTCGAGCTGGGAATGACGTGTAAGGAGGGCTCTCTACCTGAATCAAGTTCTGCAATGCTCAGAGTACCCTGCCGCACTTAATCCGGCTGTCCTTTTCGACAGCAAGCGAGGGGTCCTAGATCTCGTGGTTCTGCTGGTTGTGTCCGACGACGCAAACCGGGAGCACATGTCTACGTCGTCGCTGCTTTCTGTAAGCATCGCGCTTACACAGGGAGTTTTTCAAGCTACCACCGCCTTGGCCCGCAGGTGTGTCGGTAGTGGAATTTTCTTCCTTCCCTTCTGTTGGCGTGGGCATCGGTTTAGCCGGTGCTGGGTTGAGTCTGTTTGGCAGGCCCACTAAAAATCAAATTAAAGATCTCCATTTCTCCCCCCCCCATTTCTCTCTAGTACTTACATATAAGAAATGATGATAAATACTCTTCACACTATGGGGAAGAACAGCCCTTCTTTTCCATCAAAAACTGACTGAGCTAATGTACTGGATTGCCACACGTCACCAATCAGTAGGAAAGTTACCATAAAATGCTTGACTCCTGATCGATCAATCTAAAAAAACCATACAGCTCAATAAATCAGGCCTTTGCTTGTATAATATTGTTAATATTGTTGTCACTACCATTCTGGGCGTAACAAATATGATTCCTGGATCCTACTTTTCATACCACTTTCGGAGTGTTCCCAAAACCCTCTCCTCGCTGTGTAGGATACATTAAACTATCTCTGAAATTCTCGAATGACAATGTTATTCCAATGGAAATTTATTTTGCTCCCTTAGACCGCTCACCGCGTGTATCGACCGATCAGATGAATACCCCTATGATTGTATTGCAATTTCCAGTAATGATCTCTAAAAATTCTCAAAGCTTACCATAAATAACGTGTCATCAGTGGATTTACATCAGACTGGGTTGCAGTTCAGGTGTCCGTATTGCCAAGCATATCATTTCAATTGTACAATATTAAAAATTTCAGCAAACAGGAAACTGTATGGTATAGTCAGTATAGCCCCCATCACGTTTCTCTCGTTCCCATCTTGTCCTCAAGGAAGGAGAAAAGGCCAAACAATACCAGTTCCTCTGCTAAAAACGTAGTATTGCGCTTCAGCCCATGATCATGGATATGTATGGCTGTATCAGCGACGCTTTCCTGGTAGAGTACAGAAGGGTGCTGAAATTATTTTCCTCAGCGCGGTACATCTCATGCAGCCGATGGTGACTAGCCAATCAAGATTATTTCTCGCCTAATTGTCATGTACAGTATGTTGCGTCTTTTGTTAGCTGGATACTTTTGAGTCATCAATTTTAGTTACTTAGATCTGCCTCTCGGCAAATGTACCTCGAATCAAGAATAGTAATTAAGGTACTACGTATCATACATGATTGCAGTAATTATGGTTGCATATAAATTTCTTTTAGCTGATATGACCAACAAAAGCCGTCTAACTCTCAAGTAGCTCAGCGAGGGGATAAAGCGGCCACTTTCTTACATTAGTCAAGTTATCCACAAAATGACTCGCAATTGCACGCTTCTTACACTTTCCGTCACAATTTTTAAACGATATTAATCATATCTATTTTGGCGCGTCTCGCAGAAGTTTTTTTCCCGGATTCAATTGCAAATCAAATTATTGAAGTATTTAATAATGGAACTCTGAGTAGACAGGTACTGTATATTATGGGGCCGCTGAACAATGGAAATATGTCTACAATTACATCGAAACATACTTTCTTTGTGCTATTACGCTTCCCACAATTAAAATTATAAAACATATTAACCTAATCTCAAGTATCTACGTGCTAGAAAAACTTAGATGATGGAGCTAAAACAAGTTTATCTGCGCTTTTTTGATTATTTCACCAACTTAAGTATACTTAGGCTTATAAACCTATGGGTGGAAGTCAGTATTCAGAATTATTTTTGTTTCATCGAACGAGGTACATTGACACCCGAGCGATCGGAAGCAGTGGAGTTACGGATTTTTTGACGTGACGTTCGTCAACCCGCTTGCGCGCTCCCACAGGAGGGCCCAAAGTTTAATCCGCTCACAACCCTCAATGCGGACGTCTCTGGGAAGCATAGAAGGTATGAGTCTTCTATTTCAACCTCTGTGAGAAGTAAAATCTAGCGTATATGCTATATCTACTCTTGGAGGTATGAACCCGGACGCATATAAGGTGCTGACCGACGTCGCGCGGAATGTGGCCGTTAGGGCGGTGGAGGCATATGGTAATGTCCATGCGGTATTCAATCAGAGGCACGCTGCCACGGCCGTAATTTTCGACACCGTTTGTCTGCTGGGCGGCCTTCAGTCGGCGTTTTGGAGAAATTTAAGAGGTTCTGCTGGTCATCCTGTAGGATATTCCGGGCCAAAACCGACCATATCTGTAGATACTGAACGCATTAAACTTCTTCCTCTTTCAAATATTAAATCGCCCCTCATTTCCGCCCAATGCAGGTTCTGTACCATGCCATCACATTCCGCAGGTAACAACTGGCCACAATTTTCATGCTTAAAAACACCCCAAATTCGCGACCCTCTGAACCATGGTTTGAACAAAAGATTGCAACACTCCCAAACTTATCCACACTTGTAGTAAATCGAAGCAATCTTACTCGACACCATTTCAAATATCTTTATTCGAAACGACTTCGAAAAGAATACTAAATGGAAATTTTGGTTCAATTGTAAATAGAAAGTAGGATCCTACGTAGGGTATACATTGGCGCTTTGAACCAAATGTGGACTGCAGATACCTTGCAGTTACTTCAGGAACATTTCAGTAGTTAGAATGATGTTTTTGTAGAACAGGAATAAAACATAGAGTTCATTATCAGATCACTTAATCCATTGCGTAGGAATTAAATATGTACTTTCTTCTGTAAAGTTGCTTGAAGAGGAGTAACTGAAAGTACCAAATCTAAAGATTATCTAAAAAGCTGTTAATTAAGCATTTTTTACTTCTTTTCAAAGCAAATGATGCCCAATTGCTACCATAATAAATTACTTAATCCATAAAAGAAGAATCCCCCCCATGAAAATATGTATAGTCACAGAAATATTTTTTACCAAATAGCATCTCGGCAGGACCTCTAAAGAATTTTTATCAAGTTTTTGTTATCATTATTAGAGCGAAGCTTTTTGTAATTATACCTTAGACCGCATAGAATCTTGGTTACTCTCCATTAATCGCATTGGCATTAAAGCTTTGTCTATCCTTTTCGCTTCCCTAACAATACTTCACCATTAACGATTTAAGTGCTGTCCTCTTGACCAAAATTGAAACATGTACAATTCATTCCTATATTTTAGTTCAAAAATAGGCTACGCATTATAATTATCGACTTTTCTGTAGCTGTTACGCAGTTGTTGATTATTGTGTTCCATTAACCACATCCCTCTTCCTTTGGAACGAACATCATTTAAATGTCCATTTCATTCATCAAAAAGCCTTTCTAAATAGAATAACTTGATACCTTTCGCTAAATGCACATTTCTAACACAACTTCTGCATACTTAGAAGATATCAATTAAGAGTCAAACATGTCAAATCGATCGGACGTTGAACATTTCAGAAACCATGGACAAAGAAGTGTTAACTGAGATCAATTTCAATCTTAGATCATTATGGGCGCCGATCACTAATTTTTTAATCTACTCTCGGAGGGTGGCACCCGGGCGCCTATAGAGTGCTAACGGACGTCGCGTGGAACGCAGCCGTTAGAGCGATGGAGACATATGGTAAGGTTCGTACGGTACTTACTCAGAAGCACGCTGCCGCGGCCGTAATGTCCAACGCAGCCTGTCTGCTGGAGAGCCTTGAGCCGGCTTCCTAGGGAAATTTTAGAGGTATTACTGGGCACCCTGTAGGATATTTCGGGCCACAACCGACCATATTTTTCAATATTAAATCACCCCACATTTTCCCCTAATTTTTTACTCAGATCAACATCATTTTATCTGGAGCCTCCGATTTTTTTGACAACGTGAAGCTCAATGGATTTTTTCGGTCATTTGGCACTATGTTCTGTAGTAAAATGTACTTGTTAGTATAAATGAACATTTTCTTCAACCCTTGTTATTATTATGTATTTGATTTTCTGTCTTTATTTCGATGGTTCTTGCCCTTTTGAACACACTTCACCGAATTACTAAAGTACTAATTTTTTCTATGACATATTATGTTGATCCTTTTTGAGCTCAAAGTGGCTGCAGCAATTAAATCTGATTTATCTACACATTACATTGTAGTAAAGTGGACCAAAAAATGTTTCAACACCACTCGTGCAATTTCTTCATTGGTTTCTTTTCCATTTGAAGATTAGAAGTCTTTGAATCTTTAGTTTACAAAGTACACTAAGTCTTCAGTTGCTGCCTGTATCGTACTAAGGCATAGCGACATCCTTTTTTGGGGGGGGGCTTGGGGGTAGTAATGCATGAAAATATTGGCGCTATTTACTTTAGGGACGTAATGCATGGGTAGAATCCTACAGACTAGCGGATTGCAGAAAGCAATGGACTTGCTATAGAACTACCTGAATACGGCCAACACGCGCGCTGCTTTGGACATTGTTGCCGCGGCGGCATGACGTTGTGTCAAGAACTATTTGACCTTTCAGTGGGTCTCTATTGCCCCGTAGCGACGTTGCGTGCATCTTCAGCTAGCAGCGCATGAGCTTTCTGGTTCCATTCTCCGAGGGAGGAGATAGGGACAGGAACTAGCCTACTTCTGCTGAAGGCGGGATAACTGAAGTTTCTTTCTCTTCATCGCTTCAATGAAGGAGGGAAATTTTGTTTGTTTCATTATTTGAAAATATTCTCCGATGTGGCCGCGACGTGTGCTAGAGGGACGCTTAAATGAAGTGATGAAGTGAAAAAAACTCGTCTGAATTGGTGTGTACTACATATGCAGTGTAGTATGTTACAGTACACTGTACTGTACAGTTCAGTAAAGATATGTGTTGAACTACAGTACTGATACTGTAGACTTTGTTTAGTACAGTCCTAAATGTGGGCTTTTGTGTACTATTATGCCTACATCTGAGCATTTTTCAACTCAATTGAGTTCAGTTCTCTTCTGTGTCCAGAACAATTACGGTTTATTGTACTTACTTGATGGGACCCAATACTACGCTGTTGATTTTTTAAAATTTTTTGGTACAATATAGTACATACCCTTGTACCGTAGAGTACAGTGCGGGCTACTGTATGATATGCTACAAGAGATTTTAGTCATTAAAGCTGCAAAAGTCTGTTCTTTAAATCCGCAACTACGCGTAGTTTACGTCTTGTGTAGACTTACCGTTTATACGGATGAAACGTCAACAATGGATAGCGAACATGCTGGGCTGGGAAACAACGTCGACGCGTACGCGTACGGCTGTAAAGATAAACTGCCTCATTAAATTGCCACTGGCACTGATAAGCACAGCGTCTGACGCCAATGCGCGGCAGATGCCATCCAATGCCACCCTCTTCCCACCGTTCCACCCTTCTGACTTACAGTCTGACCCTCATGCTCTCTCTGTTGATTTCCTGTCAGTTGGCACGTTGCGTGTACACGTGTTCACGACGGGATGCGATGATCTAGAAAGTGGGTTTTTGGGGGGCAGGTTCTGTCCTACTGCTGTCGCTGTCTGTGAACGTTTTTAAACAGGAACACCCGACTAATAAGGTTTCTGATGACTCGGGAGGAGTCTTAATGCGGACACCCAACCGATATTCCCCTGTAACGGTCTGACCTCCACGGGTCAAGGGGCGGCAACGGCATATGGGGGTGATCAGTCCCCGCCGAAGCCTGGTGAGGGTAGATGTTGGGGTTGCTGCGCTGGGCGCCGCTGAATAGAGAATTTAAGCGGCGAGGGGGCGCCTGGGAAGAGCAGAAACTGTCTGTGGCCGTTGCAAGTCCCAGAACTATGTGCAGACTTGAATTTATTTTTTAGAAACCGATACATTTAGACCTAAAAGAAAACCTGTTTCAACGGTACGATGTAAATCAATGATGTTATCAACCGCGCCTGAGTAGATCTGCACTTTTCTGTATTTCACAGTGTAAAACCGTACAGTTTTCTAGAACGCGATGTAAATGAGTACTTTTTTCGAATTTTTCCACAAAAAAGTTACTTTTACCATACATTGGTGTAACTTTGTTGTAAGTATTTTAACAAAGACAGAGTAACCGTTGGCACAATCTCTGATAGTAATTAGTCTCTGGTAGTGATGAGATGTAAGGCCCAGCTGTCGATTTAGGGCCCACAGGTGCCACTCGGTGCCAATTAACTTGAGAATATTAAAAAAGGTGCACATTTGCCCTAGTTCACTCACTCCAGGAACACATCCTACAGTACTGGTCAAGGATTTTTATCACTTTAATATGTATGTACAACACTTTGAAGTCGCTACAAAATTAGTTTTGAATAGGATGATTAATTTCTGCGTGTTAGGGGGCACGACATATTACTTACGCCGCACTTGTGTACCAAATAGCGTAGCTTAGTTTTTAGTATAAGCGGGTCTTCATACACCCGAAGGACATCCGATGCGCGATGATACAGCTGATGCGTGTTTCTCTATGACCTTAGATGATGTCTCAGAAGGTGATGCTAACGGGTCAAAAGCCATCGGCACAAAATCCATCCTAACCTTGATCTTCTAGACAGGACGGCGCCAGGAATACCAGCCACTTTTGTGGCTGGTTTTCTTTTTTCGCTTGTCTTCTGCATTCGCAACGGTTCGCGCTTTTCGTGCTCCCATTGACATATAGCAGTCCTGGAATGGCGAGGATACGGTGATTTCGTAGGCCACTGGAAGTGGGGGCGGGGTGTTAAATGCGTCGCATAGCGGGTGTACCAGAATATCTGCGGGTTGCGCATTCAGTATGGGGAGTTAGAGAGCGATTTTGAGTGAAAACAGTACTAGAGTTACTCAAGATCGCTCACTTCGAGAATTCGTCACTGTTGTCGTCGCTTTCCGTAAGCACATCGCTGCTTGCACCTGGAGTTTTTCAACCCTCTGATTTCTCAGATTGCCGAAATATCAATGCGGAAATTTTCCTCTGTTTCCTTTGCTGGAGTAGGCATTGGCCAACTTGACCAGGTCAAGATCTTGTCGGGTCGTGTCTGTCTAGCAAGGCCAATGAAATCTTCAAAGAAGGTCCCGTTTCCCCCTGTAACGAGAGCGAGAGAGGATGAAGAGCAAGGGCAAAGAGCAAGCACCCAGGGGGATCCTCCTGCTGAGTGCCTCCGGCGATACAGACGTACCTGTTTATCAGGTAAAACGGGCACATGTCTATACTGTAAGTTTCTTCTGACACATACATAAATATATCAGAATCCACGCTAGCCCTCAAAAAATCCTGTCTTTCCAGGCGTATGCGAGGCAATATAGCGAAACCTCCTGCTTTTACTAATTAGACCCCCTGGCACTGGGGTGGAAAGGAGCTGGGTTCGCTACGACTCTAATGGAAATTATGAAAATGTACCCAATATATGATCTTCAGTATGGTCTATCCCCTTCGCAGAAGGCTGATATCTTTCTCCATGTATTGGATGGAGCTGCAAGGAATTTTTCTTTGACAACTGCTGTCACTATATGCCATTCAACACAGCTGCTAAAATCATGTTGACCAAGTTTTTTCAGCGATGCTCGACAGTTGCAAGTAAGATTGACATTGAAAACGCTACGATTGAGAAGCTTTATGGAAGAGAGGAAAATATCGGATATTTTTGAAGGTCTGATGAAGATGGTTGACTTAATGAATGAGCTGTTGACACATTGACCCGCAAACTTCCGCTCTGATTCTAATAAGATTACGTACCTTAGTAAGGAAGTTACGGAGTTCCAGAATTGGTCGAGCATTCCGATACGAAAAATTACATCGTAGTCGTATTCATCCAAAAAGTCCGTAACGAATCTTCACGAATGCATCCAAACCCTGCGTCAGATCTGCCTTCTTACTGTGGAAGCTGAACGGACTACAGATACAAGTATTGTGTAACAAGATGATATTGAGACTACTATGATACGGTACGGAAGAGAAACCCGTTCTTACAGAGGTAAGGGCCGTGAGTATCGCTTAAGTAGACGATCTAGCCGTCCGAAAGGTTACTTATTGAAGCCATTCGAGGAAGACCGACGCAAGAATATTTGCATCTATTGGTATTCCTTGGAGTACTTGTCACGAGTGCTCGCCCGAAGACGTAGAGAAGCTCTCGAGGAACCGTTTGCAGTATGGTGTTTCATCTGTTCATATAATCGTATATTTTATCAAGGCTGAGAAACTGACGTCCAAGGACTCTGATAATACTTCTGATGACACTAGGAATCACGCAGAAGAGCACGAATTGGACTTTTATTCCTATTTCATGCACCCATTCTCCAAGAGTGATCTTATTGAAAAGATTAAATAAGACTTCATTCGGACACATATAGAGTCTTCCATGGAGTCCGGCCACGGATGCGCTGCCAGTTTGATACAGGATTTTCGGATAGGTGACCTGAGCATCTAAAGGGGAAAATGTTTACTGGAAATAAGTGCAATAGAAGACACAAAAGGAAGATAACGGAGAGTTGAATGAAGTCATGATTAATGACGTCTATGTACAACAGATGAACTCTGAAATAAGGTACAGATGCCCAATAGGCTTTCTTTGCGATACCGGAGCCCCCAAATCATTCAAAAGGTAAAAAGGAACTGAATATTATTTGCAAAGCTCTAATTATATAATATAGGAAGATACTTCCGCCAAGGAAAGTATTTCTCTTTGCTTACTTCACATACGATTCTATTGGTCGAGAAGTAATCTCATTGCATACGCGCAGCGGAATAATGCACATGTACATTGAGCTGTATATTGTGGACGCAGATATCACTGTGTTGTTGGGTTTTGAAGTACTGGAAAAGAAGTCCCTGACGCCATGCATGTTCTCTAACCGGGTAGTGAAGCGAGCTTGGAACGGTGGTACCATCTACCTGGACGAGTGGTACATGCCGATGGTTCGCTCAGCAAAAAACCATTTTTACGCTGAAATTCATTTGTGTACTGATATCAGTTTCAGAAAGCCATATTTTTCTAAGTTACGGTGACAGTTACTCCATCCGAGTGTACGTAAATTGTTCAAAATGATCAAACGTTCGAGCCCAGAACGTGCTACCCACACAAATTGAAGACACTGCAGGACCTTTCTAAGATATTTGATCCGTAGCAGCGTAAAAAGTACGCCCCGGAACGGCTCAGGATTATACGCGGCGCCGAAAAAGTACATTTCAATAAAAAATTAATTCTCGATATCATGTACCTCGATGGTGATCCAGTTCTGCACAATATGGATGAAGGCAACAAGTTCATTGCAGCCCCAATTTTACTAATCATTTCTACCGATACGATATTTGAAACACTTGTGAAGTGCTAAGCCTCGGTGTACACAGGTCTGCTAAATAAGATCCGTACTGACCAAGGATCGCAACTTTGTGATTGCCTCATTCATATTGCGAAGCTAGCAGAAGTGGAAGTTGGCCAAACTGGTATTGAAGCCCATTACGGTCTAAGCTTAAGCAATAGGTATCATGAACCACCAAGAGCTAAGTTTAGGAAGACCTTAGCATCAAAGCCAACCGTCGGTAAGAAACTAGCACTTTCTTGTGTAGTCAAGGCCGCACACTCAAGTTACCACAATTCTCAACGAGATCGGAGCCACGACTGACAAGAACCACACTCCACGAGCGAGTAGTGACCGCAAGCATTACCCGAGAGGAGATATAGCTTCAAATGGCGAATATCCAGGTCAAGCTTATTCAAAGAACGCCTTAAATAAATCTCGTTGAACGAAGTGTAGACATGACCTATCTTTAATTTGTGTACCACGGGTCATAGTCTACGACGAAGCCGTTCTAGTTAACCAGCCATGGTGCAGCAGATTAAAACTGAATAACCATCCTTTCCACTGAAATATACCTGTCCGCCAGTCCAACTGCTAATCTCACTTCTGATTTTGAAATTAAAATAAGACCTGCATTAATTACGGCAACCCTAGACTTTCTGAGCAGAAACCAATCTGGAAAACTCCGAGAAATTATTAGAAAACCGCAATGCTTATCAGATTCTAAATCTTATCTTTCATTGCTTGTGACTTAATTTCATCCCAACTCCACATTCGAACAGAACTTTTTCACACATCATGCAAGAATTATGGAGTAAAACACAATTTTCAAAGATTTATTGAAATCATGACGCATATTACACATGAATCTTAACATATGGCTGAATGCATCAGTTTCTAGCTTTCTAAATGCAATTGCCGTAATTTCACTCTGTCTAATTTTTTCCAGCTCCAAAAGGAGATGCTTTGGTAGCAAAAAACGAGGGTTCAAAGACCTCGTTGATAGTAAATCAATAAATGTACTAGACCTGTTCACAGTCCGGCAACGGTCCAGTATGATAAATCATACTCATGCACAGACCGAACGGGAAACCTAAACGAGTACCGTGAGGCCGGACCTCCGTGTTTTCGTACAGCGGCGGAACGGACGGCGTGTAATGAAATAATGAAAGGACCGAGTTGACCAATTCAATCGCAACTGAGCACCAGACTGAAGAGCACAGTGCGTAGAATAGACCGAGCGCTGATTTTAGCAGCACCTCTGGACCGAGCCGTGATTATAACAGCGCCCGCAGACCGGACCGATAACGTTTACCAATGTTAACATGAGTTCTCGGTCCGGGGGTAACTTACCAGAGCTTTTAGAGCGTGTTTACAGTGTTTACACCACGAGATTCACGTACTTTTACACCGCCATGAGTCAGCGAGGCAGTTTTATCCCCTAAAATCTGGACCTCTTTGCACCAAGAATGACCCAATGGGTATTCTAAGAACATTTGACACAAACAACAAGTAAAAACAATCTTATTCACTCGGTAAGGGATGATTCGCGAATTCCTTATGTAAACAGGACGTACTGTATGAATGGCTGTACGCCCTGCATTGCCGTAATGCGAGCAAAAATGGCCGCAGCGACGCTGGACCAAATAAACGAACTCAGACGTTGGCGGAGGTGGTGGAGGATTGCGGCTGGGGTGGAATCGGTGCGGTACGAGATACTTGGCGTGGTCTTCCAGAACTTTTGCTGTGCGAGTGGAGAATGCGCCGAGTGTGTCAAAGGCGAGAGGAACAAAGATCCAGCCGAGGTTCGGAAGCGGGTCGGAGGGTTCCAAGCGAAAAGCAGACCGGATTTGACGTGCGTGGGCAGAAAGTTTCGCAGCGTCCGCTATGTTGGCGACAGCGCCAATGCCGAGGGTAGCGCAACGGTGCATCGCGAGTCGATATGGGCTGCGAACAGTGACGTCATAGGGTGGGGAGGGATGGATGGTGCTGGGCGGGGTGTTGGGGGTTGTACGAAAATATCAGCGGGACGGAGGTTTGTACCCGGGACTAACAAGGGAGCTTCCAGTTGTGAATTAGACCGGCTGCACGAAAAACATGACGGGCGAGCATGTTGCGGAAGTTGTTATGCATCTGCGTCAGACCATAGCGGGTGCTGCATGTGACCGCGTGCTCACCTTGTGGGTCCATTTCGGATTGAAATTGAGTGCAGCGTAGCGGGCCAGGGTTGTCGAGTACTGGAACATCTATGCGTCTGTGGGGCATGATGGACATAGTTGGGAGGAGATGTGAGAGGTGGGAAGTGGGGTGGTGAGGAATGAACTCCTGGGAGAGGAGAGATTTGTAGTAAGCTCGGCGAGAATGAGGCAGCGTCATTGTCTGCAGCGTCTGGCTTCCCAGAGGCGGTGTTCGCAGTAGCTGTCGGTTGCCGCTTGCTGCACCTGAAATAAAAGTGTGATGTATTGGTTCAGGTCGCTGCAGCATTGCGAAAGGCTCGAAGGGTCCAAATTCCGACTCTAGGGTCGTTAATTCTTGCTCGGGAGGGCGCATGCGGAGAGTAGGAAGGAAAGGACGACAAGGAGGGGGCGCCTGGAAGAGCGGACTAAATAACGTTACTGGGTGTATTGAACTGTCGTTCCACACCTCGTTACTTCCGTATGTATCAACCCCGCATGATTTCTCATGTTCATCGAGAGCAGACCCGTTTCAATAACCCCTCCTTGCAGCAGTCCAGGGTTTTGGTGTTTGCGGAGCTTGGGTTGAACCAAGGTCCGCAATTTGCGGTTCCGTATTTACGGAACTTGGGTTGAACCCAAGTTCCGCAAATACCAGGACCTTCTTTAGTCGGAGTCTATGGAGTTCATCCCCAGAAGGATATACTGTTTTGGTGCTCTCTCCCGGGTTCCAAGAAAGACGTAGTGTAGATCGGAGGGTTCGCTGCCCGCCAGAGAGGTACTTCGGCTTCTATTACACAGAACCTGAAAGCCCAACTAGTTTAAAGGGACAAGAGAAAACGGCAAGAGAGAGAAGGAAGAAGAGTGGGCAAGAAGAGAGAGTGGGCAAGAAGAGAGAAGGCCAACTAGGTGTTCTCTCTTCTTGCCCGTTTTCTCTCGTCCCTTTTCTCCGCGCTTCCCTTACTGCACCCCACGTCCATAATGCCCTCCCCAAGCCTCTGCAGTTCCTGTCCATCTCTGCTGTTATTGCCCGTGACCGCCTCTCCCAAGCTTCCCGAAAGGATTACCAACACGCTGGCACCGACGCCATTCTGGACTATCACTATTCCATGATCCTCCCAACCAATCCTCTCTGACCTCTTCCCGTCACACTCTGAAACGTCTTTCGTCATTTCCTCTCCGTCCGCCTCCGCCGATTACTGCTCTTCCGCTCAGCCATTTGGAATCCGCTCTCAACCGGAGGTCTGGCGCACCATCATCGCCCTTCGATTGGAAAATACTATTTTTCTGGGACTGAACACTGCTCTTTTTGTTCAACCGCCCGTTTCCGCTCCGCTGCAATCCTTGACGTCTCCGGACCATGCCTCAGTATTTCCTTGCGCTGAGGGCTCCACTCGGCGGCACAATATGCTCCGTGACCGCTTCTACTCTATTCTTACCAATCATTCCTTTGGACTACGCGCTGTCCGGGAATGGGAATTCCCGCAGGACTCGTGCAAACCTCCTGAGAGCCGTCAAGGACTTTACTCGACCTTTGGTCACCTTTGTAGCGACTTGTTCTGTACTGTACTTCTATTGATGGTTACCGGCGTGTACCCTTATCAAGGTACAGAATGTTTGACATTGGAGGCGGGTGCGATGAGGATGACGAGGAAAGGAACCAGTCCCATGTTGAACGGCACACGCTATTACTGACCCTCCCCTCCCTCGTCCTACAACGGACGGCGATTGCTATCACTCGTTGCAAGTTGCACCGGCATTCGCCGACGTAGTTCTCAGAACTACAGGCTGTTATTTACCTAATCGTCCAGTAAAGGTCACCATCTCTCTCTCGCAGAATGGAAGCATTTAACAATGGTTGTTTATTTGATTCAGCGCCTCGGCCAACCTTACGTCAAGAACCTATACCAAGACCGCAAAAGAATGGATGAGGATATCGATTCGTCTATCAAACCACCCTCCTTGGTGTAACAAGTGCACGGCTTCAGAGAAAGTCGATTCACTTGCCACAGACGTCGCCTGAATTGAAAGAACGCTTCGAGCGAGTTCTGCCACGAGCGGGAAGCGGGAGTGGTTGGACTTCCACCATTCAAAACATGAATGTGGCGGTCTCCCATGCTGTTGCAGATATAAAACGAGTGATTTCATCTTCGGCCTCACCCAACGGGCCTCTCTTCTTGTTTCAAAACCAGACTTCATAAAGATGCCTGTCCCACTGTAGAGCTTCCCTTACATTACATGCCGTAGATTGCTCAATGGCCGTCCGTGTTTCGCGGACTATTAGATGGACTACAAGTCAGAGCTTGACGCAACACGTGCTCATCCTCTAGAATTTCATTCTCCAAGCGTGGGTCTAGAATATTGGCTAGTCGAGCGAACGAGAGTTGACGACATCGGCATATCGTTGCACTTCCAAGCATTAGCGCAGAGACCCGTTGCAGAGCAGCACCAACCTCCCTGCTAGAGGATTCACACTGCTGCAAAAGAGTTTAAACGCCATAACACTTAAGCTGTAGGTGACGTTATGCCGGGCAGAGGAAGATTCCGTGACTGTGGCAGCTAGCGAGAGAAACTCGCAAATTTTGAACGCACGCTCCCAGTCGTCGTCCCGAACGACATTCTGCGCAAGCTCGGGAACGCGGTACATGACAGCGTTCAAAACTTTCTTGCCTTATACGCCCCCTTATCATTTCAAAAGTTGAAGACCAACGTGTCTCGCAATCCAAAGAAGGCAGGGATGCTCCTGATTCCCAATTTCAATCTTCACCCGATCAAACAATTATCGGCGCTTTGTTGAGGACCTGATACTTGCAATGGCCAACCGTATCAGTTTCACTTCGTCGTGGACTTCTGACAGGCACTCTTTGACCGCCAAGTTTACCACATGTGCAAGGAAACGTACGTGAATTAAGTGAGGGCTGTCCTCACTTGGCGAAGTGCGCAGCCGGTCTCGCAACATGGCCATTCCAGAGACCATGTCACTGGCATTGTCAGTGGTCACAGCATAAACCTTATGCCGAATATTCCACCTATCGAAAATTTCTTCCATCATAGTGGCAAAAGCGTCGCCAGTGTGTGGCGTTGGAAAGTGCTCAAACGCCAAGCACAAAGAGCGTAACCGCCATTGTGTCAATATAATGGCCTGTTACACATATATCCCCTCATTACCACAGATGACCATGCATCCGCAGTCACCGCTATCGTTGATTTGCACGTGTGAAGCTGTTCCTTGACCAGAACGGAAAGGCTTGCTTTCTCAGAGACCACTCGGCGTTGTACGGTGGCTCTCGAAAAGACTGACACCTCGCTGTTAATGCTGTGAATCAAGTTCTTAAATTCAGGACTTTCGACCACAGAAAAGGATTGTCCGCTCATGACAATCCATTTAATGAGCTTTTTAGAGAACTTTTTGTTGCGCTCGTCATCAGGGCTCACCGTTGAGTTTGACAGCTCGCCGGTTGTGCAAAACGTCATTTGAGGTTTGTGCAGCCAGGAACCCATGAACTTTGGCATGCCGGTTAGCGTAGTCGTCGATGAGTTTACACTGAACATTTGCTGCATATGACAACTTTGTTTGTTATCATGGTTCCCTCGGTGTGTTTGGCGAAATAGTCCCATACTCCACTTGTTTGTTTTCTTCTCTTGGAGGCCTGGGAGGTGCATTGGTTGTTGTTCTCATCGAAAGATCTATCAGTCGATCTGGATGGATGTGGTTGCTCATTGTCGAGAGGGCAAGCGGGAATTGAGAAATGGGAAGAATCGGAGATCGGTGAGTCCAACGCAGCATGCCTTATGGCAGGCCTACAGCCTGTATTTTAGGGAATCTGGTACATACAGTAGTGTATCGGGATCTGGAAAATCTAAGTTTCATAGCCAATACCAGCGTACTCCAGGGAACAGCCGATCTGACTTTCCAGACAGTAAATGAACCAAAATTCCCCCCTGCTCCTGTCGAGTATTACTCAAGCCTTGCTGGCGGAGTCCGCACTGCTGGAATAGAGTCTCTATTGCTGCAGCAGGTTGATTGCCTGTTAATATGAGCTTATGGTATAGAATCGGACCGATTGTAGTGATTGGGACCGGACCGTTTTATTGGCGAAGTTCTGGGACCGGACGATGTCCATTGGACTTGATTTGAACCGGACGCTTCGCGCCCGGCATTGTATTTAGACTGGACCGCTAGATGTGCCCATCACCTGTGACCGGACCACATAGTTAGAAAATGGGTGCGAGACTGAGTTTTGAAATGGTGAATACGTATCGGACCAACGGTCTGCTGACCGTGAACAGGTCTAAAATGTACTCTACGGTCCGCGATTCATGTATCCAATTGTCGGCAATATGCTCTATTTGTTCTGGACGTCATTTTCATACAAATTACTGTTCACTATCACGGATTCACCTAAGATTTTATCAGCAGCAGCAGCTTTTTCTCCGTCCTGTCTTCGCAGATTCAGAAATGAAACTCCCATAAAGAGATGTCACCGAAGGAGATTTTCGGGTATAAAAAATACAGAAGCGAATCCAAACTCGGTTGTAAGATTCATAAAACGTTCATTACTATATCGCATATCTGCGGTAACAATATAGCTAGTCAAGCCCTTCTCCCCTCTACTGAACAGTAAATTCATTAGGAGCTTTTGGGCAGAACCTATTTGAAATTCACAAGGAAGCCGAAATCAGAAGGCGATAATTACGCGACCAAGAGTGTCCGCAATAGCATTTGTATAAAAATCTTCTCTGCCCGCTTTTCCGTAACTGAACATCTTCATCGTATCTTTTGGTTTCCTTAGCCCCGAAAAGGTCATTTTCAAGCGGCTCTAGCAGATACAATGCCGTAAAAGATACCTTTTTGGTTTCCCGAAAAGTAGGAACTTCAAACTCAGAAAGTTTGGCCTCAAATCACGATGAGAAACCAAATCTGACGTTCTACCAATTACTTTACCATTGCAAAAGTACGCTAAGACATTTTCAGCGATACAAATAACTCTGTGTGGCGAAGAAGCTGCATGATCTCTTTGACGCAGTGTTTGAATTTTTTTTCCAACGCTCAGGCCAGTGTAATGTCACAAGAAAAGAGCTGCAACTTAAAGATACATATATGGAAGATTCAATACCTCATAAAGCCAGTCGTCAGAGTGCTACGAACGGCGGAGGAAAGATGATCGAAGCGTGTGTTATTGTCATTATATGCGTCAACTCATCTGGTCAGCCAGTAAAAGGCAACGTTTGCATAATTTCCGCTCACTAGAAACCAAATAGAGAAAGGAATGCGTAGTATCTACCTTGGTCAAATTTGGATAGAAACGAAGTAAAGAAAATGAAATCAACCTGCATTGATATTAAACAGATTGTTTCCTCTAGACCTTACATCAAATGAGCACAGAGAATGAAAAAAATTGTTTTCTGACAACAAGTTCCATTCAATTTGAACGATGGGTCCTGATAAATATGGAAATAAGGCACCGTATCTGCTGAGGTCTCTGGTTGAAAACGAGAGCTGTGAAATGGTGAAGAATGCTTAGCGTCATGGTATTTGTGGAGTTTATTGGCCGAATAAACGTTTTTATTGAAAATTTTGAGCTATAGCAATTAGCGGTGTACATTTTAGAAATTACGAAAAATTCTTAGTTTAGCTTTCACTGGTACGAATTCATTTAATTTAGAAAAAGTTGCATAAAAATCTAAAATTTCCTGCAAAGTAAAATTTCAATTCAATGTTCAATTTTACTGCAAATCATTATTGAAGGTTACTCACGTATACGAAACAGCTATAGAGCGGTTATTGGTAATATAGACTTTGAGGTAGATTTTTGTGCCTTAGAACTATTTTTCATCTTTAAGATCAAATAACTACAGAATGAACTTATGTATACTTTGAACGAAAACTTCGCATCTTCAATATTGCTTTAAAAAGAGAGGATTCTTGTCTACTGAAGTTATATGAACTTTTCCAGATGTTCAAGATTTGGATTAAGCTCAGGGATGCTTGCGGGATAGTATATGAAATTGAGTTTAATGAGATGAATCAGTATCCTGAGACGTTACATCTATTGACTGTAAGGTTTTTTGCTGAAATTATTGTCTATTAGAATTGCCTTACGATGCAAAGGAAGATGGTAGAATAAAAAACGGCTCGCTTATACCGCAGCTAGCTTTCAAATTTGCAACTGAAACCTATATATCCTAATTTATTTCTTCTTTAATTTTTATTTATAGTTATAGTAAGCCCTACTCAAATTTGAAGAC
This sequence comes from Kappaphycus alvarezii, assembly GCA_002205965.3. NCBI lineage: Eukaryota > Rhodophyta > Florideophyceae > Gigartinales > Solieriaceae > Kappaphycus > Kappaphycus alvarezii. The sequence goes on along the minus strand of NADL03000675.1, from coordinate 358,985 downwards.
TCAAAAGAAACTTTGCTCTTCCTGAGAATCATGTCTGAAATAAGAAAAGTTGTCTAGACAGTTAATTCTGATTTCTTCACCTGAACGAAAAACAACGCTATAGTGTTTCATCTTATATCGTTCTCTGGACCTGCGGAATTGTACATTCAGTGTCCTCTTCTGTGTTAAATTTTAGTTCAGCCTTTCTACACTCCTATTTTGGCTCTGTAAAGGGAACATGCTGTACAATGATAATTTTGAGCACAATTTTAGCTTTGTAGATTCCAATAGCGCTTACCTGGCTCTATTATACTGTCTGAATCAATTTTTGCTTGACCATGTTTCGTTTTATACTATATCGGCTCTTATGCCATATTCAAGTATATAGGCCCCTCTAGGAATATTTGGATAGCTTCTCTCCTTCAAGGTGACGTGAAATTTAGTAGAAAAAAAATTTATATTGTGCTAAAATAATAATTTAGTGGCCCTACAGGGCTTATTTTTTCTTGAGATCCATGCTGCTACATTAATGTTTTATATGTCCTTCTTTTTATGGTTTTATTGGTTTCATCTGGGGCCCTCTGCTTAATATTTTCTTGTTCCTACGTAGATTTTTAAAGTAAAATAACCTGTAATCAAAGAGAACCAATGCATATACAATACCTTATATGAGCTTGGAGAAAAAGTAACCATTTTTGTCTATTTTCCGTTGATTTTAGTATTTTTCCGTTCTTATTATTTTTATACTATTTTCGAGCTTTCGTAAAATAAAATTAAAGCTATGGCTACAATTGAGTACAAAATGATCTAAGAAACTCATTTAGTGTCAATAATAAGAAGAATTTAGAGTTATAATAAAGGTTTACTTGAACTCTAATGTCATTTTCCTTTGAGGTATTATGATTTTGTTTTAAATTTTTTCATTCTTATAAATGAATGCCATAATTTTGAGGTCTATTTTAAAACTGTATACAATTAAGTTTGAGACTCAATGAGGTCAATAAAATTAGCGTCTGCTTAAAATTCTTTTTCAATTTTTTTGCATGTATATTTCAAAATTGATCATAGTTAAATGGTGTTCTGACAAAGGTAAAAATATTTTCCGAAGATGTAGAAGTTTATACCCTTTAAATAAATTTTAGAAACAGCAATTAACACAATATGAATAAAGATAATGACTAGAGTATGAAGATGACGACCTTTAGATGTTAGAAAAGATTATAGCACGTTGAGATAATAAAGGCACTGTTTGAGTTGCAGTACGGCTCAAAAACTTTAGAATTTTTAAAATTATCGATTTGTGTAATTTATATTACAATGCCCCAGCGTTTTGTACATGTTTGATCTTAGCATTTCACATTTAGATAATTCCTCAGTTCAAAAGCTAAAACTTTATCTTAATTTGAATCTGGAAAAACGGAAAATATTACAATTTAATTTATGTCAATAGAAATGTAATTTCTATTTTCAATAATTTTTTCACTTCCTAATCCAGTTTTCTTCAGTATCGCAATCGGAATGTAGAAAAGTTCAAGTTCAAAACTAAGTCCTTCTACAAATTACTTCAAGAAAATATGCGCGGGTCGATTCGCTGTGATACTGTACAAGCAGCTGTTTTATTAATCGTTTGAAATTGCTCTGACCACTTACTTGCGATTGCGGAGAAATTCAAAAATATGACAGCATGGAATCACTGGAATAACATGCATATATTTGAAAGAAATTAAAATAGCATATAATGGGAAATAATGAAGTTTTAAAAGATGAGCTCTAACCGACTGTAAAAAATGTTCGAAAAGAGCATTTTAATTTTATTCACTCACGAATATTGATAAATTAAGGTAAATATCCTGAGTTCGAAAATAATAATTAGAACTTGGCATTGATACTTCAATTATAATATTTAATATAATATTAGTGAATATGATATATCTCAGGGAATATGACTTGGAGCTGTAGAATAATACAATGATATAACTTAGAAACTAATTCGATCAAAAACGTTTCATGCTGATTGTGAGTAAACTTACATAATTATACGCTGTTCTTATTTTTTATTACCATACTCAAAGTATTGAACGCAAAATGCAATGCGTTCACATTTGCTATTTTATTGACCTCCAAGCGACGATTCTTTATATTTATCAGCGTTCAATCAAATATTTTTACATCTCGTTCTTTTCAAATTGTGCAAGTATCTGACTCTACTTTTGGCGACTACTTAATTTAGCGATTTTCCTGTCACGTTTAATGGGTCAAACCAAGCACCATATGCTTTAAAATTGATTTTGTCTCTATTTTTCTTTCTACTCACACCGGAGCTCAAATTCATGGAGAAATAATTGTGAAAGTTCGTATTGATTCTGGGGGCCTACTTGAATCTTGCGCAGCAATTATAATGTTTCCGATTTTACATTTCTTGTACACTTACTTTAATGTATTTTAAGTCCAAATATATGATTTAATACCTGCTTTCGGAGACAGCTTTTTATCTTATTAGCAGATCAATATGAGTTTAAATCATTAAAGTTCAGCTGATGTGAGTAAGAAAGTCGGCAATACTCGTTGAAAATACTTTGAATGAGTAAAAATGCGGGATTTAAGAGCTCCAGACTTCAGATTTGTTTCAAATAATTCAAGGAGAACTTTTCTATCAATAATATAGGGATAGAAGTCGTTTAGAATTTTGACAGCAGGTCAAAGATATTAAAAAGGAAAATTTGCACAGAAAAATGCTTCAAAGACTTGATAAATTCTTCCTACATCGTATCAAAGACGACAATAACCATCCTTCTCGCTGAAGGATGATGTTTTATACATACAATGATATTTTAAAAATCAAATAAAATCGATTTTAGTATATCGATTTACATATATATGTAATTGCAACTCCATGATCTAATTCATTGTAACCGATTTACAGATGGAGAGGCTTTCGTTAACAGCTAATAAGTAGCTAATAAGCTTGGAAATAGCAAGATTTCTGGGATAAATAATTGTTGTATCTGTAATGACATGAATTGGAGCCCTCTATATGGGGTTTTAAGCGCACAAGAGCAGATCTAGGTAGAACTGCAATTGAAAATTTTGGTGAATTTGGCTGGATTAAGCCGGCCGCTCCAAACCAGGGCTTATATAGCCACAAAATAAAGGAAAATGCAGTCTAACAGTAGCGAATGCAAAGGTTTCCCATGAAACAGCCCTGACGGTATCTTAAATAGCGTTTTCAGAATTGTCGTCGGCATGAATGACATATTATGACAATAAGTAAGGCGTACATTGGTCCTGGAGGCATGGATAGCAAGGGACCTTTTGATTTGTAAAGCAATTATATAATATCCCAGTGCGCAACTCGCCCATAACTATTCCAAGTGTACCAATGGGGTCAAATGATGTGTTCAGAACTGTAGGGAGAAGTGTAATGACAGCAAAATGCCTAGTAGCCCTGGATAAGAGGTTACCAGTGGTTTGAATCTACAGTACAGTAGATGCAGTAAATTCGTGCAAAGCTGTAAGGCCTGTGAAGTGAAATAAAACCCTCTAGGTCATTATATTGAATAAAGTAGATCCGTGAGAGAGAATTATAGCCTAAAGTAACTATTTAAGTAGAGAGTTTACGCTGCGGAAATTTTTGTAGAAAATGTGTAAAAGCGTAATCCACGTTGCACGGTTGTAACAGTTGCACGAAATGTGTGCGGGAAAGAGAGAAGGGGCTTCGTACAATCGCCGGTTTACACGAAAAATATTTCTTACAAACTAGCTCCAACGGCATCACTCACTAACGGCCTTGCCCTCTAACCCTCCAACACTCTAACGCGCCAACCTTACCCGCTCACCCACGCCCCAAATCCCTAACAATTCAATGCCATCACACTGCAACTCACGCCCTTACCAAATAGCGCCCTCACCCCGGCAGCGCACTCAACGGGCGACGCCCTACCTCGCCACCGCCCGCCCTCACCTGCTACCGCAACTAACAGCTCTGTAAGGCCACCGCCCACTCTCGATGACCACCGCCCACTTTCGACGGTTGCCGCATGCCCTCACCCGTCATTGCACGCCCTCGCCCGTCACCGCACACACCCGACAGCACCCTCCCTCCCGCAAGTTACAATAGGCTTGCGTACTAGTGCCACCATCACGGTCACCGATACAGTTACAGTAGCACCTTACCTCCTAGTCAGGCCTTCCGCGAACACACACCCCGAACCCGACACAATGTCTTTCCTTCTGCCCCCACGTCGCCTCCACAGGTGAAAGTGAAGCGCTCTCGCCTCTCTGATACGTACGACCTTTTCCTCTTTTTCTGTGTACTTCACGTTAACGCACATATTAACAGGTGGGGTATTATTGAAAAGTATGGAGAAAAGTAGTTGCTTCTTGATGACCTCATAATGGAAACTGATTAGAAGAACGTAGCGACGCGGACAGAAAAGGATGTACGGACCCAGAACGAAAAAATGTTGGTAGTGGCGCGGGAGGCAATTCGGGTATGGCACTGAAGTGTGGTGGTGGAGTGGAGACCAGTGAGGATGGATGCAGCCCGAGCTCGATTGTATCTAGTAGGAAGCGAGTCCGTCATGCTGATGTAGGGCAAGGTGGTGATGAGCTTTCAGCTCTTTTTCTCGCAGAAGCGGAGGAAAGGAGAATAGTGGAGCAGAAGAAGCTTGCTCTAGATGAGCAGCATATTGTCTCGGAGTATATATCGGCTCTGGACTGCAAAAACGTATGCCGCCAAGTAGATACCAAATAGCCTTTTGAATGCCAAAAGTTCCATACCAGCTCCAAAATGATTTCATTTAGATGATAATACCTAATACCCAACACCGTTTCCAGTTCATACTATTTGAATACGGGGAAAAGGCGAGGGATTGGTATACAGCACGATGTTATAGGATCACAGCGATACCGATTCCGAACTGTCCTGCCAGTAACCCAACCGATCGCGTCGCTTATACGCCCAACATCACGCTTTCTGAAGCGAGAGCTCGTTAATGCTTGCTCATCGGAATTTAATTTGAGAAACATGGACTTTGATGTTTGCATCATCGATAGACGTGAGTCGTGCTATCCGCAAGAGGCATATGGACATATTTTCCGGTTCCTCTGTTTCCAGTGCCATGCGAAAATTGAGTGCGCTTCAACGCCTTCTAGGAAGCGCTCGACCGGTGCGGCAATCACTTTGTCGTGTGCAGTTCCACGCATTGATCAGCATTGGTGATCACTGCTTGAAACTGCAATGCGGTATTCTACGAAGCTCATCCTTAGATCGTACTTATAGATTCCGAAATATTTGAATGCGTAAGTAGTGCGTGGAGATTTTCTATGCCAAGAAATTTGTTTTAACTCGACAACCTGGAACATGATTGTAAAGAGAGCTTTAAAAAGGCAAAACTGGTGCCTTTCCGCGAAACAAAGGTAAATTATTGTGATAGATGCAGCTCCGGGCCGCTTCTAAGATGCAGCTCTGAGCTATTAGGGCCCTTATCGCCCCACTAAACCAAAAACTGCCCAAAAGCATCGCAAAATTTCTGAGTCTAATCACCTCCGTCTTCTTCTCACTGCTGCGAAAGAGGGAAAAAGTGCGAGATAGCCCAGAAATCAGGTGAAATTATCCGTTACTTTCAGATGCGTGCAGCAGCTTTTATCCGAATCACACAACTTGCATTACGAACGCATGAAAGGGGCACCATACATGCCGAATTGTCACAAAATTGCGTGTTTCTCATTCGTAGAAATTCATCTAACTTGGGACATGTGTCAACGGAAATTTGTAATATTCAGCGTTAAAAAATTTTTCTGAACGACGCGGATGGTTCGCGAGGTTTTTGGCATGATATCAGGAAGGAGAAGAAAATATTTTCTCGGCACCGGATGGTGGGTGGATCATTCATGCTATGGGGGTATGTATTAACTCAGACTCGCAAATATATTTGTTGATAGTGGCCGGATGAATTCCGAAATGTATTGAAATGTGTAAGAGAAAGAATCAAAGCCATTTGTCTCTGTTAATTGAGGGTAAGATTTGATTTACCAGCAAGGCAATGCTGCTGGGCATAACTCACAGCACACAATGAAATGGATGGAACACAATGATTCTCAATTTTCCCTTAGCCCGTTAAAAGTCTGGACCAAGATATCATTGATGACCTCTGGGGGATTCTTGAGCGGCGCATTAATGGAGGTTTAAGCAGTTTGGGTCTTTACAACAGCTTCGCATTGCCGTCGATGAGGCATTGGACTCTATAGACATAGGGACTGCCAAAAGTCTGTACAACTCTGCCTGTATGCGCTTGATTGCAGTTGTAGAGGCAAATGATGGGCCAACAAAGTATTTGAATCAGTAAAGGAATGTTTGCAGTTCATCTTAACTTAAATATAGTACTTTTATGATATCTTATTTATCGTACTTATTGTCTTTCGCTTCAGAATGTCCAAATTGTGGGAAGCCATTAAGGTATTTGGAGTAATTTGTGTGCAAAGTATATTCATTTACTTTGCCTCTTAGTCAGGTACCTCAATAAATGCTCATCTATTACATTATTGCCCATGCGATAATTTGGTTAGGTGCTCTCTAGTTTCATCGAGAAAAATATGCATTTTTAATGATTCCAGAAGCAAAAAATACTAACACCAGCCCTTCTAAATTAATCTTTAATCTTGCAAACAGTACTATGCTGCTGCTTCAGGTAGCACAAAAAAATTTAGGAGCAGATTTAGTGCGTTGAAAAAATTGAAAACTATTTTTTCTTGATTATACGTTATTCAAGTACTCTATATCTTGTAAATATCACTGTAAATCACAAAAAGAATCAAAAACGTTTCTTAAACAATAGAAAATACCATATAGGAAGAGCTTATTAACTCGAAGGACCTCATTAAGTGTGGTTTTTTTCCAGGTAAGTAACTTGTTTTTCAATTATCGCACATCTTCAACAGCAATCTAATACGGAAATTCCCAGCGATAATTGCTTAATATTAAATCAAAACCTAATCGGTTCGGAAATATTCAGTAAAGGCTGGAATTTATCTCTGAAGATGCTAGAGAAGAAATTAGCGACAGGCAGAATTACTGCTATGAGTGCATTGTCGTTACTTTTGAGTAAACTTTAAATTTAAATCTGTTCTGCGACAAAAATATCGTTAATAATATCCATAAATGCTAATGATTGTTTTAAAACCTTTCCCGTTGCCACAAAATGAATTAGTTACTAATAATTTACGCAATTTGGGACTTCTTCTGTTTCAAATAAATTCATTTCGAGTAGCGTCCGTTCACTGTAATTGTAAAATCAGTAAAAAGCCATCTTTCTTTTTTTTCATATCAAACTTACAGTTTGTAATCGCAGTAACTTAAATGGTTAGGTGTGTGTTGCTCATTATCCCTACTGGCGGAAGCTTTTCGAAATTTTTGCCTATCGCTCTGGGCCCACGAAAACCTTTAAATCATCGACAACTACAGCAAATATAGGAACAAGAATAACATAGAAACTCTTTAAATTTACTAGCCTCTTTCGAAATTAGCTACCACTTGGAATCAAGGTAATACAGTACCACCACAAAAAAAACCATTCTATCAACTGAAAAATGTTTTATTGATATAAAATAATTCAGTGACTAAGAAAATTAAATTTTGAGTTAAAGCAATGGAGATTAGATGGATTTTCAAAAATAAAAGACTTCTTGAGAATTTTTTACTTTTTAATCTCTTGAAAAAAATTTAATCTAAAAAGAGGAACTATTTGTTTCTCATGCGACAAGATTCAATTTTCAAACTCAGAAGCAATTTAAGAGTATCCATGTATTTTCTTGTTGATTTTATTCTAAGGAAGGGTAAAGTTTCAGACCTTTTAAAACCTAACCATGATTTTATGTTCCCTAGAACTGCTTTCGATGGTCTTCTTTTTCAGCATTGAGTTTTTAGGTTAAAAAGTGCTTAGCATCCCAAGATACCACTGCAATAAACTGGCTGCCGAAGTTGAAGAAACTATATCCGTGTTTTTTGTGAAAAATTAATGCAAGATGTTCTTTCAATATTTTAAACTAAGTTAAGGGTATTTTTGAAACCAATACTCTCATTCACAGCAAACTACAAAAATGAATAATCTCAATAATAACATATATTTCAAATAAATCTACTAAGAATTTCTGACAATTTTTTTGGGTGTTACCGAATTGGAATAGCATTTCTCACGATATAGGCGAGTCAATATGTTTGAAGAAATGTCTAGAATACCGATGCACCTTGTTAGAATTACAATGGAACAAGGAACTGTGAAATACTTAGTGAAACTTCTAGCTCGGATTCCCTTTGAGAAAGCTGCAAAACCACATGAGAAACGTCTCTACAGATTAGTCAATTGAAGGACTCAGAGCTGTTGACATTGAATTTCCACAAGTTGGAAAAAGATTGCGAATCTGCATCTTTATCGACTCCGGTTACAACACCAATCCAGTTCTCTCAAATAAATAGGTATTTTGATATTTCTACTTGAACAAACGAAGAGAATTCATTTTTGTTCAATTGAACTCATCTAAATGTTAAAGAGTAACACGCAATATCCTGGCAAGAGAAATGCATCCTTTTTGCCAACGCTATGATTACAGCTACGGTTTGAAGTATCTACTGCTGCAAATAGGGAAGGAAATATAGCTATTCATCCGTACCGATTCGATATATGTATTTACTATCACCAAATCAAAACGTCTAAGCGAAATAATGAACGACAGCGCAGATATTCACCGAGCCTATCGTGAGGACAAGATGATGAACAGTGCTTTAATTAGTTCCAAAAACAATATTGCCGAAGTATATGACTCGGGAGAATGGCAACTAATCGCTTAAAAATGCACTTGTTATTTCTTATTTGCAGTTTACGATCGAGCAGTGGATCGTAAAGGATCAGATTCTCAAATTTAACGAGTCGAATTGAGATCCAATCGATAGTTTGCTTTATCTAGCTACTATGGGTTACTTAGGGGATATCAGCTCCTCCTAAGAAAAGGAGTGAGTGATAGTTTAATTTTAATTACATCCCGCCACGACTGCTAGGGTCAATCAAAATATGACTATTATTTATGTATTTATTTCAGGCTCACATTCTGTGACTCAGGGTGTGCGTGAGTTTGTGGGATTTCTGAACAAACAACCAATACAGCCTGCCCCAAGCAAGAAGTAGTTTAAAGAAAGAATGGAACCCAAAGTCATAGAATAAACGGAGGTAATGTTATGGGCTTACTAGGCTAGCCGTCGTCACTATATACCTCCCCGACACTTTCCGCCCACTCGAAAACTCTCAGACGGCGTCATTCATATCTCTCCAAGATCCACCCCGTTCCAAACCCACGATAGACTCGCGAAACACAACCCGAGGACGCCGAGCTTCCATCCACGCCGTTGCAACGTTCTCCTCGCTTACACAAGAACTACTCCGACTTTCCAGGATCACCGCAGAAGGCCCATCCCCGCCGAATAATGTTGACCACACAAACAACCTCCCAACCATAGACCCTATTCACATTGCAAAAATCGCGAGGCTCGACAGATCTAACAATAAACCTAGCTACTCTTCATGAGCGGAGCAGCAGCAACATCCATCGGAGCACGGGAACTCGTCAGTGACCCCCCGCCACCGACAGACCGGAATCCCTCACCAGACAGGACGATGTAATGCTCAGTGCCCTGATTGAATAAATCTCCGCAGATCGCTGCTTTAGTCATTCAATCCGACGCTGTGCTCACACTGCACAAACTCATCAACGCTGTCTACCCAATTTCGACACCACAAAAACAGTAGATCGCAAGTATCTCAAATACCAAGCCGAGAACATAACGTTTACAGCAGACATAGATATAACCATATTAGCCATCAAACACGAAGCAGTCTGGTCTAGAATGATCGCAGCCAAATGCCCAAACATAGCAGACCCCAGCCCCACAGTAGACTTCATGATCGCCGGACTTCGCTACAACCCCGTTACTGCACCGATTTTTATGTACAGAACATGCTCGCCAGAAAGTTGGCAGACGCGAAAGTTTTCATCCACAAGTACAACGAGTTTCAGACTTCCAACACACAGAACGCACCCGGAAGCAGCTCCAGATAGGTCCTCACACCCGCGACAGACCTCACCAACACCACACTCACCGAACTTCTCGAGCAGGTACGCGCACTCTTTCAAGATAGCAGACCTCCCCGTCGTCGATAAACACTGTGTCAACACCATATAGCCCTGGGATTTTCCAACCCGCGCCACACTGATAAGCAATTCCGTGAGCACAACCACCCATTCCATCGCAAAGTTAAAGCCGTCACCAAAGAGGTCAACATAGACTATGCAGAGCTGGCGCAGGAACTACACACGCTTATCCAACCGAGAACCGTGTTTGGCCCGGAGACCAAACCCCACCATCTGACATTAAGTTATTTCTAGACTGCGCAGAAAATCTCACCCTCACCAACTCCCTCTCCACTCAAATAAACCACCTCTCCCATCCTGTCCCCACCGCCACAGCCACTAATGACAGAACTGTCTGCACAAACCATGGCGCATTCACACTTACGACTCTGAAGAATAAGACCGTTCGACTTCCGGCCTTGGACAACCCAGAACTGACGCACAACCTGGTCCCGTCAGATTCCTAGCATAGCTCCATGGATCAGGCTCTTCACCGACGAGTTAGTGATTGTCCTGAGCCCCACGCCAGTCGGCCTCCGGACACCAGCCAAGTCGCCATGGAACCATAGCACCCAAGCATACTTGCTACAGATTCAACAAACTAACGCTCACAAGTCAGCTCGAACAGCTATTACACCACATATGGCACTCCTTCAAACCAAAATATGAACCACACTGTACACTAAAACGCCACAAAAGTTCCACACCACCACGCCCTGCATCAGCCCGCATCAACCACATCAACACAACGCAATCCCATCTACCCTCATCACATCCCTCAAGAAACCACTCCGCTACGTACTAAAACCCCACGAATACCCTCCAAGCCAAACATCAAACTACAGATCTATGTAAAAAATGGCATTTATACTCAAGCACACAGCACTTACGATACAAACAATGGCCAAACATAACACCCCACTACTCCTACCTCCATACCGCAAACAGCCGCCACCACTCATCACGTATCACCAGTGTCGCAACGCCAAATTAACCCAAGATCCACAAACCCAACCGCAAACACTACGCTGTAAGCGCCTATACAAGCTCGGACATGATGTTCCATCAATTCTAAATAAAAACACAAAACCCAAAATTTCCTCACATTAATCTATGAGGATTGCCGCTTCCTAAACGCCTAGTTCCCCAAACAAGAGAAAAGTGTCCTAGTTCACCCACATATGCATGGAAATCATCCATACAAACCAAGACATACCCTCCACACTGTGCAAGGAGACAGTAGCAAAGAATTCACATCCACCGACCTGCTCAATCTCTACCACCACCAAGACACCACAGTCAAACCTCGCAACCCGTACTAACCACAAGAAAACAGCTGCGCGGAGCGCACCAACATCAGAATACTCAACGCAACGCGCGCGGCCCTACAAAGAGCGAACCCACCACCTGAGTTCTGAGGAGAAAAGCTCCAAGATGCAGCGTACAAGTAAAACTTTATCCACAATTCCATCACTGGATAAGCCCCTGCCAAAGTGTGGTACTACGCTCCACACGCCAACAACAACTGTTCACATTCGGTTAATGGGTCTATATCCTTATATCAAACCCCCAAAGAAAGCTGAACCACCGCGAAAGACCGTCAGTTACATGTGCCTAATAGACGGCTCCACTATCCAGCCTGGAACCCTTAGACAAAAAAATACATCAATGCACGCGCCTTCGACTTCCAATCATACCAAAAGGCCACTGGACCTTCTCGAACCACGACTACCGCACTCCCAATAATCCCCATCCGATTGTCCGACGTCCCCCAAAAAGCCCAAGTCCGCCTCTACAACGACATAGCATAATGGGTAGTGGCCCATGATAAAGAGCCGGACCCACTCGAAAACAGCATACCTTACGCTGAATCCAAAGCCACCTCGTCTCCCGCTCCGCCTAAGTCACCGCCCAAAAAGTGAATTTCAATTAAAAACATGGAAAGTCCCTCGACGTCGGAAGGAAATCCCACTGCTCTGTCAAGGGCGACAAAATGCGACCACATATACACTACGGGGCGTCCAAAAAGTCCTCATAGATGACCGGGAAAACTACAACACGCCTCCTATGACCCTTGCAACCCATCATCAGTGGCATATTGGTCATTTCGACATCTCCGCGGCATCCTGCACGAATCCTACCAGCGGGACCAGCCCGTCTACATCCAGGAAGAGCTCAGATTTAATGGCTCTTAGCGATGACTAGGGAAAAAATTGACTTTTCTTACACAACTTTTACGGCACCACCATACCCGCACACGCCTTCTACAAAGGTCTGGTAAAAAATATCACCAACCACGGAGACCGCCACAACCAGGCGAACCCTTGCCTGTTCCCAAAAAACTGTAACGGCGGCCCCATTCTTATAGCGGTCAGAATGAACAACTTGTTACCCACTTTCCCTTCCAGACATGCCATCAAACTTCGTTACAAAGAGCCCAGATTCAAGTACAACATAATCAATCTACATCACCGCACTACTTGCCTCAACTGGCACGTTAACATCGCCCAGAACAGGGACATACATATATCCCACCCTCACATCATTCACATCATCTTGCAGAAAACCAGCACAAATCAGAGAAACCCGCTTTCAAACCAGTTCTAGAACACATCAACTATGAATGACGCGCTCCCAGTATTTTAGCTCCCTCCGAAACTCAAGACTCAATAATTAAGCATCTATGGTGGCCTAAAGCTACTTGACAGACAATACAAAGCCCAAGATGCAGTTTGCCGTGAAAAAATGACTGAAGTCATACATCAGATCACAAAGCCCAACCAAGACGTAATCAAATGGTTAATAAAGTATCCCAAGGCCACGCCTTGGGATACTTTAATCACACTTGACCTCAAAAAAGAAGAGGACTTGAGCACCAGTGACCCTCTGCAGATCGTACAAGACATTATGTACATCGTCGCATAAGATTCACCCACCGACGGAATCCGCCGACTTCTGCAAATGATGAGGAATTTATATGTATGTACACGCAAACACGATAACCCAGTTGCAGTATACGCTCGTAGATTCCAAAGCCTCGCATTAGAGCACCTCAATCACTGCGACGCCAGTGCAACAGAACAGAACAGCCAAAAATTCGCGATGCTCCTGTTGGAAAATGCCAGGATACTATCATTGGTCTACAGCACCGTGGTAACACAAATTTTAGCAACGATAGCCGCAAATTATAGCCAAGACGACAAGAATGTCTATCTCATCTCGAAGGGCACCCTAGAAGCTATGCTCTCAAAAGCAGAGAACATTAAAACAATGTATAAAGATGAGAAGACTGATGATGCGACACTACCGCTTACGGAGACGAAGGCCATGAAGAACACGATTACTGTTGCCATCCAGTCAAACCACCGTCATAAAAAGGAAGACAGAGCATCCTTCCGTGTTACTCTTGACAACCCTGTCGAGGTACTCTCAATTATTAAGGTAGATGATTGTGTAAGCGCCAATGCTACTAAACCCAAGTTATCATACGGGAGTATGATGGGATAGCGCATTTATGAGGATATAAACAATGGAAAAGGACGTATATTCCATCGCAATACTTGCTGTAAAGTTCTGATTCCTAATTAGGAAGGCCCGAAAGCAAACTCAAAATGACGTGCGTGCGGTGAACCGAACTACTGGTGTAAGGACCCCGAATGCATATACAACATCGTTAAGTGCATTATAGAAGGCACAGATATTGAGTAGTCAGTTATTGAGAAGAAATTCACAGAGACTCAGGCACTCCTCAAAAGTGCTAACAATACCAATTCCAAGGTATCAATAGGAGACATCGTTGAATTTATCGGTAAAAGCAAAGCTGATGGCAGGAAGGACAAAGAAACTAGTTCATATTTTCGGTAAAGGGATTTGATGAGCTCCTGTCTGATCTCAATCCCATCCTAGACGAAGGAGCACCCACAACCACAGGCGATATTGCCGAAGAGACTACAATATGCGACGTGCTATGCATACCGCTAGTCCTCGACCTACCACGAGAGCGTTACATGCATGGATGACGGAGCCAATGCCTCGATCCGCAACCGATAGTGCGTTCATGGACGCTAAACATTCTCGATACCGCAGACAAACCTACCTAGTGTACTTTTGACCTAATACGGGAAGTTCCCCGCTACTCCTCGGCATGGAGGTTAGGGCATACTGAAACACAATCAATCTATGCCGCCAACCATAAATACATTTGTATGGGAAGACCCACCGACAAAGGCGGCCTTTTCTACACGTACATAGTGCCAAATGACAAATGAAGAAGATTAGATATCGCACCACACCCGTCTTGCAAGATACGTACTCTACTAAGGACTGTACAGACAACCGCTAAACGTGCACAGGTAGTCTTCCGTAAGAAGATCTACCGCTACACACATGCTTCGAAGGAAGACATGAGATCCATCTGTAAGGATGCTAGCATAGAGAACGCTTCGGTTGAAGACGCCATTGAACGGGTCGTCGACGCCTGTGAGATTTGTACCAGGACTGGCCAGCCATCGTCATCCCGCAAAGTATCCCTTACCCACGTCAATGATGCATTTAACCAGGAACTAAAAATTGACTTTTACTTTTCCATTGGTCAAAAGATGTATATCATACTCAACATTACAGACAATGGTACAGGGTATTCCGAACTTGCTATCTCACCCGACCGTTCCATGGGCACTATTATCATGTTAGTCGACACGCTCTGGATGACAAACACAGTGCACCAACAGCAATTACCACCGACGACGAATACAATAGTCAACCCCTCCGTAATTTCTTGGCTGCACACAATATCAAGTTTAATCCGCGCCCTTGGCGGCGTCACAATAAGTTCGGATTGGTCGAACGCAAAAACCAAACAATAAAGTGAATCCTAAGCAAGATTACGAAGGAAACCGGCGAGGCCAACCGTAAAACACGTATCCCTCGTATTGCTTTCCTTCCAAATGTGTTCTCTGGAAGCTGTATCTTCAACTCATTCGAACTTGCGCGTGGTTACCGTCCCTCGATTTTCGGAATCCCGTGAAATTTTGTTACGCTAGAATTATTTGACGCGACAAAGAACAAGTTGCAATCCACAAGATCCAACGCCCGCTCAGTTCACATGCATCTATTTTCACTGGACCCGCTATGTTTAAGCCAGATGATCCTGTATGGATATTCTATGGCTCCACAAAGCAAAACGAGAAGGACGAATTGGTGCGCGCTACCCTTATACGGGCAGAGGAGCACGCTCTCCTTGTTCGACTTTCAAGACGCGGACCACCCATGCGCGTAGCATGTGAAGACGTGTTTTTTGCCCATCGCGACCCTCTCACGGAGAGCTACTATCATGCACCCTCGAAGAGGAGCTGTACAACACGTCACTGCCCGCAAATGACACTGTACAATTAGCTACGAGCCCTGCAGGTTTTAATACCCAAATTCCTGCACCAGAACGCCCTAACACTTCAGCCATGATGACAGCACCCAAGCTACCGCCTGCAAACATATGCAACGCTCGCCCGCCTCCTGATGACAAATCCTCGCCTGCGACAACACTCCGCCCCGAATTACTACACCACCTGTCGTCTGGGGACGCGCCAAAAAGTTCGCACCCCGCCCTCCTCGAAACCCCTGCTCCCATTTGTCCCGATGGGGGCCCCAGAGACATTTGATCCTATGCAGAAATAGAAACTCATGCAACCCCCAGCACGGAAAGCACACTTATCCGTGATAGAAACTCTGAACTACAAGCTAGCCACGACGTTATCGGATCGTGACAAGTGACATAAAGTCACCTTAACTTTGCAGCGCCCTGGATCCTCAACGAAGCACTCAAGCAGGGACACTAATCCAATTGGGCAGATGCATATATGGAAGTTTCCGATAAATAGGTGCAACTTAAAGCGAATGTGATAAGTTCCCACGTGGAAACAAAGTTAAAACGGATGAGCTAGGGTCAAGTGTAATGAAAGCGCGAATCGTTCCTCACAGGAATCATGATACAGAAAAGGATGAGGTGAGGAAAGACTCATCCAGTGCGCCACTCTTTGTTGTAAGATTATTGCTATCCCTTGCAACCTTTCTTGGATTTAGAATCGCTACTGCAGACATAAAAGGAGCTTTCCTCCAAAGCGGTTCAATTACAAGGGATATACATGTCAGGCCACCAAGAGAATTGAAAGGTACTCGTGGCATACTGTGGAAGCTTTTGAGACTACCGTACGGCATCGCGGACGCCAGTTGCCTATGGGAAAAAGTTGTAGAAGAGTGTATGACCACAGAAGGAGGCCTGAGACGTTTACTAGGAATCTCGCAACTATTTATCAGGCGAGCAGATGA
Organism: Kappaphycus alvarezii; assembly: GCA_002205965.3. Lineage (NCBI taxonomy): Eukaryota > Rhodophyta > Florideophyceae > Gigartinales > Solieriaceae > Kappaphycus > Kappaphycus alvarezii. Next base: position 342,503 of record NADL03000675.1, on the reverse strand, counting down.
CGGTAGCTTACGGATGATCGTCGCAAAAGTAACTGACTATTTCTTGCTAGAAGGCGCTGTAGAAGACATGCAAAACTTTAGAGATCGGCTGGCGAAACGTTTACTCGTCGGCAAAGTGATCCTTGATCAGAAGCTGCACTTCGATGGATGCGAGATAGAGAAACTACCTGATGGAAGTATCCGCATGTCGATGATTAGATATATAGAAAGGCTAAAACCTATAACCATGTCACGCATAAAGCGCAAACAACGCAACGATAAGGCCACAGAAGTTGAACCTAAGCAATATCGTTCATTGGCGTGCTCCCTGATGTATCTCGGCAACGGCGTACTTGCAGTGCAATGCCATGCCAGGGAGCCTTACCGGCGGTATCACTAATTTTGGCACTATAATTCGACGAGTTTTACCGGCATTAACTTTCATTGACACCTACTGTCAGCTATTGAAGCTGTAAGGACATTTGCCCAACTCGGGTCAACCGGTCCGCTCCTAAGGGGTCCAATATTTTATAAGGCCCTGCTCTCCTATTCGGCCAAGTGTCAAGATATTTATTCACTAGCGTCGAGCTTACTACTGCCCGTAGGGCCTGACACGAACGAAGTTCACTGTAGTGTCCTTTTAGTGCAGTTTCTAGTTGTAGACTAACTACTGTTTATACCTACCACTCGGGCCCAAGACCCCCACTAAAGAAAGCCACCTCGGTATCGGCTCTGGACTTGTTCCCAACTTTCGCTTCGTCGACTAACCCTCGTCCTCAGCGACTTTGGCCATTGCAGTTCTATCCGCCCGAGGGATCCCCCTTTTTTTCCTTTTTTTTTGGCTTAGCCACGTCTAACCTGACCGGTCAAGGTAGAATTATCCGCCTTTGGTGCCCCGGTAACCGTCGTCTACACATAAGTAGGCTAGGTTACACAGTAACATCGGGTCACTACTCTCTCCTACGGAGAAACTAAGCTGAACCACCCTCGTGACGAGGAGTGCTAAGGACCTTACCTCAGTGAGACGTCACGAGTCTCTCGTCCCAAGGACTCGCTCCTCTTGTCCTAAGGACTCCTTCGTTCCCAAGGGACACGGTCTGGCCTTACAACCCGGAGGGCCATTACCCGGCTCAGCCGCCTGAGGGAACATTCCAACTCTACAACACCCCAGAGCCGCCCTCACCGGTCGCTTTCTGAGGCACAGCAGAACAATCAGATTAAAGGAAAAGAGGGAACTCAAACGCCCTGTGGGTCTTTGTGCGTGTCTTCTCGTGTGTCGTTGCCCAAGGCATTTCCGTTAAACGGCTTCACCACACGTTCGCCCCCCATTTCACTACAGTACTACTGCAAGCTTCATATGTTACTTAAATTTTACAGCAAATGATATCTAAAGTCACAGTTGAGCAACTAGTGACTGCTAACAAAATTTTGTCTGACAAAATTGCTCTAAACCCCTATGTTACGTTCAGGTGTCCGCCTCGCTCCGAGAGGATCATAGAAGTTCTGATCTCGACGATTACAGACGCATCTTTCTGCCAATGTCTGCTAGCGGATATGGACAGAGTGGCATACTAGCCGGTCTGCGCATGATTCCCAAATATGGGCTCAAAAGTTTCCATTCCATCGATTGGTGTGGCCAAAAGCAACGCCGAGTTAGCTATTCACCATACGGAGCAGAGGTGTTAGTATGTGCAGATGGTGACGATCGAGGATACTATTTCAAGGAGGCACTGCTGTCACTATTCCCTGACTCGAAGACGCGCAATGAACTGTCGACGGATTCAAGATGTCTCTATGATGCTACTACTACCTTGCACGAAGGACTTGATCATCGTCTTAGAACGACAGTCCAGCGAATTCGAAACAGTTTTGATTGTAGAGAACTTTATGTTATGCGATGGATACCCGGCAATAAACATCCAATTGACGCGCTCAAAAAAGGAATATACAACGTCAAGGCTACTGAATGAGTTAATATCTGAAGACGTCATGTGTATTGACCTTAAGTCTTGTTACGCTCTCGATAGCGAAAATGAAAAATAAGCTAGCCAAGGTACAGCGCGTGGTGAAGCAAGTCCGCACTCGTGGTTCTTGTGCGACTAGAGGGGATGTTAAACACATGAATGACGGTATGAAAAAGACAGGATCATAGCATCTCGACACATTGACACATACACATAAATGCTTATGTAAGAATGAAAGATCAATCCAAATGGATGAATACAGAGTTATAGGCACGCAACTGTATTGAAGATAGGGAGAGTCAACGTCCGTATGGATGGACATAAATAGCGGTCGCTGTCCCGGGCGAAAGGGGAGAAGAAGAGGAAAAACAGGCACCAACTGCATCACGAAGGAGCTCGGAATGAATCAATTCTAAGGATAAAAGCTATCTTGGAAAGTACATTTCGAGAACATATCCTAATTCCTTGTGCTCTATCTTCGTCTTCGTAAAGTAGCGCCTCATCCAATACTCCTGACACCTAACCATTACACAACAACAAATGGCTAGTGTCTATCGGACCGTTGTCCTCATATGAGGACAACAACAACAGCACTTTTTTTCAATACAAATTTTTTCTACCTCAGCGCATTTCTTGTCCCTCCGCATTAGTTCATGAGTGCAGATGGCCGATCAAAACAAAAATTTCAAGATTTTTGACCTCGGTGAAGGCTACAGTAGTTTACCCTCACTCGCTTCCGCTCTTCGCAAGAAGTTGTGAAAACGGCTTCATTTTGGAAGGAAATATAGTTCGTATCATCGTGGGGGGTTTTAGAAACGAAGGAGCATGTACAGTAAGAATTACTGTACTGTAACTTAACTGTGGAGAAAAGAATCGCGCCAACCAGTAATCGTTGTATCTCTTACCGTCTTCCAGCTGTTTCTTCGAAGTCAGATACCATAACTTTTCCTTGCTATGGTATCCTATACTGGGCCTGCTCTATTACGTTTAGAAGGGGCAACAACTGGCAAGCACCCGTTGGTATCTATTCAGTGGCTCGCAAATGTTGTTTTGAAGCAGTACAAAGTCGGACCTATCCAGTCCATGCACCACTGGGCCGGCCCTACCTATCGTACACAAAAGACACTCGATAGGCAACAGTTGTTGCCTATCCTACCGGCCCCAGCTAGCTCCGAATGCTAATCATAGCTCGGAACTATTTAGTGTATACTACACTGGGCCGGCTCTACTCAACATAGGCGCACGACTGCTGATAACCAAGAGTCGTTGTCCATCCTACCGGCCCCCGACTCTTACGCTGAAGGTCAAATCCATGACTCGGACCTATCCGCAGTACCGCATACTGGGCCAACTCTGGTTACACATATTTTTTCTGCAATACCCGATTGCATATTACGTAGTCATAGCTTGACTAAGCTTTTGTGGAAGGGTTGTTTACAAATTATTATTTAAGATAGCTATCTCTGCTAGACTAGCCATCCTCTCAAAATCATCGACCAACTCATCAACCAAACCTCAACTAATCAACAAATCAAAAAGTGTCAGACGTAAATACGTTCTACCCATATCAACAAAAAAACCTTTATTGCAGTAAAAATTTCGGGCATCCAAAACATTTACCTTTCCAAAATGTAACGGAAACTTTCCTCATATGAGGAAAAAGTGTGCCTCATATCCCTAATTCCAGTAATGTTCACTATAGTGAAGATGACTAAAATTTTCAGAATTACAGTTTCCGCTCTTATGTTCACTATACTGAACACAAGAACCGTTTCGGGGACCAAGTTTGGAGTGGATCCTCATTCGCACGAGCAATAGGATTTAACATCTCAGAGACGTTACATGATTCGGTGTGTTTCTGTAACGTCCTCGACTTTCCAGATCCGAAATTAGATGAAAATGGCACCAGGGCTTTGCTGTACGTTACGTAGATATCCACAATGTAATCATCTTCGCTCCTTCATCCAACAAATACAAGGAATTAGAGAGAATCACGAGATGTCAGCAGTGGATTATTCTGGGAAGGAGTGACTGCAGTTCAATTATGTTAGAGAAGGAATTCGCCGATACCATCTTACACAACCGTGCTCGTTTGCTCTGCTCCGTGGCCGTTTCTAACATTAAAGTTCAGTGTAATGTTAAAACATGCCTCCTCAAGGTGCGGTTTTGTCGTCTTGTTGATGGGTAGCATTCTAAGACAACTAATGGAGTGGCTGAATGAAAGTATACGACTTAACAACATCCAGCAGCAATCTGTCAACTTGTCAGACATGTACCGCTACGTCGCCATTCTTCTGTTCTCACACACCACGGGATTTAGCTATGAGAAGGCCATAACTGTTTTACGGCAGTCCGGAAGTACCCCACCTCTCTCGAACGAATGCGATTCCTCTCGAACAATATTCTGGCTTACTCGCCAAGGGCAGAGGAGACGACGGCAGTATTCAATGGAATGCGCAACGAGATCAGACGCGGTATCTTTCAGAGTTTGAGGCACTTGCATTCAGGGACACCCGTAAATTTTTTTCACTCCAATGCATTTGACAGCTACACTCGATGATGATCTATTTGGGACAAGGGCCGCGGACAATCAAGTGAAGATGCTCAGCGCAAGAAAAACCGTGAAGGACATTCTGCCGATACTCTGGCCGATGCTTTATTCAGAATAGTACTGGCGGTGCGATTTAGAAGACGCGGGGAGCCCCAAACAGAATCCGTTCGAAAGCTGATTAATTCCCTCCTGGACGGTCGTGGAGAAGAATCGTTTAATGGATGTCTTGTAACAGCAGATAGGGGCTACGGAAAGCAAGGATTCATGGAGATAATGATGGAACATGGGTTGGGGTCTGTGTTTGTTATGCCCGATCATATTCTTGGCTGCCATCCTTTCGTCGGAAGATCATTCTTAAATCCACTACGTGAGGATCTACAGGAAGCAGAAATTGAGCGCTGTGCGTCTAACGCCCTAACCAAAGGGACGCTCCGGCATTCCAACCTGTATCTGCACAGTCTGATCGCAACGCTTCGCCTGCTGTGGAAAGTAATGTGGTTACAAGTAATGAGACCACCGAGATCGAAGGAGGCTCTCGTTTCGGTGGACCAACTGAACCTGAAGTCGCAAATCGGTTGAATTAGATCGAAGGAAGGAATTTGTGATTAACGACGACGCTGCATTGGGACCTGGGTTTTTTTTCGCCAGCAAATCAACCGGCTCCGTATCTCGACGGGTTGGGCAGAGCAAAGCAACTGCAATTGCTGTACGTGAAAGAGGTGATGCAAAGTTTTGCAAAGTTTTGCGGTTTATGTACACCGTCCCACAGCAACTGAACTCAATTTTGAACACCTGGATAGCGGTACCTCGATCGGATTTTAGGCTAGACCGGACACTTTTCAGCGGTGTCCTTGGGAAAGAGGATACTCTTCATTGCTTCAGAGAAAAGGCTGAGGAGCTGATTGCTGGCCATTGTAATGTTCTCACTCTTGGTCAGCGCTGTGCTGATTGGTTCGTTCTAAGACAGTTCCGAATCACAGGAAAAATGCGGGGCTCCTGTTAATGTCAACTGAAGCCGTAAGAAACGTTCTAGGTGTTACAAGGACGGGTACTGCGCAACAAATGTATGAAAGAGTGGTTTGATCTACTGTATCAGGGTTGGTTTAGCTCGAAGGTCTCAACAGAAGAGATGATGAGAGGGACTTTGAATGAGAAGGCTGTACTGAGCGCGTTGAATTCTATGGCCTTTGTAAAGGCCGTGTTTGAGATTAATGGTTTCGTTAAAGGTGCAACGTACTTAGCATGCTCTCCCGATGCCGTGGCGTTCCTGGATGCTGCTGCTTTTGAGAGATGGATTTTCCGTTGGAGCCAGGTGCAGTCACCACTGTTGGAGATGAGGCGGTGGTATTGGCTGCCGTAGAAATTAAGACCAAAGTAGCGGCTTCAACTGTTGGAGAGGTCATACATCTTGCCACTCCTGACCTGATTAGGTGTGAGGTAGGGGATGATACTTTTAAGCGTTATGTCTTTACTGAGCACATGGGTCAGATCGTGCAGCAGTTTTTTTCTTGGCTTAAATAATGCACTTACGTGCTAGCTACTGAGACGGGAATAATATACACAGTACTAGTCAGGTGCACCACCCAGTCTATGAACATTTGTAAGGACAGTCTTACAAAGTTGGCCGTGCCATAGTGCAATGGGCGCACATTCAAGACGCTCATTTCCCTCTTTTGTGAGAGCTGATCACAAAGAAGTGCTGATGACGCGACATAAGTTTTGGAAAGTTCATCCCAAGAGCTTTTGAGCTATGCTGCATCCCCACAACTACAGGAGCACGTCTAAGACGGAGGAAGTTGGGAGGAAATAACTGACAACACGGAAGTTAAGAGGCTTGTCAGTTCTGCACATTCTAGGAAACGAAATCGGTTGGCCTTCTTCAATTGGCAGATTGAGTGTCGTTTCTTCTTTGCTTGCGTGGTCACATGCCCAAGCAAGGAGCTCTAGGCCACTGTGCTTTGTGTGGCCAACACAAGCAAGGTTTCAGGGGATATCGGTCGTCGTACTTTTGTGTATTATGCGGTGTTAATCTGTGTATCCGTGTATTTTCCGGCCTACTTAAAAGCTGTTGGAGCGTTTGGCATACTGCTAAAGTTTAAGAGCTAAGAAGGACACCACCGCCTATTGGAAAGGATAATTCTGACGGTAATCGTGATGGACGAGATCCTTCTTCTGGGAGCAGAAGACTGAGCAGTGGGTCGCCCAGGTCATCTTGTAGGCGGTGTTTAGAGGGCGATCAAGGCGATGGCCCACCTAAACGTAAGCAACGAACTTCATAGTGGATATTAGAGGTAAAGGGGTAAGACAGTTGTTGTTATAAGTTTGGCCTTATGTTCACTATAGTGAACATAAAGGGATTTTTGCTGTCCCACAGAGTCAGTAGGAGGTCCAACTTTACATTCCTCTCAGTGACTGAGTGTTTTGGCAATAGTCGCCAAACTTTGCCAACTAGCGCAAGTAAACGCCCTTACCACTGTCATAAGCTCAGATGCTTCGAAAAGCAAGTTCTCGCTAACTACGGCGATCTTCAAAGTTGTGTTCAGTATAGTGAACATTAAAATCTGGCATTAGGGATATGAGGACAGTGCTTGGTCGGATAGACACTAGAGAGAGCAATGAACAATTCACAACTATACTGTACAGTACAGTACAGTAGGTGTTACCGCACTTCGCTGACCTTACACGTGTATATGACACGTACTAATTGAAACCTAGCAGTACTGTACCTCCAGACTTGAGAGGGTACAGAACCCTTACATGTGTGAATGCAATTGACATCTATTATATTCCGAGATTGGAAATTTTAACAAGATAAATTCATGTATGAGGAGGAAATTTCGGTTGGACAAATGGCCCAACGGCAGATCGCTATTCGTCCTCGTCGCCCTCTCCCGGCTCATTTTGGGAAAACAAACCAATTTGATCCTGGCAATACTACGGGAATCCAACTTCCATTCACACAATTCTACGCGGTATCGCCGGCTATATCAGCTAGGGGTTGCCTTTGATGTGCGGTCGATTCTAAACGTTGGATCTCCGAATTGTCTCCATGCACTATGACTGATCCCGCGTTCTTATCGAGCCCGGCACTTGTCCAAGGGATACATTACCTTTCACCAATCTGTCAACTCCGTCAACTTTCAGTTTCCTGCATTTCACTACCGATCACAGAAGATTTCGCCTCGCTAGCGTGGAATACATGGTTCCAAAAACCGTGGGTTGCTGGCGCACGAAACCAAAAGTGGCGGTATTGTGGTTACGTCTGGGTGATTTGCGGCTCGCCGACAATGCTGCTGTCGACTTTTGTAAGCGATTCTCAGGGCCAGTGCTACCGCTATTGACATTGAAGAAACGTGACATGCGACCAGAAGTATTGGATGCCATTGCAGAATTACAAAGCGGCTTGAATCAATTATGTAGTACTCTAATTATCAAAGCAGTTGATGGGGCACGCGAGGCAGATGTCCTACACAGTGTTATGAACCTTATAGGGACTCGATGCGTTGTTACTAATTCCGTCACTGGTCTCAAGGGGGAAAAAGTTCAGCAGCTTCTTCGCTGGGGAGCAGAGGTCCACGTGTGCAATTCGAGTCGCGGTGCGAAAGACGCGTGGTGCAGAGCATTGTTTGAAGGCCGAAGTGCTTTCCGAGATTACCAGAGCTGGCGCATCGGTTAACTCCAAACATAGAAGTGCAACCTAGAATAGGCGGCAGGGGAGAACGTGCCGCAATTTATAAGCTTCGTAATTTGCTCACCAATTGCGACCTGGAAAAACCTTTCGCATTCACAATTTGCAGCCTTACCTCTGCCCTTCGCGACGAGCTAATCATAGGATGTGTATCGAGGGCGAGGATAGTATTCGAGTGCCAACAAAAACGGCGTAGAACTCAATCGGATCCATATGCCCTCGCACAACCTTTCAGGGATTTCTTCATGAAGTTTCGGTTGTCACCCGCTGTTGCTGCTTTAAGTGTTGTTGCGTACGATGTGAACGGGGGCGATCGTCGCGGCGTTGAGTGGGATGAGGAAACCAAATCATTTCGGCTTCAGGAATGGGAGCATACTGAAATGGAGAGAAGAATGAACCTCACGGAGAGATGGCAGGAGTTTTGGCGTCGCCGGAGACTTTTCTTCATTCGTTCCTTTTTCCCAGAGGATGTGACACCTGATTATTACTCATTTACCGCTTGGCGATTTTCGCAAAGATGTGTCAGTGCAACCATTGGGGTCTTCGGAACATCTTCGCTTTTGTTCGCGTTGGGCATTCGATCGGGAAGGATTGGCCAGGCTGCTGTGATTTCGTGGGTTTTGAAGGATGGACTTGGAAGGGTTGGGAAAATGGTTTGGGCAGGTAGCATGGGGAAGGATTTCGATGTCGACCCAAAGAGATGGCGTTTTCGATCAGCTATGCTATACGCCCTGGGTAATGGATTGGAAATTGTGACTCAGATTTCCCAGCATCCTTCCTTGTCTTTGCGACACTGGCAAACAGTATGAAGCAGGTTTCCATGTTGACGGCCTCCGCAACGCGCAATGCATGTATCGAAGTTTCGGAGATCGGTCCCAGAATATTGCAAACATTACGGCAAAGGGAGAGGCTCAGATTGTGGTTGCGGATCTAATAGGAATGGGCTGCGGTATCCGTTTGAGCAAGATACTGGCTTCCTCGCGACAGAACATCCTAGCAATGTACTGTGGGTTAACCATTCTCGATTTGTTCGGTATTTACATGGAACTTCGTCAGGTAGTGTTTAGGACACTGAACGCCGAACGCACAAGCATCCTTGTAAGCAATTATGTGCGACACGGTCGAATGATGACTCCATCTGAGGTCTCACCAAAGGAGAGCATATTCCTCAAACCCCGTTATCAGTTCCAAGTTCGGCTGTCTAGCATAGCAAAGGCGGCGAAGGATCCAAAGGAGCTAGATTTGTTGCTGCGAGTGTTCAGACGAGAGCATTTCTTGGTTGGACCTCCGCCAGCAGGAAGTGGACAGCCGTGCCGCCTTGTACTACGCAAGGATGCCAGCAATGAAGACGTCCTGCGCGCATTCCTTCTAATGGATACGTTCAGAAGAAAATGAGAAGTAAGGAAAAGAGGAAACCAATGTCGATAGAGGACCAGGAACAGCTCCTTCGTGCAGCACGCAAGTGGACAAAACGAAACTACACTGGCTTTGTTGAGGCGGCACATGAGGCAGGCTGGAGCACAGACAATCTTTTGTTTAGCACCATGAAACGGCGAGGATACTGGCGCCGTGAAAGTCCTTCACATGCCGCTCAGTAGAGTAAACTAATTTACTTTGTTCCACGTACCAGGAACAAGAAATGATACTAACGAGCTTTTCATGACGGTTATTTAATCCGATGCATTACTGAAGCGGCGATACGCGATTGGTGAGGCTGGCACGACCTACAGCCAAATCCCTTTGCGCCTTGAAGAGTCGTATCTGGCCACATGGACCGACTGAGTAGTATATTTGTTTGCTGGGCCTATAAAGAACGTTGTCGCAATCGGGAGTTGGATCTTTATTCGACCTGGAAAATGCAGTAGAAAAATTCGTGCGAGGTTGGGTTTAAGAGTTCGAAGTTATACTTGGCCAGAATCCTGCCAGTTTGATTGTCAAGTACGCAAAACTGTAAAGAATTTTTGCAAAAGCTCATATGCAACAACCTTACAGTCTCTTCCATTTGGGTCCCAATTCTGGGATGCCCAGAATAAATTTGAAAAATTTTTAATCAAATATATTGGCGAGATCTGACAAATACTGTCGCCGGCGATTAGCCTGTTACGCCACCGCCATCGAGCAGCGCCTGCAGCAGAAGCCATCTCGTTCTTGAACCTCCCAGTCGCCAGGGGTTCTTGCACTGAACGGCTGCCATGCGAACAAAATTTACTGAGAATTTCGCGCTGTCTCTGTTGAAGCAAGAGTGACAAATGGGAGGCAAAGTGAAACGTGCAGGGGGTACTGCAGATGCAGACGTTGATTTGAAGATGGCGGTTGGGAATGTTGGGAAGAAAATCACTGGAGGAAGGGAAAGAAGGGGAAAGCTGCGCACAAAGAATTGACGCCAACTACATCTAAAGAGGTTCAACCACCAGATGAAGAGCAGGGAAGCAAAGGCACGGGGCACGAGGAGACTGGGAGAGAAGATGTTGTGAAGCAGAACAAATCTGCAAGCTATAAGAATGAAGGAGACGCAGAACAGAATGCGGCAAACGAGAATGATGGGGTTGAAATCGACGCGGGTCTGAAGGTAAGAAGGGCGAGGTTGCAGAAAATGAGGATGTTGCAGCCAATGGGTCAGGAGGAGTACCTAGTGCAGGGGGAGAGGATGAAGATAGCGAGCGGTTTGCAAGGCTAGTGGGCGTAGGGGAAGGATGGGAAGACGGTGACGATGAAGGTGCTATGGAAACTGTAGCCGTGGGTCTCCTACCTGGACAGGTTTTTAGCGACGCGAGGAACGATGAGGCTGGGCTGGAACGCAAGCTGGAAGAGATTGGAATATTTTGCGGGGAGGAGGCGTTGCCGTTTCGTGAGTCTCTAGCAGTGACAATGCCGCTTCAAGGAGAAGCTGGGGATAAGCTGGCTGTGGATGATCTGAAACGGGAGCGACGATTTGCGGAGTTGGCGAGGGACGCTGTACACGAGGGATTGGAGCGGCTCAGAGCAGAAAATGTCAAGTTTAGAAGACCCGGGGATTATTTTGCGCAGATGGTGAAGACGGATGCGCATATGGTGAAGGTTAAGGACAAGCTTTTGTATGAAAAGGGGAGGATTGAGGGGGCAGAAAAGAGAAGGAATAACAGGGATATTGCCAAGAATCGCAAAAAGGTCAGAGCGACACAAATGGAGAAGGAGCAAGAGAAGAAGAGAAAAGCAAGGGAGGAAATTGAGCCCTTAGTCGGTTGAGAAAGCAAAGGTTGAAAGACAGGGAGGAAGTGGGTGTAGAGGGGAGGATGACGGCGATGAATTTCCGATTGACCTCCTGGAGGTTGAACAGCTGGATGACGAAAATCGTTTTCGGCCTGAGAAGGAAATAGCTGAAGGTAAGCGGAAAGGGTGGAGCGGCAAGAAAGAAGTTGGTGGGGCTTGGGGGAGTAGAAAGACGGGAAAAGGGAAAGATGTTGCGATGGACCGAGTGGTGGTAGAGTGCAAAAGAGGAGACAAGGCCCTCGTGGAAAGAAAAAGAGGCTCGGCAAGAGCAGGGGGCTGCGTCCAAGAGCAAAGTTGGCTGACAAGTGACACAGTAGTTGGCGTAATGTCGTAGATGTCATTGACACAGTTTTCTGTGATGGTTAATGGCTTTTAAAACAATCATGTCGATTTCTGTTTATCAAAACTTGTTGCAGTTCGGAACAAACAAAAATTCACTTGGCGAGCATTCATTGGTCAAACACCTTTTTCCGTTCGGGCGCTGTCGCCCAGACAGTGGTCGCATCATTTTGGGCAGGCAATGACTTCGAGATCTACGAAGTTTCTTCTTGACATTGATCACCAAACGTCGTCAACCGTGGGGCGTCAGTGTCGGATCGTCGCGGAGGAGACCAACTATCAACGCCTTTGATCGCTCACCTTTCACCTCACCACCCGTTTAAAGCAAACATGGCCTTCGTCTCAAGCATCAGCCCTGTAACCTCCAGCAGTCCGTTAATCATTCACTTTGTGCGACATCCCCTTCAGTCTCCTCTCTAATTCCTCTTTTGCCCCACGCCGCACAATCTTCACACCTCTCCAGTCCATAATCGCTCCGCGGTTCGTGCTTCCGCTACCAATGGTCCCGCGTCGTCCAAACCGAAACGGGTTCTCGTCCTAGGTGGCGACGGTTTCTGCGGATGGCCTACCAGTCTTTATCTCAGTGAACTTGGTCATGATGTCATTGTCGTCGACAATTTGTCCCGTCGCAAGATCGATCTCGAACTCGAGTGTGACAGTCTCACTCCGATCCAGACTATGACTGAAAGGATCACCGCCTGGCGTAATGTCACCGGCCACGATATGCGATTCGTTCTCATGGATGTCGCTCAAGAGTATGACCGCTTACTGGATTTGATTGTGCGTGAGAAGCCGGACGCCATCGTGCATTTGCCGAACAAAGGGCCGCTCCGTATTCGATGAAGGGGTCGAGACAGAAGAGGTACACCGTGGATAACAATGTGAGCGGCACTCACAACTTGTTGGCCGCAGTGGTGGAGTCAGGGTTAGATGTTCATATTGTTCATCTGGAACAATGGGCGTTTACGGCTATGGTACATCTGGAGGAGAAATTCCGGAGGGCTACATTAATGTTGTGCTCCCTGGCGGCCGGGAGTCGAGGATTCTGCATCCATCTTATCCTGGAAGCGTTTATCATGCTACCAAGTGCCTGGATCAACTCCTGTTCCAGTTTTATCAAAAGAATGATTCTTTGCGCATTACCGATTTACATCAGGGCATTGTGTGGGGTACCAACACGGAGCAGACAAGGAGAGATGAGAGGTTGATCAATCGCTTTGATTACGATTCGGATTATGGTACTGTGCTGAACAGGTTTTTGATGCAGGCGGCCATGGGTGTGCCGCTGACTGTTTATGGAACTGGTGGACAGACAAGGGCATTTATTCACATTCAAGATACCGCAAAATGCATCAGCCTTGCTATTGCGAATCCGCCAGAGCCGGGAGCTCAGGTTGAAATCTTTAATCAGGTGGCAGAAAACGCATCGCGTGCGCGATTTGGCAAACTTGATTTCAGAGAAGACGGGTTGCGAGGTAAAGAATGTGAGTAATCCGCGCAATGAGTCTGCGGAAAATGAATTGGATGTTGCCAATCGCAAGTTCCGCAGCCTAGGGTTGGAGCCGATCACATTGGAAATGGGGCTTTTGGATGAAGTGGTTACGGTGGCTTCCAAGTATAAGGACCGCTGCGACAAGTCCAAGATAATGCCGACGTCATTCTGGAACAAAAAACGTCGTCGTGAATGCGAGGAGTTTGGGCTCAGCACATTTGACGTCGGGCATACTCAGTGGCGGAGGAAGATGCCATGTTATACAGCTTAAGCAAGGGACATGGCCACGATGGAGAAGTTGCGCAACGTCCTAAAGGGTTCGTAATGATTGAAGACCAGTTTTTGCGTTTCTTTTTGCAACATCAGTGCCTACTTTCCTTGCCAGAGGATTGCCATTGCACTGGCGGGTGTACTGAATCCCATGCGGTAGTTTGAGTGCATTACGAGGGTCTGGCAGTTCCGTTGACGCCTCTCATTCCCCATCTTGGGAATGCGCTCGTAGAAATGTAACCCGTTTAGTTATCACATGGTGGTGGTGATTTATAACTGCAAAAAGTCGTGGTGTGTAACCTTATCGGAGTTACAAACTAGGAGTAGTTATTACATGCCGCGGTCTAAGCTTAAAATAGATACGACATCTAACATGAGCAGCTCTCGGCGTACGAGCCACTGGCGCCATTCGCTGACGGTCGGATATTCGTATCGCTACCCTCTGCAGTACAAAGCTCAGGAGTTTCCAGGATTTTGCGCAGGAGCTCTTCAAACGTCTGCTCTACGCCAGTTGCTGTCTTGGCACTCGATTCTACAAACAAAGTACTCTGTTGTCGAGCAAATGCGAGACCCTCTTCTCGTGATACTTGTCGATCTGCAATATCAATATCGACTTTGTTACCGACTACCATCTTCACCGCGGCGGCGCGAGTACTGTACATGGCAACCTCCTTGAGCCAACGTCCTTGAGCGCTTTGAAGGTTTCTCGTTTTGAAACGTCATAAACAAGGATAACACCGTGGGCGCCTCTCTGCATGCGTGGAAACGTGGCAAAAGTGAATACCCGCCAGCGAAAAGGTGGGTCAGAGCTTCGGTTTGAATCACTTTGCGCGCATTGAAACAACGGGCGGGTGAGAAACAGAGCGGCGCTTTGACTTACGTAGTAGGCGCTTGTTAATGTTCGAAACCGCTCTTGTCCGGCGCTTTGTCAAGATAATCGAGACCGGAATAGATATTGCGCGTGCGAAAAATGCAAGACAAGTCGCAGTGGTAGGACGCAAACCTGTCAGAGGCAGGCATTTGCAAAGGCAGATGTGTGGAATTGACGGCAGAGGGAAACAAGAAGATGGTGTGTTGTGCAAGCACGAGTTGATGCACTTACGTATCCCAAATGGTCATTTTCACCCTTCGATTGTCAACCTTCATTGCCTTCCTTGAAAGTCGACGCCGATGGTAGGTTGCATGCCTCGAAGACGTCATCTGTAAATCGAAGTAGAATACTAGACTTGCCCACGCCTGAATCCCCGACTAGAAGGATCTTGAATGTTTCGTCAAATTCCATGGCTGCTGCGAACGGCAGTCCCTTGAGATCTCGGCGTTGAAGCCGCCGTTCTAGGTTAGTGTGCGATTCTTGATAGATAAGACGAGCTGTGAGTAAAAATGAGGCAATGTTGGAAGCAATGTGGGGTTGATGGGATTATATGAACTGGCGTTAGACCACACCTGATATTGTGTAGTGTAGTGCTGCAGGCGGATAAACGGTAAGGCTATTAAACAGGGGGGGGTTGACGAGTTTGGCCACGACAATTTTTTTCAAATTTTTTGGTTTTAAATGGAGGCTACCTATTGGAGACACTTGGCCAACTTTGGTGGGCCCTACAAAACTGTATAATTTGTAATATATACGGCTTGCGAAATTACAGGGAACCCTTCCATTCCAATTCTACAATATGCCATTGCAGGTCGACACAATTTGCCCTGCACTAGACCGCCTAAACCACTTGTGTATCTTTGACAAAATACGGCTTGCAGCAGTCCTACAGCTGGCAACATGTCCCACATGTAGATACCAAATCTACTTACCTGATCAATCAGGCCGAGCAGGGCACACATGACGCATCACCGACAAGCAAACTCAGATGACGACAGTGAAGACTTTGTTATCCAAACCATTACAGCCCAAGATGGCACAGTGCAAGATCCAAAATCCGTGCCAACCCTCATCTGCCCAACCGCCCGGTTTGAGCAATTACGGAGACCTAGACTCATCGAGCTCAGATTCCTCGTCTAATTCAGACGACTCCTCCAAATTCCACCAATAAACAGGTTTCGGCTCCATCTGTCAACGACATCACGGAAACAAAACAGGCACCCAAGAGCGCAAGCGTGTTAGATTTTCAACTGATACCAAAGGTCAGAATCCTGCTAAAATCAGCAGAGTGCAAAATGAAGAGCAAGTGACGAGGCTGACAACATGGGCTGGACGAGGATATGGCTGCTTTCGAGGCTGAGGTGAGGGTACTTGACGAAGGAAGAGAGGAGGCCGATGTGAATTTAGCAGAGATTGAGGACGAAAGACAGCAGGCCCTGAGGATGACTTGAGGATTCGAATAACAAACATGAAGGAGCGTCTTCGAGGCTGGAATAAAAGCGTCAGTAAAGGCGCCCGGGACATTGGCACGTGAGGAATTCGGACACAAAAAAAAGAGAACAACTTGAAGCCACATCTCGAATTTGACGTCGCGGACGATGACGACGAAAACATCGACTTGATGACTGACTGGACTGATATATCTATGAGAGCTAATAATCGCACTTCCCGCTGATTCACGAGCTCTCCGAAAACTGCATCGCCAAATCGCGGACTTTCTGATATAGGAAGTGTGTCAATGCCGCCTGCAGGGACGGGGGTATTTGTTTTCACATTTGAATGATTGCTCAACGGCTGTAAATGTGGTGCATTTCGCCTTGTACACCGTTCAGTTCCACTGATCAGCGTGGATCACGTCACATCCTACGCGAATTTGATGCGTCCTTACGCACCCACCAACCTGGCAGTCGTTCATAGCTATCCCACAAAACCTTTTCGTAAAACCACGCGACCAGCTCGCAGCGTGCATTGGCCTCTTGAGGCCATCACGCTCAAACTCCGCAATCGCTCGAGGGCGTCAACCTCAAACCTAGCCCCCGGTACCTGCACCTCGACATTAAGAACGGCAAAGTCATCCTTGGATAGAGCAAAATCCTGTTGCGCCCAATCACGTCCTTGCTCGTTCGATAAACCATTCTTTCACGCATGCCTTGTAATCTTTGGCTGTTGCCCGGTTCGGTCCTTCTCGGAATGGCAGGGATTTATCGCCTGATGTGCCTGAAGTACGACCGGCACCAACCTCCGATGCACTGGCAATAGAATCTATCCCTTTGCCAACGGAAAGATGAACACCGTCAGAGAGAAGAAACTGCATACCCTTCCCCACAGTCACCCTCAAGGCAGGACCACCCCATACATTCTGCACCAATACACGAAGCTTAAGCTTGCTTCCAACCAAGCGACAATCCTCTGTAGATACGACCATAACCCACACCAAAACCCCCGACCACCCCCCTTTGCAAATGCGACATGGGCGCCACCAGAACGCGCGACATGGGCATTCGCATTTGCAGATGCCATTGCGCATACAACGCACGCCAGGAGACGCCACCGGCAGCCTGCAGTCGTCGAGATTGTGAGACGCGTGGAGAAACGCGGAATCGACGCATTGCTTATACGCCAGATTGATTCATCCTGGAGTATGTCGTTGAAGTGTTGCGATGTTTCACTGAGGGCGGCAAGGGTGGGGACATCGGCGTAGATTAGGATGTGACGGAGGAGCTCGATGGGGAGGGATTTCAGGGTGTAGACCGACTTTGGAGTTGAGGGGATGGACGACATTGACGGGGATTGACGCGGGTGCAGATGCAGCATGGGAGTTGAGGCGGTACTCGAGAAGGCATTCGGGGGGGGATTGAGGAGGCGGTCGACGAGACACTCGTCGAGGCATTCGTTGGGCATTGGAGGAGGGGATAAGGAGGTTTGTTGGCACCGGATGGGATTGCAGAATGGAGCGGGTAGTTACAGGATTTCAGGTGTTTCGATGAAGGGCCTGGGTTTTCGGATTCGCCTTTATCGCTGTAAGTCTGGGTGACCTGCCCTCTAAGTGGGAAAATGAGGCATGACAGAGGCGGTTTGTAGGGGTGGGATTTTTTCGTGAGTATTGTAATGCCCAATCAGCGGATGCAACGTGCATTTGGAAAGACAGTTGGTATTTTTTCATTGAACTGAGGACGGTACTGTATGCGGCAAGTGGAACCTTATTATTGGTCTGGTTGCCCGCACCCCAAATCATATCGTCGATCGCTGGGCCACATGTACAGTAATGCTGTGGGCATCTTAGAGTTCCCGCCTGGGGAGCCGGTTCCCAGTTCTTATGTACACACTGCGTTGTTCTGCACCACCAAAGGCACAAGTGCCTGAGGCACTGGTACAAAGTAGTACTGTTAGTGCCCTGTGTAGTGCCCGTAACCAGATCCAGAACAATAAAAAAAAAACTTGACGCAATGAAAAGAACTTTGGAGGGTAACCTTCCAATTCCGTACTTCCGTGCGGCCTGTTTCGGCACCAAAGTAGTACAGTACAGTACAGAGTGGTCTCATGTGCTGCCCCTGTCCATTGCACCTTGATTTGACAAACGCAGTAGCCTCGTGATCAACTGATCCCTGCACTTTTTTGGGCGGAACCGAAAATTGTACCTTTCCAGTGCCCCAGCATATAAGACAAATGCAGTACAGTAGGCAACAATGGAAGCTCCCTTCCAAAATCGTATGTAAAAAAATGACCAATGCGTGTTCCTACACCGGTGCCAACAGATTCGATTGGTCGAAATTGTACTGTACTGTATTGTACGTGGCCCTATCCAATCAAGCACTACAGCATGTCGTGTCGTTCTCTGGACACTTACAGTACAGTTCATGTACTCATTGTACACAACTTTTCTAGCCATTCGGTCGATACCGCGGCGTTATCAAGTAAGATTTGCGGTGGTACTGCTGATGAAAGTGTAAACATGGAGCCAAAACGATTGCAGGCGCTACGGTGACATTCCGCTCGTCGATTCGATCCCTACCTCGTATCGGTCTGTAGCCAAGCCAACGGATTCGCCAGTATCTGGGTTGTAGCCTCTTCTTGGGATTAGATTAAAGAACAATCCGATAATCATTCAGCATTGATTACATTCCTTCCAGAAGCACGATATACATCATTGTTCATCTAACCTTGCACTTGACCTTCTCGGCATCGCTAAATATTCAATTTCAAACAAATCCCCGCGCCATTTGACGCCTGCTTTCGCCCCAAATCCTTTTGCACACCCAGCGTGCAATATCACACGCAATTAGCGCAACATAGTTTAAATGTTGACAGCGGCACAGCCAAATACTAAACATGCATATACCAAAGCACATATAGAATCCCTAATTCTGATACCCGCTCATCTTACGCGTCAAACGCGGTCTGCACAACCTCCGAAAATGTCTGTCGACACACAGGACACACTCCTTTCACAAGCTTTGAACATGGCCGGCAGCATACCGAATGTCCGCACCAAAGGAACATAGTCGTCACCGGTGCGTCTAGACATACAACGCAGGTCTCGGCATCTGGTCCCCGTTCTCGCACAAGCTCTGTCATGCTCTTGGCATCAATCGTCGATCTTCTGGATACTTGCAGTGTGTATGCCGCTCGAGACATTTTAAACCCGACATCTCCTCCCACAAGAGCACGCTCGAGTCTCCGATTCCCGCCATGGCTCCTCCGCAAACCTTACCAGGTCCTAGCCCTACCATATTCGGTCTCTCGTTCCACCGCATCAATCCGGAGTCGAACACGTGCAAATCGCTCAGCAAGCCCCTCCTAGAATCTCCGCCATAAATCAACACGTTTCCTTCCAACATCGTGACATGTGGCTCTCTCGTGCAAACGGAATGTGCTCGTCGTCCTGCTCAATCTTCTGCCATGATGAGGACACCATGTCAAACAAAAAGGTGTCGTCAAAGTACCGGTCTCCATCATCGTACCCTCCATGCAGCAGCATATGCCGATTGTTAATGAACTCCATTACGCAACCGCTTCGCGGTGCGGTCGTGGGCCCATGCCTTGCGGTCGCATTTGCAACCACTCCGACCGCTCCGCATGGAACGCATTTACGTAAAGAGGATCATAGTATTTCCTCCGAGATACCTGTACAACGATCGACCGCAAAGACCAGCGCTTGATCCATCGGACGTGACCGTCATGCCCATGCGCGCTCTCACGGCGGGGTGCCCCTGTGTAACTCACCGGTGACCAAGTTTCACTGAGGACATGGAAAATGTGCAAGTCATTGCGTCTACCTTGGGGTGAAGAGCCTCCGAAAATGAGTAATCGCGATTGATCCATTCCGAGCGCTACTGCTCCATGGCCCGTTCGCACCACGGGAAGCACTCCAGACGCTCTGACTTCTCGCCATCTCGCTGTCTCCACGTCATACGATTGCAGCTTGTTCAGTCGTGTGTTGCCAGAACCCAGAGACCCGCCAAACTTCAACAAAGCTTTTCCCCCGTTCACTGCCGTCAATGTATGACCCTCGTTCCTACTCCAGGAGCGTAAGAGCGTGCTGGTAACTGAGTCCATTCCATTTCCTATCCGCCCCCGCGGCGGTTCCTTTGGTTCCGTAGAGGGCGTCTGTCCCATCTGCCTCCAATGAAGCAACACGAGTAACGCTAGTGAAAGTGGCAGGATGCAAGTTTGCAGAAAGATCAAAAGAGGAAGGGAATTGAACTCGACTTCGGCGGGTTGGGCAACGATGCTGAGCTGCTGGGAACTGTGTAAGACGATCTCGAAAGGCGGATGGCCTCTGGATGAATCCAAGATGCGGTCCCGTTGATTTGGTTTCTGTAAACTCCATACTTGCCTGTCTCATAACCTTGGTCCAAAGCACGACTGTCGTCAAGCTCAAGGGCGTGGCAATAGTTTCATCCGAGGGAGCGGTCCACACGTCAACACCTGCGACGGTATTGCGATAGTATCGGTAGCCAAAGGTATCGACGAGCGTGACCCCCTGGGGGCAGGGAGGAATTCTGGGGGCATGAGGGGTGTCAGGAAGCAGGCGCCAAAGACGACAGGTCGTGCTCCGGTGATGCCGACATCTGTAGTCACACCGCCGGACATTTGACCAGTAGGAGGTGGTCTGTCAGCACTGATGGTGCAAGAACAAGAAATATCGTCAGAGAGATCGGTGTGAATGTGATGAGGGTGATTAGGATGGGCTATTATTGACCATAGACGATGCAGCGGTATAGTGGTCTGTGCGAGAATGGAGTCTGGACCATGGAGGCGGAGGCGGAGTGAGGCATGGGCCAGTTTGCGTAAATTAGGGGCATGGAGGGCGAGAGGTGGAAATTCAGCTGCAGTAATGGCTTGATGTTCAAAGTCGGGAGATTTGGTTAGGGGTACTTGAGAGCGTCTGCCGGAAAGATGTTCGATGGAGAAGGAATGCGGATGTAAGTCGGGAGGATGGGAAATGTGGAGATCGGCAAAGGTAAGAGTGATGCGGGTGAGTTGTTCGACGATAATGTCAAAAGATAATGTATAAGGGGTAGGTTGATCTGCCTGATCACGTAAGGCCAAGGAATGACAAACGGTGCCTGTAGCGAGAGAGAAAAAGTCAAGACGGAGGGCACCGAGATGGACAGGACGACGTGGTGCACAGGCTGAGAAAGGCAGTTTGGATTTAGGGGTGCAGTGAGCGGAAATGTTCAAGACGGCGCTTTTGGGCAAGACGGTCGGGTAGGCGCTCGGTCCATGAGAGTGACCAAGAGCAGGGGAAGACGAGTTCTGTGGGATGACGAACGGAGGTTGGATTGGGAGCAGGTGATTCAATGCCACAGATACGTCGTGTGGAAGACCAGACTCGAAGATGAGTGGATGGAGTGAGTGTGGTTGGTGGGGCTGTGGCTTGCAAGCGGAAATTGGAGAGCTTTATGTTGAGGACGACCATTGAATTGGATGAGTGAGAGGAAGTTGACGGGACTGGAGTTGGGGTTGGAGAAGAGGAAGGAAAAACGGAAAGGGGGAGGGGAGGTGGAGATTGTGATGCTGAAAAGGGGGAAGTTGTGGTGGAGAAGAGGAAGAGGTGGAAGGTGTCGGTAGGTACATGTTGTGGATGGCATTGTTGTTGTTTGGAGATGGAGGGTGGTAGGGGGGTGGAGGGGAGGGTACGTGTGGTTGGGATTGGAAACCGAATTGGGGCTTGATAGAGGTGCTTGACGTGTGGAAGAGGGAAAGGGATTTGTGTTGATGTGAAAAGAAGTGATTTTTTCGAGGAAACGAGTGCAAGGAGTGACGCGTGAGGGATTTTCTCTGTTTTGGTTTTTCGGTTTTTCGGTTTCGTTTCGGGAGTGCTTGAGAGACAATGCCAAAGGTGGGTAGCAGGGAATTTGATACTGGGAAAAAGGAAGAAAAGGGAGGGTAAAGCACAAGGGGTTGAATCGCGAGGAGAGGGCCAAAATGAAGGGGTTGTGGTGGTGTATGGCTTTGCCGGCGTATGGGAGAAACGCAGGTTGCTTTGCTACAGAGTTATGTCACGGTGGACAATTGAACCAGTGTAGTGTGCTGTGTACAGTACAATCCATCGCTGCCGTATCCCGCATCCATACCGTGTTCTGTACACAGCGTTGAGATTAGAAAATACACATATATAAATCACAGTCATGTTATTTGCTATTACTTTGTGTTGATTCGGTTGAGGTTTTGTTTGGCTTGACTTGATGTGACTAGTGTACAAAAGGACATTGCCACCAATGACATGCCATTATTCACGTCAGCCTCCACGGCTTGTTGTCAAAACCAAACTAGTGCCACAGATATTTGTAAAGTGTCGCAAACAAAGCTTACACACACGAAAATTTGGTTGGCATCAATCCAGCACCGATAGGTGCCCACAACCTGTTTACCTTTCATTCCTCGCCATACCCTCGTTTCCTTGTCATACTAACAAACAATATCTCTTCGCAACCAAAAACAAGGTACAGTATTTTGTATTTTCCCTCCAATCCAACCCATCTCAACAAACCGACAGTCTGTCCTACTCCAATATCTCACATTGCGATCCGTCACCTTACTTTAAAGCCCATAACCCCCCCTCTCACACCTGCCCCACAATCTCCCCTGCTGTAAACATTCAACCTCATACACCTACCCAAATCTCCACCGCACCGATCCCCTCATCACCCAACAATTCATCATGGACTCTGTCGAGCTCGAGGAGAGCAAGGAAGACGCCATTCGCGCCCTCTTTGACGAATCTCAAATCACTCTCTACGCACTTGCGCACAACATCCCTCCATTCTTAGTCCGCCGCCGCTGCTCGCCCACGTCGCCGGTGCCCCGCAAGCCAACCCGCCCTTGTTTCCCTCGCACCAACTCAGCAGCCCTTCCCATCCCCTCTCTCGCTCTCCCTTCCCGCCAATCCCACCCCGTCCTCCTCCCACCTACCTCCTGTTGCCATCCCGCCTTCCTCCCATCGATCCAACCATTCATCCCGCAACGTTGCCACCGCCCGATACTCGCCCACATCCGTCATCCCCGTCGTTAAACACCCCCCCTTGCCATTCCTCAAGTCACCACCCCTCGTCTTCAAATTCGGGTAAACTCCTTTCATCACCTCTCTCATATCCTCCGCCAGCTTTGCTTGCACTACAATCCTCTCCCCACTCAGGATGCCCAAACTCCACCTCGTGCGCATGCAACATACATCTCTTCACCTTTGCCCTCCACCTCCAATTCACGTCCGCCGCCCCATACAACTCATCCCCTAGTACCGGTGCCCGACAATGCCTCATATGCACTCGAATCTGATGCGTTCTCCCCGTCTCAATCTGCACCCCGACCGCATGTAACAATCCCCTCTCATCTCTCCATGCACACGCAACGTACTCCTCGCATACTTCCCCCCGCCTCCTCGCTCATCACCATCATCCGTGTTCGATCCTTGACACATCTCCCGATTCCCTCCTCACCACTCTCCCTGTGCACCCTGTCTGGCACGGGTTTCCTACCGTGATCGCGATGTATTTCTTGCGCACCGTCGCGCCGCAAACTGTTCCATCAACTTGGCTTGTGCGTATGCGTACGTGCGACTAGAAGAACCCCGGACGTGCCTTTATCGAGTCGGTGTACAATGCCTGGACGTGGGCCGCCTAACGCTTGGATGTCCGGAAAGTGGTAGGTCAAACCGTGTACCAGCGTGCCGGACCAGTGGCCTGGGGCGGGGTGTGTTACAAGACCTGGCGGTTTGTTTATGGCGAGCAGGTGGGGGTCTTGGTAGAGGATGTGGAGGGGAGATCCTCCGGGGTTAGGGGAGGGCACGAGGAGGTGGTGTGAATTGAATGGAAATGAGAGAATTCGGGGGCGGTTTGACGGATTTGGAAGAGGGCGGGGAGCCGTTGAGGAGGATTTGATTGGTGGCGAATAGGGACTGCAAGTAGGAACGGGATACGGTGGGAAAACGAGAGGAGAGTAGTTTGTCGAGTCGTAGGTGGGATTCAGAAGGAAAGGTGTGGAATATGGTTGGCTCGGATTCGGATAGAAGGTCATTGAGGAGAGGGGCGGTATTTTGAGTGTCGGAGGTGTGGTTTGTCGTTGCGGGTTGTAATTTGACGGTAGAGTGAGGAGCATTGTGGGGTACGGGGTCCGGAAGCGAGGACAAGGTGGCACGAGGTAGGCGAATGGTGCGTGCTGATGTGGGAGCGGGTGGAGAAAGGTGGGTCAAGCGGTTGGTGATGAGAGTGCAGATTGGGAGGGTGTACCGAAGGATGGAATGAGAAGGAGTAGAATGGTTTTGAACGCATTGCCCTGCCTGCCATGAATGACGGTGAGTAGTTTCTTACCTAGGTAACTAGATTAAGGGAGGGATAGCTAAGGGGGGAAGCAGTGATCGTTTAGGCTGGTTTGTGCAGAGTGTAGAGCACAAGGTTATGTCCATGCTGTTGTACGGTACTGTACAGTATTGTTCTGTAAGGCGAAGGCAAGTTGGGTGGGTAGGTTGTTCTAGCGTCAGGCAATCGACTAGACAGCTGTCGTTAGAATACCCTAAATTAACCTGCTGTCGACGCAAGTTGCTCCACAGAGTTTCTAGACTGTAGAGTATTTAGACCGCCTCACCACCTGCCACTCGAGTAAACTCAGGGGGTTAAGGGGGAACATAAGCTGCAATATAACGCTTCAGTCGTCATCGTCTGTGCGTGGTTAGCGGCTCCTCCCCGACTCCGAAGTCACGTTTTACGACATAGGTGGATCTCCGGCGTTGAATACGGAAGAGTATACAGCACATTTACAGTGTACTGTACTGCAAGGAAAGGACAAGGGACTTTCAATGCATCCTCAGGCAAGCCAATGAATAACGTTTTCGCAGTACGGTACAGTACAGTACAGTACAGTATCATGCGGTATGTTCAGTGCATGCACTGCATATTGTACAAGTTTACAGATCACAAGATGCTTACAGAAAAGAAATTGGAAGACCTGCGTGACTCAGGAGGACGAATTTGTGGAAACTTTTGGGCGAATAACGTAGAGTTGTGACTTATCTCACACGTGTCAATCGTGGACAACGATGAGAATGCAAGTGCGGGACGGATTGAAGTCACATTTAATTGCATTCGTTCACGAACATTAAGTATAAAGCCTGAGAGATATGTCTGGGGAAGACGAATGCAAGTTCAGTAGGGCAATACGATGAGGATGTAGGGCTGGTATGGAAGCTCGTGGATAGAGATATAAATACTTGCAACGCGGACCCTCTCCGTTGGATGGAGAGGGGTAAGCCGGTACCTGGTACTGAATTTGTTTGACCCCACAGCCATTCTACAGCTGAGTGTGTCTTCAACCTACAACATAACCTGCAACTACACGTGGACGTTCCCTCTGTAAGCTAAAGCTATGGGCCCAGAGGGTAATGAGACCTCAGCAGGAAATTTGGTGGAGGCACCAAGGCTAACACGACTACGAACAAGTTTGAGTATCGAAGAAAGGTTCGCATGTGGATGAACAGGGTTCGAGTTTTTCCGACGGAGGAGATTCAAGGGCAAAAGGAATATCCGATGGTTTCGCGCACGCTCTATATGCGGCCATGGATGGTCGTACCAGAAGGTGATAGACGCGGAAATCATGAACGATAACCTCTCACTAGAACTCGGAGGACGGTGAACCCAAATCGTTTGAAGACCATAAGAGCTCGTTGAGAAGATGCTAGTCGTCGCAAAGGATTCAACCACCGACTCCGCAAGACGTCTCATAAGTTTTGGTAGACAGGTGTTCAACTGTAAAGGCACCCGAGTGAATCTTACGCCTCATTCGCGGAACTTTTAGGGTGTCGCGCAGAACCACCTCAATGCATTCGACACAGTGCCGACTGAGCACGAAAAGCAACAAACTGCCCTCATATTACTGGAAAACGCATGCCTAGCCGACTCTATCTACATAACCTACTGAAGATACTGATTAATAAGGCCACGAACCCTCACATCGTCACCCGCAATAACCACGGTTCGAGAAGCATGAACTCACTGCAGTACGGGAGTACTTGATGAGATACTGAAGGCATCATCATGCGTGAGGATGAGGAGCCTGACAAAGAAACCCTGAATAAGATACACAAAGATACTCAGGAAGCCCGAGTAAAAGTCATCACGTTGATTAAGAGGGCTAACAGGCGCAGTGGTGAAGAGCGAACCACTCTGAGCTTCAGCCTTGAAGATACGATAGATGCACTGAAAGACATACGCACCACGGAACACATGAAAAGACTGCTGACAAAAGTATACCAAAATTGTTAATGAAGTCGATCCACCGAAGCTAACCGGTAACTTGATGTCGTCAAATGGTCGCAGGTTTGACACTCAGCAGTATACACTGTGAAAGGTTCATATGAACAATCGAATGGGCGGAAGACTCAATTCGTATTGTGCAGCGTGTGGACAGAAGGGGCACTGGGATAGAGACCGTCAATTTCCGCTTCATATAAAAGCGTGATGAACGTAGAGCTATACAGAAGCGTATAAGTTCAGGGACCATCCTCACTCTAGGAAGTTCGGTAACAACAATCAGGAGCCTGAGTCTGACCTTGAGGAGAACAAAACAACAACCGCCGAGTTTTCTTTGCCAACTGAATTCAATACACATGAGCATGGATGTCAATCCGATTTATGATCCTGGCTCCCCATTCTCAACTGCGGAATCAATAGCGCCATAAAGATTTGTGACCTTCTGAGGTGCCTTTTGAAACAGAATTGCCATCTGAACCTCGTGTGCATGGATGGGGGGAGCAGGGTCTTGACCGTCGCCTGTAATTGTGTATGGGCACTAAAGTATTGGACAATGAAGACTCAGCATGCTCTTTCGCGTTTGATATCATACCAGGAGATTCATCCGCTATCATCAGTCTTGACGTTGGAAGGTATGGGATACAGAACAACATCGCGGAAAGTCCGTTTGTGCTTTAAAAGACCGTTAGATGCTTCGCCGAGAACGTTCACGTCATACATTGCACCCATGTCAGATAACGAAGTATGCATCAGGATA
Organism: Kappaphycus alvarezii; assembly: GCA_002205965.3. NCBI lineage: Eukaryota > Rhodophyta > Florideophyceae > Gigartinales > Solieriaceae > Kappaphycus > Kappaphycus alvarezii. The sequence goes on along the minus strand of NADL03000675.1, from coordinate 315,596 downwards.
AGAATTGCGATATTACCAAAGCCCGTTAAACATGTCAGATCATTAATATCGTCCTCATTATGGATACGTTCCAATAAGTCACCTCGGTTTTTGCGAAACGGATACACAGACTGAACACGCACCGGTAGAACAAGTGAAATCCGTTTTCAGCAAGAAGGCATTCTAACCACTAAGTTGGAACGTGCCCTACACCAGGTTAACGATGCTTGTGGATATGCATGAGCAGTGGCCAGCCCGCACAATCCAAAAAGATATCACTTACTCATGTGAACGAGGAGTTTAACGTCGAAGTGCAAACTTACTTTGCATTTGAGGAAATCAGAGGGGAGAAGAGAACAATATTGGTATTCACTGATACCGGCATCCTATACCGAGGCAACCATCGTGAATTCCCGGTCCACTGACTTTATCGTGTCAGAACTTGAGACCAGCTGGATTCGGAGGCATGGTGCGCCACAGTCCCTATCGGCCGATAATGAGTTCAACAAGACAGCCTGATCCGGAGACTCAGCACACACGAGATTGCGTTTAAGCCCAGACCGACACATCGACATAATAAGATGGGTATTGTCGAACGCAAGATCAAGACGATTAAGACTATTCTGAAGAAACTTGATAGGGAACTCACTGAAGCTGATGCTGAAACGATACTCATGCGGTCTGTATTTGTGTCCAATTTCTTCTCGGAAACAAGTCTGTTAAGCTCATTCCAATTAGTACGCGGATATCAGCCTTCTATACTAGGGTTAACAAGGCAGATCTTCTCACAGGATTTGTTGGATTCACACATTGAACAGACTGCCACCCGAGCGTTACAGTGGGCGTTGAGAGTAATTCGAGTCACTTTGCCCAACAATCAGCGTATCGACTGGGAGATATCGTTTATGTCTGGAACGCCACCTCCAAGCAGAATGAAAAGGGCACCTGGGTCACGACGAGAGTCATAGAAGTACACAAACATTTTCTAGAGGTTAGACAGATCGTCGACGGTGTAGAAAACAAAGGGATACCTATGAGACCCGAATACGAAGACGTGCGCATGGCACCAAAGTCCCCACTTACACAGGAGTTAATGGCTTGTTCACCGAGGATGTATTGGTGGATGGGGGGGAGATTGAGCAGAGTAAGAATAACGAGCATCCACAAACATCAACCATCGGATCTCCAACAGGCTACCGCAAGATGTCACAAAGACAGAGGCGGACATCGGAGCACACGCACCAAAAGGTCCTCGAGACAGATACTATCTACTCGAACGCACACAGGACACCGTCACAGCAACAAAAGATGAGGACCAGCAACCAACAAGGTGGAAGACCGTGATGACGCTATGGCTGATATCCCAGAACAAGTCGTAACAGGTGTCTTTGACGTTGATAGCAGGTAAAACAGAAGAATCACACGATGAACCAAACAACGATAAAGCCCGAATGGACATAGACAAAGACGCAAGAGAAAAAATCGGACCATCGGGCGTAGGTGCCATCCTTCAGTCAGATAGAGCTCGTATAATGGAGGAGATCTACAAAGAATCGGGTCCCAACAGGTCAGCAGGCGCAAGCTCGAGTTCGCTCCACCTTGGATTCTTGATGAAGCCTTCAACACGGAGCATGACTCCAATTGGGCAGACGCTTACGAACCGGTTGATAAGCGATCAGTACCCAAAGTCGGGAATGGTGTGGGACCTCATGTCGTATAAAAAGTTAAGACGGACGAAGAGGGTGGAAGGAAAATGAAGGCGAGAATATTTCCACATGGTAACGAGGACATCTGTAAGGATGCTATCAGGAAGGACTCGGCAAACGCGCAGCTGGCGGTCGTAAGGTTGATGTTGTCCATTGTAACCTTTTTGGATTCGTAATCAGGACAGCGGACGTGAAGGGGGCTTATTTGCAAAATTGCCCAATTGAAAGAGAGATATATGTCAGACCCCCTAGAAGTGGCATTACAGGAGAAATTACAGTAGAGGTACACTATTGAAATTAACGAAGCTCCCATATGGGATAGTTGAAGATGGCCGACAATGGATGCTGGCGATAGAGGAATGGTTGCTAACTCATGGACGCCTTGAACGGTTGTTTGGAATCAACCAATTGTTCATACGGAGGTCAGACAGAGGTGGCACATCACTGATTGTCGCCAAGCTAAGCGATGATTTCCTCGTAGGAGGCATGCCAGATGAGGTTGACATGTTCCTCAATGACCTGCATGGACGATTCTCCTTGGGCAAAATCTCAGACGTCCCATTCCATCAGTTTGGTGGTTGTGATATCAGGGTTAAACCATCCGGTGATATTGTATTGTCAATGGAGGCATATTGGAAAAGAATCAAACCAATCATAATGACCCGAAGCAGACGCAGGATGCGGGATGATAAGGCGAACGCTAACGAAGTCATTCAATATCGTAGTCTTGCCGGGAAACTGTTATACCTCGGTAACGGAGTACTTCCTCAGGCGTCGTTCATAGTGTCTTACATGCAGCAGAGGGTGGGTCGCTTACGCGTCAATGACTTGATCGAGGCGAATAATATGCTGGCGGAACTTCGAAGGCTTGAACCATCAACGACATTCCGCAAGGTCGAAAACGCTATCAATGTGAGCCTATGTTTTTTCAGACGCCTCACACACATGATCGCGACTACTGACGGACTGGCTTCTTCACCGGCATATTATCAAGGAACGGAATCCATAGGGAAGATGTATTCCACATTGTGAATTGGAAATACCACAAACAACACCGGATCTCCCATTTATCGTACGGAGCTGAAATCATCGCCGCTGAAATGGGCAATGATAGGGGAATGTATTATAAAACGGCTGTGAATACGTTTTTTCCTAAATCTCCAATCAAACACGAACTCAATGTAGACAGTCGGGCACTGTGGGATACGATAACTACCCTGCATGGGAAGGGAATATAGACTCCGACCCACTGTCCAGAGAATTCGGAACAGCTTTGAAGGGAAAGAGTTGAACGTCTTCCTGTGGAATCCGGGACAGACAACCTATCCGATATGCTGGCGAAAAGGAATTTGCAGATGTGGAAGAGGTTGAACGAGATGCTGGTATCAGGCCCCATAAATGTTGACCTAGGAATCAGGATCGAAGTAGACAAAGACATGTGGTAGATCAACACATTTGCAACTCAACCGAGGAAATGGGATATGGATGAAGCCATAATGTTAAAGCTGTGGTGACTTGTAGCAGTGAAGATGATGCAGCAGCGGTTCATGTAGCCGTGGGCTGATCGTAGCAGTGGAACGTTGAAGCTGTGGGTATAATGTTAAAGCTGTAGTGACTTGAAACAGTCAAGATGATGTAGCAGCGGTTCATGTAGCTGTGGACTTATAATAACAGTGGAACATTGAAGCTGTGGGTATCATCATCACACACATACAGCGATCGATCATGTGATGTCCACGATGTTACAACGTGAGTCGAGATGGAAGGTATCCACCCGACTGGGGGAGTGCGACTTATCTCACACGTGTCAATCGTGGACAACGATGAGAATGCAAGTGCGGGACGGATTGAAGTCACATGTAATTGAATTTGTTCACGAACATTAAATGCAAAGCCTGAGAGACATATATAGTCGGATATGCCTGAGGAAGATGAATGCAAGTTCAGTAGGGCATACGATGAGGATGTAGGGCTGGTATGGAAGCTCGTGGATAGAGATATAAATACTTGCAACGCGGACCCTCTCCGTTGGATGGGGAGGGGTAAGCCGGTACCTGGTACTGAATTTGTTTGACCCCACAGCCATTCTACAGCTGAGTGTGTCTTAACCCTACAACATAACCTGCAACTACACGTGGACTTTCCTTCTGTAAGCTAAAACAGTACATGCTGTACTGCACTGCCCTGAACTGTACTGTACTGTACTGTACTGTGTTGTACAGTACTGCACGGTACAGTAGTACTACAGTACAGTACGGTACCTTTTGTGATGCCCTCGCCCTGCCGTTTGTTGGCGCCAACTCGGTCCAGCAACCACCACATGACATTCTCCAGAGCCGCCATATTTGCGAGCCTACCAAACCAACTTGATCAGTTCTATGAGACGTCCCCTTCCCAACAAACAATTCGCCCTCTCGACTGATTTCGCCACCGCGTGGCTTTTGCACGCATCCCTCCGCGCCTCGCCTTTCACCGGCAATTGACATCTCCTTGGCCCCGCACTGATCCCACCTTGAAACACACTGTCTCCTGCAATCCGCGCAATTATTCATGTCGGACCCACCCCAACGAAAACGTCGCCGTCGTCGCTGGGAACCCGTCGATGAGCACCAAGCAGAAAAAAGAGAGCTCCAATCCCGTCTTGACCGCATCACCCGCACCATTGCAACCAATTCAATCCCAGTCGAGGATCTTTGTCGCTCCCGTCACCAGAACCTCGCTATGATAATCGCGGCAAGCGTGTCAATACTCGATACGATCGCGCTTTGGGAAAGTTGGAGGCTGAGCGGACACAAGTTGTGTGCACGTTTGTCACAACTGGATCCTGAATTTCGTCCACCGCATGGAATGCGCCCGTTGAAATGTGTCGATAAGTTGTTCATTCCAAAGGAAAAGGAGGGTACGTTGAACTTTATCGGCCTCATCTTGGGACCTAGAGGAAACACACAAAAGAGATTAAGAAGGATTACAATTGCAAGGTTGCCATACGAGGGAAAGGCAGTGTCAAGGATGGTCGTGCCAGGGGCCGTCCCAACCGGAAGACAATGAGCAACTCCACGTCATCATCACAGCCGAGGGTATGGATGCAAACGATCGCATTCAACGTTGCAAGCGCAAAATCATGGACATCATCACTCCTCGTCAGGATGACGACAACGATCACAAACAAGCCCAGCTCCGCGAACTCGCCCAACTCAACGGCACCTTGCGCGATCAGACCGCGACTTTCGCCCCGTTCAACCGCAACTTTCACGACAAGCCCCGCCTCTCAACCGCTCGATATCCCGACCGTCCCAACCCTACCGCAGACGGCAGTGCAAACGGCACCGCCAATAAAGTCGATGCCGATGAACTCGATGCCGAATTCAAGTCGTTCATGGCCGAGGTAAAGGGCGGTACCCCTCACATGCAAACCTCGTTGACACCAAGACGGCGTCCATCGCCCCGCCCAACACCAACGCCGCACCCGCGTCATCTGCCTCCAAGGAGCGCAAGACACCCCCGTGGTTGTTGCCCGGTGCATTTGCTTCCAGTACCCCGCCTCCTCCTGCAACCAAGCCCCATCATGGCCCGCCTGCCGTTTCGCACCAGCCCAACACCATGCATGCACCGTATATGCACGGTGCGATGCCGCCGCCGCCGCCACCGCCTCCCGTTCAATCATATGGGAATGGTGCAGATGGACACACACGGTCATACGAAGCGCAGCCATATAGGGTAGGTGTGCCCGGGCATCCGTATCCGCATTCAAACTTACCTGGGGATCTTTCCGCGTCGCAGTACCCGGTACCAATGTATCAGTCGGAAAACAATGGCTTAAATGCGCAGAATCAACACATGTATCCGTACGAACAGCCGCCCCCGCCGCCTCCGCCGCCCCAAGGCGGGTTGGCATGCCCATTCCGCCGCCGCCTCCGCCTCCGCCTCAAGACCCGCCGCCACCGCCTCCGCCGCAGTCACCGCCGCCACCGCCACCGCCACCGCCGCCGCCTCCGGACTCGCCCCACCGCCACCGCCGCCGCCGATGTAAACGTTGTGGTACTACAGGTCCGCTTCCCCCTCCGTCATCTCTGGTTCCCCGTCTATTGCGGCGGGTCTGGACTCACCCCTACCGCCATCTCCGCTACCTAGGTAGAAGTTCTTACAATAAAGCTCGGAATCGCGGGCGACACTTGTGGTCGTGTGGAAAGTAGTTGCTTGATGAAAGTTGATGGTCGGGTGGTTGTCGAGAAATGAGATTGCTATTGCAAATTATCCGACGCTACCATTCGTTGATTTACTTAGTGTGGAACCCGCTTCCTCTGGACTGACTTTCCGCGAAGTCCGTTCCAAAAACTGCGCGCATCCATCTCCTTTTTACCAGCCGGCTGAACTTTTAAGGCCCCAATCCTGCTCCCGTCGTCACAAGTGATGATCAAGTGTCCATTTTCGTGGTCGAAAGAAACGTCATGGACCCCAACGCACATGCCGCCCTCTCGACGGGAGACAACGGTTTCAATTACTTTTAGCCGCACCTGCTCTGTTCCCTTGTCTCCAACAAGTTCAAAGTCTCCCCACGTGCCTGGCCATCCCGCAAATGCGCGCACTTTGTTATGGACGATGCATGCATTTTCTGTGAAAGAAAGACGGGCCTCGTCCTTTGAGATCTTGGCGGCATGAGTGGCCAAGCTGTGATCTTGCTCCACCATGTCAGCGTTCTGTCCCAAACTTCTGGTAGTGCGTCTAAAAGTGCCTCAGTTCCGATGTCGAATAGCTCCTTTAGCAGTCCTGGTGCCTGCTCGTGGCCCTTTAACGGCTTCACTCTTCTCGCCAATACGGGCCCTGCGTCCATCTTGAGGACAGTGTACAATACACATACGCCTGTTTCTTTCACCCCTTTTCTAAAGCCCTGGGGACTGGTGCAGCTCCCCGAAACTGAGGTAGGAGGCTCGGATGAATATTCAGGGTGCCATACTTGGGGATATCCAAAAATTCTTGTGGCAAAAAGTTCCCATACGCCGCCGTAACGCACAAGTCCGGAGCGATTGACCGCACCGCATCCAAGAACTCTTATTTCGAGCTGAGGTTGGCGTTAGGCGTTTGATATGGTAAGCTCCTCTGCTAATGTGTGCACGGGGGATTTCGTTAAAATCTGTTTCCTACCGACCGGGGCCGGCGGCTGTGTCACGACAGCTTCAATTGCAAAAGATGCACCTGGGGCTGCAGCAGCAGTAGCTAATCTGCCAAGTGTTTGGGCAGCAACAGGGGGAGTGCCAAGGAAGACAACACGCTTTGGAGAAGTGGCTGTCGCGAAAAAGCGCACCAGGTCCCGGCAAGATCGCAAAGGGCGAGCTAGGCGGATAATCGCGCCGGGAGCAAAGCAAAACGCTGGCCGTGGTATTGACATCGCTGCGGGAGGTGCAGCTGCTGTCCAAGTTCAGTGACGGTTCAGTTAATTGTGAGCAGTGACGGTTGAAGCGTAGGGCTTTGACCTCGGCCCATGGGGAGGTACATTAAATTGGGCTTCTTTAAAAAACTTTTGTACAGTAGTATCTTCGGTCAAAGGTACACCCGTATGCCGCAATCTACCCCACCCCGGATGTCCGTTGTTACTATGACTCGTAATGGTAAATACTCCAACCCCCGACTTTTAACCGCAAATCTGTCAAAAGAGTGCCTCTGAAATGGCAGTTGTTCGAAATGATCACAGCCTCGCGTAGCAACCGACCACATCCTGTCCGAGTGGAACTTCTATTTCAAGTAGAGAGGATTCGGTTGCCTCAAAAAGACAAATCGCGTTTTGTTTAACATGTTCCACGCCAATCGAACAACATCGCTCGACGTTGGACGTCATGGCAGCAGTGTACAACGTATTATCGGTCGAATTCAGGATGTCCATGAAGGCGGTGCCAGCATCACTTTGGCTGTGCTTGATGGGGTTGGCATAAGGGAAACACACTTTCAAATACAACTCGACACTGGATGGCACGGCGCAACTTCTCTAAAGAAAGGAGCCCTGCTTCAGGTTGAAGGGCGGAGTTGGTAAGTGAAGGGGCTTCCTGTGTGCGGCTAACAAATTCTCAAAGCGGCAACCGACAAGCTCCTGCTTGGACATTGTCAATGTTGGCGGAAGACTATTCGGTTATCGTCAGTATTTCAAGCAGCAATGCAAGTGACGGATGGTCAGTACCGCCGAGCTCAGAAAAGCAAATGCAAGACATGCATGCCGAAAATACCACGCAAAGGGAAGAACCAAGATATAAGTACACATCCGTCAACGAGCTGTTGAACTTCACGAGTACGGGAGCTCTAGCTACAGGTAATGTTCACCTGTTTGCTGTTGTTGTTGACTGTACCGCACCGTGCGCAACGAATAAAGGAGATTTCTGGTGTGAAGTCGTCGTGGCTGATGATAGCTTTGCAAAAACACCTCATGCTGGAGGAGAGCTAAAACAATAGCAGTTCAGTGTTGCGAGAAGGATCCAGGTCACTGCATTCCATTCCGTGCAGTCGGAGATATCATTTGCATTGAAAGTCTCAAAGTTGACCGAAGGCTCTGGGAGAACAGGGCAGAGTTACATGCGTTTACTGGTAGGGATACTCACGTTCTGCTCTGGACACATGAGGGGAAACAATTCACGCCTTTGATGTCCAAAGGAGGTGTCCAAGTCACTCCTTCCCTGACGGGTTCAATGTCACTTTTTCACAACCCAATTTCCCGCCAAGAGCAGGAAAGAATACGGGCTTTGCGAAGTTATTCGCGTGCATATGTACTCGACAACTATACGACTTCTCCTCCGAACGTCAGGACAGTTGTTGATGTAAATGCAACGTTCGCTAAAGATAAGAGCATCACTGGTTTCGTTGATCTACTTTGCCGTTACGTAGAAGATTGCAAGAATGACCCACAGAGTGACTCCTTTCGGTTTATAGTTTCCCACGGGCTTTCGTTGATGACAGATTCAAATTACAATATCATTATCGACAGTCAACAGTTAAAATGGAGGGGCGACCGCTCGAACCCCTCGTTCTCTGATTTTTACCCATCCTGGAAATTAATGTCCAGGTCGAAAAAACATGCGTTTTGGTTGCTAATTCGAGACTTGCAATTGTCTGTCCGAGGTTCAGACCTAGTTGGTATGCTTTCCGTTGGGTACAAAACATCCACATTGGTTTGGTATCCTGAGAGCTCAGCGCTAGTGCAGAATATTATACATGCATCGGGTAGCTCGGTAGACGAAAGGTCCAAACTACCCAAAAATCCGTCGCGGAACTCGGAAATACAAAAATTACCAACGGCCATGCGCATCAAGAAAACCAAAACTCAGTCACCGGGTCAACGTGCCACAGCTGCACGACGAGCTCGGATCGGGCACTCCAAAGCATCCTCCTCAAGGGATCCACCACGCTCAAGATCTTCGCAGTCAAAGTCGGTCACACCCAAGAGACAGCCTCAGCCAACCCAAAACAGAGCACAAAGGACGACACATAGAAATGCTGCCGCTCGATCAAATGAAGGTCAACATGTATTCGTTGTTGGTGGTTTTCCTGCACGCAAAATACAGATCGTGCCGACTCCTGAGCAGTTGCGACCAAGGCCTCCACGTTCTAGAATGGTTTTGAATACTACGGTAATAACTTCACATTCTTTTCAACAACTTGAAATATGTTCGCTCGCTAAAGTGCAGCAAATCGCTAGCAATGGAGTTGCTCGGATTAGTCGGATCCGAGTGAGCGCGAAAGGATGCGTAGCACCTCGTGATGTTCGGTTTGCTTGCAAGCCGTGGTGCGTGAGGTGTAAGCGTTTCCTAAAAATCGATTCCAATGACCGGTTACTGCAATGCGTTAGTTGTGAGGATACATTCAGCAGCACCGGGGATCCTCGAACTCAATGGGCTTTCTGTGTTCGCTTAATACTTGAGGATGAATGCGGGACCGAGTAGAAGGGTGGATCGAGGGAGATGAAGGGATTGAGTTTTTCTCAGAATTCCCACCACGAAACTTGCTCAGCAATTTGGAAGCAAGACAAGCAGTGAAAAATTACTTGGCAGTTGTGATGAAACAAACGAACATCATTGATTGCTGTGTCTTACCGCGGGAATATCAGGATGTGAGAGGGAAGATACACCGGGCTTTTAAGGTGGTCGGGACAAAACTAATATCAGGGTTACTCCGGGAACCGTAGCAACTTTTTGTATATACTAGTTGAGAATCGTTCACGAATCTTATTTTAATCTGTTTTTTACCGTTCAATCTTGAACAACCATGTTTAATGCGATGAAAAAAAAATGCCGCTATCTCCTCACTCCCCTCAGAGACGCACGAAACGACTTTGCCAATTGCGTGTCGCGTTGCCCTCTGCGAAAAGAAGCGCGTGCGGAACTTTCTGACCTCTTCGTTTGTGCTGGAAATGCTCTCTGAGTTGTCTTTAAAACGTGGGAATTTCCCTTACAATACCGTGTGCAAAATTAACTATGCCCAACTACAATACTGTTCGTACCTGGGTCACCCGGTAGGAACAGGATCGTCCCGGTTCCGATCTCCACGCTCGGAGAGGGGCACCCCGATACGTTCTCCACGACCACGAAAGGGGCACGATCTGTAGCCAGCCGAGTTGTGGGCCATTGCTCTCTAGAGGCCTAGCTAGCTAGCTAGAGTCTAGCGTGAGGATCATCCGCCAACGACATGCCGCGTTGATGATCACCTCAGACGTGGCTTCCGTGTAGACCGCGCTACTGTACAGTATCAGCTAATACTGTACAGTTTGTAGAAATACTCCGTTTTTCGTACTTTACTGGACGGTTTTGACACACTACGTAGTGTGATCGGTGTCCAGCAAGGCGACCCGCTCAGCGACTTGCTCTTCGACATGGTTCTCCATAGGCTAACCTTGAAGATACAAGACATGCTGACGTTGTCGAAGGGCGACAAAGAGGTCCAAGAGATATTCCTACAGCTGTGGTATCATGATGACGGCTACATAGTGGCCAAACATGCCTCTCTGCTGAAAGCTATCGCAATTCTGTCCTCTCCCGAGGCAACGCGCCTCGGTCTACACTTGGCACTTCCCAAGTGTAAAATATGGTGGCCCACAGCTCCAAACGAGGTCGTCACAGCCGCGTACCCCCCGGAGATCCAACAAGTCTACAGCGAGGGAACTGCGGTCCTGAATGCGCCTATCGGCTCAAATGATTTCATGAGGCACTACTTCACCAACCATGTGCTCTCTCTGGAACCCTTTATGCAGGCGTCACGGAACTTCAGGATACACAGGTCTCCTTCCAGATTTTAAGAAACTGCTTAGGAGTATGTAAGTTGGGCTATCTCCTTCGGGTCGTGCCGCCATCGTGCACCATCGAAGGAGCCACCTATTTCGACCAGCTGATGGAACAGTCAATGAGGACTTTGGCAGGAGGCGTCCTCGACAGCACAGTCTTTCGGGAACTGCAACTCCCGCTCAAACAAATTGAGGACAAAAAGCCCACATTAGGAATCGGTCTTACATCAGCCAAAGACATCGGCGCAGCCGCCTTCCTCGCGTCTAGCTCACATACAAACAGCTAGGTGAGCGATGCCTGCCGTCTGCAGTGAGCGACTTGGCAACTTACGAGGAGGCCAAGATGGCATTCACTCAATGGAATTCATCTTGCCGCCCGGTCGACAGGCTCCCATTCAGTCGTTTTTGCTCTAACCCTCCATCGCAAAAGACACTGACTGACGCAGTCCATGCTGCAATATATGAAGGGCTTCCGGTGGGTAGTTGCCGTACACAGGCCTTCAGGGCCTCAATGAGTCTCCCAGGTGCCAAGGAATGGGTCCATTGCCCTCCCACAACACAGCTTGAAACCGCAATAGGCACACGACATTTCTCGGTGTGGTTCAAATACTATTGCCAAGCCCCGCTCTTCGAGCAAGGAACCCCTTGTCCAAGAGTCGGTTGCCCGGAAACAGTGGACGTCCACGGCGACCACTTGATCCACTGCAGGTACGGAGCGCAACGGATCGTCCGCCACGATGACCAGGTCACCCTACTAAGTAACGACCTGAGCCTAGGCGCAAGGCATCCTGCCGTCGAGCCCCGGTCGCACGGGGAACACAAAACAAGGCCGGACATCAGGGCAACGGGCGCCACTGGCGGCACCGATTACTTCGATGTGACCTTCGTGAACCCGCTGGCCCTTCTCACCTCAGAATGAGAACCTTCAACCCCCTTACCAGCTTGAACGCAGCCCACGCGGACAAGCTCCGAAAATACCAGGGATTCTTAGCCAGCTTACCTGGCAGGAACAGACTCGTGCCCGTTCCTATCTCCACACTCGGGGGTGGCATCCCGAAGCGTTCCGCCACATCACGGAGGTAGCCCGAGCAGTCGCCAACCGAGCCCTGGACCAATACTCCAGGGTGAGGACAATTCTCCTCCAACGACACGCGGCGTTGATGGTCACTTCTAACGCAGCCTGCTTGTCAACCGGTCTACCAGCTACTTTCTAGCTGGTACACACGCTCAAGCACTTGCAATGTAGGTCCCGCCAATGGTTTGATTACAAATACAGAGGACTCCCAACCGTTCCATTACTCGCAGTAAACCAAACCAATTTCCTAGCTTCTCTAACTAGTGTGGTCAACTTGCTAGCCAACGGGAAGGCCCCTGCGGCTATATCGGCATGGATCGCAGGTGCACCGCTCACAGCACTCCTAAAACCAGACGGGGGAATCAGACCGATCGCCGTGGGCGAGACCCTCCGTCGCTTGGTGGGAAGATGTTTGCTGACCTGCATTTCCGAGAAGGCTTCCGAATACTTCCAGCCACTGCAGTTGGGAGTAGCAACGTCAGGAGGATCTGAGACAGTTGTCCACGCTGTACGGCGACTTTATGAGGAGCATGGCGAATCGGCAGAGTATGCACTGTTAACCGTTGACCTTCAAAACGCATTCAACCTGGTCAGCCGAAGTGCGTTTTTGAAGGAGGTCGAGGAGAGGTTCCCGGAGCTCTTACCTTGGGTCAATTACACGTACGCGGTAAACCTGGGCCATCTGTGGTGTGGGGATGATATGCTCCGGAGCGTGGTAGGCGTGCAGCAAGGGGATCCTCTGGGTCCACTTTTATTCTCCCTTGTGCTGCAAAAAGTGACGCGGGAACTGAAAACCCGCCTGGAAAATGTGGCCGACACCACAGGCAGGCCTTCTCTACTCCTTCAGCTATGGTACTTGGACGATGGGTATATAGTGGGCACCCATGAAGCCATTCGGAGGGCACTACAATTCCTCTCTTCCGCGGAGGTGCGTGCTTTGGGTTTGCACCTCCGCATGGATAAGTGTGCCGTCTGGTGGCCAACCGCTCCCCCCCGTCTGTTCAGCAGTCCTTCCCAGCCGACCTTCGCCAGGACTATAGTGAAGGGACAAAAGTGCTTCGCGCCCCAATCGGATCGGACCTATTCGTGGAGCGCGAGTTCTCAAAGCATGTCGCTTCACTGAAGCCTCTCCTCAGCGCTTTGTTAACCCTGGAGGACACTCAAGTAGCTCTCCATCTACTACGGACCTGCTTCGGCGTATGTCGCATTAACTACCTCCTACGTGTAGTTCCCCTCATTCCACTACTAAGGGGGCCGCGGAATTCGATTCCGCTGTTGAAGCTACACTGCGGGGGTTGATGGGCGGGGTTCTGGACAGCAACACTTTTCGGGAATTACAACTCCCTGTGGCGCCCTTCGGCCCCCTCAAGCCAACTTTTGGCATTGGGCTTCGCTCTGCGAAGCTCACTGCGGCGGCTGCGTTCCTTTCCTCCGTGTCCCTCACGCGTGCCCTTTGCTCTACCCTTCTGCCTGTGCTACCGAACACTGCTCTTCATTCATACAAATCCGCAGTTCGGGCGCACGACGACTGGAAGACACAAGTGGCACCCGAGAAGGTGGTCCATTTCACGGCTATCGACTCAGTGCAGAGGTTTGGGCAGGGCCAACTCGTCCGCCCAGTTGAGGAAAAGGCCTTTGATGCCATGCCGAAGGGGGATGAGAGGACTGTTGCATTCCGAGCCTCGTTGTCAGTGGAGGGTTGCAAGGACTGGCTCTTGCAGTTCTATTGCAGAGTGCCACTGTTTCCTCCAGCCTCGAAATGCCACAAAGGGGGATGCACGACCCTCATGGATCAGTATGGTGACAACGCGCTGTGCTGTGCCTATGGATCCACACGCGGGTGGCGGCATAACTCGCAGACACGTTTGTTTGCTGCAGATCTCTCCAAAGCTGCCTGAAACCCTGTCCTCGAGCCGCCACAACCCGGCCATGCAGTTCGCCCGGACATCAAGGCGCTTGGAGAGAACGGGGGCACGGACTATTACGATGTAACCGTTATCCATCCCCTGACCCCCGCCCGCCTTCCCTCCCTGGCGCGATGCCCACTCAAGCCCCTTAACCATGCTCGCCTGGGCAAGGACACTCGCTTTGCCGAGTTGATACGTTCCAAGGGTCCTGGGCATCGCTTCATTGCCCTTCCACTCTCCACGTTGGGGGGCTGGCACCCTTCCGCTCGGGACTTCGCCAACCGGGTTGCGAATGGCATTGCCGCACGGGCAGCCGTTCCGATTGCTGATGCGCAGCGAACATTGTTCGCTCGGCACGCGGCGAGACTCGTCCAGAATAACGCCAGTTGTTTGTTGGAGGAGTCTTGAGCGACACTTAGGCTACAACTTGAAATTGTGTATACAGTGTACAGTATTCCAGAGAACCATTTTTCCCCCTTTATTCTGGAGAGCAAATACAGAGGACTCCCAACCTTTCCATTACTCGCAGTAAACCCATTCGACTGTAAGCCCCATTCACCCATTCAAGTAAAACCAATTTTCCCTGTACCAGTGGGTCGCCCTAATTCCTGAACAAAAAAGGAAATAAATTAAAAAAGTGCGTAATAGAGGATTTAAGCAAATTATTTTTTCGTGTATTTTTCGTACACACGTGTACTGGATTTGTAAGAAAATAGCTGATACGAAAATTTCTCTGCGTAATTTGTGCCATCGCGCATTCATCATACATGGTTCGGCAGGAAGAATACCAGATTGCGAAAGCAGTGGTTAGGCGCCGTAGACGAAAATTGCAGTTTCTTATCCGTTTGGTTGCAGAAGCACCAATCGAAGTTGTCATGAGGAGCTGGAAACGAGCTAAGGGGGCTGGTGCAGATGTGAGGAATATACAAGCGAGATCAACTCATGTTCATACTTTAACAGTTATTCTGATGAACAAAGCCTACAAGAGTTTCGGTTCCTGAAAAAGGACCTAGGTAAAGTAAGAGAGATATTTGGTTGGAGTGGTAAAAGTAAAAGAAATCGGTACCGTTGCGATCATGTTCTTGCAATTTGTATAGTTCTTCGAAGACTGGCATCAACAAATAGCTGCCCGTGCGCTTCGCGCGCCAAACGGGTAAGCAAGTTGCGTCTCATACTGCAAAAACCATATAATACCGATTTTCCAATGAGGCTTTCTCGACATCTCAGCCTAGCTTCTTAGCAAGAGCTTCCATCAGCTCTTGCATATGTTTTCGCTCCTCCATTGCCAGTTTGTGCTCTTCCGCTTCCAAAGCAAACCGACTCTCTTCCAGATCCAGGCGCCGCCCAGTCACTCCCTGCATCGCCTCAAAACTGTCTTTTCCTTATTCTCGCGCCGCTCTTCCAACTCTAATCGTTTCGATTCTGTCTCACGTCGACTGCACAACGGCATCAGTACCGCTTTGCTCATTTCGCTGTCTGAAAGCTCACCTCCAAAACGACTGTTCTTCTCTTTACATCCAGAACCAGGCGTATGACCATTACTTCTAATATCATCTTCGTCTTCCGCTCTCCATTTCACAGCCATGTTACGAATATTTCCCCCGCAGCTACGAGCTCTGTCTCATGAACAGTCTGTTGTTACTTCTCATAACGAACAGCCTCTTCCTTCTAATCGATTTCAAGGATAAGATCATCCAAAAGTTGTTTCTTCTCCCCTACGTTCCCAACTATTCCAGGAGTAGCAGCTGTCATTCTCAAGGTTTTGCGATGCCGCGCCATGGGACTCTTGAAACGATCTCATAAGGTCTTTGAAGACAGCTTCTGGAAGTGATTGAAGACGATTGACGGGATCTGCGGAAGGAACATCAGGAGAACTTATCCATAGAGAGCTTCTGTCTTTCAACATTCCGTTACATGCGCTTTCACGGTCGCAACCGCTTTGACCAAGGCTGGATCGTATGTTTCCAGAAACTGGAAGCGTTTCGTCTTCGTAGATTGAATTGGTTGCGCTGGAGAGAGTTGCGGTGCTGACCCAAGAGGAACGCTTGCGGAGGCAGATTGGTTTTCTCCACTCTGAGATTCCTCTTCGGTTTGCACAGTAGCCATAGTGGAGGATACGAGGTGGGGTTCAGGGTGCAAATTCCTACGAAACGTTTTCGTATGAAATGCTCTTTGTACGAAATTTCGTAGGAGATTTTCGTATATTTCTCGTACAATTTATTTCCAAAATTTACACGAGAAAAATTTTGCTTAAATCCCCTAATGTTGACCAGTTTTATAGATTTTCATATCCGAGGAAAGCTGATGTTATAGGAAAGACCATGAAACATTTATTACAGTAATATTAGTTTAGGAGAATCCGGAATTATATAATAAGAAAAAACGAACATAGTTTTGGCCAGAAGTTCCCTCAACCTTGAACGGAAAGATGATTAGTTGATCCAAAATACACATCCAATTTTTTCAATCATTTTATCGGCAATGGGCAAATCAAAGCTCACAGACTGCCATTCACAACCAATGAGACCAAAGATCAAGCTATTGTTGCATTGCTCGCCCCAGCACGTACTGCTTATTCGCGACAAACGGCAACTCTACCCTTAGCAATCTGCCACCTAACTGCCAAATTCCGCGATGGAATAGCGGGATCACCATACATGCGCACACGATAGGCCAACGAATGGCTCTCAAACAATAGCCTTTCAGATGGAATTTTATCTCTCAGACATATAATTCTTGCTGCAGCTGCAGAATTCCAGGCATTGTGCTCCGCGATGCGACCAATGTTTCGAAATGTAGGAGTTCTTTGAACATACGCACTCCCTCGAGTCATTAAGTCATTCTTGCGAACCCATATTCGGCGTTCTTTCGGGAAAAGACCACTTTCATCAATGTTGGCAATAAGCGACTCATCAATATCATTCTGTTTGGAGATCCTCTCTAAGTCTGCGAACTGCGTCGTAAGCGTTTCTTTATTCAATGCCCTCCATCTTTGCTCCTCGTCTTTTGACGACTTTCCGAAGCAAACGTCTTGTTATATTCAGTCTAGAAAGTTACGGAGAGACTTGGCACTAGGGCTGTTGTTGACGAGGGGAAACTTGGCGCGGCGTTTTGCCGGTATTGCCTGAATAATGTGCTGAATATAGTTACCAACATCCTCACGGACTCGCGGAATACAATTCTATGTATAGTATTTTATCAGAGAGAAAACTGGTTTTCCTTTTCGATGATAAAGCGCATCTGCGTTTGGGCTCTTGGTGGGAATGTTTGAATCGATAGTGGAATGTTGAGAGAGGTATTCGGGCAATCGAAGCGGCATCGCGTATCGTTGCTCCCCAGCTGATGGCTTCGATGGGACTCTCAAAGCATTTCTGAGCTTTGTTTGGCGGTACATGGTGAGGGGGGTCTTCAGTAATGGATGGTTTGATGTAGTCTGCGATTGGGAAAGAAGGATGGCTTCGAGGCTTTGCTCTTGGAGTTGATGCCAAGATAGTGTGGGCGCGATTCTGCTGAACTCATAGTATCTGCTCAATTAGCATGTATCCGCAGGGAAATTTTAGCCAGTTGTCGCAGACAGCGCACCCTGCTTTCATCTTGGCGCCGAAATGGATTCATTGCATTTGTCTTCATAGAATTTGACATGCTTTCGCGTTTTCGACTCGCACTGAAAATCGAAATCAAACAAACCTTTCACTTTTTGTTCTACGTGAGATTTATGTTCTCACTGAACACGTCTTTGGACGCCCGTTCCATTTTGATATCACTAGAAAGCGGTCACCACGCTCTACAAGTTTCTTCCGTTGGCGCACTCCGGTGCGCCAAGTGCCGTCGAGGCGGAGGAGTTTTGTCTTCTTCGCCGTTCTCTTCCGATTAGTCACTATTATCCTTGGAAGTTTTGGAACTTTTTTGTTGATTTTTTGATACTTTCATCCGACCAAAGCCGACAACGCCTCCATGGCACCGATATCTCTCAAGCCGGGCGGCCTGCGCACCCGCGCGAACACCGCCGACGCAAGAAATCCCGACCAACTCCGGACCATTGAGTAGGATCGACTCCTCATGACGCCGGACACGCGCCGCCTCTCCGTGGGCGAGGAGTTCCTCTCCAAGCGAAATATCCTACCGTGCCCTAGCTGCCATGAATTGGGCACGTTAAGCCTCAATGGAAGCGCGCAGAAGCGCGCTCCCACCAAGTGCTGGGCGTGCAGCAACCGTTTTACCTGCTTCCGCGTCGAGAAGATCCTCGCCGAGATCGCTCTCCCCGCAGAGACGCTCGAAGTTGAAGACTCAAGCTCCAGGGACACCGACGAAGATGAAGGTAACGGACAAGAACTCCCCACCCTCGAGTCGATCCCAGCTCTACATTCAACCCCAACCACGCGCGGCGTGGTGGGCAGCCTTGCGAGGGAAGATGACCTGGCAGCCGAGAACACGCGCCTCCGCGAGCGCCTCGACAGCCAAGCAGTCGAAATCAAGAAGCAAGCAGAGGAGATAAGGGATCTTAAGGAGAAGATCGAGCGGCTCACGGACGTGATCTAGTCATGCCTCCCCGAGGTGACTCCAGCGCAGCGAGACACAGCCGACCAACCCGCCAACGCACCGAAAAAGGAGGACTCTCCGAGAAAACGGCCGAGGGAGAAAGGTCTCCACTGCAGGAACAGAACCTAGATCCTGCACAGCAAAATGTCCCACCTGCGATCGCCGGGGCACTGGCCCCAGCCCAGGTCCCCCCACAGGTCTCTTGGGCAGATATCGCGAAACGCCCTGGCAGAGCCCCGCTACCGGCGGGAATCCAGGAGTATGTAGGTGACGGTCTGGCAGCGCTGCGGGCAGCCGGGTCTCATCCTCTCAAGCCCTCCTAGAACGCGGCCCGTCCGCGTCCACCCTCCGCCTACTTCGGAGGGATCCCAAGAGGCCGCATCGGTGCCCTTTGCAGGGCCCTTTATGTCAGCATCCCTAAATAGGCGGTGCTCAACTTTTCCCTCACAGGCACCTCTCCTATCGAGATCCTCCGCCACGAGAACCTCACCGACCGTCTCATAGCCGGCATGAAGCTCCTGGGCTTCTGTCACCTCCCAAAGTTCACTTCGGGCGGATTAAACGCCTTTGAGAAATACACGGATCCCGAATGGGTCCAATTCCGTGCCTGCTACGGCCAATGGAGCAAGGCGGCCGCCCAAACCACCTCACTAGTGTCTAAAGCTTGGTACGAAGAGAAGTCCAAGGCCCTGTTGGCTGGTGAGCTCTCGCTTACCAAGACACTCCGAGCCTGCACGTCCGCGCAAACCGATACTGAAGACTCTTCTGCCTCCAAAATCTCCGAGAGGGACTCCTGCGACCAAGATAAGTCCTATTTCTGCTAACGAATCGAGCCCAATGCCCCCCAAAATCGATTCCTCTAGCACCACCGCCTAGTCTAGCCACGAGATCTCCGATGACGCGCCCAGACTCACTGCCTTAGTCAAATCCAGTTCTTCTGACCGCCAGACTGTTTCGGGCACTCCATCTGGAGTATCTTTCCCGCTAGAGTCCTCGGGAATCGCAGATGATGACTCGCGATGAGACTCATCAAGTGGAATACACGGGGCTGGACTCAGGTCAAGACCCCCAAGGTTGCCGAATTGGCAACAACGGAAGAAGCTCTCCTGTTAACGAAGACTTGGCTCGACTGCCCGCTCCTGGGGTCGCTACGCGACTTCAAAAAGCTCGAGCTGCCCCCCCCCGACCCCTCGACGCTGCGGGGGCGGAGGTCACTTTCCTCGTATCTCCCCTAACCCCCGCGCAACTCATCGGACGGGTGTAAAAACCATCCTTTCAAATCATAGCGCTCTCCTTTTCCTAGACTCCCACCATTGACGAATACCTGCGACCGAATTCTTCCCGCGAAGACCTCCAGAGCTTCTGGTCTCACATCCTGCGCCTGTCTCAGGGCCCTGCGGCTATCCTTGGGGACTTGAGTGCCAAGCACAAGAAATGGGAACGCTCTTCGAACAAGTCTGAGTGCTTCTTTCTCGACCGCACCCATCGAAACGGTTTCTCCATCCGGGCGCCAGCCTTCCCGACATTCTCGTCTCAACAGGGTAATAGTACTGTCAATCTGCTCTTTCCACACAACCTACAAGTGAGTTCACTGACGACATCGGACAATGAAGGGCTTTCGGAATATACGCCAGTACACGCGGAGATAATGCTTTATTCTTTCGCCTCGCTGGACTATGTCCCTAAATCACTTCTCGAAAACAGCACCTACCGCAAAAGGGTATACGCTGAATACCATAAACTGATCCCACCTGCTGTGGATCAGTTGAACCGGGCGAACACCCCGGAAGAGCTGGCAACTGCCTCTCGATCTCTGTCAGAGACAACTCTCCGCCCTTGGACAGGCTTCCGAATACCACGCCCAGAGAGGTTCCGCCTGGGCTGGTCAGCTGCTTTGGACCGCAGGCCAGGACACACTCGAAGCTACTGTGGTCCCCACACCCGGAGAACCGCCGACAGGCCCACGTCTTGGACTGTGAAATCAAGAAGAAGCTCCGCCGAAACCGTCAATTTTCTAACCGAGATAACATCTTGAATTGGACACAAACCACCTCCCAACGGTAAACCAAGCTGTGAAACGCCTTCTAGAGTTGGATGGTCGAGCTAATGGCCCCCAAATCGGCACAGGCGCAGACGCTACCTGGATTTCTTGGCATATAGCTGGCCTTCAACACGCAATACGATCTGCCTTCACTTTGCGTCCGTGCTTAACAGGGCCAGTTAAAGTACCCTAACTCTTGCCAAAGGCAAGGACCATATTAGCTGAAGACCATTTCCCGCGCTTTACATGCTTTTTCTTGACATAAATTTGCACAGTATCACCAACATGAATCTCATCAGTTCACTGTACAGCCAGCTTTCACCGCTCAGCTCCAGAGCGCAGTCACTGACGGCAAGAGGCGCAAAGAATCTGGACCGGATCACATCCGCTTAGAGATATCGCAGTTGGATCCCGCGCTTTTTGCGCAAGCTACTTCGTCCCATTCGGCAGCAGTGGGACGCACTGTTTTTGTCCCGTCTCTGCTCCCGTCGGGCACACTGGTACCAATCCCCAAAGGGAAACAATTAGTTGACCCCAAGGACTACACCCAATCGTGTTGCTCTTGGTATTCCGCCGCAACATTTCAGCGGCTCTAAATCGCCCACTAAGTGCCGGCTACACCGTTCACCCGAACGTATTTGGGTTCGTACAAAGCTCCAGCACGGAAATTCACATCACTAAGGTGGATACTTTTCTGCATCGAGCGCAGCGGGGCCCTTCGGCGGTCCTGGACCTTCGTCAAGCTTACGATGGAGTTCCGCGGCGGAAACTTTTGGAATTGCTCCGGAATCGCCATTCCGACACGTTGTTGCGTCAGATTGCTTGTTTGCTAGTCCCGCTTCTACTTCGGTTCAGAAAAAATGACAGATCGTACACAGCTACATCTGAAGTCCCTAAAGGAGACCCACTCAGCCCCCTCCTCTTCGACATTTTCATGGATCCCTTCTTGGAAGCTATGAACATTACTGGCGATGGCGAAGCTATCTGCGGTCGCTGACTATGTCATGGTTCTCTCCGACACATCGGCAAAACTGCAGCAGCTACTAACAAGAGCCAGCGAGTTGGCTCACTCGGCGGAAATGGAGTGGACTGCCGGGAAATCCGCGGTGCTCACCATCGATAGCGATAACTACAAGATAGATGGCCAGCTACTCAGTTTCCGCCGACAGGCAGTATACTTGGGGGTCATTATCACCCCGTTCGTTGTCTCCAACCACAGCCTCATCGAGCGCCTCGCCAAGTCGGGTAACCTGCTATCGCTGATCTCCCGCACCATCAGCAGCTGGAACTCCGAATACCCTGCGAGACGGGCGCTCTTCAAAAGTTCCGTCTTGTATCAAGCCGAATACGTTCTCTACGTTCAGCCCAGAACTCCTTCCGCCCTCCTTTGGGCAGACAAACCGATGCAGGCCGGGGCGGGCTTCGTGGATCTTGCGCACGACCGTGGAGCCCAGGGATGTCGCGAGGGACCTCCTGCTCGTCCGGCTCACTCCTTCCATGGAGAGAACAGACTTGCTCTGCGCCCGGTAACTGGTCAAGTTCCAAGCCCGAGCAGCGAAATCGAATGCCTCCGCTAGAGATCGAAGCAATTGGGCTACACTTCTCGAGAAACCCGTCCTGGAGCACATCACAGCTGAGCTAAACGGTAAAGACGGAGATACAACGGAACTCCTCACGGCTTTCCAAGATCGGATCTGATTGAGAATTTCCAAAGAAGCCAATGCTGGTAACATCCGCAAGATACCAACTCATGGAAAGGGCCCGCCAGTCTTGCGGGGCCCTCTCTCAGACTCTGCCAAACAAAGGCGGCCCTGTAGTACTTGAACCGTTGGCCTTCTCGCCAGGAGTTTCGATCTCTCTTGGACTGAAAAAGGAGCTCGAAAGAGCGACTCCGCGTTTCGACACTTTGCAGAACCTTCTCGACATTGTATCGTTGGCCAACATGTGCCCAGTCCTCCCAGACGTACCGGTACAATGGGTACCCCGCAGAAGACCGTCACCTGGTGTACAGACCTAGCCGGATCCTTCGCTTACCGCCCTACGAAGACGCCGCCCCAAATGGCCACGAAAGCTCAAGGCAGAAGGCATCATGAACCAAAACAAGACCAGCAGCCGAAGCTGGCGCGACCTCCCGATTCGACGCCTCCGATCAGGGGGGACCATGCTCCCACCTCCGGCACTCACTTCCTTGCGGAGGGCGCCGGCGGATCCTTCGCTTACCGCCCTGCGGAGCAAGGACGCATTATATATAGACAATCCGCCGGCGGTCGTGGCCCGATTCTTGGCCGCCTCAGCGACAATTTGGGAAATGGCAATATTTTTTGGGCTTGGCCCCACAATAGGCCCGCCAAGACCTACAAATGATTGGTCAACAAAAGACTGAAATGTTTTTAGGATTTGGCCCGAAGGAAGGCACGCCAGGGGAAGTACAGCAATGCACGTAGATGCAACTATAGATCTTGCATATCAGTTCTTTTATTTGTTTTCTTTTTGATACACATGTTTGATTTCTGATAGGTTCACGTACATCTGAATGGGTTGCTTGAGAATGATGTTATGGGTTGCAGAATAGTTTGGAAGATGCTGTATCAGGCAACTGCTACCCATGCTGACTTGTTACACGTCACGTTTTTCACCTGCCATGGTTGTTGTTAGTGTTTGTGGGTTGATTGACCAGAGTATAGTTACTCACCGACCTGCCGAAAGAGTATAAGAGTGAGAAATGGAAGTAAACCACGCTGATGAACAAAAACGAAACAGTTCAACAGCACAAAACCTGTTCTCGATACCAATTCCTGTTCCCAGCTCAGATTCCATTCCGTTTCCTTGCTCCAGGCCTTTATTATCTACGTTATTTTGAGTGTCCAGGCCAGTGTACATTCGGGTCCACTGCATCTATTGATATCTAGCTCACCCAGTTTCCTCAGCCACACTGACCATGGAAAATGGCACGCGTATGCCAGGGCTAGTGTCAGCATCTGTAACACTGTAATGCTAGACACGTGGATTCGCTACCAGAACTTTATCAGCAAGCACAGGATGACTCAAGCACGGAGAGACATAGAAGATGGAAGCAATACTCTGTAACGACTCGAGACGAGCTCGCGGGGACCGTCCGCCACTCCCCTCACCCCATCACCCCCTCCTCAGAGGTTCAATGTCCGAGCGGAGGATCGCAAAGGCCAGGGATCTATGCTATCCCGGACCAGCTGCCGGTTGGGATCCACTACCACGCAGTGATCCGACGGCCCTTCCAGAAAAACGATGAAGACCCCTTCTCAGCGGCCACCAGGGTTCCATTAAGGCCACGGGACATCCCAGAGCTCATTTCCCTCGGCAATTGTAATTCTTGCTTCCAATCGCGCCCAAAATCTCTGCAGTAATACCAGCACTCCGCTCACACGGGAACAGTTAAGCGAGACGCCCTGAGTTTGGTCGAAAAAATGTCGAGCCGCTTCTCGCCCGAGAACAATATCAATGCCGTTGGCTAGCGAGGGGAGAAGGCAGTTCCAACTCCGCTGGGCCTGGCACACCTGCCCGTAAATCTTCACGAATAGCGCTGGAACATTGGAGATCTCTGTCCCGGCTCCGGTGCTAGCCACGACAATATGCGCACCAGGGTGCTCACTGAGGAAGCCAACTACATGGTCCATCAACTTTTTGACCACCAAGTCTTCATCCTTCAGCTCGGTGGCCTGAAATCGAACAACGGGCCCATAGCGTGGAACATCTTCGGGGAAAACTCTGGATGAAAGAAAAGAAGGTCTCCACAGCTCTTGAAGGACACTGCTGGACGATTGAAGTCTCACACACCTCCGATCAAAGGGGAAGAAGATATTTTGAGGCCCATTGCTGCTGCGTGAGGTATGCAACTTACCCTCCTGCAAGACTGCACCATCTGCTCTGGCCGAACCATCACCATATATGAAAGAACGAACTACAAAAGCACTTGTATCTTTAGCTGAAAGATACTCGCCGACCTCGTGTGGCTTCAGCTCTGTATCGTTCTTCCCCGAGCTCAGCTCTGCCCCACCACCGTCGCCACGACCAACAATTGCGTGTCCCCGGCCTGATCCGGCGTTGTGGGGCTGCTTGAAAGGCCATTGATCGGACGGTCCCTCTCCCGAGCTGCTCGGCAGCTCGCTCATTTGACGTCCCGGCCTCCGAGCCAAAACGGTCCGACAACCTGGATTTTCTGCATCGCTGCTCTAGCGACCCCACATCCGCGCGCTGATTCTTCTTGGACTTGGACGCAAAAATCGCGCAACACGCTGCACCCTGTGCTGCCACACGCTCCGCAGCTGCGTTGTTTCCGGCGTCCTCGGTGGCCTGCTTCGCCATCCGTTTGATGCCTTCAACCATTGGTAAGTCGGAAGACCCAGGGAAGATTGGAAAAAAGGTGAGAAATCAAAGAAGAATAGTCAGGAGTTGGAAACCGGAAGATTGAAGCGAGGAGAAGGACACCCTGACAACACTTGGCAACGGAAGACTGCTCTCTATACTCCCCTCTGAGCGATTTGGAACAGAAGTTAAGACTGGAGGGCTTTTCCTAGCCACACGCTTCAGCGCACGCTGGAAGCAGTGTTTCCCTATTCATTTCTTGTTTTTGTGGCTTCCAAAATTCTTTTAGAATCTGGCCCGGCAAATAGACTAGAATTATGATATCTTTGGTGGTTTGTGTACACCACAATCACGTGGCAATAGAATATTACAGGATGTACCGTAAGCGTATCTAGTTACTTTTTTATTTGTAGCTGTTCTATATTGGTAGTCATTCATTTGGGTATCCGAACGACAGTGACGCTGATAGTGTCCACTGTTGATCCGTATGGAGGTAAGTGTGGGCACTTAAAATAAATGCGAGCTCCACTCATCTTTCTACCGCTACCTTAAGAGATCCATAGTTACTCCCGCTGTTTACCTGCGCTTGATTCAATCTCTTCACGTTGACATTCAGAGCACTGAGCAGAAATCATATTGATTCATCACCGGCCATGGCCCTCGCAATGCTTTGTTTTAATAAACAGTCTGATTCCATATGTCCGTTGCAGTTCTAGTCTGCTGCATGCCGTGGGGTCGCCAGGCGTGGCGCAGCGCAGACTCATGGCACGGCACAGGTCCCCTTGCGGGTCCCGCGCCGAGGCCGCAGTAGCCGCTCGCGCCGGAACCAGGCAACCACTCCCACGCAGCACTAGGCCAACCATTTTCTCAAGTCAAGGGTCTAATTTGCCTAATTCCCTTCCCTACATTATTCATACTGAGCAGAGGCTGTTCACTTGGGGACCTGATGAGGTGATCGGTACGCCACGGCGTGGATTTCAAAATCAAAGATTTTCAGCAGGCAATTTTTCAAGGGCCGTCGACGGCGAGCGGAGCAGGAAAAGCCCCGGCGCTTCTGCACACACTTTTTCTCCCAACAAGCGGATTCCCGAACGCGTGCGCAAACAGTCAAACAAAATGACAACTCTTCCCAGCACCGTCGCCAAGCGTCTCGCCCCATCTGTCGTGTCACCGCGTCCACATCCTTGTGCGGGAATTTAAACCCGCTCCCATTTTGCCGCTACTTAGCAATCGCCACTCGGCTTAGGAGCAACTCACCCATGCCAAATCAACGTTCGCGTAGAACCCTTCCCCGCTTCGCCCTTCAAGTATCTCGCTTGAATACTTGCTACTAACACCAAGATCTGCACTAGAAGCCGTTCCACACGCGTTTGCACACATGCTTCTATACGGCCGCCACGCACTTCAACTCATCTGGGGCTTTCTCGCCCAAAGGCACAGTGTCGGCGCCCGCTTCGGTGCCATCCATTTCAGGGCTAATTTATCGGCAGGCGAGTTGCTACACTTTTCTTAGCGGACTCCGACTTCCATGACCACCAACCTGCTGTCTCGATGAATAAACGCCATTTGTTTGGTCTAAATGGGCACTTGGGCGCCTCAACCGTGCTTCAAGTTCCATCCCGCATCGCCAGTTCTGCTTCCAAAAAGTGGCCCACAGGGCCTACTTTTTGCCGATACCGCTCAACCAAGCCGACAACCCTGCGCATTTAAATTGAGAATCACCAGAAGACAACTGTCCCAAATGCGCTAATCATTGCTTTACACACAGAACAACTCGTGTCGGCCCGCTATCCTGAGAGAAACTTCGGAGGGAACCAGCTACTAGATGGTTCGATTAGTCTTTCGCCCCTATACCCAAGTTTGACGAGCGATTTGCACGTCAGCACCGCTACGAGCCTCCACCAGAGTTTCCTCTGGCTTTGCCCTACTCCGGCATAGTTCACCATCTTTCGGGTCCCAGCGCAAATGCTCCAGGTCGGACTTGAGATACAACGATCTCATGCCGCCTCAAACTGCTCGTTTTGCAACGTCGCTTTCACTGCGCCCAGGCTTTCACACCCTTTGACTCGCATCCGCGCTAGACTCCTTGGTCCGTGTTTCAAGACGGGTCGTATCGCGTCGTCCCTCCGCCGTCCTCAACCCTGCAAGAGGGAGCCCTCAGCCGCCAGGGACCCACAATCGGCCCCCGGCAGCCCACGGCGGATAGGCACTCGTGCCAGTGCACCCCAAACGGGCTGAACACACACAGCGCCCTTTCATTCCAACGCAATCCGCTTCCCCCATGACGGTTTCAGGTTCTTTTCACCCTCTTTTCAAAGTGCTTTGCATCTTTCCCTCACGGTACTTGTTCGCTATCGGTCTCCAGCCGTTATTTAGCCTTTGATGAGATTTACCACCAATTAGAGCAGCATTCCCAAGCTACCCGACTCGTCTGAAACAGCCTCGTACGGTGTGTCCTGTGTGGGACGGACGGGACTCTCACCCTCCACGGCCCGCATTTCCATGCGACTTACCCACACTGACACCCCAGAGGCCGCTCACAATACAACGCCTGCAAGCAGGCTTTTCATGTTGGGCTTTTCCCGCTTCGCTCGCCGCTACTACTGGGAATCCTAGTTAGTTTCTTTTCCTCCGCTTAATAATATGCTTAAATTCAGCGGGTTGCCTTGCCTGATTTGAGATCCAAATGAGTGGGTTCGTGAGGTCTCGCCTCAACCGATACTGTAAGGTCCTTACACAACGCAATCATCGACTCGGCCACCAAATTTTTTGGTCAAAAAAATTCGGTGCCTCGCTCTCCCCGACCGAATGCCACACTGCTTTCCGAAAACTCGCATTTTCCTACTCCGCAGCACGCCGCAATACAATCAGGGTGAGGCAAGACACTACCGTGACAGCGTGCGTCGCGTTCAGACACTCTCTACTTCGGGTGACCGCGGGCACGGGCGCCAACCCTCCGCGCCCCACGGACAACACCCATCAGCTGCAGCGTGGCAGAACTTCTGTCCTGCAACGCGCAAACTCACATTTGTGCGGACACTCAAACAGGCATGCTCGCAGGATTACCCGCGAGCGCCACTTGCGTTCAAAAATTCGATGATTCACGGGTTCTGCAGTTCACATTACGTTTCGCAGTTTGCTACGTTCTTCATCGTTGCTGGAGCCGAGACATCCACCGTCATGGGTTGTATAGTTTTAGTTTTTGGTTTTTCGTTTTGGGTTTACAATAAATATGGAAATTCAGGTTCGCGAAACAAAAATATGCGCCTCCCAAAAAAGAGGGCACACCTTTCGAATGATCCTTCCGCAGGTTCACCTACGGAAACCTTGTTACGACTTCTCCTTCCTCTAAGTGATAAGGTTTGACCAAGTTTGAGCCAGACGGTCCGTGAAACACAGTCCATCTTTCCTCTCCAAGGCCTCACCGGACCACTCAATCGGTAGGAGCGACGGGCGGTGTGTACAAAGGGCAGGGACGTATTCAGCACGGGATGATGACCATGCTTACAAGGTATTCCTCGTTCAAGAGGAAAATTGCAAGCCTCGATTCCAACCAAGAGTGATTTAGAGATTCGGAAGCGCTCTCGCAGACCGTCACCCTTGAACCGCTCAGTGCGGCACGCATGCGGCCCAGAACATCTAAGGGCCCAGCCCGCCCGCTAAACTCCGACTAACAGAGTTTTAACTGCAACAACTTTGGTATACGCTTACAGAACTGGTATTACCGCGGCTGCTGGCACCAGAGTTGCCCTCTTGTGGCACCTCGATAAGCTGTTTACCTTATTCTAAATCCAATTGGAAAACCCGTTGGGCCCTCTATTTTTTTCTTTTCACTACCTCCCGGTGCTCGGATTGGGTAATTTACAAGCCTGCTACCTTCCTCGGATGTGGTAGCCGTTTCTAATGCTCCCTCTCCAGACTCTCGCACCCACGGTTCGTTACTCGTCATAATCATGATAAGCGAATACCTTACCATCCAAAGTTGATAGGTCAGAAATTTGAACGGTGCGTCGCACTCATGTGCAATCAGAAAAAAAATTGTGAATCACCAAACATTGGCTTGTATCTCCAATTATTACCACGGCACAAGCGCCGCTTTTATAGCACTTATTAGCTCTAGAATTTCTACAGGTATCCGAGCAGTATTTACCACCGAAGAAACTATAGCTGTTTTACCGACCCATTCCCAGTTTCGTAGTATAACTCACTCATACTACACTTGCGTGGCTTAGTCCTGGGAAAATCGTATAACACTGGCAGGATCAACCAGGTAGCTACTCACCACTCCCTTCCGCACAGTCACCAAGATGGTTTCATCGCATTCACTTCACCGCCGTTCCCATCTCGTGCTTTCTTAACACTTCCGCAACCTTGCACAGAGCTCCCTTCGGCGCAAACAGAAACGTTTCGAGGAACCATCCTTCACCACCCTTCTGCCCGCCAGAGTCACACTCTCCGAAAAAATCACTTCCGATCAGAAAAAATCTCCACGCGACAGTACTTGCACAGTAAAGTCTCCTAATCATAGCTTTTCTTACCAAAAAAGCTTCATTTTTACCAACCTTACAGTAGGTACGCATCCTTTCCCGCATCACTCTCCAGCCTTTAAGAGAAAAAACAGCTCCAAACACGTCCAACTGCGTTCCTATCTCCATCTGAACATTCTCTCAGGGCCATTGTGCTTTCACATACCAAAACTGAGTTCCAAAAAAACAATCCGCATCCAACCCCCGGAAATAGCCCCTCTGACCCGCTACTTTTTCGGAACTCGAAGCCCACAAACTCCCTACCATACATGCGATTAGTATTTGCAGCAATCTCCAACTCCTGAACAGCATCAATTCCTACACACCCAACACGTAAATCATCTTTCAGATCGATCTAGCGTACTTTGGCCCGAGCAAACTGCTTGTACATGGATCCATTTCCTAGTTTGAAAGTGCAGGGGACTGTCATGCGTATTCCCGAACAGCATCTCAAGAGTAAGATTCATGAAACCACATCATTAGGGGAGCCGCTGTCCGTGACTACTTTTCGAAAAGATCGACTATCCAGCTATTGGACGTGAGGACATGCAGTACTGGGACAATTTCATAATGTCTAAAACAATTCTTTCCCGCACACCATGCACTTTAACAGTTTGTGACCTTACCGCCTCATTTTTTGAAGACATAAAATGCACTCCCGAAACGGCAATGCAGGCTATACTTTCTCGTAACGTCAGTCATGGCAACCCCGCGTATGCAGATGGCGCACAGCGGCACTCGCCTCCCGACACCATCCTGCATCAATCAACGTTAACAACCATCACAGTCTCTCCCGAAATGTGTTCTGCAGTCGTCCCGACACATGCTTGGGGCCGTCTTCAACCGACACCCCGCACTGTGGTCACCCACATTTTCAGAGAAATCCGTCACCGAGTCCAGGTTCAACCGTGATACGTAGCTATGATCAAAAACATCACCACCCTCCACCGTCTTCGGTTGTCTTTTCGAATCTGCTAAACATGCTCCGATGGGAGGGAACCGTTTCGCTCAAGTAGTAGTCCGCTCGGGCAGTAGTAGTAGTCTCGCGAGCGGACTACTATTACTGCCCAGGTTCCAGGTGGTCCATATTTTACTGCCCTGCTCATCTGAATGGTTTCGCCTCGCGCTCGCGGGGACAACAGCAAGGGCTTGTCGAGACAATTTCATCGACTAGCGCAGTTCTGTCACCCCTTTTCTGGTACATTTCGAGAAAGCGCCCGTCCTGCGGACGCTAGCATGGGAGATTACTACATCTGCTCAGTCAACCCGCCCTCAGTGGTTTCACCTCACCCCCCCTCATTTAACTATCGCACCCCTCTAGCATGAAGGTCGGAAATACTCGATTCTGATTGGTCCAAAAAATTGAAAAACATTCGATCCATTTCGAATATTCATTCTCATCGTCCAAAAAAAATTCCACCTTCGAGGCCTCAAACACGCTTGAAACGATTTTCCGATTCAAACCCATATATTACCGCTCCCAAAATTGAAAAACTTGCTCTTCATCGTGGAGTTATGAAAATCGCCCAAAAAGCCAATTTCCCCATATACGAATTTTTGTCCAGTGTAGGCCGTGGTTATTCAGATGAGTGCAAGAGTGGTGCGGACAGGCAAGCCGAAAAAAGAATGCCTCTCTCTTTTCCAGAGAGTCCCCATCACTTCGCGGTAGCCACTGGTTCTGGAAGATCAAAAGTTATCAGACTACACCGAGCTTTTCGCTCGGTAAAGAGGAATTATGGAGGCTCTTAAGGATACAACGAAGGAGGTGGAGGATTTTTTGGTCAAAGCAAAGAAGTTTGCCAAGGGAAGTACTATAGCGGAGGCTGAGATTGGTTCTGAAGTCGTCCAAGTTTATACGAAGATCGCTAGAGGGTGCCGGAATGACAAGGAGCTTGGAATGACTCATCACCCCTATTAGAGTGGTACCCGAATGGCTGCCTTTGATGGCGGCTATTTTGGGCACCTTGAATGGCCACTTCGAAATGAAATGGAGTCTCACTCGAGTCTCTGAGGGGTGTTAGAGTACGAAGCTAACTACATCAATGCGGTTGGCTATTGGATGTAAATTCATGAGGTAGCGTTATCTATGCGGGGAGAGGCTATCGAAGCCAAAAAGTACAATGAAGCGAAGTTGTGCGACCTCTGGGCCTCGGTATCCGTACGCTATGGCCTCAGAGTGACCGTCCTGCCCTATGATTTTTACAAACTCGCAGCAAAGGATCCAGCTTATGGTAAGTTCGTCATCCCGACTCCGGAGGAGAGTTCATCGGTTCCATTTGCCAATAAATTGGTGGAATCTATGGAGAAGCTTGACTCTCTCTTCACCACTCAAATTATGAATGCGGTGGCTATCCCTGGCGCCCAAAATGCGACGATGTGTGCAGGAAGCAGCAATAAAGGGGATGCAGCCGGAAGAAGTAGGTCCTTGAGTGACTGGGCGCCATGGTATTCGACGCATCGCAAAGTCGATGCCTGGCGGCAGCTGGGTTGCTCGGAGCATATTTGCCGAGCGATCCAATATGGGATCTTCGACGCCTCGGTTCAGCCATTTGTCCCCGGGAGGGCAGAGAACTAGGAGATATCCCACAAACCGAGGAGGACCGTGCGTTTGCCGTCGCGGATTTGGAAGAAGGAATCAAGATAGGGATCTATGAGAAGTATCGCATCATCGCGCTCAACGTGCGAAATCAAGAGGAGCTGTAATCTCTTCGGACTTTGCAGTATGACACGAAGTCGAAGAGGGTCTCAAGGGTCGTTTTGTTTTCAACTTAAGCGTTCAGTCAAAGCATTGGCGGAAGGGGTCGGTACGCATGGAGACGCTACCAGAATTTGCCTTCACTATACAGAAGAACGACCACTTCCTGTCGTTCGACATCAAGAAGGGATATCGCCATCTGTGATTGCACCCTCGTATGCGAGATTGGTTTATCTTTCGCTACGGGGGGCGCTACTTCCAATGTATGCTTTACCCTTCGCTGGGGTCCTTCGGCTCTGGGTCACGCGCTTGATGTCACCGTTCGTACGGGAGCTTCGCAGCTACGGCTACCGAGTACTCGCTTTTTTGGACGAGTTCCTCGCTGCTCCGTCGGTATACGGAATTGTGTCCACGCGGGCTCATTGCTTTACTTTCCGAGTGCGAGTCGAGCGTTTAACTTCCAGACTTGGGCTTATCAGGCAGAACTAAAAGGGCGAGTGGAACGGTGCTACCCGAGTCGAGCACTTTGGTGTCATCGTGGACTCAGTGGACATGAAGTTCTACGTCGCCCTTCGCAAACTTCGGAAGGTGAAGTCCTGGGCCGGAGAACTCCTCAAGGAGGTACGCAGCGGCCGCCGATAGGTATCCAGGAAGCCCTCCGGACGTTTTGTGGGGTGTGCATGTCGCTTTACTTCCCAATGCCTTGGGCCACGTTTTACTCTCTATCCCTCTACTGGAACTTGTCCTTGACAATCAAAGACCTCTGTGGTCGATGCCGCCTGTCCCATCAAAGCACCCGAGACGTCATTTTTTTTGGCAACTTCTCTCGCGCCAGGAGCTGGACGGCCGTGTCATTCACCCGTTCCGACCGGATGTCTCGATGCACACCGACTCAGCGGACGTTGGATTGGGGGTACCTTACATACCACGGACATGCGCCCCGGTGTCCCTGAACGGTACATGTCCCAGCGTGTGGAGTTGGAAGGACTTTGCACGATCAATCACGTTGCCGGAGTTGAAAGCTATACTTCCGCTGCTCTTAAGACCCCTTGGAAGACAAATCGCGCTATCGAAGTCTCACAACATCCTCGTGCATACGGACAGTCAGGCAGTGGCGCACGTGGCCAACAGCTTCGTCTCTGCAAGCCGACAAATGATGCGCGAGCTTCGTCGGTTGAAATCAGTTCTCGAGACGCTTGATGTTCGTATCAGAACAGAGTGGTTGCCATCGGTCGCCAACAAGTTTTCCGGCAACTTGTCGCGACGGCTCCCAGGTGGCGACCTCCGGATTCGTCGGCAGCTTCGGCGTTCCGAAATGGCTGGTCTCACGGCTCCGGTCGACACGTTCAGGTATCGCCCGCTCAGAGAAAAACCTGTATTCCTTCAGCGCCAGGCGTATCAGGACCTGGACGCCGAGTGGGACCGAGCGACTGTCCGAGTGCTGTGTCCCCCGATCGAACTGATCGGCGCGACGGTGAAGCTCCAACATACTCAATCCCAGCAGTGCTGCTAATACCAGCGCGGCCCTCCACCTGGCCAACCATTGCGTATGCCTCCCTCAGGCACCCCAGAAAGTATGGGATGCACAGCGGCAGTTGAAACCGCTCTGGCGACTACTGTACCTCGTGATCAACCTCTGACGACTTGTTTTGAATCTCTTATGCATCCCGGGGACGCAGACGTCCTTCATATTGTTCTTTCTGGTTCTACTTCTGGCAGTCTCATGTCCGCCGAACTCGTCTTTTGCTAATCATGGAGTAACAGCACAGCAGAAGCGCGCAGTACTCAATGGCGCACCTTTCTCCAGTTTTGCGACAACGAAGGACGATCCCCACTCCCTGTGACCGAGGCCCACATGATCGCGTTTGTTGGATGGCTAGCAATCGAAAGGGGGCCGGACGTCGCCAAGTCGGATCCTCTTCACTCCTCCAATACCTTAGTGCTGTCAGACAAATGCAGTTGATCATTGCAGGTTCCGCAGTCTCTCGTTGCCCATTTATTGATCACGTCCTTCGCGATTACGGTCGCTGGGAAGAGAACTTCCGTACACCAACTGTTCGCTGCGGGATCCCTGCACCTGTTGCTCAACGCATTTGGGGTTTTGGCATGACAGCTTCGGTGGACAGTGTTCTCCGCGATGCCGCCGCTTGTGTCTTCGCTTATTGCTTCAATGGACCTCGCGAGAGCTTCTTCATGTCCTTTTTATCTGCTAACGAGACAATTAGTCAGGAATCTCTCACTGCTCGCCTCTCTGTGGTGAAAGGAAGAGCGGCTAGTCAAGCTCCCCTTTTTCTTTCAGCCGTACTACCTCCCTTCCATCGCGGTTAGACTTCCTTATTCGTTGGCACACTCTTCGCCGCCCACATCCTCGTTTTTTTGGGCTCCCTGGGGAGCCCTGCGAATGGCGTCGAGGCCAACTCACTCAAGCTTTACTGCGCAGTCTATCTAAATTGTCAGTATCCGCCCCCACCGGCGGGAAGTTTACGTCTCATTCGTTGCAGATTGGGTCTCGCACTGAGCAGGTGCTTATCGGTGTCTCACTAGAGGTATGCCTATCTCGTTTTGGTTAAGGCCCTAACTCTACGGAAATGGCTTCGCTTTACTTTGACCGTACTATGACAGTGTCCGCCGCCTCGTTCTGGTTTTTCGTACCAGCTTCTGTTCCGCTCAGTGGGTCCGTTTCCATCCAGTGGGACGTCGCAGTAATGCTCCGCGGCCGAACTGCGTTCTTTCCTTCGGGTTTTTCGTCCAGTGTAGGCCGTGGTTATGCAGATGAAACGCAGTCAATGGATAGCAAGGTTTATCATTGTATGACAAATCTCGCCCGCAAGTGTAATCCGTGGAAGGTTGCATGTCATGCACAACGTGGGTCGCAGTGGAATCAAGTTGAGTCAACTCGAATACAGTGTCGACTACCCTGGGATATCAGAATGCAAGAGTGGTGCGAGCAGGCAAGCCGAAAAAGGCATGTCTCGCTCTTTCCCACCCAGCCCCCTGCACTACGTACCTCATACCTCTCTCTTTTGGTTGTGGTGTTGTCAATTAAATACAGCGCCAATTGATCTTATGGGTTTCTGACGACAGTTACACATGTAAGGCAATTACGCTTATTGCGCGAGATCGGGTTCAAATGGGAATTTTACCCGAGGGGGTAAGCGGCCGAGGAACAGGGTGGGGAAGGAGGGCGGGTGACTTATTTTGTTTGCCGATGCATTCGCCGCTGTACGTGCCTCTGTACGATGTAAGGTCACGAGTTCGATTCCTATGTGCGAACTTAAGTTACAACCTTTATATAGGGTCGTAGCATCTTTCTTTTTAGTCTTCGTAAATTCTTCATAAACCCCCTTTAGTCCGCGGCATGCTTACGTGCTGTGGCCGTTGTAAGAGGGCTAGGTCGTCAGTAAACAGCGTTTTACTGCACAAAATGACGTTGTTTCGCATGTTTCCGAAAACTGCGATTTTGGGGTCGCCCAATGACAAAATATCTCTTACTACACAACACAACCATTTAGCACAATTCCAGTTTTGCCACTCAAAATGACGTAATTTCGCACGTTTTCGAAAACTTCGCATTCTCCATTGTTTCTGAAAGCTGCTTAGAGTATGTCAAGCTGAAACTTGCAAAACAGAAGTACACATAATATCGAAGCAGTATATGTATTAGAAGTGCGCAAAATTGCATGTCGGAACTATCGATTTTGCCGCTGTAAGCAGCTTACAGTGATTCAAGTTAAAACACGCGAAACAAGACTACAGATACTACCGAAGCGGTATACGTGTTTGGGAGTGCGCAGAATTGCATTTCGGAACTATTGATTTTGTCGCTGTTAGCAGCTTACAGTGGTCACGTTGCAACACGCAAAACTTTACTGCGCCCATAAAGTAGTAAAAATTACGTGGCGTAATTTCGCACCTTTTCCAACGAGTTCCGTAAAAGGGGGGAATGTGGGTTGTTTTCAAACATTTGAAAGATATGGTCGGTTGTGGCCCGGAATATCCTACAGGGTGAGTAAGTTTGGCTAAATTCTAGCCCCAATCCGTCATTTGAGCATTTTCCCTATTTTTCGCGAGATAATTCCATTGGGGCTATGCAAAGTCCTGTCATGGCATCCTACAGTTTCAACATCGTGGTTATATTTCAGGGGGGATGCCAGATCTCAACCACATTTTGGGGAGTGGTCACATTTTTGGTACGAGGTGCTGTTTGTAAAGATATGATGGTCGGGTTCGGAAGTTGTGGTCAAAAACATAAAGAATTTGCATTATAGGTGAATTTAGGTATTTGTTCAATAAATATGAGAGTAGGCCCCATAGCTGCGGACATAAAGTAGTGCAAAAAACATGAAGCCAGAGCCCTAATGTTGGTTTTTTTCAATTTTTACAGTACAAAATCGCTATTTTTCTGATCGAAAGTCATCAGCGATTGTTTGAAAATATGAAAAAATTTCATTAAAATAAATATTTCCCTTTATCGCATAGATCTCTCAACTCCAGCCTTACAGATTCAAATCAGATTACGCATTCGGTATTTATTGATTTATAAGACTTCTAAATCGCCATTCCTAAGAAGGCTTCCCTAGTAATTACATTTTCTGGGTAGTTGCAGTCTAGGATATTGACCTTAAGGTCATTGTATCTCGTTTCATGTTGCTGTGACTTAACTTCATGTAGCGTAGTGACCACATGATTAAATCTTTGCCCTTTGTCCAAGTCAAATCCAGCCTGTGCAGCACTTTCAGCAACGAATTTTTCCGTGAGATTAAAAGAAGTTTCTTCGGTAGAAGAGGTGAACTCCTTGGCGTGCATCATCCATTTTGTGCTTGCATCAAACCTAAAGATGCGGTACCTTGTAATCTTACAACTTGAGTGCATGCAGAAGTAATGGCCTAATAGTAATTTCTACTCCTTCCAATCCAATTGAGCCAGTAGAACGCACGTGTTGCGATTATGCCCATAAATCACCAAATACCCTGACAGTATCCCTCCGGTAACCTGTACCAAGGATTTACACTGTAAGAAGACATCATTGCAACTTGTGCACTGTACTCACGCACCAGTGTAAAAGCATAATATCATACCTCTTTGTACCTAGCCAATGACATGGATCCATCATGGCTATCTCGCGTGGTTCTCGAAACATTTCGCACCCACCAATCAGCAACCACTTTATGCCTCCTTGCCAATTGGACCAATGGTACTTTGCCATGATGTTTGTTGCTGTCTGTTATACTGATGGACCTTCAGAACCTTGTAGTTTGATACCTCTGGGTCGCATTTTCTAGAATACCTTTGAATTCAGTACCGTTTAGTTACAATTTATCTCTGCTGGTGTTGAGTACTTTTTCTATATAAACCCTGTTGATGTCCGGCCTGATTACCGGAAGCATCAACCAACAGTTCAACCATCGACTCCTTTTGTGCGCTCAACACCCCACATTTGGTAGCATCGCATATTCGTTTGTCAGTACTGCGAGTTCTTCCAATCCGACAGTAAGTTAAAATCTCTATTAGATTTGACGTTCTGCCTGATTGCAAGCAGAGACTAACATTTTGTTTTTACTCTGATTCTTTTTGAATAACGCTCAGTGCCGAAAAACAAGACTTCCAGGGACCGCCCCTCGTCGCCGGACGAGTACAACGCAGAAGACTTACAATCGTTTCTTCGCCGAAAATTGTCAGGAGCTGACATTTCGAGTTTGGAGTGGAGCCAAGAACACCCACCAGAATCGTGGTGGAGGAACCGAGGACACCAAGACCCTCCACTTTCTGCCTTCTCGAGGCTGTATCGCTACCCGCTCTACCGCCGATACCAAGAAGGCCCGCAGTCCCTCGCTCCAAGCCGCAGAAGCCTAAGAAGACCCTACGATTCTCCCTGACGCGGCTTCCATCGTCATTCAGAGAACCGCCAACCACCGCATTCGTAAGAAGACCAGAAGGCCTCGTCTGACCAAGAACCCGCGATCTTCGCCCTTCCACTGCCGTCACTGTCAAGTCACCTGCACAGGCCGAGTGCAGTACCACGAGCACCTTCGATCCCGCAAGCACCAGCACCGCGCCGATAAGACGAGGCACATCTGCCAAATTTGCAAAATCGAAGTCCCAAGTAAGGCAGACCTTGAGCTCTACCGTCTTGGCCGCCGTCATCGAGAGACTGCCCGTAGTTAAAATTTGAATAAATTAGGGAAGAGGAAGCAAGAAAAACTCCAAAAGTTGCTTTCTTAACCGACTTCGTTTGTGCTGTGTTCAACCTTCCGCTGTGGCTACCTTACGAACTCGCTTTCCCCAGTTCCTTGCAGTAGGGCTTGTAAGCCCGTATCGCCGCCAGGTTCTAGACAGGAAAACAACGTTCTGTAAAGCATCGGAAGGAGGGCTACTATAGCACACCCGACTGACTGACGTCAAACCCTTACGTCAGAGAAAATCAACTTTCCCAAGTTATCGGCTGGGATTCGAACTCGAGACCTCTCACTGGTCTTTCGCTGGTCTAGCCAACTCGGCCACAGTGCATACGATCTTACTGGCCAATTTGAAAAAATTCTATTTAAAGAAAAAAACCCAAAACTACACGTGTGACTCTTTCGACCAATAGGAAAAGACAATGGAAACTTCGGGCATTACTGTAGAGTCTCTGGCACAAGCTGTAAGCGAACTTCAACGCCAGCTGTCAGAGGCTCATAATCAGATCTCCGCACAACAGAACCAGCTCAATAACGCTGCTCGCAAGGTGGGAGCTCTCGAGAATGAGCTTTCTCGTCAGGATCAATGCCGGTAGCTCAAATGGTCAAAACGAAACCAAGGACGCCCCTAAGAAGAATAAGCCGGGATCATTCAGCGGAAAAGGGTCCGTCGGGAGCTGGTGCGTGCAGATGCAGAATTATCTTGGTGAAGAAGATGGGCAAGCTACCATGAACATTGCACTAAGCTATCTCTCTGGAAATGCCATGAGTGGTGGATGGTCCATTCCAAGAGCGCCGCGGGGCAGGAGATTCAAACATGGAAGGAACTGAAGACTGCACTTCTCAATCGCTTCGAGACGTTAAACAAGGAAAAAATCGCCCGAGACAAGCTGGCTCGCTGGAAACAAGTTAAAGACGTTACTGCGTTCATATCCAGACATAGGAGTCAAAGATCAGATTGATCGCTATTCACGCGGCCTGAAACCGTACATTTGGAAAGCCTTATGCACGAAAGAATACTCTAAGCTTTCTGATTTAATGGCAGATGCGGAAAGAATCGAAGCTGCTTACAGGCGTTCAGGGCCGTTAGGTAACAACAAATCGAATACAAAATCGCTGAACGGAAGTTCAAGTACTGGAAATAGTGCTCCGTGCCATGGAAATTGGGAACGTGGAAATGAAACCGGGTATACAGTCCTCAAATGTTAACTTACCGAAATTGGATCAAGCAGAACGTGAGAGATGCATACGTGAAGGCCTCTGCTTGAGATGCAGACAGAGAGGGCACATTGCAAAAAACTGCCCAAAAGCCCGAAGGAACTGACTGAAGGTCCTCAATCAGTTCTGGATGACAGAAATCTTATTGTTTCAACAATAAGATCCCAGGAAGCATTTAGGGGAACACCAACCCCAACTTTCCAACGAAATCATAGAGGACTTCTTATTGTTAAAGGAGTCATTTCCAATGGACCAGCAAAAATTCTCATCGACCCAGGTGGTGAGATCAATTTCCTCAGTGAATTGTTCTGCGATTACCATAAGATTAAAACAAGAGAATCAGCAGAGCTTGCCGAAATGGCGAACGGTGCTAACCAGAAGTTGAAAGAAACAGCCGGTCCGGCAATCGTCCAAATAAAGAACTACACAGAACCACTGTACTTCGCCGTGAGCCCCTCAAGAGATATGATGCAATCCTAGGAAAGGAATGGTGTGGAGCCCATAGAGCAATTATCGACTCTTCAAGCAATCAAGTTTCTTTCAACTACAAGGGTGAAAAGTACTCCGTCACTGCCAATGAAATGACAAAGCACCCTTTCGTTTCTGCAAACTCAGTACTTACTGATTTGGAGAAAAAATGTAGCACTTATGCTGTTCTAATTCGACCACTAGACTCAAATCCAAATGTTCCAGATTCTTACCCAGAAGATATTCAAGGTGTACTGAAAAAGTATACAGACGTTTTCCCGGAAAAACTTCCGAAGGGCCTTCCTCCGAAGCGAAAGTATGATTTCAAGATCGAATTGGAAAAAGATGCTAAGCCACAGAAAAAGGGTCTCTACAGACTTTCAGGAAAAGAAATGATGGAGCTTCGTAAACAACTAGATGATCTACTAGAGAGTGAATTCATTAGACCAAGCAAAAGCCCCTGGGGAGCGCCAATACTCTTTGTAACGAAAAAGGACAGCGGTTTGCGTATGTGTGTGGATTACAGAGCACTTAATCGGCTTACTGTAAAAAACAGCTACCCTGCCGCGCATCGATGATATCTTTGATCGACTTAAGGGAGCCAGGTACTTCTCGAAAATAGATCTGAGGATGGGTTACCATCAGATCAGACTGGAGGAATCTTCAATCCCTCTCACAGCGTTTCGAACCAGATACGGACATTTTGAATTTCTCGTACTACCTTTTGGATTGACCAACGCACCAGCAACTTTTATGAATCTCATGAACGACATATTCAAAGATGTCCTGGATGTATTCGTTATCGTTTATTTAGATGACATTCTCATCTTCAGTAAGACATGGAAAGAACATTTAGAACACATTGATGTAGTACTAGAGATTCTGAGGAAGGAGAATCTGTTCGCAAAATTGTCAAAATGTGTCTTCGGTGTTAAAGAAGTCGAGTATCTTGGACATGTAATCTGTCAAGAGGGAATTGCTGTGGATCCCAACAAGATAAAGGCAGTCATGGAATGGCCCTCACCAAAGAACAAGCAACAACTTCAGTCATTCTTAGGACTCGTCAACTATTACAGAAGATTCATAAGAGGATGCTCATTGGTTGCTAAACCTCTTACAGAGCTGACGAAGAACGTTTCATTTCTGTGGACAGCTACTCAGGACAAATCATTCCAGACCTTGAAGAAATCGTTATGCAGTGCCCCAGTCCTTCGAACTTTTGACTCTGAACTTCCAATATATGTCACTACAGATGCCTCTCAGTACGCAATTGGAGCTGTGTTGGAACAGGGGGATCCAAAATCCAGAAGACCAGTTGCCTTTGCGTCTAGGACTTTGAATGATGCTGAGCAAAATTATGCCGCTCATGAGAGAGAGCTCTTGGCCATTGTAGAGTGCTTGAAATGGTGGAGAGCATACCTACACGGAAACTTTTTCACAGTTCATTCTGATCACTACCCTTTAAGATACCTCGAGACCCAGGACAATCTGTCCCAAAGACAGGTTAGGTGGTTGGAAAGATTAGCGAACTTTGATTTCAAAATTATACCCATCTCCGGGAAAGCAAACATCGTTGCCGATGCCCTGTCAAGACAACCTCAGAATTATCCCTCACCTAAACATCGAAACAGAGAACTACTCAAGGAAGTGATAACAAAGACATACCTAGAATCGAACAATATATCCGTACCTTATTTTGCGGATTCTGAGATAGAAGATCTGGCCAAAGATTACAGGCTAGATGAAAACCTGAAAACCCAATACAAAGATCCAAAGGCACCTTTCGAAAAGAAAGGGTTGCTTTTACTAAGGAACGGAAAGATTTGCGTACCAGAAGGAAAATTTAAAGTCAAGCTATTACATGACTACCATTCTACTCCAAATACTGGACATTTGGGAATTTCAAAAACAATCAATAGAATATCACCGAAGTTTTACTGGAAAAACCTTCGTACAGATGTACTTCGATACGTTCGTTCTTGCCACTGCCAAAGAGACAAACCATCAAATCAGAAACCCGCAGGTCTTTTAAAACCTCTTGACCCCGAAAACCAAATGGACTCACATAACGATGGACTTTATTACACCCCTTCCAAGGTCAACGGAAGGAAACAATGGCATCTTAACTGTCGTTGACAGATTATCAAAGATGATCAGAATTATACCAACCAAGCCCAAAATAGATGCTCCTTCAACTGCAGGTTGTTCAAGGATCATGTCTACAGAAACCACGGAATTCCAACGAATATCATTTGTGATAGGGATGCTATTTTTATGAGCAAGTTTTGGAAGAGTCTGTTCCACCTTCTGGGTACCAAGATATCCCCTTCTTCAGCATATCACCCACAAACAGATGGACAATCTGAGATTATGAACAGAAAGATCGAAGAAATGATTCGTTCTTTTGTTAGCTTCGACAAGTCAGATTGGGACAAATACTTGGTAGACTTCGAAGTTGCTTACAACTCATCTATTAATGCCACTACAACATTCTCTCCGTTCTTCCTCAATTATGGAATCCACCCTAGAACTGTCCCTTTGGACATACTCTCCGCAGACAACCCTGCTGCGGCACAGTTCCTAAAAACATGCAAGAATCACTGAAAAAAGCCCAAGAACAAATCAAAAAATCAATGAATCCACTGCCTTGTATGTCAACAGAAGTAGAAGACCTTCTTCTTATAAAGTTGGTGACAAAGTCTGGTTGTCCACAAAAAACTAGCTTTTGAAGATGGTGCAGGATCTCGAAAACTGAACCCAAAGTTTTGTGGTCCATTTCAAATATCTGAGGATATAAACGGAGTTACGTACCGTTTAAATCTTTCCCAGCCAATGATCGACAGGGGAATTCACAATGCTTTCCATGCTAGTCTCCTTAAGCCGTACTTTGAAGATGAATTCTATCGCCAAATTCCGCCGCCACCACCTATACAGGTTCAAGATGGACATAAAGAATACGAAGTCGAATCAATTCTCAGTCACAAGAAACAATACGGAAAAACAAATATCTCATTAAATGGAAAGGATATGCAGATCACGAGAACTCATGGCTATCAGAAAATGAACTGAAAAATTGTCAAGATCTGCTATACGAATACAAGAATCGGGGCGATTCTTCTTCGTAGGGGGAGTGATGTTGCGATTATGCCCATAAATCACCAAATAC
The DNA here is from genome assembly GCA_002205965.3 of Kappaphycus alvarezii. Lineage (NCBI taxonomy): Eukaryota > Rhodophyta > Florideophyceae > Gigartinales > Solieriaceae > Kappaphycus > Kappaphycus alvarezii. The sequence goes on along the minus strand of NADL03000675.1, from coordinate 272,503 downwards.
CCTGACAGTATCCCTCCGGTAACCTGTACCAAGGATTTACACTGTAAGAAGACATCATTGCAACTTGTGCACTGTACTCACGCACCAGTGTAAAAGCATAATATCATACCTCTTTGTACCTAGCCAATGACATGGATCCATCATGGCTATCTCGCGTGGTTCTCGAAACATTTCGCACCCACCAATCAGCAACCACTTTATGCCTCCTTGCCAATTGGACCAATGGTACTTTGCCATGATGTTTGTTGCTGTCTGTTATACTGATGGACCTTCAGAACCTTGTAGTTTGATACCTCTGGGTCGCATTTTCTAGAATACCTTTGAATTCAGTACCGTTTAGTTACAATTTATCTCTGCTGGTGTTGAGTACTTTTTTATATAAACCCTGTTCTGATGTCCGGCCTGATTACCGGAAGCATCAACAACAGTTCAACCATCGATTACCTTTTGTGCGCTCAATACCCACAGCACGACGTCTTTGTGGAACTACCAGAAATTACATCCATCATTTCTGCAGGCTTTCTAACATCGAAAGTTAATATCATTCTTTTCATGTTTCAAAATTCCCCATTACAAGTGTTCTTTCCATGTCTTTCCACAAAAAATTATAAGGTTATTTGACTCTCGAATTCTACAAGCACTTTCCGAGACAGCTATCAGAGAATAACCGATTCTTATTTTCCCCCAACTTTTTGGCATGTAGAATCAGTACTTTAGAGGATACACCAGAGCTTCAAGTATGTAAAATCGTGCAATGAGGCATCGATAGCACAGGGTTTTCTGTCTTTCGTGCGACCAGTGGCCCTCAGGAAGGCCAAAAAAGAATTTTCGGGAGAGATTAGTCGACGAAACCAACAAAATATCAAACTTTAGGCCCATGATGAAGTGGGCTGACAGGGTAGTTTTTTTCGTTTGGTAGGAGCACCTTCTCAGCGAAATTGGATATTAAATAATAGTCGCCTTCAGTAGATTAGAGCTAGCCTGAAGATTCTTGTAGTTGCTGAATTCCTGACAACCAACAATTTAATTTTTCTTGAGTTGCATTCGGGCCTGGGAACAGTGCGGATCCATTCGCTTTGTGCATCAATTATATTCTTTAGCGTAGTGCAGAGTTCACAGAATTCACTCCCCAGAGTCGTAATATGTAGAATGGTAGTGTCTTTTTTCCAGTACCAAACAAATAGGTTGCAACGAATCGGCTCCAATGACCCTATTATATCCGTTTTACTTCCAAAATCCCTTCGGGCATTTCTTTCACTTATCTTTGTAGCAAAAATACAATGAAGTCTTTGTAAAGCTGCTTGGAAGCAGACGAAGTGCTGACTTTTCTGCTGAGCCACGTCCTCTATGACACAATATACCGTAATCTGCAGGCAAAATCCTGAAACACGCCGATACCAAAATTCTCTGCGCCACTTTTTCCTCTTCTGTGGTGTACTTCGCCGTTTTGTAGGGCTCACGGATCCCCGCCTTGCTTACGTCACGAGCATGATATGAGATACCTTGGTCAGACAGCGTTACGAGGGCGCGAAAATACTTGCCACAAAATCTTCGAACGAGCACACAGTAAACCATTGATTGTAATGCTTTGCTAATTGACTACTTCCTTCTGGAGTACGCCTATTCTTGTGGCCCGCAGTGTGCACTCCCTAATTAACATGTTTCCTGCAGTTTTTCGGCGTAATAGTCGAGAACAGCAGCACGAACATATTTGACTTGTGTTGTGTTATCTATTTGATGGAACTTAAGCAATTTGTAAACCGTTGGACAAAAATTCAATCCTGATAATACACTTCACAGTTTATATTTGCTTTTAAATCTTCGGAAACTGTGCATATCTCTTGCTCATCTACTGGCGCTATAGACTCTTCGAGTGAAAAAGAAGCCAAATAAGCTGCATCGAGTTCACATTCATGATCTACCTCGTCTCGTATGGTTCTTCCTCGGATTTCCGTAGCTGCGTTTGCAGCTACGTCTAAATGAGCGCTATCACAGAACTGCTCCGGGTTGAAACTTATTCTATGGCGGATTTTGTAGTGGGATCCTACAAAATGGGATGAAATAATGCAAAAAAATGAACTAGGTGGCGCGTGAGCGCGTATTTTCGAATCTCCCAGCCAGTAAAATAGATACGTTCATTAATGAATTTATATATTCACTGGCTGAAATTTTTTCACACAGTTGTTCTGTACCCGTAGTGCTACACATTATTTTGGCCACATCTCATTTCCCGCTGTTCTTTCCGAAATGGAGTCTCAAACCTTATCGGTGCGGTTACACAACATATCTCGGTATGAGGTGAACAAAGAAATCTGCAAATCTGACTTAGGAAAAGGGATCGACTGGCTGGTTAGGGAGATATGAGTGTCTCAAAAAGTGTTAAAATAGTGATTTTCAACTTTAGATATTGAAACATACCCATATGAAGTAATGCGTTGGACCTTCAGTCTGATCATTAAATATAAACTCTATTAGCTGCCAGCGCCTCTCCAGATGGGCGCTTGATTCAGATCATCAACTTCCGAGTGGATTTACATGTGTTGCTTTCGTCCTTTCCGTTCTCGATTCATGAGCTATGCCCTTTGCAGGTCAAATCATCTCAAATGCAGCGCCGCGCTCTTGAAACAGCTAAACTCATTCCTCTGAAAGTTGCTCTCCATGTTTGTAGGGTCAAATATCGAGGAATTTTAAAATATAGCCTCAATACGTTACCGATTCCATGAATAATCATACATTGAACTATACATGTATTCGTTGTCTGAGATATATAGCCCCATGCACCCTGAGGAGCGTGAATCACGTAGTGTCCAGACTAATGTTCTTGCACAGCAGTATAATCAACCACGCGATCATTCTGCACCCAGCGTGGTCGCAGCTCAAGCAGGCCTTCTCCGCTCGCCCCGTCAGCTCCCAACGCTCACTACCCCAGCCTCAACCAGCCCTATCCACCTCTTTGTTCCCTTGCTCACCTCTTGAACAATCTGTGCACCGCCACAGTAACCGACGCCGCCATTGTGGCTCCTAAGAGATGTATTTGACTAATGTTTACCTTTATCTTCTTGCAATAGATCTTGGTATTTTATTCACCAATACCCCTAGCTGTAGCGTCTTTCATTATGAGCATTACAAGCTCAACAGGAGCAATTGTTCTTTCTCCATTCGCTCTTTCGTGTACTCTCTCCCAGCACTTACTGCAAACAGGTTGGCAGCAAACAGAAACAAACTGCCTTTCGCGTGTTACGCCTCTCTTCTTGAACATTTTTTATTACATTTGAGACTGTAACTTTGCCATCAAAGAGATCAATGCCTCGGTTTGCCCTTATCCTTTTTGTGTTTCTCGAAGGTTTGAAGTAGGCCGTCCCAATCCGCTGGTTATAAGCTTCTGAAGAATTCATCGGCACCTCCCCTCTATACATTCCAATACACTATTCCGATGGGTCTGATAATTCTGATTGGATAAATAGATCCTCTATCGCAAGCCAGAGACTTGTACGCTTTGCTCAAGTTTTGAACGAAGCATGGGAGAATAAGTCGGTGGCATGAGGTGAATGAAGGATCTCATTATAGCTGTCGGGGATGCTCTTGGCGGGCTTTATAGATAGATTCTAAACAAGTAAACGCAGCGATGCACACAATAGCTATCGGAAGCAAATAGAGAATTCAAAAACTGCAAAAAAAACATAATACAAACCTCTGCAATTCATATTGCTGTCTTTGGGCAACAGAAAAAGGCACCTAGGTTTTCTCAGAACGGCAGAGTGGTGCAAACATTGAAGGCTGTAAGCAGTTGTCTCCACAAATTGCTGAAATGCTGTCATGGCACTAGCGTCTCTTCCAGATTTAGAGACCTGGTTCAGAGGACCATAATCAATTCTGATCTTTTCGGCGTTCTTAAGTGTACTTAATGCATTCATTGATTTAATTTCAACTGCTTCTACGTAAACATCCAAGCTAGCGTTCAATGTCGCGACCAATTCGTCTAGAATCCCTGCAAGCATCCTCACTTTTCGTGAGCTGAGCAGTCCAACAGTGCAATATACTGAACTTTGTGATGTATACATTTACTTGAACGTGATTGCAAGATATCAGCCAATTATTCTGTCATCGGGTGCTTTTCAAAAAGTAGGGTAAGGCTTTGATAACTTTTACTGCGTTTATGGAACCTTCCTTCATTCCAGCCGTACTGGTGAGCAGTTTTATACACCACGATACCAAATATATCTGGTAAAAACTCATTTTTGGCATTTTAATCTCCACCCGTAGAATATTCTCAGAAGATATTGACGGCTCGGTTCTTGTCGGTAGCTGAACTGTGCCCTCATCAACATTCCTTTTTAGTTCGAGTATTTTGGTAATGAGCTGTTGATTTCTCAGTGATGAAGACTTAAGATGATCAATGATGGCGAAGAACAGAGAAAGTCTTCTTTTAGTATCTCATTGGGGAACCAGAAGTCGAATTTGTAAGCTTGAAGCACCATGTTGGGATGTCTGTTCGGCTTGTACTTCGCGCTTTTAAATATTTATTGTATCCAGCACCAGTGCCCAATTTATCGTGAAAACAGTCTCTGCATTGGTCACATCTTCTGAAACAGGGTTCGCTGCTGCCATAATACGTTTTCTAGACAATAAATTTGCTATAATCCTCACATGACGTTCGTAGTCAAATGCTATAGTTTTGAGGATTCCTTGGGTATTAAATAAAGTAAACTGAAAAGCACGCGCCAAAAACCAGTCAGTATTCTCAGACTGCAGAAATGTGAATTTTTTCAAGCTCTGCAGCACGATGTTGACTTTCATTGTGGGTAAAGACTGTGTGACGGATGAAGACCTCTTCGATTTCGGTGCCAATGTAAACAATTCTTGAATCTTAACTAAATCTTAATCTGAATAAGTACGACTAAACCCGCTTTTCGGGATAAGTGTGAATGCAGGGGTTCCGGCGAGTATCTGTGTTCCGCTTCGACTTCAGGGGAATCAAAAGTTAATCTTAGCGTAACATCGTTGCCCCTACATGGCGATACTAAGTTCCCCACAGTGGATGGGGTAAGTTATTTGCGGTGACTGACTCCCTTTAGGGCGTTTCGGATTCAGCTCATTGGGCATCCTCATTATTTCATTGCAACTGTTCGTTCTCTCCTCTAAAATCCACAGTAGGCGGTGAATTTTTCGGAGAAGACTCCAAACGCACAACGGAGGATACTCGGACTTCTCTTAGGTGCCTTAATGGCGGCTTGGGTTATTGCAGTGGTGCGCAGATGGTTGGAGAGGTGAGCGGGGGACCGAAGAGGTGGATATATCTGTCTGAGTTTGGCTAGTTAGAGACCGGGCGCGAGCGGAGGGCCGGAGCGAGCGGCGATCATGCTGGGTGCAGAATGATCGCTGGGTTGATGTTATACTGCTGTGCATGAAAATTAGTCTGCACACTACGTTATCCACGCTCTTCAGTGCCGTGAATGTCACGCAAAAAACGTGCGCATCACGCTAGGTCGCTCAATTTCTTTCTGATGCTGCATGTTTAAAAATAATCATGCAGCGTGCATGGGGATAGAAGTAATGTATATCTTGAAAGCTCATTGGGTCTCTCCATTCAAAGATGGGGTACTATTTCAATGAATTGATCAATAATCATTGATGTGCAGTGATTGTACGTATTAAATCACAGGGGTTTGGTAATCTACAATTTGGGCATTACTGTACTCCATTTTTTTTACAGTACAGCGCAGACGAAAAAATGAGTTCCTCATTAAAATTTAATGAAGTAATTATTCGTAATTATACTCTCTTCAGTTGAGCTCAGCATTGCAAAAACTGTTGCTGATTACACCTGCGCCGTTTATTGCGATAGCTCTCTTGTACATAACTCTGCCTCTTTGAATATCGTCACCAATCGCATACAAACTTCAGTTGAACTGCCTGTGGTGACTGCAGTCTTCGAAGCACAAAGGGTTTATCTGAATGTGAATATTGGTAAGATACGGAAGGAAAAGAAAACCCCAATCGTATCTGTCTTCTCTCTACCGCCACTTTCCCTCGATAACAGTCCACAAAGAGCAAAGAAGACCGAAGATAATTCGGCCGTCAATTTCAACGAAGATACGGTAGGTTGAAATTCTCTTTTTTGTAGCCTATTCCTTACGAGCCAAAATACCATTGCGAGTATTTTTTACTCTGATTGACTGCTTACATATGCTCAGCGACCCCCTGGTATCCATTACTCATGAGTTGAAACCAGTGTTTGGATAATGCCGCAAAGGGGCCCTACATCATCTAATGTACGACATTTCACACAAAAATAGCCCACTCGTTGTTCTTAGATACTACCACGACAGAATATGACCAGTCTGACCATGCTGGTACGAGATGCATTCATCTTGTATATTTACAGTCTCCTTTCAAGCGATATCGTTGTGTTTCGGATACATTTTACAAGCCATGTGAAAAACATGCGTTACAATCTTTAGCCATACCCCGTATCCATCGATACAGATGCGTAGAGAAGTAATAGATCGTCAACGAGACTATATTGGTGCCAGGGAGTGAGCTATCTATCTTTCCTTGCTTTTCCTTGGAGTGATGACTAACTCAGGCTATGAGGGCCATTTCATCTCCTTCTTCTCGATTGTCTCTTCCCCGTCTTCGATTACGGCTGCAAAAATGTCCGCTAAATATTCCTCCGAAATTTCGAGGCTACTTTATACTTCATCCTTGATCGCCAGGACTGGTTCCCTTTCTGACTTATCGGAGGAATCGGGACAGACTTGAGAGTCAGAGGTGAACTATTTTCTCAAAGTTCCAATTTCTTTGCCCCCCTATTTTCTTCTCAGCGACTTTAATTTCGAGCTACATCGGCAATACTACTTTCTCAGTGCCAATATCTGTATGGAAACTCTGACTTCGGTAATCAAGATTAATGCGCATGGCCGGGAAAGTTGGAAGATCAATAAGGAGATCGAGGGAAACTACTGCTTCCTCTCCAAAAGTCAGGAACCTTAAGCAAGGAGGTAGAAAAGTATTATTTATCACTACTTGAGACAGTATCCTTCTTCGACGTGTACTTTAGTGACAGTTGAAGGCGTCGGGATAACTTCGCAGTCATTACGTCAGGTACTGCTCCCCGGTCCAATAGTTTCCATCTCACTGTGATTTAAACCTTTACCTGTACCAATGACAAGAAGTGCAGTCAGTTACCGGCTGTGACAGCTACTGGAGGAAAATTTGTCCCCGCAAAAGCTCTGGAATTATCTTCGTGCCTCCATTTTCATTTCCTCTAAGAATATGACTGAATTCGAGACTGAAGTACGCGTTCGCGAGCCTAGTGACAAATTCATATATCCCGACGTATTCTCACATTCTGTTAAAATTTTTTCCTTTGGCTTTTATTTTTCGGTATCTTGCGATTGTAAATATTTAATTCTGTCCCTAGTGTAATAGAGGGTAATACTCGTACTTATGGCTGATTATCCACAATCAGAAATATCAGAATGCTGGCGTTACATTCTTGGAGAGGATGTTTCAGCAGATATTCGCCTTTTCTACTTCCCTTCGTCGAATTTACCACTTATTCGACTACAAAATAGGTTCCAATAGCCTTTCGAGTACTTTATTAGCCCTACCGTCTTCTTTTTTAATTGTTCCCAGAATCAATGTATATTCTGTACTAGCTGTAGTCTAACATGTAGCTTCAGAATGGCCTATTCATCTGCAAAGAGAACAATAATGATTGAAGTGAGAATAATTCTAGTAATTGAAGACTCTTTGGCCCTGTTAGCAACAAAAGAGGCAAGCTTGGGGAGCATGTGCTCTTTCGACGTACGAAGAAAGGCCTGCAATTGTCCCAGAATCTCCTCTCTTCCGCTCAATGAGAATGATTAGACGAGATAAGTATTCTGAAAGGGCCTCAACCTTGTCCTCGATTTTTCCTGAAGCAAAATCGGGATTAAGAGAATCATTCCTGTGGTAGCCCAACTCTACGCCGAATGTCCGGAAACACGATTACATTCAAATTAGATTCCTTCGATATCTAACTAAATCAGAATAGCTCTGTTAGGCGCAGATTTTTTTTGTCGCCGTCATCTACAGGCCTATAGTTTACTGTACTACCTCTCCTTGTCCAAATTTGCTTATAGTTCCGGTCCTTCCTCGTCCTCCCTGAACCTCGCTTATCATTACCGCGGTCCTCTCCAAATTTACTTCCATTTTATCTAGATATTTTTATACTGTATCTACCCCTCTGAATCGATCCCGGATCAAGTTCTTTTTCCCTTTTTGCTTACCTCCTCCTCCAAATTCGTTTTTTTGAGAAAAAGGGCGCAAATGCACTACTACAAAAATCCCTAGCAGATTTGTTTTACCTATTCCTAATCTATAGAACCTGCCCCGGGAGCCTATTTAAACCCCTTTATTCCAAGTTTTAAACGTCCCGATCATTTTGCTAATCACACATCTCCCCCCCACACACCGAAACACCCTCCATTACCTCCCATTCCCCCAAACCTACCAAAATGACCAATCTACGCCCCTCGAAAATCATTTCCAAAAATCGCCATCCCCGCCCCCTAAACTCTATTCCCTACTCCCTTTCGGACCTACTGACCGCGAGGACTACCTGCGCCGGCAAACCAAGAAAAAGTTCATCGAATTCGTGCGTCGCCTCTTTATCGAGGATGAGGCGGAGGAGGTAGGTAAGGGCGGGAGTGGGACATCGAGAAGGGAGCTGGGGAGACCTTTGAGGAGTGGGTAGCCCCGGGATTGGTCTATGAGGTTAATAACGAGGAGGACGGGGAGGATGAGGTTGAAGAGGAGGATGAGGTTGAGGATGAGGTTGAAGAGGAGGAAGAGGAGGATGACGAGGACGAGGACGAGTTGGATGAGGGAAATGGGGGCATGGAAAGTGTTGTACTGGTGGGGCCTGGACTGGAGAGTATGGATCAAGTGGTGCCGACGCTGGAACCGGATGGAGATATCTTTAGTAGTTTAGATATCTCCCAGGAGAGAATAGAGCTGTGAGCCATTCGCAGATATTTGTGGGGACTGCTTGGACATCATGGATATTTTAGAGGAGTTGTTTGGATCTGATTTAGAAATGGGAAATAAGAGGACCTCATTGATTGTTAGTTTCTTAAGTATCTTCTGTTTAGAGTATGTCATCCGCACAAATTTCTTCTGCGTATTTCCTGGTACCTTCTGTATTTTGTTCGGACTTTGGGGGTAGCCAAAAGTCTATATAAGCTGAGTAAACCGCTTCCTCATGGAGAGGTCAAGCAAGTTGGCAGACAGCTTCAAGCTCAGTCCCAAATAGTTAGGAAGTTGAGAGTCAACTTCAGACCCAAGAAGCATTTATTTTACCCTAGTCACTAAAGCATAGGTAGTAGACCCTGCCCCTTCCATACTTTCTTGTAGCCCATTCAACTGTCTTCCCTATACACTCCTTTTTGTTCGTTCAACTATACCACGGTAGCACTTTTGTCGCTTGCAACACCTCCTTCTTGGGGTGGTTGGTTCTGAATATCTCTTCTCCCGACGATTTACCCCTATCATTTGGTACTCTTGTGGAGGGGGTTGCACCCGAGGTATTCGAGTTGAGCAGTCTTAGGAAACCATTCGAGGGATTTCTTTTCTGTAATCATGGATCTCAACGCTGCCCGTATAACGTTCACAGGGGCAAGAATGAAGACGTTGAGGAGTTTCTCTATACATGTGTCAACGTTGTGATGCGTGAGAAGAGCGATGAAGAGAAGGCCGAAAGTATCTTCGCCTATCTTTCATGGTGACGCAAAGCACAAATATAAGGCCAAGTTTATCAACGGGTGGTCTCTTAACGGGAGTGGGCGTAACTTCGGTGAGGTATGCGAGTGGCTTGTGAAAGAGTGCTAAGGAGGTAGAACCAGATGAGATGATTCGTACCGCCATAGAGGCCCGGCTCAACTTCGATGGTTTGTTAAGCTCATTGGTATACTTGTGTGATCTCTATGAAAAGGCTGGGTTCAACGCCCAAGCCAAGTACGGAATGCTGCGTAAGGCGGCGATGGGGGATAAGCGGCTCTCCGATTTCCTCCTCATCAAGGGCCCTCACACTTTTAATGAACTGAAGGGTACCATAGTAGAATTTGTCAAAAATTCGGAGACGTTTCAGTCACTAAGTGAAATACCGAGGGAAACCCGTACATCTATGCCGATCGTACATCCTGAAAAGAATTATCAAAGGCCAGCTACTAGCGCAGCAGCATTGGAATCAGTCAGGAGCGATGTCAAAAACTTGGAAGAAAGGTTGGAAACCCGATCCGATAATCGACTTGACATGATAACCTCGCAGTTTGGAAAGCCTTACTCTTACCATTAAGAAGAACCAGTCTGGGCCCCCAAGGCCGCAGAAGTCTGTTCCTACTGTCACAAGCCTGGACACTTTGCAAATAGGTGTCCTGATAATCCACATTGAAACACTCGTTGTGGAAAGTGCGGTCGATATGCGCATCATGAAAGTAACTGCTGGTCTAAAGACAACAGAAAAGCAAAATTTATCGGACGCAAGGAGCGAGTCAGGACCAGAGATGAAAATCTTACAAAACAGAAAGGATCACAAGTTGACGGATGCCGGTAACGTATCCATCGCTGAAGAAATCAGTCAAGTCAATGTGACAAAAAGGGATGGGGAAGGGAACATTTTATCGAAAAACCTAGGCTAGATTATGGAATGCTGGAACATATCCCAGCACCTGTACCTCCTCGAACCAAGAGGTCTGATCAAGTTGTTCCAGGAGTGGAGTCACTCCGGCCAAGAAGACGAAAAAGAGTAAGAAATTTAAGAATATCCCAAAGGACGTACTAGAATATGTGAAGAAGTACAATTTGGTGGCTGAGCTTGCATCAGCCCCAACTGGGATAACGTTTGGTCAACTTTTGAGGGGCGACGCAGAGGACGCGAGGAAAGAACTCAAAAAAATTATCAGGTCTAATAAGTCCGCTAAGGGTAAGAAACTGTTTCTTCAATCGGCCTCGACAGCACCAAGACGTCTTAAACTAGTACCAGTCAAAGTATTGGGAATGCAAACCCAAGCTCTTTTCGATTCGGGCGCTGTTCCAAACCTTATTTCAGAAACTTTGGTGACAGATCTAGGTCTTGAAATTATTCCAACTACTCGAAGAATAACTGTGGCGGATGGAACCGTATCAAAATGCATGGGCACTGTTGACAAGGTTTCCGTGTTCTTTGGGGACTCTAAAGTTGATTTAGACTTTCTTGTCATGCCTGATCTCCCTTTCGATGCAATCATTGGCTGCCCTACCATGGAAAGACTAGGGACCTGCATTGACTTGGGCAACCAAATCGTTTCAGTTAATGTTGACGGCAGAACCGTGAAGATGCCCCTGGATTTCGACAAAAGCACACATCCGGTAGATTTGAAAGAAACGGACAGTGAAGATTTCACTTCTAGCTATGACAGCGAAGATTTCGAACCAACTAACACTTTCGGAAGTGGAGAAGGGTACGCTCGGGGGATACTGAACATGGCATGGGATGATTATGATTCTGGGTTTGAAACAGATGAAGACTGGAATTCTAGGGTAGGTGTGACACCTGAATGTGTTTCTTTTTGCGATAATATCGAATCAAAGGACGGAATTCGGAGCATGAAAGAAGATTACAATTGCAAGGAAAACAGGAATATATCGGATTCCATATCTGAAGATGTGAGCACGCCGGAAAAGGTCCTTCAAAATTTGAGGGAATCAAGAAGAAAAAGGGCGCCAAATGGCAGAAATCCAAGGAAAAGTGCAGCACCTTCCCGCCCCGCCTCACTGAAAATATCCGACATGTTAGCATCTTCCGAAGTAATTGCATGGAGTGTATCAGATTTAAGACAAGCAAGTGTACCGGTCACTCACTCATTTGAACTTACCGATACTCAACCAATTTACCACAGGCCTAGACGTCAACCGCCAAAATATGACCAATTTATCTCAGAGAATGTTACAAGTATGCTGGAAAATGATATTATTCGGCCAGTTTCATCCCCATGGTCATTTCCAGTTGTGATAGCACCAAAGAAAATGGAAAACTTCGCTTTTGCGTCGATTACCGACAACTGAACCAGAGAATGATACCCGATCGATTTCCGATTCCAAACATGGAAGAAATCCTCGAGGACTTGAAGGACGGGAGATACTTCACCTCAATTGATCTTTACACTGGTTATTGGCAGATTCCATTAGATGAAAAATGTAAGGAAAAACAACTTTTACCAGCAAAGCCGGTACATTCAGGTTCGAAGTGATGCCTTTTGGTCTCATGAATGCCCCAGCTACATTCCAAAGAATGATGAACGAGGTTTTGAAAGGACTTCCATTTGCAAGAGTTTATATCGATGATGTGGTGATATTCTCAAAAACCTTGGATCAGCACATATCGCATGTCAAGACTGTGGTGGAGAGAATAGATGCGTACAGCCTGAAAATTAAGTTAAGCAAATGCTTCTTTGCGAAAACGTCTATCCAATTACTCGGTCATATCGTCGATCAAGAGGGAATTAAAGTGGATCCAGAGAAAACGAAAAAAATCAAGTTGGCACCAGGCCCGCTTCAAAGACGGAGGTTCGAAGCTTCTTAGGACTGGCCTCATATTACAGAAGATTTATCAAAGATTTCGCCAAAACTGCAGCACCGTTACATGCCAGCACTACGAAGAACGGAAAATTTTACTGGAACAAGGAAATGCAGACTGCATTTGAGGAGCTTAAAGATAAGCTATGTGTCCCCCAGTGCTCATGTATCCAGATTTCAAGAGACCATTTGTTGTGGAGACAGATGCCTCAGAACGGTCTTTGGGTGCCATTTTGTCCCAAAAAGACGAAAACGGAAGACTACACCCTGTTCAATTCGCAAGTCGCACTCTGAATGATGCGGAAAAGAGATACTCAGTCTGCGAGAAAGAAGCGCTAGCTGTCGTCTTCGCACTGAAAAAGTTTCGTGTTTACCTTTTATCACTCGAGAAATTTGTCTTGATAACTGATCACCAGGCACTTAAGACAGCATTCCAAAAGAAAGATGTACATCACCGCTTGGCCCGATGGCTCGACATTTTCGCAGAATATCGGTTTGAAATTGTGTATAGGCCCGGACGCAATAATCAGCCTGCCGATTACCTATCCCGCTTGAGGGATCCATTGATTCCAAATGAAAAAGCTTCCGAGACATCGTCGGAGTTGCCGAAGTTCAAGTGCCGATCGATAACGAGTACGAAGCTTATATTCACGGACTTATTAAATTCCTTGATGGACTAGAAATGAGAAAGGTTGATCTCGAACACAGAAATTGGGTACGCAGGAACCAAAAGGCCTTTACATTGTGGAATGGGAAACTCTTCCGACACACAAAAGCCGGTCCTCGACTAGTGGCCCCTTTGAAAGAAAGAATGAAGATCTTGAGGACTTTCATGATGAGTTAGGGCATTGGGATCTCGAAACAACCAAAAAATTCATTACTGAGAGATTCTGGTGGCCCAGTATCCATAAGGACGTCTATAATTTCGTGAAAAGCTGTGACAACTGTCAAAAATTCACTCCGATACGAAAGTATAAGACAACCTAAGCTTCCCAGTTTCCGCTCTCTTTGAAACCTTCTCAATTGACTTTGCCGGCCCATTCAAGGAAACCTCTTCCGGAAACAAATACCTCCTTATAGGGGTGGAACATCTTACTGGATGGCCAATAGCAGTTGCAGTTGAGGAGGCCAATGCTGAGGTGGTCCTGAGATTCATCGAAAAAGAAATAATTGAACCGTTTGGTCTTCCAAAAAGGATCATCTCAGATAACGCCCTTTGTTTTACTGCAACTTCACTGCTTCGTTTCTTGGAAGAGAAGGGGATTCAGCTGAAGACAGTTCTCGCATACGCTCCTATGTCAAACGGTAAAGCGGAGAGGATGGTTGGAACCATCAAACGAGCAATATCGAAAACTATGTCGAAGAATGAAATCCAGTGGGAAGATGCCTTACCAAAAGTGTTATACGGCTATCGTCGAAGAAGAGGAAGAAGTGGACGGTCACCATTCGAGCTAATGTACGGAAGGGCTCCTAGAATGTTACAGAGAGACATGGAAACAAATATTATCGATGAAGAGAGTAGAGAAGTCGAACTACTGGCCACTGAAGGCTGGAGATCACACCGCGCGCTAACACAGACAAGAAATAAGAATGAAGAGCCTCCAGTCCAAACCTTTTCAGTCGGCTCTAAAGTACTTGTAGTACATGGGAAAGCAATGCAGCAGGCTGTGAAGTGGCCGGCCTTCCAAACAAAGTACTCGAATCCTTGCGTCGTCACGGAGGAAAGACACCCGCACTATAAGCTATGTTCAAGCTCAGGGAAGAGATCAAGGAGGGCCATCCATGCACGTCGTCTAGTCCCTTACCATCAGAGGCCTGAAGAATTCCTTCTCACACAGGACTATGCGCAACCACGGGGCATACTCATCTTTAACTATAGAATGATTCCTATGGGAGGAAAAAGGGCCTGGGAATGGATCATCTCGATTACGCGTGACTACTACGAACTCCACGTAATCGTCCATTTCTACATTAATATATGCCTATGTTTTCGTACGTTGAACGGACCATTGCTACCTCAAGAAGATTTCCGACTATTGATCAGAATTCTATTCTCATTCCAAAACGGAAGGTTCACGGAAGCAGGTCCAGAGTTTGTGGAAGTCATATATCATTACTCTATAGGAAGGTATGGAATGGTAGCTATCGGAGACTTGTCGCAAACATATCTGAACATTATCCGTCCGGTTTACGTATTTCTTAAGAACAACCAAGATGTGCGACTGAGAGGTTACAGCTTGCCCCCTGATATGGAATATCGACTGGTCCCGTATCCTCTATGGGAACCTTACGTTGCTCCGCTCAGAAACACAACCTCAGCCGAAGACCAGGATCCTCCCGAGGCCGTGATGATGATACGAGCTGGACCATCAAGTGATCGGGGCGGATCATCGAAGAGGGCAAGGCGTCGGGAGCAGCGAGGAAGATCGCCAAGAAGATCGCCTCAAACACCGCCTAGTCTCCCAGGGGGAAACTATGCATCCTTAATTATTGGACGGCTACCAATTAGACGTTGGCTTCGCGAAATGACAGAGGACCCACGAGAAGCAGAAGTAATTTCCTTTTTTGCAATTAGTATTTGCATGTGCTTCCAGACCATTCACGGGGCGCACCTTACTCGTGAGGACTCAGTCCTTATGTTGCGAGTTTTTTTCTCCTTCAGATACCCGTTTCTGGACCCGTTGCCAGAAAAGTTTGCATACTACGTTTATTACCTCACATTTGGAAGGTTTGGAGAAGTGAAACGGGAGGAGCTCATTAGAGAACACTATGAAACCATACGCCGAATCTACGAAACTCTTGACCAAGGAGATGAGCCGGTCATCGCACGGTACACACTCTCTCATCATATTGGAAATGAGCTACTACCATATCCTTATAGTGAACCCTATACTCTCCCTGATGAATGGATAGAACTCCCACAAGAACAACAAGAGCATTGAGAACGAGACGGGACGTTCGACCTAAGTCCGGGGGGTGTTAGGCGCAGATTTTTTTTTGTCGCCGTCATCTACAGGCCTATAGTTTACTGTACTACCTCTCCTTGTCCAAATTTGCTTATAGTTCCGGTCCTTCCTCGTCCTCCCTGAACCTCGCTTATCATTACCGCGGTCCTCCCAAATTTACTTCCATTTTATCTAGATATTTTTATACTGTATCTACCCCTCTGAATCGATCCCGAATCAAGTTCTTTTTCCCTTTTTGCTTACCTCCTCCTCCAAATTCGTTTTTTTGAGAAAAAGGGCGCAAATGCACTACTACAAAATCCCTTGCAGATTTATTTTACCTATTCCTAATCTATAGAACCTGCCCCGGGAGCCTATTTAAACCCCTTTATTCCAAGTTTAAACGTCCCGATCATTTTTATCATCACTCTCCCCCCACACACCCAAAACACCCTCCATTACCTCCATTCCCCAAACCTACAAAATGACAATCTCGCCCCTCGTCATTTCCAAAAATCGCCCCCCCGCCCCTAAACTCTATTCCCTACTCCTTTCGGCCTACTGACCGCGAGACTACCTGCGCCGGCAAACAAAAAAAGTTCATCGAATTCGTGCGTCGCCTCTTATCGAGGATGAGGCGAGAGGTAGGTAAGGGCGGGAGTGGACATCGAGAGGGAGCTGGGGAGACCTTTGAGGAGTGGTAGCCCCGGATTGGTCTATGAGGTTAATAACGAGGAGGAGGGAGGATGAGTTGAAGAGGAGGATGAGGAGGATGGTGAAGAGGAGGAAGAGGAGGATGACGAGGACGAGGACGAGTTGGATGAGGGAAATGGGGGCATGGAAAGTGTTGTACTGGTGGGGCCTGGACTGGAGAGTATGGATCAAGTGGTGCCGACGCTGGAACCGGATGGAGATATCTTTAGTAGTTTAGATATCTCCCAGGAGGAATAGAGAGCTGTGAGCCATTCGCAGATATTTGTGGGGACTGCTTGGACAGCATGGATATTTTAGAGGAGTTGTTTGGATCTGATTTAGAGAATGGGAAATAAGAGGACCTCATTGATTGTTAGTTTCTTAAGTATCTTTTGTTTAGAGTATATCATCCACACAAATTTTTGTATGCATTTCCTGGTACCTTCTGTAGTTTTGTTCGGACTTTAGGGTAGCCAAAAGTCTATATAAGCTGAGTAAACCGCTTCCTCATGGAGAGGTCAAGCAAGTTGGCAGACAGCTTCAAGCTCAGTCCCAAATAGTTAGGAAGTTGAGAGTCAACTTCAGACCCAAGAAGCATTTATTTTACCCTAGTCACTAAGCATAGGTGGTAGACCCTGCCCCTTCCATACTTGCTTGTAGCCCATTCAACTGTCTTCCCTATACACTCCTTTTGTTCGTTCAACTATACCACGGTAGCACTTTTGTCGCTTGCAACACCTCCTTCTTGGGGTGGTTGGTTCTGAATATCTCTTCTCCCGACGATTTACCCCTATCATTTGGTACTCTTGTGGAGGGGGTTGCACCCGAGGTATTCGAGTTGAGCAGTCTTAGGGAACCATTCGAGGGGATTTCTTTTCTGTAATCATGGATCTCAACGCTGCTCGTATAACGTTCACAGGGGGCAAGAATGAAGACGTTGAGGAGTTTCTCTATACATATGTCAACGTTGTGATGCGTGAGAAGAGCGATGAAGAGAAGGCCGAAAGTATCTTCGCCTATCTTCATGGTGACGCAAAGCACAAATATAAGGCCAAGTTTATCAACGGGTGGTCTCTTAACGGGAATGGGCGTAACTTCGGTGAGGTATGTGAGTGGCTTGTGAAAGAATATGCTAAGGAGGTAGAACCAGATGAGATGATTCGTACCGCCATAGAGGCCCGGCTCAACTTCGATTTGTTAAGCTCATTGGTATACTTGTGTGATCTCTATGAAAAGGCTGGGTTCAACGCCCAAGCCAAGTACGGAATGCTGCGTAAGGCGGCGATGGGGGATAAGCGGCTCTCCGATTTCCTCCTCATCAAGGGCCCTCACACTTTTAATGAACTGAAGGGTACCATAGTAGAATTTGTCAAAAATTCGGAGACGTTTCAGTCACTAAGTGAAATACCGAGGGAAACCCGTACATCTATGCCGATCGTACATCCTGAAAAGAATTATCAAAGGCCAGCTACTAGCGCAGCAGCATTGGAATCAGTCAGGAGCGATGTCAAAAACTTGGAAGAAAGGTTGGAAACCCGATTCGATAATCGACTTGACATGATAACCTCGCAGTTGGAAAGCCTTACTCTTACCATTAAGAAGAACCAGTCTGGGGCCCCCAAGGCCGCAGAAGTCTGTTCCTACTGTCACAAGCCTGGACACTTTGCAAATAGGTGTCCTGATAATCCACATAGAAACACTCGTTGTGGAAAGTGCGGTCGATATGGGCATCATGAAAGTAACTGCTGGTCTAAAGACAACAGAAAAGCAAATTTATCGGACGCAAGGAGCGAGTCAGGACCAGAGATGAAAATCTTACAAAACAGAAAGGATCACAAGTTGACGGATGCCGGTAACGTATCCATCGCTGAAGAAATCAGTCAAGTCAATGTGACAAAAAGGGATGGGGAAGGGAACATTTTATCGAAAAACCTAGGCTAGATTATGGAATGCTGGAACATATCCCAGCACCTGTACCTCCTCGAACCAAGAGGTCTGATCAAGTTGTTCCAGGAGTGGAGTCACTCCGGCCAAGAAGACGAAAAAGAGTAAGAAATTTAAGAATATCCCAAAGGACGTACTAGAATATGTGAAGAAGTACAATTTGGTGGCTGAGCTTGCATCAGCCCCAACTGGGATAACGTTTGGTCAACTTTTGAGGGGCGACGCAGAGGACGCGAGAAAGAACTCAAAAAAATTATCAGGTCTAATAAGTCCGCTAAGGGTAAGAAACTGTTTCTTCAATCGGCCTCGACAGCACCAAGACGTCTTAAACTAGTACCAGTCAAAGTATTGGGAATGCAAACCCAAGCTCTTTTCGATTCGGGCGCTGTTCCAAACCTTATTTCAGAAACTTTGGTGACAGATCTAGGTCTTGAAATTATTCCAACTACTCGAAGAATAACTGTGGCGGATGGAACCGTATCAAAATGCATGGGCACTGTTGACAAGGTTTCCGTGTTCTTTGGGGACTCTAAAGTTGATTAGACTTTCTTGTCATGCCTGATCTCCCTTTCGATGCAATCATTGGCTGCCCTACCATGGAAAGACTAGGGACCTGCATTGACTTGGGCAACCAAATCGTTTCAGTTAATGTTGACGGCAGAACCGTGAAGATGCCCCTGGATTTCGACAAAAGCACACATCCGGTAGATTTGAAAGAAACGGACAGTGAAGATTTCACTTCTAGCTATGACAGCGAAGATTCGAACCAACTAACACTTTCGGAAGTGGAGAAGGGTACGCTCGGGGGATACTGAACATGGCATGGGATGATTATGATTCTGGGTTTGAAACAGATGAAGACTGGAATTCTAGGGTAGGTGTGACACCTGAATGTGTTTCTTTTTGCGATAATATCGAATCAAAGGACGGAATTCGGAGCATGAAAGAAGATTACAATTGCAAGGAAAACAGGAATATATCGGATTCCATATCTGAAGATGTGAGCACGCCGGAAAAGTCCTTCAAAATTTGAGGTTGAGAATCAAGAAGAAAAGCGCCAAATGGCAGAAATCAAGAAAAGTACAGCACCTTCCCCCCCGCCTCATGAAAATATCCGACATTTACATCTTCCGAAGTAATTGCATGGAGCGTTCAGATTAAGACAAGCAAGTGTACCGGTCACTCACTCATTTGAACTTACCGATACTCAACCAATTTACCACAGGCCTAGACGTCAACCGCCAAAATATGACCAATTTATCTCAGAGAATGTTACAAGTATGCTGGAAAATGATATTATTCGGCCAGTTTCATCCCCATGGTCATTTCCAGTTGTGATAGCACCAAAGAAAGATGGAAAACTTCGCTTTTGCGTCGATTACCGACAACTGAACCAGAGAATGATACCCGATCGATTTCCGATTCCAAACATGGAAGAAATCCTCGAGGACTTGAAGGACGGGAGATACTTCACCTCAATTGATCTTTACACTGGTTATTGGCAGATTCCATTAGATGAAAAATGTAAGGAAAAACAACTTTTACCAGCAAAGCCGGTACATTCAGGTTCGAAGTGATGCCTTTTGGTCTCATGAATGCCCCAGCTACATTCCAAAGAATGATGAACGAGGTTTTGAAAGGACTTCCATTTGCAAGAGTTTATATCGATGATGTGGTGATATTCTCAAAAACCTTGGATCAGCACATATCGCATGTCAAGACTGTGGTGGAGAGAATAGATGCGTACAGCCTGAAAATTAAGTTAAGCAAATGCTTCTTTGCGAAAACGTCTATCCAATTACTCGGTCATATCGTCGATCAAGAGGGAATTAAAGTGGATCCAGAGAAAACGAAAAAAATCAAGTTGGCACCAAGGCCCGCTTCAAAGACGGAGGTTCGAAGCTTCTTAGGACTGGCCTCATATTACAGAAGATTTATCAAAGATTTCGCCAAAACTGCAGCACCGTTACATGCCAGCACTACGAAGAACGGAAAATTTTACTGGAACAAGGAAATGCAACTGCATTTGAGGAGCTTAAAGATAAGCTATGTGTCCCCCCAGTGCTCATGTATCCAGATTTCAAGAGACCATTTTGTTGGAGACAGATGCCTCAGAACGGTCTTTGGGTGCCATTTTGTCCCAAAAAGACGAAAACGGAAGACTACACCCTGTTCAATTCGCAAGTCGCACTCTGAATGATGCGGAAAAGAGATACTCAGTCTGCGAGAAAGAAGCGCTAGCTGTCGTCTTCGCACTGAAAAAGTTTCGTGTTTACCTTTTATCACTCGAGAAATTTGTCTTGATAACTGATCACCAGGCACTTAAGACAGCATTCCAAAAGAAAGATGTACATCACCGCTTGGCCCGATGGCTCGACATTTTCGCAGAATATCGGTTTGAAATTGTGTATAGGCCCGGACGCAATAATCAGCCTGCCGATTACCTATCCCGCTTGAGGGATCCATTGATTCCAAATGAAAAAGCTTCCGAGACATCGTCGGAGTTGCCGAAGTTCAAGTGCCGATCGATAACGAGTACGAAGCTTATATTCACGGACTTATTAAATTCCTTGATGGACTAGAAATGAGAAAGGTTGATCTCGAACACAGAAATTGGGTACGCAGGAACCAAAAGGCCTTTACATTGTGGAATGGGAAACTCTTCCGACACACAAAAGCCGGTCCTCGACTAGTGGCCCCTTTGAAAGAAAGAATGAAGATCTTGAGGACTTTTCATGATGAGTTAGGGCATTGGGATCTCGAAACAACCAAAAAATTCATTACGGAGAGATTCTGGTGGCCCAGTATCCATAAGGACGTCTATAATTTCGTGAAAAGCTGTGACAACTGTCAAAAATTCACTCCGATACGAAAGTATAAGACAACCTAAGCTTCCCAGTTTCCGCTCTCTTTGAAACCTTCTCAATTGACTTTGCCGGCCCATTCAAGGAAACCTCTTCCGGAAACAAATACTCCTTATAGGGGTGGAACATCTTACTGGATGGCCAATAGCAGTTGCAGTTGAGGAGGCCAATGCTGAGGTGGTCCTGAGATTCATCGAAAAAGAAATAATTGAACCGTTTGGTCTTCCAAAAAGGATCATCTCAGATAACGCCCTTTGTTTTACTGCAACTTCACTGCTTCGTTTCTTGGAAGAGAAGGGATTCAGCTGAAGACAGTTCTCGCATACGCTCCTATGTCAAACGGTAAAGCGGAGAGGATGGTTGGAACCATCAAACGAGCAATATCGAAAACTATGTCGAGAATGAAATCCAGTGGGAAGATGCCTTACCAAAAGTGTTATACGGCTATCGTCGAAGAAGAGGAAGAAGCGGACGGTCACCATTCGAGCTAATGTACGGAAGGGCTCCTAGAATGTTACAGAGAGACATGGAAACAAATATTATCGATGAAGAGAGTAGAGAAGTCGAACTACTGGCCACTGAAGGCTGGAGATCACACCGCGCGCTAACACAGACAAGAAATAAGAATGAAGAGCCTCCAGTCCAAACCTTTTCAGTCGGCTCTAAAGTACTTGTAGTACATGGGAAAGCAATGCAGCAGGCTGTGAAGTGGCCGGCCTTCCAAACAAAGTACTCGAATCCTTGCGTCGTCACGGAGGAAAGACACCCGCACTATAAGCTCTGTTCAAGCTCAGGGAAGAGATCAAGGAGGGCCATCCATGCACGTCGTCTAGTCCCTTACCATCAGAGGCCTGAAGAATTCCTTCTCACACAGGACTATGCGCAACCACGGGGCATACTCATCTTTAACTATAGAATGATTCCTATGGGAGGAAAAAGGGCCTGGGAATGGATCATCTCGATTACGCGTGACTACTACGAACTCCACGTAATCGTCCATTTCTACATTAATATATGCCTATGTTTTCGTACGTTGAACGGACCATTGCTACCTCAAGAAGATTTCCGACTATTGATCAGAATTCTATTCTCATTCCAAAACGGAAGGTTCACGGAAGCAGGTCCAGAGTTTGTGGAAGTCATATATCATTACTCTATAGGAAGGTATGGAATGGTAGCTATCGGAGACTTGTCGCAAACATATCTGAACATTATCCGTCCGGTTTACGTATTTCTTAAGAACAACCAAGATGTGCGACTGAGAGGTTACAGCTTGCCCCCTGATATGGAATATCGACTGGTCCCGTATCCTCTATGGGAACCTTACGTTGCTCCGCTCAGAAACACAACCTCAGCCGAAGACCAGGATCCTCCCGAGGCCGTGATGATGATACGAGCTGGACCATCAAGTGATCGGGGCGGATCATCGAAGAGGGCAAGGCGTCGGGAGCAGCGAGGAAGATCGCCAAGAAGATCGCCTCAAACACCGCCTAGTCTCCCAGGGGGAAACTATGCATCCTTAATTATTGGACGGCTACCAATTAGACGTTGGCTTCGCGAAATGACAGAGGACCCACGAGAAGCAGAAGTAATTTCCTTTTTTGCAATTAGTATTTGCATGTGCTTCCAGACCATTCACGGGGCGCACCTTACTCGTGAGGACTCAGTCCTTATGTTGCGAGTTTTTTTCTCCTTCAGATACCCGTTTCTGGACCCGTTGCCAGAAAAGTTTGCATACTACGTTTATTACCTCACATTTGGAAGGTTTGGAGAAGTGAAACGGGAGGAGCTCATTAGAGAACACTATGAAACCATACGCCGAATCTACGAAACTCTTGACCAAGGAGATGAGCCGGTCATCGCACGGTACACACTCTCTCATCATATTGGAAATGAGCTACTACCATATCCTTATAGTGAACCCTATACTCTCCCTGATGAATGGATAGAACTCCCACAAGAACAACAAGAGCATTGAGAACGAGACGGGACGTTCGACCTAAGTCCGGGGGTGTTAGGCGCAGATTTTTTTTGTCGCCGTCATCTACAGGCCTATAGTTTACTGTACTACCTCTCCTTGTCCAAATTTGCTTATAGTTCCGGTCCTTCCTCGTCCTCCCTGAACCTCGCTTATCATTACCGCGGTCCTCCAAATTTACTTCCATTTTATCTAGATATTTTTATACTGTATCTACCCCTCTTGAATCGATCCCGAATCAAGTTCTTTTTTCCCTTTTTGCTTACCTCCTCCTCCAAATTCGTTTTTTTTGAGAAAAAGGGCGCAAATGCACTACTACAAAAATCCCTTGCAGATTTTTTTACCTATTCTAATCTATAGAACCTGCCCGGAGCCTATTTAAACCCTTTATTCCAAGTTTTAAACGTCCCCGATCATTTTGCTAATCACACTCTCCCCCCACACACCCAAACACCCTCCATTACCTCCCATTCCCCAAACCTACCAAAATGACCAATCTACGCCCCGAAATCATTTCCAAAAATCGCCATCCCCGCCCCTAAACTCTATTCCCCTACTCCCTTTCGGACCTACTGACGCGAGGACTACCTGCGCCGGCAAACCAAGAAAAAGGTCATCGAATTCGTGCGTCGCCTCTTTATCGAGGATGAGGCGGAGGAGGTAGGTAAGGGGCGGAGTGGGACATCGAGGAGGGAGCTGGGGAGACCTTTGAGGAGTGGGTAGCCCTGGATTGGTCTATGAGGTTAATAACGAGGAGGACGGGGAGGATGAGGTGAAAGGAGGATGAGGTTGAGGATGAGGTTGAAAGAGGAGGAAGAGGAGGATGACGAGGACGAGGACGAGTTGGATGAGGGAAATGGGGGCATGGAAAGTGTTGTACTGGTGGGGCCTGGACTGGAGAGTATGGATCAAGTGGTGCCGACGCTGGAACCGGATGGAGATATCTTTAGTAGTTTAGATATCTCCCAGGAGGAATAGAGAGCTGTGAGCCATTCGCAGATATTTGTGGGGACTGCTTGGACAGCATGGATATTTTAGAGGAGTTGTTTGGATCTGATTTAGAGAATGGGAAATAAGAGGACCTCATTGATTGTTAGTTTCTTAAGTATCTTTGTTTAGAGTATATCATCCGCACAAATTGTTTTGCATTTCCTGGTACCTTCTGTAGTTTTGTTCGGACTTTAGGGTAGCCAAAAGTCTATATAAGCTGAGTAAACCGCTTCCTCATGGAGAGGTCAAGCAAGTTGGCAGACAGCTTCAAGCTCAGTCCCAAATAGTTAGGAAGTTGAGAGTCAACTTCAGACCCAAGAAGCATTTATTTTACCCTAGTCACTAAGCATAGGTGGTAGACCCTGCCCTTCCATACTTGCTTGTAGCCCATTCAACTGTCTCCCTATACACTCCTTTTCGTTCGTTCAACTATACCACGGTAGCACTTTTGTCGCTTGCAACACCTCCTTCTTGGGGTGGTTGTTCTGAATATCTCTTCTCCCGACGATTTACCCCTATCATTTGGTACTCTTGTGGAGGGGGTTGCACCCGAGGTATTCGAGTTGAGCAGTCTTAGGGAACCATTCGAGGGGATTTCTTTTCTGTAATCATGGATCTCAACGCTGCTCGTATAACGTTCACAGGGGGCAAGAATGAAGACGTTGAGGAGTTTCTCTATACATATGTCAACGTTGTGATGCGTGAGAAGAGCGATGAAGAGAAGGCCGAAAGTATCTTCGCCTATCTTCATGGTGACGCAAAGCACAAATATAAGGCCAAGTTTATCAACGGGTGGTCTCTTAACGGGATGGGCGTAACTTCGGTGAGGTATGTGAGTGGCTTGTGAAAGAATATGCTAAGGAGGTAGAACCAGATGAGATGATTCGTACCGCCATAGAGGCCCGGCTCAACTTCGACGATTTGTTAAGCTCATTGGTATACTTGTGTGATCTCTATGAAAAGGCTGGGTTCAACGCCCAAGCCAAGTACGGAATGCTGCGTAAGGCGGCGATGGGGGATAAGCGGCTCTCCGATTTCCTCCTCATCAAGGGCCCTCACACTTTTAATGAACTGAAGGGTACCATAGTAGAATTTGTCAAAAATTCGGAGACGTTTCAGTCACTAAGTGAAATACCGAGGAAACCCGTACATCTATGCCGATCGTACATCCTGAAAAGAATTATCAAAGGCCAGCTACTAGCGCAGCAGCATTGGAATCAGTCAGGAGCGATGTCAAAAACTTGGAAGAAAGGTTGGAAACCCGATTCGATAATCGACTTGACATGATAACCTCGCAGTTGGAAAGCCTTACTCTTACCATTAAGAAGAACCAGTCTGGGGCCCCCAAGGCCGCAGAAGTCTGTTCCTACTGTCACAAGCCTGGACACTTTGCAAATAGGTGTCCTGATAATCCACATAGAAACACTCGTTGTGGAAAGTGCGGTCGATATGGGCATCATGAAAGTAACTGCTGGTCTAAAGACAACAGAAAAGCAAATTTATCGGACGCAAGGAGCGAGTCAGGACCAGAGATGAAAATCTTACAAAACAGAAAGGATCACAAGTTGACGGATGCCGGTAACGTATCCATCGCTGAAGAAATCAGTCAAGTCAATGTGACAAAAAGGGATGGGGAAGGGAACATTTTATCGAAAAAACCTAGGCTAGATTATGGAATGCTGGAACATATCCCAGCACCTGTACCTCCTCGAACCAAGAGGTCTGATCAAGTTGTTCCAGGAGTGGAGTCACTCCGGCCAAGAAGACGAAAAAGAGTAAGAAATTTAAGAGTATCCCAAAGGACGTACTAGAATATGTGAAGAAGTACAATTTGGTGGCTGAGCTTGCATCAGCCCCAACTGGGATAACGTTTGGTCAACTTTTGAGGGGCGACGCAGAGGACGCGAGAAAGAACTCAAAAAAATTATCAGGTCTAATAAGTCCGCTAAGGGTAAAAACTGTTTCTTCAATCGGCCTCGACAGCACCAAGACGTCTTAAACTAGTACCAGTCAAAGTATTGGGAATGCAAACCCAAGCTCTTTTCGATTCGGGCGCTGTTCCAAACCTTATTTCAGAAACTTTGGTGACAGATCTAGGTCTTGAAATTATTCCAACTACTCGAAGAATAACTGTGGCGGATGGAACCGTATCAAAATGCATGGGCACTGTTGACAAGGTTTCCGTGTTCTTTGGGGACTCTAAAGTTGATGTAGACTTTCTTGTCATGCCTGATCTCCCTTTCGATGCAATCATTGGCTGCCCTACCATGGAAAGACTAGGGACCTGCATTGACTTGGGCAACCAAATCGTTTCAGTTAATGTTGACGGCAGAACCGTGAAGATGCCCCTGGATTTCGACAAAAGCACACATCCGGTAGATTTGAAAGAAACGGACAGTGAAGATTTCACTTCTAGCTATGACAGCGAAGATTCCGAACCAACTAACACTTTCGGAAGTGGAGAAGGGTACGCTGGGGGATACTGAACATGGCATGGGATGATTATGATTCTGGGTTTGAAACAGATGAAGACTGGAATTCTAGGGTAGGTGTGACACCTGAATGTGTTTCTTTTTGCGATAATATCGAATCAAAGGACGGAATTCGGAGCATGAAAGAAGATTACAATTGCAAGGAAAACAAATATATCGGATTCCATATCTGAAGATGTGAGCACGCCGGAAAGAAGTCCTTCAAAATTTGGAGGGAGAGGCTCGAGAAGAAGACCAGCGCCAAATGGCAGAAATTCAAGAAAAAGTACAGCACCTTACAGCCCCCGCCTCAATGAAAATATCCGACATTTTAACATCTTCCGAAGTAATTGCATGGAGCGTTCGATCTAAGACAAGCAAGTGTACCGGTCACTCACTCATTTGAACTTACCGATACTCAACCAATTTACCACAGGCCTAGACGTCAACCGCCAAAATATGACCAATTTATCTCAGAGAATGTTACAAGTATGCTGGAAAATGATATTATTCGGCCAGTTTCATCCCCATGGTCATTTCCAGTTGTGATAGCACCAAAGAAAGATGGAAAACTTCGCTTTTGCGTCGATTACCGACAACTGAACCAGAGAATGATACCCGATCGATTTCCGATTCCAAACATGGAAGAAATCCTCGAGGACTTGAAGGACGGGAGATACTTCACCTCAATTGATCTTTACACTGGTTATTGGCAGATTCTATTAGATGAAAAATGTAAGGAAAAAACAACTTTTACCAGCAAAGCCGGTACATTCAGGTTCGAAGTGATGCCTTTTGGTCTCATGAATGCCCCAGCTACATTCCAAAGAATGATGAACGAGGTTTTGAAAGGACTTCCATTGCAAGAGTTTATATCGATGATGTGGTGATATTCTCAAAAACCTTGGATCAGCACATATCGCATGTCAAGACGGTGGTGGAGAGAATAGCTGCGTACAGCCTGAAAATTAAGTTAAGCAAATGCTTCTTTGCGAAAACGTCTATCCAATTACTCGGTCATATCGTCGATCAAGAGGGAATTAAAGTGGATCCAGAGAAAACGAAAAAAATCAAGTTGGCACCAAGGCCCGCTTCAAAGACAGAGGTTCGAAGCTTCTTAGGACTGGCCTCATATTACAGAAGATTTACCGAAGATTTCGCCAAAACTGCAGCACCGTTACATGCCAGCACTACGAAGAACGGAAAAATTTACTGGAACAAGGAAATGCAAACTGCATTTGAGGAGCTTAAAGATAAGCTATGTGTCCCCCAGTGCTCATGTATCCAGATTTCAAGAGACCATTTGTTGTGGAGACAGATGCCTCAGAACGGTCTTTGGGTGCCATTTTGTCCCAAAAAGATGAAAACGGAAGACTAAACCCTGTTCAATTCGCAAGTCGCACTCTGAATGATGCGGAAAAGAGATACTCAGTCTGCGAGAAAGAAGCGCTAGCTGTCGTCTTCGCACTGAAAAAGTTTCGTGTTTACCTTTTATCACTCGAGAAATTTGTCTTGATAAGTGATCACCAGGCACTCAAGACAGCATTCCAAAAGAAAGATGTACATCACCGCTTGGCCCGATGGCTCGACATTTTCGCAGAATATCGGTTTGAAATTTTGTATAGGCCGGACGCAATAATCAGCCTGCCGATTACCTATCCCGCTTGAGGGATCCACTGATTCCAAATGAAAAAGCTTCCGAGGACATCGTCGGAATTGCCGAAGTTCAAGTGCCGATCGATAACGAGTACGAAGCTTATATTCACGGACTTATTAAATTCCTTGATGGACTAGAAATGAGAAAGGTTGATCTCGAACACAGAAATTGGGTACGCAGGAACCAAAAGGCTTTTACATTGTGGAATGGGAAACTCTTCCGACACACAAAAGCCGGTCCTCGACTAGTGGCCCTATGAAAGAAAGAATGAAGATCTTGAGGACTTTTCATGATGAGTTAGGGCATTAGGATCTCGAAACAACCAAAAAATTCATTATGGAGAGATTTTGGTGGCCCAGTATCCATAAGGATGTCTATAATTTCGTGAAAAGCAGTGACAACTGTCAAAAATTCACTCCGATACGAAAGTATAAGACAACTCTAAGCTTCCCAGTTTCCGCTCTCTTTGAAACCTTCTCAATCGACTTTGCCGGCCCATTCAAGGAAACCTCTTCCGGAAACAAATACCTCCTTATAGGGGTGGAACATCTTACTGGATGGCCAATAGCAGTTGCAGTTGAGGAGGCCAATGCTGAGGTGGTCCTGAGATTCATCGAAAAAGAAATAATTGAACCGTTTGGTCTTCCAAAAAGGATCATCTCAGATAACGCCCTTTGTTTTACTGCAACTTTACTGCTTCGTTTCTTGGAAGAGAAGGGGATTCAGCTGAAGACAGTTCTCGCATACGCTCCTATGTCAAACGGTAAAGCGGAGAGGATGGTTGGAACCATCAAACGAGCAATATCGAAAACTATGTCGAAGAATGAAATCCAGTGGGAAGATGCCTTACCAAAAGTGTTATACGGCTATCGTCGAAGAAGAGGAAGAAGTGGACGGTCACCATTCGAGCTAATGTACGGAAGGGCTCCTAGAATGTTACAGAGAGACATGGAAACAAATATTATCGATGAAGAGAGTAGAGAAGTCGAACTACTGGCCACTGAAGGCTGGAGATCACACCGCGCGCTAACACAGACAAGAAATAAGAATGAAGAGCCTCCAGTCCAAACCTTTTCAGTCGGCTCTAAAGTACTTGTAGTACATGGGAAAGCAATGCAGCAGGCTGTGAAGTGGCCGGCCTTCCAAACAAAGTACTCGAATCCTTGCGTCGTCACGGAGGAAAGACACCCGCACTATAAGCTCTGTTCAAGCTCAGGGAAGAGATCAAGGAGGGCCATCCATGCACGTCGTCTAGTACCTTACCATCAGAGGCCTGAAGAATTCCTTCTCACACAGGACTATGCGCAACCACGGGGCATACTCATCTTTAACTATAGAATGATTCCTATGGGAGGAAAAAGGGCCTGGTAATGGATCATCTCGATTACGCGTGACTACTACGAACTCCACGTAGTCGTCCATTTCTACATTAATATATGCCTATGTTTTCGTACGTTGAACGGACCATTGCTACCTCAAGAAGATTTCCGACTATTGATCAGAATTCTATTCTCATTCCAAAACGGAAGGTTCACGGAAGCAGGTCCAGAGTTTGTGGAAGTCATATATCATTACTCTATAGGAAGGTATGGAATGGTAGCTATCGGAGACTTGTCGCAAACATATCTGAACATTATCCGTCCGGTTTACGTATTTCTTAAGAACAACCAAGATGTGCGACTGAGAGGTTACAGCTTGCCCCCTGATATGGAATATCGACTGGTCCCGTATCCTCTATGGGAACCTTACGTTGCTCCGCTCAGAAACACAACCTCAACCGAAGACCAGGATCCTCCCGAGGCCGTGATGATGATACGAGCTGGACCATCAAGTGATCGGGGCGGATCATAGAAGAGGGCAAGGCGTCGGGAGCAGCGAGGAAGATCGCCGAGAAGATCGCCTCAAACACCGCCTAGTCTCCCAGGGGGAAACTATGCATCCTTAATTATTGGACGGCTACCAATTAGACGTTAGCTTCGCGAAATGACAGAGGACCCTCGAGAAGCAGAAGTAATTTCCTTTTTTGCAATTAGTATTTGCATGTGCTTCCAGACCATTCACGGGGCGCACCTTACTCGTGAAGACTCAGTCCTTATGTTGCGAGTTTTTTTCTCCTTCAGATACCCGTTTCTGGACCCGTTGCCAGAAAAGTTTGCATACTACGTTTATTACCTCACATTTTGAAGGTTTGGAGAAGTGAAACGGGAGGAGCTCATTAGAGAACACTATGAAACCATACGCCGAATCTACGAAACTCTTGACCAAGGAGATGAGCCGGTCATCGCACGGTACAAACTCTCTCATCATATTGGAAATGAGCTACTACCATATCCTTATAGTGAACCCTATACTCTCCCTGATGAATGGATAGAACTCCCACAAGAACAACAAGAGCATTGAGAACGAGACGGGACGTTCGACCTAAGTCCACGGGGGTGTCAGGCGCAGATTTTTTTTTGTCGCCGTCATCTACAGGCCTATAGTTTACTGTACTACCTCTCCTTGTCCAAATTTGCTTATAGTTCCGGTCCTTCCTCGTCCTCCCTGAACCTCGCTTATCATTACCGCGGTCCTCTCCAAATTTACTTCCATTTTATCTAGATATTTTTATACTGTATCTACCCTCTGAATCGATCCCGAATCAAGTTCTTTTTCCCTTTTTGCTTACCTCCTCCTCCAAATTCGTTTTTTTGAGAAAAAGGGCGCAAATGCACTACTACAAAAATCCCTAGCAGATTTGTTTTACCTATTCCTAATCTATAGAACCTGCCCCGGGAGCCTATTTAAACCCCTTTATTCCAAGTTTTAAACGTCCCGATCATTTTGCTAATCACACATCTCCCCCCACACACCCGAAACACCCTCCATTACCTCCCATTCCCCCAAACCTACCAAAATGACCAATCTACGCCCCTCGAAAATCATTTCCAAAAATCGCCATCCCCGCCCCTAAACTCTATTCCCCTACTCCCTTTCGGACCTCCTGACCGCGAGGACTACCTGCGCCGGCAAACCAAGAAAAAGTTCATCGAATTCGTGCGTCGCCTCTTTATCGAGGATGAGGCGGAGGAGGTAGGTAAGGGCGGGAGTGGGACATCGAGAAGGGAGCTGGGGAGACCTTTGAGGAGTGGATAGCCCCGGGATTGGTCTATGAGGTTAATAACGAGGAGGACGGGGAGGATGAGGTTGAAGAGGAGGATGAGGTTGAGGATGAGGTTGAAGAGGAGGATGAGGATGAGGATGAGGTTGAAGAGGAGGAAGAGAAGGATGACGAGGACGAGGACGAGTTGGATGAGGGAAATGGGGGCATGGAAAGTGTTGTACTGGTGGGGCCTGGACTGGAGAGTATGGATCAAGTGGTGCCGACGCTGGAACCGGATGGAGATATCTTTAGTAGTTTAGATATCTCCCAGTAGAGAATAGAGAGCTGTGAGCCATTCGCAGATATTTGTGGGGACTGCTTGGACATCATGGATATTTTAGAGGAGTTGTTTGGATCTGATTTAGAGAATGGGAAATAAGAGGACCTCATTGATTGTTAGTTTCTTAAGTATCTTCTGTTTAGAGTATGTCATCCGCACAAATTTCTTCTGCGTATTTCCTGGTACCTTCTGTAGTTTTGTTCGGACTTTGGGGTAGCCAAAAGTCTATATAAGCTGAGTAAACCGCTTCCTCATGGAGAGGTCAAGCAAGTTGGCAGACAGCTTCAAGCTCAGTCCCAAATAGTTAGGAAGTTGAGAGTCAACTTCAGACCCAAGAAGCATTTATTTTACCCTAGTCACTAAAGCATAGGTAGTAGACCCTGCCCCTTCCATACTTTCTTGTAGCCCATTCAACTGTCTTCCCTATACACTCCTTTTTGTTCGTTCAACTATACCACGGTAGCACTTTTGTCGCTTGCAACACCTCCTTCTTGGGGTGGTTGGTTCTGAATATCTCTTCTCCCGACGATTTACCCCTATCAAGCTCTTCGGATCTCGAATTTTTAAAGAATTGTTGCAACTGTTCATGTTGGCAAGTAGCAGTCCTAAGAAGTAAAAATCTTGAGATTCAATCCCAACTAGCGTTCCCATACAATCACTCAAATTTATTCAAGGATTCTGGTATTTCTTCGATCGAGAAGCATATTTCCAACGCTTGACGGAAAATGTGTTAGACTCTTCCTCCCTGACGAATTTTTCGACAAACTTCTCCTTGACAACGGATTAGTTTCTAGCATCTTCGGATAGCTCTTTCTGAGCTGTGAATGTCTCGTTATATAACTTAAACGCGGAGTTATCTATATGTCCGAAGAGCGATAAATCCTTCTACACATTGTTCTTCCCAGCCACCTTTACGTTGTCGTAGAAGAAGAAAAACTCTCTACATCTCTGCTACCATCATACGCGGTGTATTTTTGCTGCGGAGGAATTTTTCTTCCACAGTAATATCATGTTGCTGTTTGGAGTGTTAAATTGGTGGGAAGAATGGTAATGGTCCAACTACAGCTCAATGACTTCACTTCTTCACAACACCTGCAAACCACCCGTCATACCCGTCTGTGATTTGAGGATCAAGTTGAAAAAGCTTTGACGTAGAAGTTAGCTAGAGAATATAATGTAAGTAGATCGCACAGAGGAATAATGAAGAAAAAATGAAATTCAAAGTTCCTTAAAATCGCTACAGAATACTCCCTCGTTTTGTAGCCAAGTGGGCCCCTATACAAAGAATCATATGCGCTCCGTTCTTATTCAAGCGTGACGAAAATTTTCACCTGTATTGCAAGCTCTGATGTCCTCTGACTACTCATATATGGGCTGTAATCTCCTTCCCCGTGCTTGTCAGAGCACTTTTTGTCCCTATATCCTAGTTTATTCTTTAAAAAATATCCTAGTATCAAGTTTTTACTGCATTACTAATGCCCTTCACCAACACACGAGTTCAGAGAATGAAAAGATTTCTGACCACCGTTCTCACAAGTAATAACCTTTTCTCGTAAGTAGAAATGCGTGTGCATCTTTGTAAAAAAGTTTGTAGAGTAGTCAAATCTCGTCAGCATTTTACATGCAAACAAATTATCAGGCTCTCAAGTTAACGCTGAGGTTATTCATATTCTACTGCGTTTGATTTGGGTACCTTCTATATCCAAACCAAAAAGGCAACGTACATAATTTCTATAATTTTTTGGACCCAGCCAACTGTTGCAGCGAATATTTACATTCGCCCAAACCAGTGTCCAAAAGAAGAGCAAATGAACTCATACGAGTACAAATAGTTGTTCTTTACAATTAAAAATATAATGGTGCGCTGAACCCTTGAAAATTGACATCCTCTGACCTTAAAAGAACTAGTTTCATCCTCCTTCACAACAACCTGTGTGGTGTAATAGGCCTCAAATATATAATGGAAAAAATAGTCGTGTGTCCGACTCGCTGCGCTCATCAGGGCATAAAAAACTTCCTTCGGGGATTCGACATTTCTGTGACAGCTGTTACCTCATTTTGCCTTGGCGCACCTACCTGAAGATAAACAGAATGGGTAATTCACCGATGACTCATAAAGAGTAATAACGTCATATGTACGTGTACTAATTCCACAAGTCGAACGACGCAAATCATAAATGTAGGCAACTATAGTCAAAGACTCAATTATTTTCATAATTGGCCATTCGGTCTACAAAAATATAAGCTGGAACAATTTAAGAATACTAAAGAGTATTATAAAGCATAATATAATTATGACAAAAGTGGACATCGCGTAAGTTATTTTGAAATCAGTTACGTCCTGACTCTGAATGACACATCTAAGTCTCTTTGTTCAGCAATAAGCACTCAGAGCAGATAAATTTGTACTTAGTGTCCGATTTCCAAAATTTTATCTTCTTGGAAACGCCGATTTATTCGGCACCCCATTAGCTCCTTTGCTCCTTGTCACTGTTAGCACCAAGTTAATTCTAGTTCCAAAGGTTACTGAGGGAATATAGTGCTCCGGAGCGTCAACGTCATATCTGTGGAGGCCAAGAGCACCAAATGATTTGTTGATGAAGTTTTCCAAAAAAAATCTGTTTGAGACTTGCAATTTCTTGTATCCATTAAGCCCTTGTATAGCATCCATGGGTCAAACATACAAATTTGCAACAAATCATTGGCTCCGAATTTCTTCTCTGCTTCAAGATCATCCTGTACTCATCTGTAATGCCTGTAAATCTGGAAGCTCTCTTTATATATATACTGAAAAACTCTGGAACTGGATTTTCCATTTCCACAAACACTGTTTCAGCGAACAGATCTATAACAAGATATCTTGAGATGCTATGACGGAAATGTTTTACCATATGTACTAAAAAATATCTTCGGTCTCTGTCCATACAGTAAAGTCATCATAAATTGATGGATTTCCATGCTTTTAATTACCAGAAAATATGATCTTCGCCCCCAAAAAGTTCCAGTCCAGAGATAAATGGCATAAGAAACTGTCTTTTGAATTACAGACTACATCTTTAAGGCTCATTTCATTCTCGAAAATCCCATTTGCTGTGACCACAGATGCGAATGTAAAGTCTTCACAAACGATTTTTTCGAATTAAATCAAGGCTCTGTAAAGTGGAGGAAAAAAGAAGTCCAATGAGTAAAATTAGGATCATAATGCCGATTGCTTCTATCAAGCGATGAAAAAAATCTCCAAATTTAGTACAGTGTCATTAGCGCCGCAGCATGTAGTCTTGATTTCACCTCCATTTTTCGGTCTTACGGTTCGCCGTAGCATAAAGCCGTAGTCCTTCAAACACATAGTTCACCCGTTCCGAACCAGCGTAATACGCTTTTATACATGGAAATTATCTCCGATGGCAAAATATTTTACCTCCTTTGCAACTTTATGGTGTCGACGAACCCACTGAATAGAGACCGTCTTCATGTCAGTGCTTTTAGTTCCCGTGTAACGGCCGAAGTTAACACATGAGACCAAGGGGGGCAGTAAATATCAATTAATGTCTTATCATGTGAATAATGAAGAGGTTTCATAAGACCCACTGTTAGCGTTAATATGAAAGTTCAGATTAAACTCATACGTTAAGCTTGCTGACCCTGAAATTTTAATTGAAACACTAACTTATTTCAAAGGAGTTCTCGTCATGCAAAAATGAATAGTTTTCCTGCACTGCCTTCAAGTCAATGTAGACAATTCGTGCTGAGCTATCCCTCCATCCTAAATTGTACCTCGCATAAATATGCGTCTGTACAGCGAATGGAAGAGCGAGCCTGAAGTATGATTCAACCTTATCAAACGACCTGTCGCGAAAAGATTTCAGAGCGTGCTCAAACCCAATAAACCTAGGATGATAGCGTTCTATACCATTACCATCAGTGTCTGTAAGCCGCTTCCTGTGCTTTACAGCAGGATCATACAGAGGCTTTGGCCAACATACTGTTACTTCCAAATCCCTGCTGCCCTCCAACACCCGTACAAAAAATTCCCCCGCACCGACTCCACTTGATAACAGGACAGCCACAGTGACACATCTAGTTGTCGTATCGGGTTCAGTTCAAGTAGACATTAAATGTAAAGGCTGAAACAACTAGGAACATGTGTTTTCTTTCTTAGTAACTTCCACCTATGACGACTCCACAGATTCATCTTCCTCATTAAACAACCTCCGCCTTTTCGAGGAGGGCTCATCCAACGTACATCGATAGTGCAAACCAACAATACTCTCATCTATTAAAAGGTTAGTAAATCACCAGAAGATAAAGAAAAGTAAAAAGTAAAAGTGGCACTCAACATCAGTATCACCATAATACTCCTGTTTGAGCTTGTTAAGCTTCGTTTTGAAGTTTTCAAGCTTATGGTTCATAAAAACAGCCTCCGACGCCCATATCTGCTTAGGGTTTGAGTCTCGAGCGATTTCTCCAGATGCGAGCTTGCGCCTCAAAAGAACGACAGCCCTTGAGGACTCGGTTAGTTTCTCAGGCATCCTCAAAGTAGAAGATTGGCAAACCTAAAGTGATAATTGAACCTGTCGGCCATCATGAGAATGCCAGTATTATAGCCATCTTCATTAGGTAATGTAAAGTTTTACAGTGGAAAGGCATGTCTGAAATACTTATGGTCCTCAACCTATTACTTATTTCATTAAGTATTTGGATAAAGAATTTTAATTCATGTGCGTACTGTTACGTTGGCGTCCAGTACTATCTTCCACAACAAGGTAACATTAGTTATGCTCAGACACGCTCATCACGACAGCCACTTCTAAGTTCTAGTATGGAACTCAGGAATTTATAGATAACTTCTGCATCCGAATTTAAAAGTATGTTGATCCTAATCCGGTATTCGATCCCGAATTACTGTAAACAAGATCTCTAAATATCAAAGTTCGAGTTAAAAAAAATTAATTATTCGAATCGCTGTAGTTCGGCGACCTCATTTTGAAAAGTATCGATTCTTTATACAAAATCGGTAGTTTATGGCATTAGCACCATCCCTAAATTTAATCAAAAAAATTCATAATTTTACTGAAATTTCCGAATCTTTGTAGACAATGCAGCAGAGAAGTAAGATTTGGACCGTTTCTGGGATAATACTTTAAACTTTGGAATAAATATCGGCGACCTAAAAGTAAGACTAATTTTAAGTTCGAATTCAAATATACGAACTCAATAGTTACCTCAGATTAAGGTCCGTCTGTAAACAGTGATGTGCATGGCTGTACTTCGGAATGTAAAAGTTTAATCATTTTATGTACTGGACTTTTTAATATTTAACATGTTTCTATATTTCGAAAATAGGAATCTATTTACGAATTTTTGTACTGTCTTGCAGTCACTCCTTTCCTGTACTTTAACCGTTCATTTTTTATTGGGCATGACAGGGTAACTAGTTATGCTGTTAATTAGTGGTGGGTGAGCAGTGAAGTGGGATGCGAGCTATGTCGTCCCACTTCACTGCTGTCCACCATGGTCACGGCAACCCCGGCCGTTTTCACTCAAACCGCGGGATCATTTTTTTCAATGGGCGAGGGACTTGGAACAGTAGGGGGAGGAGATTTAGGGCAATTTTCGGGGTATCGGCTGAGGGTTCATCTATAGTATGGAATATGCTAATTCCGTCGTTGTCAAAAAAGGCCCTACCGGTTCATCTACTGTGTTGTTTTTATTTTTTGAAAAATTACAGCACGGAGGCAGTCAGCGCGCTAATTTGGAACTCTGATGAAAATACTTTTAGGAAATGGTCTTGGCATTTCATAGAGAAGGTTTCGATTCTCCCAGTGATAGGTTTATTTTTACTTTGGTTTTGGTAGGGCTAGGTCTCTAATTATTTACTAACATTTGTAGCAGATTTCGTGGGAATCCCGTTTTAATTCGAACAATTTGTGGGATAGCGTTGCCTGTTCTGTCGACGGAACAGATTGCCCCATCAATGAGCCAAGCCCTTTCGAATCAAAGTTGTTTTCTCATAAGTTCCATGGTGCAGGTTTTCGTTATGAGATTGCATTGTCTGTGAAAAGTGGTGATATTGTCTGGTGTAATGGATCTTTTCCTTGCGGTTCGTATCCTGATCTACGAATTTTTAAACAAAAAATGCTTTTTCATTTGAACAGCAATGAGCATGGTATTGCTGATAACGGACATACCCATGCACTCTGTATTACTCCAAGCACTGTGTGTCAATTCAAAAAGGATTTACACTCCCTTCTGAGGGCACGTCATGAAACTGTGAACGAAAGAATCAAGAATTTTAATTCAGTGCGCTCTATTTTTCGGCACAAAGTGGTTCATCATGGTACTGTATTTCACACAGTGGCTCGTGTAACGGCCTTCATGCTCCGTACGGGTGATCCGTTGTTTGCAGTTTAATTTTTTGAGTAAATCAGTATCTTTTTGGAACTCTTTCTACGCTGATTGCGAGAGTCCTAAATTCTCGAATTTTCCCTCATCTCCCAGTGATTCGAAAAGGTTCCTTCAAATTATTATTCCAAACATTTCCAATTCAAAATATTTGGATGTAGATTGCGTACGTCAAAGTGACCTTCCGCTCGTGAGCTCGAATCTACATCGAAGTATGGAAATTCCGAGAAACTTTAGAATTTCACCATCCGTTGCAGGCATATAAGCACCATTAGCGAGCTTCCTGATTGTAAGTTCAGCAATTTTAGAAAATTGGTTCATGGGAACATACAAAGGAAAAATCATACGAGGTCTTCTCATTCTTAGTATAATCTTGAATGTGATTTTCTCCTGTTAGACAAATTACTTTCTGTGGCCGATGTAGCGATGATCCATCCACAGGAAATACTTCCTCCCGATTGGTCCAAGTTTTACTGTGCACTTGTTGCCATGCTTCTCTCACTCCAGCCATCCTATTGGCTTCTTGAAGTTCTTCTTCTGAATAGTAACGACTTCGTAGCTCGATATCGGCAACAGATTTCTCTAGTGCCGTTTTCGTCACAGCAGGCGCGGGGCCGGGCCTCAGCTGTTGCCGCCCTGTTGGTATTACTCAAGATTGCTCATTTCGAGAATTCGTCGCTGTCGTTTTCGTTTTCTGTAAGTACAGTACATCGCTTACAACGGGAGTTTTTCAACCCGTTGTTTTCTCGGCTTGCGGAGATTTCATTGGGGCAATTTTCTTCCGTCCTCTTTGTTGGAATAGGCATCGGGGAAGCCCTCGCCGGGTTGTGTCTGTTTAGCAGGCCCACTTACTGTACATCTTTAAATACAGGTCTCATTTTCTCTCTTTCTCTTAACTGCAGGGCGAATTTAAATTCCCCTCGCTAGAAGTGTCTCACGACGAAGTAAACTACCCCAGTACTCCCTCAATTTACCCCCGTGGATATAACCGACCACATCTTCTATGCGTTAAAATAACCCAAAAATTCCCCCGGTAATGCTCGCCAAGACGATACTTCTTACGGTGTGATTTATCGGCGCATTCACTCGCGGCTCAGTAGTGTCATATGGTCGTCCATGACGATGTCCGGCCCAGTTTGACCTGGAGACGTTAATGCGCTATGCAGCGAGGAAGTGTGCTGGTGATATTGAACTCGCCGATGGCGCCAAACATCGGTCTCATGGCCCCATTGTCAGTGACGCGCTCCTCCTGCACGCTGACATGGATCCGGCCCCACATGTCCATTGGCACTGTGTCCAATTAGCCTCTGATATACTCGGTGCTCTGTTCATCCGTTCGCGGGAAGTTGTTAAAGATTGCGCTAGACATATTACGTTTCGTTCTGCGTGCCGGTTCAATCATGTCAAGAGACAAGCTTTGCAGCGTCTAAGCTACAGTACCATCTGGTCCAGTGTTGCTACCGCCCTACTCGCTCGCATGCCGTGTCATAGCAAGGGTCTCTCAACATTGAGTAACCAGGAATCCCTCGTATGATATAGTTCGACGAACTTCCTTCAATAAAATTAAATGAATCACATTAATGGTGCCTTAACGTTTCACACTTGTCGTTGCAACAATGGTACCGCACTGTAACGCACACAGTTTGAATTAAAAATGTCACTGTTGTAAAAATGCTAAATCGTTGCATTTCAAGGGCTGCAATGGGGGCAGTATTGAAAATGGTATCCGAATGACGGAGATCGATTCCCTTTGGCAGACCCGCTACCTGATCTCGTTCACATCATGACGACACAATCTGAGCCAAGGAAGATTGCGATGACACTCAATATAAAGCCCGAGCTGTTAGAGGAGTACATCAAACACCATGCCAATCCTCGTCCTCACATTCAGGCTGCCCTGCGGACTGTCGGCATCCGCAACCTTTCGCTCTGGAACTGGGGCGAACGTCTGTTCTACTATGCTGAATATATAGGAGAGGAACCGTTTGAAGTTGCCATGTCGCGGTATGCCGAAATGGAGGGTGTAAAGGAGTGGGAAGATTTAATGCACAAATACCAGGACAAAATTCCAGGATCCAGTGGTGACGTGTGGTGGCAAGAATGTCGACTAGTCTACGAGCAAGCGTAGTCCCCTTTTCGTAAAAGCCCGAGAAACCTTTTATTGGTACTGCAATTATTCCAAGCCCGCCTCCTTGATGGTCACCTGCGCAGCGAGATATTGTCTTGCAACCTCCAATCTCCTCTTCTGCTTGCGCAGCCGACCCGCCGTGTCCATCGTCTGTAAGGACATCTGCTGTTCCCTCAGAGGCATGTCAAGCACCTGGTTGACAGCAAACGAAAAATCTTCCGCTCGCTTCGGAGATGGCCATCCGTCGGGCCATCCCTGCGGCAATTGGTCATCACCTCGAAGGTCATCTCCTTTTCTCGGTGCAAGGCGGTTCAAATCGCTACCGAGCTCAACCGTTTTGTCAAACAGCTTGTTGCTGAGTCGCCAAACGTCCTGTAGCGTATCCCAGACTTGGTGCATGAGCTCTGTGAGGTCCTCTTGTGGCTGATCGTCGTACACATATTCAACCATTGCCCTAGTGTAGGGCTTATCGTCAATAATTCGGATAATCTTGAAACGGTCCCTCCCTACATTATTGGTAATAATACGACCATCTGGCAATGGCTCAAATCTGGTCAACTCTGCAGCACAACCGATGAGGGCGAGTTCGGAGGAATCGGGGTCGTACAAAACGATACCGAAGCGGCTATCTGCGTCGCGAATTTCGTTGAAGAGCAAGCGGAACCTCATTTCAAAGATGTGTAGAGGGACGGCTGTACCAGGGTTGAGTACCATTTGCAACGGGAAGAGGGGAAGTTCGAAGGCCTTCGGAGGGTCCTCTGCGATATTTTGTTTGCGGTTGAAATACTGGATAGATTCAGGGGGTAAATCGCCATTTTTCTGGTTAGATGCTTCCTCAAAAACAGCTGTTGGTCGATGACGACGCTTGGAGGTTGTGACTTGGACAAGACGGCAACAGACTTCACACCTGTGACGAGTTTGAGTAAACGTGACTGGTGGGCAGAACAAGAGCGAGGTCCGAGGTGACATATTACAAACGTTTGCTTCTAACTTGAAATAAGTTTCTTGCGCAATTGAATTCTTCAGTACCTTGAACGCTCACGTGTGTTGAAAGCAGTAAACTCCGGACGTCACCAAGCAACCTGACTCTGTTCTTTCTCACTGCTTGAATCGACTTGGAAGACAATCGGAAATGACCTCGCCGGATTGAACAACGCAAAGTCGTCACATGTCATTATTGCGAAATACTGTATAATTACAGGCTATTGGACGAAGTGTGTCTAAACGTCTGTAAGGAGTGCACTATATGTCGGCGCGCACTAAAAGCGATATTGCGTATATGAAGACGTCTGCATAAACCAGTCTTTCAATGAACGAATGGAACCTACAGCTGGCTTTTCGCCATCTCAAGACAAGGATTTGGTGTAATCGTGTTTCTGTAGTCCAACAGTGATGTTCTGACAAGGACCGATTTGGTCACAGGGGTGCACTATCAAGTTGCGTGCAATAGACTGCCAAAAAGCCTATTATACTGTAAGTGTATTTCGGAACTATTTTTTTTGGCCAGCTGTTTGAGCTGAGCAGCATATTCAATAAATTTCAAATTGAAGGTATTTTCAGCAGTATGGGGCCCATTCGCAACGGTCTCGGCTCTTCCAGGAGACCTACTCAGTGGATCCTACCGTACAGACACAGTTTCAACTAATGTCACGCTGTACACACCAAAAAAAAACAAAAACTTCCCGTAATGACAACAGATCCAACAGTTGTCTTCCAAGTGGACCACTGATTATGGGTATCTAAAACTATGATAACGCATTTTAAGCCAATCAATAAATTACAACTGTAAACTCAAATTCGCCCACCCAAAACCAAGGAACCCAACTGCAACGCGTCCCCCTCTCGAGCAATTCTCCCTCGCTCTCTACATACAGTCGCCACCTTGCGGAATTCTGCGCCGAATCACTGATCGCACCGCAAACTCTTCAAAAGTTATTCGTTACACCGTGACGACAAGCCAACATGGATTCAATTGAAAACGAATACGCTGCGGTTCGTAGGCGCTACGAAAGAACCGTAGCCAGCACAGAAGAGGCCCTTATGGCTATCGATGACATTGTCATGGCTTTGTACAGCCCTTCGGATTCGTCTACCATGGAGGTTGATACCCAACCCCTCCAAAACCCTCTCCCAGCTCTCCAACGTCTTCTCAAACTCTCCAAGTCCTTTCAAGCCGCCCTTCTCGCCGACCATAAGAGCGTCGGTGCCGCAATTAACAAATTAGGAAAAGCTATAGACAACGCCACTGCCCAAGACTTGGGCAGCTTGTGCGCCCCCTCTGTGCGACTCAACACTCAGAAAGTTAACGATGCCATCGCAGCTCATTTGTTTCGCGAGGGAATGTTTGATATCGGTCGCATGTTTCTTTTGGAGGGTTCAGTCCTACTGGAGGATGACCAAATCAGACCTTTTGAAAGATTGTATGTCATCCTCACCGCCTTCCGTGCGCATGATTTGCAACCTGCTATCAATTGGACAAGGGAAAAGGCAGATGTCTTGAGGGATGGCGGCTCCTATTTGGAGTTTCGGCTCCATCGATTAGCATACTTGCAGATTTTGGAACGCGGCGATCGGACTGCTGCCCTAGAATATGCTCGAAAACATTTCTCCGCCTTCCCAGAGCATATCAAATGCGTTCAAAAGTTAATGACCTGCTTGCTATATGCATCGTCTTTAGATGAATCTCCGTACAAGGATATGGTGGGCGCTGCCCATCGCGATGATATTGAGAGAGCCTTATCACGTGAGTATTGTCGAGCTCAAGGGCTGTCTCTTGACTCTTCACTGGTTACAGTTTTTCGATGCGGTACAAAAGCTATTCCTACACTTCTCAAGGCCAGCAGAGTCGCTCCCAATCTACGAGAGCTAGGCATGGACGATGCTTTGCCTGTAGAGATTGATATAGGCAGGGACTGCCAGTTCCACTCAATTTTTACATGTCCAGTGTCAAAGGAGGAGGCCTGCGAGGGAAGTAATGTCCCCATGATGTTACCGTGTAAGCATGTGCTATCGAAGCAGTCCATCGGTAGACTGCCTCGTGGAACTCCGAGGTTTAAGTGTCCGTATTGCCCCATGGAGCAAGTTGTATCCGAGTGCAAAGAGCTACGTTTCTGAGGTGGGAGCTCGCAGATCGCCACGTATGTACTAACCGCACGGAGAGTTAATTTTGCCCGTGCCTAGGAGAATTCCGGTCTGTTCCCATGACGAGAACAGAGGCCAATGGTAAGAAATCGCTGTAACACTCTCTGAGAAGATGACCATTCGGCAGTGGGGTCGTAATAGTTGAAGTGGAGACCCCTGCTTTCGTATTTTGGATATGAGCCCTGGAATATTACAAGTTACATTACCCCAGGCAGCATTTAATTGTAGAACGCCGTCACACCACATGGATTGCAAGTCAGATCGATGATCATTGCAAATACCCTGAGACAAGAATGTCCCCGTTTTCAAATGTCTCTATACTACGTCGTGATAGTTCCAGAGCATGCGTCATTTCAAGCCCTAAAGGAGGGGAACCAACTGGTGAGGGCGCCCTCGCTCCACCGATCAGTTTCGGCGCAACAAATGCGTGAACTTTTTGCACGGCACCGTCGTTGATCGC
The DNA here is from genome assembly GCA_002205965.3 of Kappaphycus alvarezii. Taxonomy (NCBI): domain Eukaryota; phylum Rhodophyta; class Florideophyceae; order Gigartinales; family Solieriaceae; genus Kappaphycus; species Kappaphycus alvarezii. The sequence goes on along the minus strand of NADL03000675.1, from coordinate 228,811 downwards.
ATTTGCAGCTAGAGCACCGCCGCACTCCCACAAGACATTCAAACAATCCCTACTGTACAAGTACGCCATAGCATCGTCTGCCTGTATTCCAGGTATTTCTTCTACAATGACACCCATGTCTCGCAACTCGCTGACCAGACCAGGCTGGCCATGGCCCACCCCAGTTAGAACGACTGTTTCGATATCTCTTGCTGACGCCCACATCCGCGCATTTCTGGGCAAATTCATCGATCTCGTCATGATGACTCTAATTGGTTCAAGTAAACCACTTCTTGGAACATCCCTAACAGTCAATCGCGGATCGTCCATTCTTACTGTTTGTCCTCCCACTACAATAGCGTCAACTGATCTTCTAATTTCATGTACTCGCTTTCTGGCATGCTCGCCAGTAACCCATTTGCTCTTCCCTTGCTCCGAGGCAATTTTCCCATCCAAAGTCATTGCATACTTTAAGACTCCCATCGGGCGCTTCTTCTCTACCCTTCTCACGAAACCCTCCACCAAATCCTGACAAACCTGCTCCTCTACGCCAACCACCACCTCCACCCCTCCTCTCCGCAACCTCTCAAGTCCCCCTCCTCCTACACGAGGATTGGGATCGACCATTCCCACGATAACTTTCTTAATACCTGCTTGCAGAAGTGTTTTCGAACACGGTGGTGTTCGTCCAAAATGATTACATGGCTCTAGAGTCACATACGCTGTGGCACCCTTTACGCTATTCCCCTTGGCTGCAGCATCTGCCAAAGCAGCCACTTCGGCATGAGCACTTCCGCTACGTGCATGAAAACCCTCGCCGATAATTTTTCCATCGGGGATTGCAAAATGCAACCAACGGGCGGGTTCGGACGCGTCTGACCCAGTGCCTGTTTCGCAAGATCAACGCAACGAAGCATGATGGCAGAATCTGAACTCCATGATGCCGTGATGCTGCATCGGCATTCAAGTGGAGAACGATGTCGAGGTCTGTGTATGAGAGATGGTCCAATAAAGGTCGGAATGAAGGAAGAGTACTGGGTCATCTTCGATGATAAACGTGCTATAAAACTGCTAGCAGAGGATGGCGCGTACGAGGACTGGCGCTCGCACTCTGCATCATTTGAATCGCGTTTTCTCATTCTACAGCACTGTACAGTACAGTACAGTACTTGTTGATTTACACCTTGTGGCGATATGCGGGAGTTGCTTCAATTGCAACACTGGAATAGTAAGCATTTTACTTTACTGCAAGGAAATTTTCACGTTACAATGCTCAACAGGCATCTTTGAACCTCTCTCAGCCGCCCAAATTTTGGTTCAAGTACCCCAAAAATACTGTAAGTGATTATATTTCTTGGCATTCCCAATACGTTGATCAGTAGAGGGCAACTGCGGATGCACATTCAACTTTACAGTTTTAACATTTTGCAAAAGAAACGTTTGAGGTCTTTTCTCGGAGATTCTTGACGGTAAGACGCTTAGACTAGCGCTTGTTCTAGCATTAGTTTCTAGTAGATCTGGTCGTCTCTGGCGAACGCTATCGTGTCCAATACACCTGTGCACGTGGCCGACGTGAACCACCCGTTTAGCACTTAGCTAGCAACATAGTCGGTTCCTGCACTGGACCCCCGATGCTAACGCAGTAAAGTATCAAAGTTCAAAGGCACTATGGTGGTAGTTCTATCTGCAAGGACACGAAAGAAAGGTCTTCAAAATGTATCAATTCGCTTGTTACTTTAGAAAGGGCCACTGAAGACCACCTCGTTTCCTCATCACAACATTTGTCTCACCCTTTATTACAGTTTGTGTAAGGATCCGACACCAGGTCTTCGTTGAGTGACAAACCGAGGGCCCCAGAAGTCATCGGTTCACTCAGATCACGACGTACTTTGCCACATGGCAGGCCAGCTGGGTAGGTAGTCGAATGCAATCAGCGGCCGGGAATGCATCATACCATGCTTGACAGAGGGGAACTGGAAGGCGCGTATTGCCTTAGCCTTGAAACCTGGACCAATGCAGCGTTAAATGTCTACTACCGTAGGGTGCAACACAATGGCATGTTTAGAGGACAATAATATGCACTTCGTTTGCTTCTCGGACTCCTTGCGATTAAATTACAGCGAGTGGATCACACGTTGTGAGCGCGCGTAGCCACTACAGTGACCACTACAATGAAGGTTAATTACAGAAACATCAAATCCGTTGGGGCGTCTGTCAAATCCGGGGTCATCGAAGACGGGGTCGAGACGGAGCTGCTCCCGCGAGAGGAAGGGAGCACAACACAAACTGCATGCATGGAAAACCAGGGTTATCCATGCCATCCTGAATTCCGGAGATCTTTCTCACGGAATACTGCGCATTCCTTTCCCATGGTAGGATGCCTGCACCTGCATAAGAAAAGGTCCCGTCGGTTTGCAACGAGGGAAAAACATTGTCAGATCATAGTGAGTAAATGATAGCGTTGTGCTGGCTCGCGCAACCCAGTTCGTTCTTGTGTAGGTTCCGAATTCTGTTACCCTGCAGTACTATTTCTTGACATGGTAATTTCCATCTGGTGCTATCACTACAGGTAGAGCTGATAGTGCTCTAAAGACTATGCGCATATGTCACTGTTCAGAAGCTGGGCTTTCGAACCGCTTTTATCAAGTTAATCATAGATTCCAAGCAGGCGTGTGAGCTAAGCTTCTCCCTTGCAGCTAATATCCGTCAACAGATGCCATTTATTTAAACCACCAGACTTTACTTTTTTCGACAACATTTTGAATGACCCATCACTGTCATGAGGCTCTTGCTATTGAGACGGGAAGCAGAAATGAAGAAATTATATCCCCCATTCTTCAAGTCAAAGGAAAACTTCACCGAGCTGGTAAGTGTGTTCTACGATAAACTGAATACTACCACGAATAAATTTGACATAAGACAATGATGTTGAGAGGTGGGTCAGCAATACTAGGCACAATCTAATAGCGACGAAGGCGAGGACTAGGAAACGCACAAATCCGATCTGCGGCTGGTCGCAGCGCGTAAAGGGGATGTGGGTCGCGAAGACGTAACTAGACCCCGCTCCTCCTACGGGACAGCGGGAGAGCAAAGCATCTCGCCATTAGTTCCTCTCTCTTCTGCACGTATCAAGGCCCATGTTTGACCCTCGCCAAAATTTGGCCACGGGTAGTCCCACGCCAACCGCTCACCTTATATCATTCTACGATACACTTTTCAGCCCGCTAAGGTCTTCGGGCATCTTTCACTGCATGTCGGGGAATTTCACGCAGTCTCGCTATATTGCTCATACAGATCTTCCGCACTGCTACTAATGGACGTACTGTTGACGCAGTCCACACTACTTTCCTCTCGATACACCTTCTTCCCGCTGCAGTTTTACGACGTCTCTAGTGCGTGGAGAAGTCGTATGACAAACTCAGACAAAGCAGAGCATAGGACTCCGCGAACACATCTATCGCGTCAATACGGGCGAATGGGGTAAACCATGGACAAAAGCCATTCAAGCAAACCGGACCATAGAGGAGCGAATTATCCGGCGTTGCCTCGAGCAGAGCAGACCGACATTGGGCGTGACCCTAAGTTCCGCCTAGCAGCCCACTTAGCTGCAGATGCGCAATACGGGTGCGCGATTTGTACCTTACCCCAGTCGTGCACAGCGGGCGTGCATAACCCGCAAATCATAGAAAGTCTGCGAGAGATGCGCCCAGCATCGCCGTCTCCGGTTGCAGCCAATGAGGGGAGAGACCTTCCGCTCCCGGTAGATATCACGGAGGGGGGATTCTACCTCGGGTCCGACGCCTAAACCCAAACTCGGCACCGCGCGCGGACAGAATGTCCGCGCGGCTTCCTTGGTTTTTGGCCAACACCACAGTGAGTCCCGAAGCAAGGGGGCGGATCTCGGTGCTAACTGAGATAACTTTATGGCATTAGTATAACTGGAGTTGTGACGAGACTGGCGCAGAGGGTACTTCCCACATGACACAATCCCTCTGATCTCCTCTGCCACGCTGCTGCTCATTCAAACTCGGCCAGATAAGATCCGCCCCATCGAAATTGGGACGGCTTTGTGGTGACTTGTAACCAAGGGGCTTCTGCTGAGAGCTATGGAAAACACGAGGGAATACTTCACGCCGTTGCAAATGGCCAATGGTGTGCCTTGCATACTGGATTCCAGTGCGCATAGAATACGGAGACTTGTCGAGCGCCAAAGCGACGATGAAGAGTATTCATTAGTGTCCGTGGATGCACATAAAGCGTTCAATCGGTTCTCGAGACAGCGCTTGATACACTCGCTGCCGGACAAGGTACAGTCGCTATGTCGTTTCCTGAACATGGTGTACGTTCACAAAAAGCCGTTGCTATGTAATATGGCCTGTGGCTTCTGCACAAGACATCCCCAGCCAAGAAGGGATGCGACAAGGGGACCCAGCAAGCATGCTGATATTTTCCCATGTAGTGCATCCGTCAGCAAAGGAAATTGCTGTGCGGACAAACCTCGGTCTACACAAATAGTACGCGGATAACTGCAACCTCGAAAGCAGTTCTGCGGAGCTCGAAAAGGCAGTCCTGATCTTAAACTCCGGAGGACCCGATCATGGCTTGTATTTGAATACGTCGAAAACGCGTCTATTCCAGCCGAACCAGCCCGTCAACCGGACATCGCCACTACTGCACCGCCTCCGAAGCGATTACTGCTCCGTGGGCATCGAGCACCTCGATGTCCTGATTGGTTTGCTCCAATTCATGGAGAACTGTCTCTACGAGAAAATCAGCGGCAGCATGCACACGTTGTCGCTGATCGACTGGATCGGAGACGCTCGAATTCGGTTCCATCTTCACCAAGTGTGTGCTCCGTATGTAATCGTCAACATGTGGTGAAGCTAACTCCGCCAAGTGCGACCAGTCCAGTTGCACTGAGATTTGACGACGAGCAGTTTAAATTTTACTTGCGCTCCAACAATGTGCCGACTACCGATGCAGTTCGACAGCAGGTGACCCTTCCTCTGTGCTACAGTCACGGTTCTCACTTGTGGCGACGCTGACTTTCGAAACATAGGCGAAAAGCGTAATCCATGCCGAGCAATTGCGAAGCCCCAACAAGGGTGGTGCGTCTGAAAACCGTGCGCATAGATACGTGGAAGCGGATACTACTTAGAGTTTGTCCGACGGCTCCATCCGACCTTCTGTAAAGGATGCGGCGGTTTACCAGAATCACTAACCGCGGCCAGGCTTGCTGCTAGGGATAATACACACAGCATTCTATGTTGCGCCTAGTGTGAGTCATCAAAAAAGTTCTTCTGCAGGGATGGTGAACAGGAGAAGTCTCCCAACCTTACAACGCACTCGGGAGCTGACATTGGGGGAGGGATACGCCGTCAAGCACATTTGGAAACGCCTGCAGCAGCCCTCCTCAGTGCGCATCCGTTCGTGGTCAGCCGAACATAGGGCGAGGTGTGGACGTACATGCTATGTCACCTGGGAGTTTATGTGCTTGATGATACGTCGCCGCTGCAGTGCGCGGAGTGCCACTGGCCCATGGACCATTTAGGAGACCATGAGGCGGACTTATCAAACAAAGGACCTGGACGGCCCAACTGGCACATAGCAGTGGTGGAAGTACTTGCTAACAGGAGTTGGCGTTCAGTATAAGGTAAAGTATCTACTTCCTAACCCAAACGCATGACCTGCGGACATTGTGGTGCAGCCGCGGTCTGATGCAGCGAGCACCCCACCTCCTCTCCCATTGGCGCACAACTCCACCGTATCGTCGCCATTCCAAGTGAGCGAAATGTCAATGGGAGCACGAAAAGGGCGAGCTGTTGCCAATGCAGCAGAAAAGCGGGTCTGCAGCGTCATTCCCAACTACAGGCAGAGCTTCGTCACTTTAATTCTGTAACGAGGAAGTTTGGCTTCATCACTGATGGGTCGAACTTTGTCATGGTATCACGGTGATAAGCCGTCATGAGCGACAGACACAATGAGGTTGATGGAACGGGTCAAGTTCTGTGCCTGGTGGATCAATCTAGTCCTTGCCCTCGACCGTGGACTTTTGATGTAACATCAGCCATGAAGCCATCCCTCCACATTGCCAAATACTGTACTTTGCCGATGTGGAATATGGCAAAGGCACTAGAGAGAGACGGTGCATTATTGCACTGATGGTACTGTAAAGTACTGTACTGTAGCCCATTCCTTTAATTTATTGATAAAGCACAAAATACTTTATTCCTTTAGTGCTTCAGGAGCAGAAAAAGGAATGGGCATGGTGATCAAAATGTGCTGTAAGCCAAGTGTAAGGAAAACGAGATCTGCGAGGACAAAAATGGCTTTCACCCTTTAACCATTGAAACCACCTCTGCAACCCCTTTCGTCCCCATTCACAAGACACTTTAAGGCGTCGCCAACGAGTTACCGTCAACGAAACCACACCCAGCAGGTTCGTAAAATGCAGGCGTTTGTACCTTCAGTGCCTCTTCCTTGTCGACGGTCTGCAACCCATCTCAACCAACCAGTTTGCTCAGCAAGGCCGCTGCAGTCGTCGAGACGGCCTCTGCCAGCAAGAATTTTCGGTGCCATTGCCGGAGCACTCGCGCTAGCGATTGTCCCTGGGGCACGCGTTGATGCAGCCGTCAAGGCATCAAACACACCTCAAGCACCCCAAGTAAGGCATTGAGGTATGATGGGCGCCAGGAGTTAGACAAGGGGGAGAAAGCTATGTCATTAACGCTTACAGCAGGGACATTTGCGGCCCTTGCCGTGTGGGCGTACAAAGAGAATCGAAAAGACGATGAACTTGAGAATATTCGGATCAGGGAAGAAGTTGAGAGACTGGAAAAGCTGAAAGCAGAATTCGTTGATGTCGATGAGGAGGAGGAAGGTGGTTTGGATGATGAGGACTTGTTTGCGAGCTTGAAACAGCGGATTGGAGAGGAAGGCAGTACTGGAGAGGAAGCAGAGGAAGGAGATGAGAAAGGAACAGGGGTCGGCGAGGAAGATGGGAATTCAGATGTCGCGCCGGACTCGGTGGACATGTTGAAACGTATGTGGGAGGCCACGGATGGTGATAAGGGAAAAGACAAGGACAAATCTTGAAGACTATCCATGCGATCGCATTTTGAGTATCACGCATCTTTGGTGACTGCGCCGTCAGAGGGAAGATGAGCGAAATGGGAGGTCGTCAGTTGGACCAAAAGCAAAAGCCAGTGTAGAGGAGTTCGCGGAGTCTTCTCAAAATGACCAAAGTATTCGGCGGCTTGTAGTTGAGTAACGAGGCGCTTTGGCTTTGTGCCCACGCCTTAGTCTGTAGAAACGCTTGGCCAACAGGAAGTACCTCACCAACCTTCCAAGCGCAGTTTGCCGCCTAATGCAACAGAGTGGCTATCGATCTTTAGTATTTCCATTCTGTCCTTACGACGAATTCTCCGGATCTCCCTTTTGAAGAGGCATTGTACAAATTTTGTTGTCCGATCCCCTGTCGTCTATCCTCAACACCCTTTGCCTAGTACACAAAAGGCACCATGCGATAAGGGACCTGCAGGCAGTACTCATCCCACACGCTTTTGTACTTCTTGGAACACCTTTCGTCGTCTCGCTTCTCTCTGTGAACTGTCAGCAGTAGAAGGTAGATGAAGTAAAAGTAGGCTAAAGACGATTTTGTCCCACAAGGTAGACAGAACGAAAGCGCCAAAAGAAGGTCACCGGTGTAGTTCATATGCCGGGCAATACCCCAAAATCCGGAGGCTAGCAATTTACCGCCGATTGTAATGGGAACGCTACCCCATATCAAAGCCTTGGGGTCTGTTTTAAACTGATGCTTCTGGGAGTTCGCACCGCGGAACACGGCAAAACCAACGCAAAATGTGATGAGAATAGTCCCTACCTCAAGATAGGACATTGGGCGCATATCATCAAGGAGGAAAAAATTCTGGATGCTGCGATATCATTCGGACCAGAACCAGAGATCGAAACATGATGTAACAGCCAAACTTGATTAGTGCCAGAAGAAGAGGTGCCTTGCCAAGAAGGTGGTGATGAGCGACTTACCTGAATGCAAACACTATGAACACATAATCGCCCCAAACCAGCATAAGACCAAAATGCTCAGCGATAATATCCCATGTGAAAACGATTTTCGACTCATGAACAAAATAGTCCCAAATATACCATGCTGTGGCCAACTGATATAGGAGCATGCGGCCAGTTATAGTGCCAACAAGTTCAAACTGCTTGCACAGAAAGGACAGGTTGATAATAAGCCAGCCAGCCATTGCAGGACGATAAGAGAAGAATTTGACGTTAATTCCCAGTATGAACGGGTTGAGTTCAGCTCCCATAACAAAGTCCTCCCACAGGGAGCGACGCTTTAGCCAATTCTTGCGTCTTGATAACCGGCCAACAATAAATAAATATACGCTAAGCGCAAACGCAAACACGTTTGTGGCTGCAAACAATTCCCAGTACTTATCGGCAACCCAAGAACCCGAAATGTATCCGCTCCAAGACGCTGTAGCAAGGGCGGTAATCATGACTCCAGTAACAACCAACCCGTTGCATTTGTACTTGAGACGTATTCCATCAGAGAGCAGGACGCCAAGTTGAATCTTGCCAGGGAGGAAGGCTCCCAACAGAGCTATGGCGATGAGGTACAGGAAGATAGCCTGCCAAACGGAGGCAGATGGGGTTGGAATGTAGAAGTGAGGGAGAAGACGAATACATTCAGGCAAGATGAGGGAGATGCATAGTAGCCAAAGAGCGGCATAGCCATGAGACCACCGCATAGCGGTGGTTTGCTGAGCGGAATATGATTCTGGCGAAGATTTGGGAGGTAAATAGCGATCGCCTGTCCACGGTAATGGTAACGATGCCAGTGGTAGAGGGCAATCAGCATCTAATTAGCCAAACGCGTTTGCTGGCTAACAGCTAAACATGGTCAAATGAAGTGGCATCCTGCCTGCTTTTTAATGATAAATTTCTCGTAGATCCAATACTAATCGGACGATTGGCGCTCCTGGTACTGTAGTCCGGGGGGGGGGGAATTTTGGGATTATTTTAATGTATGAATGATGTTGTTTTTAAAAATGTAGTAAAAATTATTTCCGTACAGTAGTTCCGCAGTGTACTCACATGTTCTAAAAAGAATTTTAAAAAAAAGAGAAAAAGAAAAAAAAGTGCACAGTAGAGGGATTACGCAAGCTCCCGTGACTTTCGTATGACATCCATTTTACGTGTAACGTCGCACACGTGTGCAGTGTAAAACGAGATTTGGTTTGCAAGCCGTATCATTTTTCACTCACTGCCCCTCTAAGCAAAATTGGAAAAAATACCAGCAAGTGCACCCCTTTCCGACATCTCAAGTGAAGGGGTTCTACTCGCACCAAATGTCAAGTTGTGATTCCCATCACACCTTTTCTCCCTAACGCGGCAGAGCAGCAGTCTCTTGCCCACCATTTCCATACCGGGAACGTTCCTTTACGATGGCGACTCCCTTAACCCCTGATCCATCTTCGCATTCCCCTTCTTGCTCTTCCGGTGCACACCCAACAAGCACCCTGGAAACCGTTCTGACAGGTCGAAAGAAGCGAATTCGATTTTCCAGCGCTTGGGACATCCTTTTACTGAAAGCCGTGACGGCAGTGGACACACACCTTACACCTCATGGGGAAACCCAAACGCGTTTTGAGGAAGCTGTGTCCATCTATATTTCGTGGCTCCTCCGGATGCACTTGAGAATGTCTGCGCTCCGTCTTGGAAGAAGTTGAGTGACAGGTTCAAAAAAGTGGATTGTGACCATCGCGTGGCAGTTGGAAGCAACGAAGTAGGGTCTGGAATAATCGAAGTGCGGGGGGAGCGGGAGACGCTGTTGGACGACGTGACTCTGGCGATGGACGAGTGGGAGGAGAAGCGTAGGGCGGAGCGGGAAGAGAAGAATGAGCTGGACAAGAGGTTGCTGGCTGCCGGGGAGGAAATCAGAGCAAAGGCATTTGGTCGTGACAAGAAAAAAAGTGAAAAAGAGGAAGAAGATACGCCTCGAAAGGGAACCAAGAGGCGTGCGTTGGTCGTGGAGTCTGATGATGACGAAGAAGACCTCATCAGCGAGCATATTGCGACCCGTCGCGATATGGACTTGAAACGCCTTAAGATGGAAGAAGATCGGTTTGCGTTCGAGAAGCACAAAGACGAGAGAGAGGTGGCGCGCTAAAAACATGTTCAAGAACAAGAAGCGCGCCGTCTATCGCTTGAAGAACGTCGCGTTAACCTTGAAGCTGAGCGCCCAGCCACAGATCGTGAAAAGAGACTGCAAACTGTTGCTGCACGTAAGGAAATGATAGCCGTGCTCGCTGCCCTTGTTACGAAGCTCCAGTAAGTAAAGTCTGAATTGTTCTGCGAATACTGATCTTTCGTTTATTCAAACTTCGCGCAGCCCGCTCGCCGCGTTGCCCAGGCTCGGTCATCGAACTCGCGGAAGTGCATTGCAACTCCTTAAAGCTTGCCGTCGCGCTGCGCCCCCCCGCCACCTCCCCGCATTTTCTTTGCTGCAGTGCGCGCCCCTCGACCGAGCGGAGCCCGCACTCCGCGCGCGGAGCTTTCGTGCGCTCGCGTTCTATACTATTACTGTTACTGTTCCTGTAGGTACTCAGATAGGGAAGGCGCAGGGAAGTTTAAGTAGGATAGCACTTGTCAGCCATGCATCATGCACGTCTTGAGGTTCCAATGTAACGCCGAAGACTTGTAGAGGAGAGCCACTGGTGTTTGCAGAACCTTCAAGTGTCGTTTGAAGTCCTGAGCACACCACATCTGCTTGAGATCTTTGTACGTCCACTCTACTGCCTCGCGAACAGCACTTATCGCAGTACTATATGCTTGTTGGTCTACCGTTGCTCCGACGTGTGGGAAGGCTAACTGTAGCCAAGGGCGCAGAGCGCACGCTGCATCTCCATACAGAGAGTATTGCCTTCCATTGATAAGTAGGGTGTTCTGTAGAGCGATGTTCACTTTAATGTCTCGATACAGAGTCATGTCATGACGCCTTCCTACTTAGGGACCATAGAAATGAAACATAAGTCCATCTGGAGTCGTGATGGTCTGATAGAAAAGAAAATGAAACCTTTTATGTCCGGAGTAATAACTCCGTTGGTTGGCGCCGGTGCCACCTGGTCGGCTCATCTGAGTTTTGGTACAGTGGATGAAGCCAATGCAGCTATCCAGAGGGGCTCCCTTCTCTTCTATTGCTTGTGCATACATAGCTGCTCGAGCCACCATAAGGCCTCCACGAAAGTATTCTATAAGGTGCTTCTTAGAGCTCACAAAGCTCTTCAAGACTTCCCAAAAAGCTTCTGAAAGAGCCGGACAACGCATGCCAAATATGTATTCCATGTCGACCCATCGAATCGAGAAGGAAAGCCTCTTAAGCATGATGCAGGTAGCTGTAAAAGGGTCGCACTTGTAACGATTTCTTCTCGTTCTATCAGCAATCCAGTTCGTCAGCAAAACACATTAGATGTATTTCATGCTTGCGGAAGAGGGACAAACGTAGGCACTCTTGCTCGTCCAAACAATTCACGTTGAAGGTAACACTATATACATGCCTTTATCTTATTCTAATTCGCTTCGTGTTCATACGTGCCTTATAGTAGCGCTTCCGAGCGCGCAGCAAAAGAACATCGGACGCTTCGAGACGTATGCAGAGACGCATCAAGCGTTTTCGTCGCTTGTGGAGACGTTTAGCCTTCCCGATTGCGTAGTCCTGCTTCATCGAGGGTAGGTGAGTAGGAGGGGGTGGCTCGTTCTCATGAATTGTGGGTGAGCTCGTGTGCGTAAGTTTCCGTGGCAAAGGAATTTCATTTACGTTTTGGTCCACATGTGTACATTTGTGGGTCACGAATCGATCTCATGTAAAAAAGATTTGTAATGCGTAATCCCCTAGTGTTCGCTAAATTAATAAGTTGAAGTTTCAATATTGGGACAGTACAGTACTGTAAAATGTACTGCAGTACCAAGGTAAGTACAGTGAAACCCTTCCCGACTCCTCCCCTTTAGTAGTGCATTTGCACGACGTTTTTCATGGATTTATCTTTCTATCGCAGCGGGAAATTTGGAGTTGCTAAGGTAACGGAACTGCGGGCTCTGTAATGACAGAAGAAAGTCAGTATTATACTTCGGAGGGTTCAACGACGGGTTTCAACTTAACAACTTCTCTCGTGGATTAATGGTCCAATTTTCATGGGTTCACAGGTGTAGATTCCGCCTTACCGCTACTTTCGGGTGAATCAGTAGTAGTTGGTTCATGATATATAACGTTGGTATTGAAATATTTTTGCAATTGATCCGCGAAGAATTCCGTACCGCCGTCAGTTCGTACCCTCTGAACATGACTGCCTGTAAGATTACGAATAAAGTTCATATCCTTTTCGAATTCCGCCGCAGTTTCTGACTTCTTTCGCAAGAAAAGCACCCAGGAGCCTCCAGAAGCATCGTCAACCAACGTCAAAACATACCTTGAGCCACCATGGGAGGGTGGTCGGACCTTACCAATAAGATCAGTGTGCAATAGTTCGCCAACTGCTGAAGTAACAGTGGTGCTCGGCTTGTACGGTGTGGCCGTTGCCTCTCCGAGTTTGCATTCGCCGCAAATCTCGTAGCTTACATTTTGCACATTTGCCTCCTTGATTCCTGAAACGATGTTGTTTTTGACCATGTAAACGGTCGTGCTACAGTTGACGTGGGCATGGCGTCTGCGTAAGAGATAACTGTTCAAAAAATTTCTCCCTCCGCTTGGGGTAGCAAAAAAATATTCTTCTGCACAGTGGCATTCACATCCTCTAATTCGGTGATCTTGTGATCCCCAGATGTCCCTCGCATGACTTTCCTCCCTTTATGTTTCACAAGCATAGTGTTGCGAGGGAGTGGAAAATAGATTTACAAACCACCCTGCTGCATGAGGGGGATCGAGAGTAAGTTTGCACGCACAGTTGGTATGTACGCAACATTTTGCAACGTGATAGTCACAGCTCGACTTTCCAAAAAACAAAGAAGTTCCACCGTTCCACCGTTCCACCGTTCCAACGTACTTAGCCGCCATCTCTGTACCTTCTCCGGCAGTGTTAATAGTTTTCGGTGTACTCAGCTTTTGTACCTAATTAAAGAACGATCGCGCTCGACGGATGTGCTGTGATGTAAACCACTTCCCAGATATCGCATTGTCAGTGAAAAAAGATCGTTACATCATGAAAAGACTAACACGGTCCGCTGACTACTTTTTTTTGCCATCCTTGTTGTCTGCATGAGATCCGGATCGATAGTTATGACTCTGAAGGTTGCTATAACAATCCTTCTTAATATGACCAATCTTGGCACAGTGTTAGCATTTCAGCTTACGTCCCTTACGTGCTTGCTTACATCTTTACATGAAAAATTTCGGTCCCTTGTCGGGCTAAATGGAAAACTACCCTTCTGTATACGGATTTCCTCTCCTCGACGTTCCAGCTTAGCGACCAATTCTGCAAAGGTGAGATTCTATTGCTCCCCCTGTATAGTACCAATTGTGTCATAGTCCAACGGCAATCCTCCAATAGGGCGTATTTCTTATCAAACTGTAATAGAGTGTAGTTACTGGCAGCCAATTAGTTCTCAATCATAGTGATAGTATTTGCATACTCCTGCACGGTTTGGCTCTCGTCCATCTTCATACTAAAAAAACGTCGTCAAAGTGTCGTTTGCGTAGCAACAGCCTGGGACTCATTCATAATTTTTAAAATATGCCACACTTCTCGAGGTATTTTCTTGCCAAGCACAGCAACAACATAGTTGCTTTCAATGTTTAACATAATTTCCGCCATGGCTTGTCGTGCCTCTTTTCCACCTTGGTCCATTACGCCACTAACACTAGCAGTCGCATGCTGTGCACTTGAAGCCACTTCTTCACTTGCTTCATCACCGTTAGTTGATTCAACGTACTTCCATAGACCCTTAGCCTCAAGGACCAATTGAATATAAGTGGCCTACACGAGATAATTCGTGCCATTCAATTTTTCGATGGTATAATTCGTGTTTATGTTGCTGCTGTGTGATAGCTGGGCACATAAACCTAATGGTTTCACAGGTGGAGATGGAGAAATGAGAGTTTTTTTTTCTGCTTTTTCTTTTCGGGGCAGTAATCGCAGCGCTTATATACCCATGAGGTGAACTAAACTAACCGTGAACTAAACTAACCAATCAGAAAGATGCATTCAAAAGGGTGACTCTGCCAAGTGATCTCCGCCACAAGTGGAGATACAGAGGGCTCTCTGAGCCATACGATTCAACGGAACTAACAATTTCGTCCTTTTTTCGCAGCACCGGAAGGAAGTAATGCTCTCATTGAGGAGGGATCAAGCAAAAGTTTTTACGTTAAAATGTCTTCTTTGGATTACAACGGAATTATTTTTTCGATTGATGTGGGCATAGGGAGCGGAATTTTTCGTACGTATGATTTGTTGGTTCATAAAAGGCTCCAAAAGTCTATAAGTATCTGTCTTGGTACGTATTTCAAAGCTATCAATACTACTTCTGTAATAGCGCGGGCCCTGGAGATCTGAATCGGATTGTTCCAAAGTATGACCAGACTCGGAAGCCGATAGAGCTTGCAGAGGATCAGCTGGGGAACCATAGATGTAATAGTGGGGCAAATTAACTCCAGGCGGAAGTCATCAACATTGGAGTAGTTGCGAAATAAGTTGTCTTTGGTATTCAACAAGGATAAACTATTTCGTAAAGTGTCAGTAGATGCCAATTTGGCAAATTTGTGTAAAGAATAGTTCTATTTTCACTAGTTTGCTAATGGAGCTCGTTTTATACCTTTTTTTAATTATTAGCCATCTTTTTATCCAAAAGGTCGTCTTCATAACTTGAGGTTAACCGACTTAAAGACAGAAGATTAGCTAAATCTGTGGATTTCTGTAAGCAATATGAGCTTTCTAACTGCAGGGATGGGCAGACTAAGAATCTCTGTGAGTCTCGAGCCGCCTCTGGTGCTTTCTATTTTAGTGAATAATATTTTTTCGTACTCGTATTCTAAGGATGATGATGATATTGTTTCAATTAAAAAAAAGGACGAAAGAAATAGCGCGAGCCAAGGATGCCCATTTGATCACATAGAAGCGTCAAAATGTATCTGAATCCGACAGAATTTGAGGGAATATCGCACCTGGTAATCGCAATTACTGAACTCATGATCCTCTGACATTCTAGATAAGATAATACAGGTTTCTTTTGTACTCCGGAGGCCCTTGAAAAAAGAAAACTAAAGATGCCTTATGGTTTTACTAAGGGAATTATAGAAAATTTTAAAATATAATCGATGGAATGCTCGCACTTTAGGAGTATAACATTTGAAAGCCACTAAGTTTAGACACAAGGTGGTTTATTTTTCATGTTATCCTCGGTACTGGACTTTGAGGCAGTTAGAGGCACTTACTGATAAAATCGTGTACAGTAAATACTGAGAATGAAAGCCATAAATATGGGCTGGTCATGCCCTAGCATCTCCGTTTTAACTTTGAATTGACCTCCATGATTATTCGAGGTTGCCGTTTATGGACTCATATAGAATTTTTCTGAACAGTTAGTTGGATTCAGTGGTCGCGGAATATCGGGTTCAAGGAGAATTGTTGCCAAAGTAGGTAAATATTGAAAGAATAACATAAATTGATTAAATAATAATGTAATTTGAGACGACACCTATAGGCCCAATATTCATCATTTTTTTTGGAAAAAAACCGAAATGGGTACAGCAGATATTCCGAACTGCAGCAAAATCCTCTTAATTTGTAATTTTGGACTCAGGGCAAACAAATGTACAGTAAGGCGTATAGTATAGCAAAGAGGTCTTTTTTTAGGCATCTTATGGAAAAATGGTGGTCCTTTAAAACCTCATTTTGAATGCAAAGGGTAATATACATATATTACAAAAAGCCTCTAATTTTCCACAAATAGCTGTGAAGTAGAGTAGAAAAGGTGCTCAGTCCTTGAGACTGGCTTAAGTCATTTCACCAAGCTATATTTTCCAGTCCCTCGAGATTGATGCAGTAGAAAGTACTTCTTCCGGACAAATTTGTCGCAAATGTGCATGAACGCACAAAAATTCAGCATTTGATAACATTCATGAAGTTTAAACACTGTAAAGTTATGGAATTACCGGAAAAGTACATGCCAGTTTCATATGCCAGTTTCATATGCTTGGTCTCACGGATTATCGTTTACGTAAGCGCCCTATACTTCCTTGAACCCGCATCTTACTAAGGTCTTTTCTGAGTTTTCGAATAATTTAATACCACTGGAAGCAAGAAATCTTGGTTTAAATTGAAAATGAATAGTATTAAAAGCTTAGAAATAAATCTAGTTTATAAAATTACTGTAATATCGAACTACTTTGATATTATTTCGTTGAATATTTCCGTAGAAGTATACTACTTGTCCAAGGACTAAATTGATACTAGACGCTCTAGTTCCTGCGTACAGAAAACTAGGACATAAATACACCTTCCTTAGTTTCAGGTTTGTACGATAGAGGGTTAGAAACCGCAGAGATAGAATAGATGGTGAAATATGTGATATTATCAGGCTACCTATAGTGGCGATCTGGTTTTACATCATCAATTCCCTCCTACCCACTCCACACCAACACTTCTGCACTGCTGCGACACGTCGGCTTCACTTGCACTCCATTCCTTTCCCTACCCATCCTCTCCACCTGGGCCATACTCGGTATCCCTCACACCAACACACCCCGAGACGCACCCTTGTTTCCAATTCACCCTTCCCCTTCCCAATCTGGCGCACTTCTGCTTCCTCTGCTTTTCCTTCTCCGCATGCATCATCAAAGCCATCCAGAGGCACCAAAGGCGTTGCCACCATCGTCTGACCCCCAAAAACGACTCCTCTCCCCCGGCACCGGCGTCAATCACTTCATCCCTCGCACCATGCGCCACAAGTCCACTCCACAACTTACACTTCCAAACCCTCCACTAGACCCTCCGATAACGTCCCCCTTGCCGATGAGGACTCATATCATCAAGACCAGCTCGCACTTTCTCTATGCATCGAGACGCTTTCAACATCGTCAACAGCGCCAGCCCATCCATCTCCTCCCCCGCGCCCCCTCCACCCTCCCCCATCTTGAACTGCTCACCCTCTGCATCTTATCCATCGCCTCCAGCCTTGGCCTCCGCAAAGCAGACGTGCTCATCTTCCTCCTCACTCACCCGCCTTCTCTTAGTCGTCCTTCCAGAATTCCGTCTCCTCCGCAAAAAGTGCCTCGATCTTCGTAAGAACCTCTTCAAGCAACGAGTCAGCTACACCTTCTTCTCCCTCTGATCCATCAGAGACTCCGAACACCGCTTCTCCGCAATTCTCTTCCAGAAGAACGCAACAGATGTCCTCAAACAACAACTGGCCCTCGCCCACTTCAACAATACATTCTTCCACCCCATCTCACAGCAAAAAACATTATGATCCCCCGCTTTCGCTCAACCCATGACAGCAGCCCTCGGAAAGCAAGCAGTCCCCTCCATGAAGGCGGCAATCATACAGTCCTCCGAACTAGATATCGTCTGGCACAAGCCCTACACCACCAAAATCGACTCCATCATCGGCTTTGTCTAGTTCTACTCCAACAAGTCCTCCACATCCCTCAAAAGCTCCTCCTTCACATCATACCCCCTCCTCCTCACCCTCCTCAACTCCTCCGACTCCTTCCGCCGCAAATGCAACTCCGAAAACCTCAAACACGTCGGCTACATCCTCACCTCCTTCTAACCCACCTCAATCCCTGCACATGGCCATCACATCCCTCAAAACTCCTTAGGTATCACCCGCGAAACAAAAATGCACCAAAACAGCAGGCAATCTCCAACATCCTCCAGCCCATCCTCACCTCCGATCTCCATGGCTTCCCGTCCACGACGCTCATAGCGTCCTCCGACAAGGTCACCTAGTCATCGCCAGCTACTGCGCTGACATCCCAGAGGCAAACGAAATCTTCAAATACTCCACAGAACCCGCCCCCAGAACCCCTGTTACAAATGCACAGTCAGCCGCTCCGACTTCCACCTCCATTCTCCCATCCCCCCTTCGAACACAGCAGCAGAACCTCACCGGACGGAAAATCCACTTTGCTCTCCTCTGTGACTCGGAGCATGCTTTCCTCGCACGACAGCCGATAGTCGCCCGCACCAAGAGGAGCATGCCCTCCGTGCCCTCAAGTCCCTCTTTCTTGCAAAGTACTACTCTCTCTTCGAGACTTACCTCCTCCTCAACATCCTCACATTCCTCTCCCCTTACAATATCTTCGCCTTCGAACCCCTCCACAACTTCCAACTCGGCGTCTCCAAGCTCATCAAGATCGCCGCCACTGATCGGCTCGGGTCGAAAGATTTCTTCACCACTTTCGGTACCTCTCACTCCTGTCCCATATTCCTATCCATCCGCACCTCCATCCTCAAGAACTCAAACAACATCATCGCAGCCATCGAGAAAAAATCCCCCGCCACCGGCCTTCACATCGACTTCTCCATTTCCGACAACGCCCAGACACTCAATGGCTTCTCCACTCACGACATAATACACAGAATGCCCTAAGCAAAGATTAGCGCGCCATCGACATAGTCTTGCCCTTCATCGTTGACTTCTTCGACCGTTGTTGCGACGAAGACGATTAAGCTCCCATCACTTGCGCGTCACATTTTTCAACTCCCACATAATGGGTGATTATATCCCCACCCTTGACAGCCACCTCCTGCAACGAAACGAAATCGCATACGAGGAGCCTCCTATGCCCTTCCTTCAACTAGTCTTCGCAGCTCCCTCCTTCCGCCCTTCCGCCCTTCCAAAGTTTTCTCACGCCCTCGTCGCCGTGTCCAGCACTTCGAACTCTTGTCCCGTCGTCTGGGTTTCCAAACTCATTTCCTTCATACGTTTCATGCAACAGTCTTCGACCATACCCAACTTCGACTGAAAGGAATTCGCCTTCGTTCAGTTCCTCAAAGTCGTCCCTCCACGTGACAATGTCGATCACAACCTCAACAGCATACCCCTCAGATGGGCAACAGACGATAGGCACAACCACACCATAAACCCAGTCCCCATCTCCATACACTCAGACTCAGAAAACGTCTTCCCCTGGTTCGGCTTCGTCCCACCCTCCTCTATCCCCGGATCCGTTCATGTTATCCGCCAAAACTACTCCGCCTCCCATTTGCTACACACCTCTATTGGCGCTTCCACCAATTCCACCTCAATAGATTCTACCGTAACCCAACAGAGAAGCCACATCTACCCACCAATAAATAACACTCATGTTCATAACTCATTTCGCTCCACTACCCCTCCATACCCCCACTCCTGAATCGCCCCTCTTCTACACCTCTTCCCTTCAGCCGCTTGAACCACTCCTCCTCCGGTCGGCACGACGTGATGAAACAATCCAAGCCGTCACGTCATCTTCTCCACAAAGTAATCTTCCCATACCGCTAAGTAAAGCTTCTCCGTAGACGGTATCCATAACGCAACAGTAGCTACCCTATGCAAGTTACCAGAAATTGCTCTCCGATCTCCACTCTATACACCATCATAGTCCAACTCCAGAGCATGGGCATCCTTCACCGCTTCCAACACTACCGTCAATATAACATCCACGGCACGAGGTAGATACTCGCCATACAACATAGAAGACAACAGTTGCCTTCGCCCGATTCGTCTCACCCCCGTATCCGTCGCCCTCACCACACAAGCAATCCAAGCATCAAGAAGCGCAAGGTACACCACATTTATATCCACGTAATGCTTATCCCCGTTGATCTCCACCTCCACTTGATAACCCACGACTCTAGGACCTCCACTGCCATCGCATCCCTGAAGTACAAATCTTCCCCTTCGAGCCCTTTGAAGCGATCATGCACCTTCGAACCTGAGTATACAAGATCATCAATCGCAGTCATTCTCCAAGCAAATAACACATGCCTGTCATCCTCGATATCACTAACCAACTTCTCTTGCGCCTCATCCATCTATTTCTTCAACTCCACGCCAAGCTCCGTACCATACGCAGGCTTCGCCCGTCTCCCAATGAAATCGTACCTGCGCGACGAAAACAACTTGTTCCGCGCAGCCCGCTTCCGAACCCCAACCACGTCGCTAAGCGTCTGCATCATCCGCTGCTTCAAGCTCTTTCCCCTGCTTACCTCCTCCACACACTTCTCTTTCTTCCGCGCACTCCGAATCGACTCCTATCTCTCCCCCATAATCTCCGTCTGCACCACATATTTCAACAACTCCTCACTCCCCCCTCCGTCGACGGCGTATACGATCTCATCTCTAAAGCCATTTACAGCAAGCACCTAGGAACCATATACTTCTCTCCCACCACAAAAGTGCTCCCCTCACTACTATCGCCCGCAGTCTCGCTTCGATTCTTCCAGCTCCGAGCCGTCCTCTCCGATTTAAAGCACACCTCCGACGTCTCCAACTACGCATAATGGAAGATACGATCGTATACAGCTCTCGCAAACCCAAAAAAAGCATCCCTGCACCCCAATATCGTACCTTCGACGCCTTTTCACCTCGCCTTACCCTCGTCCTTGTCCCTCTCCTCGCCCTTTCCTCGCCTCAGCCGCCTCCCTCAAACTGTCAATCAGCACTTTTTCCTCCCTTAACTCCCCTCTCGCCCGCTCTACCTCCTTCGGTGTCAACTTCAAACTCACCATCACACTATAGTAATATTCCTTCATCTTTCTGAGCTCCTCCTTCAGCGCATTGACCTTCTACACCAGACTCATTCGAGGCAGAATACTGACATAATCCCCCTGCTTCCTCTTCCAGTCTATTTCTGAGGTTCTTGGCCCTCCTTTCCCCTCTTTTTGCCCCCTTCTCCCCTTCCGGTTCATGTCTCAGCACATTTACCACAGTCGTCCGACCCTCCGACGACAATTTACTCCTCCTCACCACACACATTCCCTTCGGCGTCCGCTCGGACTCCCGCGGTGGTGTCGATGTCATACGAATCTCATTAACCTCTACCATTCTTGCCATTCCCTCCCCGAACCCCATCCCGTGGCCGTTCTTTAGTCCGCTCAATCCGCTCCGTACCTATTCGTCCACCCCTAATCTCTGCCCTAGCCCCATGCCTCCTTGGCCCTCGCCTCTCAGCTGTACATCCCATTCCACCTGCACCTGATCCCCTATCCATATGGAACATCGCTCTCCCCTCAGCTTCACCACCACCCGCTCTCCCCATCTGTACCTCATCCTAACCCTGACAGTCTGCGTTGTTCACAGCTTCACTACGTTCTTCACTCCTTCCGCGGTGTGCGCATCCGTCTCACTCCTCTCCACGTCACCTAATACTCGCTCCAGTGTAGTACCGCTAACCGTCCCGAACCAATACCCCTCTGGCTTCCACCCGAAAATCTCTTTTTCTATCTCGCAATCGCCATCTCCGTCATTCGCAACTCCGCCTACACCGACACCATCCCTTCGTACCCGCTCCGCGCCTCCCGAAACAACCCTTCTTTGCGCCGCCTCCTCACCTCCGACGACCTTCTCGGCGGACACTCTCGCCTCGGGCATAACATTGCTAGTTCCATTAGTCGCATTGGCATCTACCTCCTTATTCTTCACCGCTTCGCTTAAGGTCCGCTCCGAACTTGCCGCGTTACCCATCTTCGCTCCACTTACTTTCCCATTTTCCCGCATTACCCCGTGCCCCAGCCCACACACCACTATGCAGACTGCTCCGCGGCGCACGAGATCGACGCCCTTCGCCCCCAGCCTCCGCTTCATTCCCCTCCCGCCGTCCGGTTCTGCACATACCGGTAAAGACTCTCCCTTTCCTCTTTGGCGCCATGTCGAAGTGATACCACACGGCGACGCATGTGGCGTGACACACCGCGTCAATGAACGTGTTGGTCAAAATTACTCCTTCAAAATGGTGAAAAAACAAGGGCAAATATTTCCGGAACCTGGATTTGCCGGAGACAGTGTCGTTTACACTAGAACTACTTATGTCGCTCGCTTCACTGGGCACATACCCCAACTGACAACTTTCACCGTGCTAATTTCACAATCATTAATACAAGTTGTAGTTAAGGTGGCAGTAGTACATACTCCATAAAAAACTTATCAGTTTACCTGAAGTTATGCTGGAAGAACAGTACCACAACTAGTGCTAGCCGTCTTTTGTGGGTTTCATGTTCATGCTTCAGCTGTACTCTGGGCCGTGCTCAGCGAATAGCTCCTCTCCCGCTTCGATATCGCGAATCGCTCGTATAACTAGAAAGCGAATGTCTTTCAACTGATGGGAGGGGTGCATCCAGCGCCTTGTGTACGTGACACACTAACATTTGCCCTACGCCTTTCTTTCACCCCATCGTCAACCGCACTCCTATCCTTATCCACTTCGACGTAGTTCGGGTCGTTTATCCTCCCTCCCGAGCAGAATGGAACAGGGAAAATCCACATCGGGATGCGGTTTATCTCTTTCGTCCTTTTCGGGAGGGTGTAAAACGCTTCGGCCCTTGGTATTGGTGTTGGTATTGAGGGAATCCAGAAGAAGCCCTCCAAATTCTGGAAGGGCGAATATTCGTTTCAGGAAAAATGCTCGTCTCTCTGCGCATAGCATTTCTTTTGGTAGATAATTCAGATCAACCAAGAATGAGTGTCATCATGTTGATAGCTGTCAGCGACAAGCGCTGGAAACATGCCTCTGGACAATGATGTTCCATCCCCTTTAAAGTATTCCTCATATAGATTGAGCACGACGTCATGGATTTCAAAAAAACCCTGAATTGCCTCTCTGCTTTCCATGTCCAAGTCATGATAAAACCATTTCCACGGGCAAGTTCGATACAAGTTTCTCTCACCCTACTTGATAGAATAGGGGTATGGCAGAAATGAAGTGGCTGAAGGAGTTTGGTCGCGATAATGTCGACAGATGCTGACATTCCGATTGATTTTGAAGGGAACAAGCACATATGATGCACGCGATAAAGAAGGGCCGGCATGAGGGCCAGTTTCACGTCTACAGCACAAGAACTGAGCTCCCATTTCGGAAGAGCGGGCACCGTAAGAATTGTTGTACGTACCATACTCTCAAATGCGGGCAAAACTTTGAGGAGCAGAATTCTGTTCTGTTCCGCTATGTAGCTTCCGACCAGTTGTACCTTCTTTTTTTGGAACGAACGGTATTGAAAACATGCTGTAACGTGTTCCGGCAGTTTCCAACTACGAGCACGACGGAGTATGCAAGTCATAAACCGATCATGGGTTCGGAGCCCAGAGAACATTCTGTTCATAGGGACGAATATGAACCGCACATTGGACTCACAACAACGTTTTGTTGGGCACATACTTTTCCCATTTCTGTCGCCCTAAAAAACACCGAATTGTGCTTTTATGCGGTCTTTTCATCAATATAGATTCTTGTTGTTCTCCGGGTACCTTTCCGGAGTGTGATGATAAGATATTACGTTGGTACTGGGAATGACTTTTGTCCAATAGAGTTGACGTCTGCACGGAGTTTCAATGCCCATTGAAATATCGGGGGAACGACGAGTGAATGGGGTCGATGGATGTCCCTCAGCTGACGTCGACTTGCTACTTGGGTGTGCTGTGGGAGAAAATAGATCGATATAACTACTCATAAAAGAGTCAGCAGGGTGGCGCCGAAATCCCTTGAACCAGGAATCCGACGGCGCGTTGCGTCCAAAAACTCGTTCACTTCATGCTCACAAAGCCTAAATAGGAAGGGTGAACTCCACGAATTGTCACCCAACGTATGTTAAATGAATTCTTCACAACCTATCCGCCTTTTTCTCCTCTCTTTCTTCTTTCAAAGTTTTCATTATTCCTGAGCAAAGAGTGGAGGAGGCTATTAGAGGCAGCGTCAATGCCAATGATATGTGCAGAGTTAGGGATAACGGTATCAAGGGCGCGTCGCTTCGTTTAGCAGGAAGGAGCTAGTCGGAAAACAGCGGAAGGGCTAGCAAGAACGCAGTGAGGTTCAAAGCTGGGACACAGACACGCTAAATGTTGGAAATTGCTGTATCTCTCTAGGTGCGCATTTGTAAAATCCTCTTGGGCACGAGAATTTCGAAAAATTGCTAGTTACACGTGGCAATAGGTCGGGTATTGCTGCGCCGCTCCAGGGCTGTCTTTTGTTACTATCTTTTACCATAATTAGCGGATTGTAGTTATATATGGTTGTCGGTATATATTTTTACCACGTGTAATTCGAAATTTTGTAACTTACACGTGGCAAGATTTTCTTGGAATGAAGTGTATTGGTTCACTCACGTGGTGCAGTAATCTGCGCTGATACGGGTATCTATAAAGTGAGAACGACCATTTACTTGCTTTAGTCATCACCCGTTGATAATCCAATCGACGAAATGTTTTGCGTAGCCGAAAAGTCGTCTCACAGTGTTCCCAATGCTCTCATTCTTCTCATCCATCTACCGTTTCGGCCGTCCTGTTCGACTACGAGGAGTATAACACAGCATATATTGTTTTCGCACCACCTCTACTTCGGATGAAAGAAATTGTTCGCAACCGGACTGTTTAGAGAGAACAAGGGGAGAGAGCGAGAGAGAGGTACCTCTACTAGCTAGTAGAGGTAGTACCGGTTACTACGCTTAATTTTTTGTTATTACCGGTACTATCACTACTAACTATAATTATTTTACTAATAGTGGAGGTAGTACCGGTTCCGGTACTACCTCTGTACTAACTAGCTAACAGACTACTAGTTAGTACCAGTGCTATCTTTCCTATCTAGATAGTAGACTACTAATAGCTCTACTGGCCAGCTAGTAGACCACTAGCTAGTTAATACCGGTACTAACTCTACTATTAATTAGTAGTCCACTAACTGCTAGTATTCTACTAACTAGTTTACTAACTACTAGTAGTCTACGAGCTAGTCGATATACTATTAGTAGTCCACTAGCTATTCTACTTTCTATTAGATTTCTACCAGCTAGTTACTATTACTACGACTCGCCCTGTCTGTTGCGGACTTCCAGCCTCCGCAATCTCCTGGCTCCGCACCTCTGCCTACTTGCTGCACCTTCCTCCCCACCCCGCTCTCCAGCAACAGTTCCACGTTTCCACTCTGAGATTTCCACAATCAACTGCCTCCTACCGACAATAGAGAACGACTGAAGTGTGGTCCCAAACCACCGGTATACGCAGGTGTCACTAGACAGCGTATTAATGTGCGTGATCGTAGGGTGGTGCTCGTGGGGCCGTTTCGTCAGAACGCGGCGTGGGTTGCAGGGTCTCGCAGCAAGTTTGTGGCCTTCATCAGGTTCTTAATCCTTCTTTCCGGCATCTCTTCTTCTTTCTAGGATTCAGACGACCTGTGGATCCTGGTGTAGGATTTATACCCATAAATCAACTCAAATACCCTGACAGTATCCCTCCAGTAACCTGTACCAATTATTTACACTGTAAGAAGACATCAGTGCAACTCGTGCACTGTACCCACGCACCAGTGTAAAACGTAAGATCATACAACTTTGTGCGAAGCCAATTACGTAGAGCCATCGTGGCTATCTCGCATGGTTCTCGATATATTTCGGATCCCACCAATCAGCAACTACTTTATGCCTCCTTGCCAATTGGACCAATGGGACTTTGCAATGATGTTTAGTGCTGTCCGTATCACTGATGGGTGCTACGTGAGCCTTCAGAACATTGTAGTTTGATACCTCCAGGGTCGTTTTTTCTAGAATACCTTTGAATTCAGTACCGTTTGCTTTCAATTTATCTCTGCTGGTGTTGAGTACTTTTTCTATATAACCCCTGATCGAATGCTTCTGCCTTTTTACGGTACCGGAAGCATCAACCAACTGTTCAACCATCGATTTTCTTTTGTGCGCTCAACACCCCACACTTTGTGATCAGTTTTCTCCGCTATAACTTCTTCCTTTTCTCACCTCTTCTCGTCGTCCTTAGTGGCGCGCATTAAATAGCTGGCGCTGTGACGAGGAGGAAGGGGCATAAAAGGCTGAGGATGCCGAATATGGCGATATTAATTCGGTTCTTCTCTACACTTTAGCCTTCTCTGGCTATAGGGCGAGCGATGACCACTCAATCGCTCCAAGCGATGAATTCTCCTTCGGGACTGGGAGCCGCCTTGGTGCCGTCCGCTACATCCATAATTGGTGCCAAATTCACAAAGGGAGGCGTCTCATTCTCTTGAACTCACGCTTCCGTGAACTGCGGGCCTCTAATTCATCCGTCTTTGCCGTTCCGCGCACCGAAGTGATCTTCCATGACAACTCCGACTCTTGCCTTGTTTATGCGATTTCTAACGCCGTATGGCAACTTGGGGCACCTTCGATCGATGTGAAATCAAGATGTCCGTCTCCGTTCTGAACACATAACTCGCAGAGTTCACCACAGCTGCGTGCCTTGCATGGTCGAAGCATGTCGTGTCCGGCTCGCAACCGATGAACTCCCGACGTGTTTCCAGCTCCATGCACGCCATATCCGTGGAGAACGTACCCCGAACATATCGGAAACCACATCTCCAGGCCGGGAAAACTGGCTGACTTGCTCCTTCAGCAGCGCCCTTGGTTTCGGTTCCGGTCGTACTTTCCTAGGTTTCCCAACTTCGGTTCCCTCCGTTGTCCTCCACAGAAGAGACTCCCCGTTCGACAAGGGGGGTACCGTCTCGAAGATGCTGTAGTACCACGGGTACGTCGAGGGAACGAAATTGAAGTTCCCTTAGTTCAAAAGAACTTCAATTTCTCGTACTTCACGATCTTGAGCTGCTCTTCATAAGATAAGCTGATGCGAACACAGTGCAAGTAAAACTCGGTAGAATTATACAAGGCGCACGAAGACATTCCCTGGTTGCTCATCACTTTGGGTCTCGACCTTGTGACAAGGAGAAGGACCTTGTCGACCGCAAAAGATTGCCGTATAGCTCCCTTGTCGTTCTTGTGAGCTAATTGTTTCAGCACATTCTTCCATTCCTAGAGCTGATCAATCGCGCAGAAGATAACAAAGTGCCCTCCCGGACGCAGGAGCCTCGACATAAGTTTCACCATATTCATCAAATCAGTAGATGTGAGGACGTCGGTCGAGCCATTCGGAAGCTTCCTATCTGCACAGAAGTTGTACGGCAGGTCCGTCAGAACCAGCTGTACTTTACGGACAGCCGACACTCCAGTCTTACGCAACGTCTCATTCACTTTCACAAAATCGGCATAGTCACAATTGTACATTCGGAAATGCTTCTCCATCTCGAAGCCGCACCGCTCAAGAGCCTGAACCGCTGCTGGTGATTTCATAGTTTTTGATGGAAGTATTGGCGATGAACGTCGCCCCGACGCTTTCAATCCCCCCTACCTCGTCCTCTTCAGATTCTCTGCCCTCCGTGTCTAAATTTGACAACGGCCTCATTGGCAAATCTCCATCACTATCCCTTTTCTCCTCTGCAGTGTAGCTGGTAACTGCTGGCTCAGTGCTTACACCTTGTTTAGCTCCACTCCGGGAATTTTCTCAGACACCATGAGGTTCAGTGGTTTCATGAAGTCCTGCACAGTTTTAAACAGGCTGTCAGAGAACTTTCCAAAAGTTCCCGGAAAGTGCTTCTTCTTTTTCACGTTAAACGATTCATGTACATCCCATTTGCTCGGTGCTGAAATACTGAAGAGAAGTTCATAAACGACCACCTTGCAGAGGTCTGAAAGGAACTCTTCAGTGAATTTACGAAAGTGACGGCCAATAGCTTGAGTAAGTTCCCAGGCCCACGGTACAACATCCTCCTAAACTGCAATTATATCGTCCGCTTGCAGTAAGCGCCGCCTCGTCTCCATGTGCTGGAATCCGTCGCCACGGGACTAGATGGCAGAGAACAACATTGTGCCATAATCGTTAGTAACGGGAAAACTATCACCTCGGCGCTGGGGAAGCTCAGAAACTGGGCGAAGCAGTCCCACGCCTTCGTCATGTGTTGCACATCATACCCAACAGGCTTAACGTGTTTTATATTGGAGATATGCACCGTAGAGCAAGGAGTAGAACTCTCGCTGGCTCCCCTGCGTCTCTTGCGACTACCACGATTCCCCTCCACTGCAATCTTCTGAACCATATAAAGGAACATAATCATCTGGAATGATGTCACTGTAGTAGTTCCGAACGGAGGAGGTCTCGGTTGTTCTGAATACCAATGCGCCGCTTGAGACTTTCTTTTAACGCAAGAACAGAAAAATAAATTCCCCCATGTACTATTCTACGACGATGCCCTCGTTTATTTTCCAAATATTACTGAGGACCGTCTCGTTGGTTTTGACACAGTCATTGCTACGATCGACAAGCACTTTAATCCGGTCTCACGTCAAAATCAGTTCTAACGATATCTTCGAAACTAGCAAATTGCAGACTGCCTCACGTCTTCCTCTGCGCTTTCGGCAGCTCTGGTCAAAATTAATTCGATTATTACCAAGTACGGGCCGTTTATCCTCCGTCACAAGCGAGGGAAAAACAAAAATTGAATTGCTTCGCAGCGCAGTCGCAGGATGGTCATATTCTAAGCACGTCCTCAAGCACAGAACAAACTATGAGGTCACGTATCAAGAGATACTTTCAAAACTACACGGCGCAATCCAAACCGAAGAATAATCTTCAATTGCACTCAATGAAAGTTCTAGACCTCTCGCATCAGCGTC
Organism: Kappaphycus alvarezii; assembly: GCA_002205965.3. Taxonomy (NCBI): domain Eukaryota; phylum Rhodophyta; class Florideophyceae; order Gigartinales; family Solieriaceae; genus Kappaphycus; species Kappaphycus alvarezii. The sequence continues at coordinate 200,123 of NADL03000675.1, read as the reverse complement.
CATTTCGTTCGATTCTGGGCAGCCCATATACTCTCGTTCCCTTCCTCCACATCCCTACTCCCAAACCCATCCATCCCGACCACATCCCGTCATCCCAACTTTAACCCCTCCCCCCACCACCTCTGCATTGCCGGAACTGCGGAATCCGTATTTCCTCAACAAATGCTCTCATCCCAAGAATATTAAAAAAGTACCGAAAATCATCTTCGTTTTTATTCCAAGAAATAACCGAATCAAGAAAATCAATCAATCTTGAAACAAGTCCTTTCCGAAACTATCGACAGTTTTACCGAACTTGGTGATAGCTCCCATCCAGGAAGTGCTTAGGTTACCAGCATATTTGAAATCCCAAAGATAAACCTTGTCGAGGATTCCCACCCTGAATATGCATTCTACCCCTTATCCTCAGATCAAATCATTCATGATCAGCCTCCCACTTCTATGCCCCTCGATGACACTAGAGACGACTCCACGAATTTTTGACCGGGGACCTACCAAAAAACCGCAACCAGATCCCTTTGTTGCCCTACCTGCGCCCTAATTTCGGAGAAATTCCCTATACTGTTGCAACTGTACTCCATACCAAGACTTCGGATTTCACACCCTCGTTCCTTTCTCTCTTTAATGGTGCCTGCATTGACTTTGGCGCCAAAAAATCAGTTATAGGGAAAAAAACCGGCAGCTTCATTCAGCAAAATGACTGGATACAAGATGACTCCTAACCAGTCAAACACCCTCTTTCATTTCGGCAATGGGACCTTTGCTGCCATCGGGACTCTTCCAGTTCGCATATCCTGCCCTGATAGATCCTTCATAGGAATAAGTACGGTTTTTGTCACTGCGGATATGCCTATGTTACTAGGTCTTGAAGTCCTGGACAGGGAAAAACTAGTCACCGATAACGTCGAAAAAAATCCTCTTGAGCAATAATTAACTTTGATAACAAACCCTCACTGGAAAGCATGGACATTTTTACCTATAATTGAACCAAGCCTCCGTCTTTTTCTCCTAATTTCAGTTTCGTCGTCTCTATTACCACTTCTTTCATCTTTCCATACAAAAAATTTATTAACCCATAGCTACGCCATACCTAAACACGAAAAACCCTGAAACGAAACTACTTTTACAACAAATTATGGGTTCTTGTCGCACTTGTCAACATTTTTTACCGAAACCTCAATGATTCAAGGTTTCGTCTCAGCTGAAATAGTCCTCAATTCAAGATACCTCTGGATCTAATGTTTTCCATGTCAAAAATATTCCCAGACCTGTTTTTAACGACGAAGACCTTGGTAAATTTTTTTCGACAGCCCGCTTCATACAAGGCTAATTTGTTGAATATATTTGGTACACTTTAGTAATAGTGTAGTGCCGTGTTTGTCTTTAATTCTAAAATGGCCTTTCATCGCTCTTGGATGTGGTATGTGTGTCATTAATAGCACGTTGGGCAGAGGGAAGTGTCAACGGGGCATTTCCGCAAGGGAAACTCTACAGATTTGGGGGTGAGGCTGTACTGACCTCTTAATTTATTTGATTATTTATTATAATCTATTTTAAGTATTCCTGCTGCGACTACTACGGCGGACACCAGCTCTGTCATCCAAGTCTTGATTAGCACTCTTTTTGCGAATCACAACGCTCTCCGAAGAGTTATACATGTTCAGGCTGGTGTGTTATTCTTTGTAGACAGTTGTCGCAAATGCAAAAAAGTCGTGATAAGAAATTAAAAAGCAATCAGTTCCTAATCATATTCCCTTGTCCGACTGATCGAAGTGGGAGTTCCACTACACAAAAGTCCGTCCCAGAAGCGTTGAATGAAGGGGCTGATGGGCGTAGATTTCTTTGTCTTTTCTTGTCTTTTGTCTCAGGTGGAAGAGAGAGATATATTTACTCAATGCTTATCTCTAGTGAGCACGACTAACAGACGATTCATGCAAGAATTGTAGTTGTGAAGGCGATGGGGGTCAACCGACGACGGAGGAGACCCCTCCAGCGGTGCTTTTTTAAGGAGTGAAGTCCGTACTGACAGAATTACATGTATAATTCTAATTAAAACTAGGGCCCCTGGTCGTTTCAACCGCTAATAATGGCGGAAAGCCAAAAAGGGGCCCATACAGCCAAGAAACGGCACTTGTCGTGCACGTTTACAAGGCCAATACCCCTATCCTGGAAGTCATTTTCTACCAAATCGCCCCGTACAGTATCAAAATCGCGGCTTACATCTAAGCCTGGCCAGACGGCTGAGTATCAGTTTGTTGCACTATACCTCCCCCGTACAGAGTTGACGCCCACGTCAACTACTGTAAATATGGAATGAATCCGTGAACTGTAATGTAATCGAGGAAAGCCTTCGTTACAGTGCCATCTTCATCAATAAAGTTATTCGGGGGTTTCCATTTCGGTTCATATCGAGGTGTCCCTTTCAAAATCGTGAGCCATTGGTATCCTCTCCCACGTTTCCGGTGTGCCAATATCTCTTGGACTTCGAAAAGTAGCTCTCCAGAAGGTGAAGGTAAGGACTCTGGACGCCGCTCTTGGTGTGGGGTCGTGTGAAAAGCATGTACAACCGGGTGAATCTTGGCCGAAGCAGGTAAATCCAATCTCATTGCATTCTTCCCAGTTACTTCCAAAAACTTAAATGGTCCGGAACGCTTCGCACCAAGCTTATTTGATGGCTGAACCTCGCAATTGCATCTTTAAAGGGAACGCAGTCAATCCATACCTGTTCTCCTACTTCATATTTTGCCGGCCTAAATTTCTTTGCGGAGTAGGCATTTTTCTTTGCCTTCGCGATTTCGTGCGAGAAGGTTGCATCTTCCTTGGTTGCCTTCATTATTTTCTTGAGCACGTTGACTGATTCCACGGCCGTCTCTTTCGGAGTCAGAAGATATAAAGGAGACCGGGGCATCCAGCCCAAATCAACTTCAAATGGAGAAGCTCCCAAATCTCAAGAAAAAGCGTAATTGTATGCGAACACTGCCGCCGGAAGAAGGTTGTACCAGTCGTCTTGTTGAAGAGATCAATAGCAGCGCAAATACTTTTCCAGCATTCGGTTCATAACTTCTGATTCTCCATCTGTTTGAGGCCTATGACTCGTAGACGTTTTTAATGACACCGCGCACAATTGCATAAGATGATTCCAGAATTTCGACGTGAACTTCGGATCTCGATCGGACACTATAGAATCGGGGAGACCTTGATGCTTAAATATTTCGGAAAATAAAGCGTCAGCAGCATCTTCTGCTGTATCAGTTGTATGGCATGGCAGAAAGTGTACCCTGCGAGAAAGTCTATCCACCCATGTGGTAATAGCATCGAGCCCTCGTTTTGTCTTTGGAAAGTCTACTGTAAAGTCTGTCGCAACAGATCCCCAGCGTCGGTCTGGAACATCCAAAGGATTTTGTTCGGTTAACCGTTTCCCAGCTTTGTCCTTCCGTTGTTGGCATGAGAGACATCCATCACCATAACGCTTTACATCGCGCTTCTTGTTTCTCAAATGATACCCTTCCAGTCGAGAGAGGGTCTTCAAATAGCCAAAATGTCCTGTCAATCTGTTATCATGAGCCAGAAACAAAACATCCCGAGCTCGTCGTCGAGGAGCTTGTAAAGCCTCCGTTCATTATCCCATTCAAACAAAGCCAGAATTCGTGCGACTTTTTCTCGTTAAAGGTCTTCTGTGGGAAGATCTCCCTCTATCGCCTAGACAACTTCCTCGAAAACTGGTCCTTCCTATAATCCTGGCTAAAGTCGTTGGTGACGATTGCGCGACTCACTTCTGTATTTCTCGACTCAAGATTCGACCCGTTAATGATTTGCGGGGTCCTATATAGAACATTTTCCTAAAACATCCAATCGTTCTAGTCTCAGATTCACCTTCGAAATATTAAACTGGGATAGTAGATCGAGCCAACGGGCCCCCTTTCTACTCAAGTTCGACTTTGTGAAGAAATACTGCAGAACTTGATTATCAGTGAACACCTCAAATGAATTTTTTTCCAAATAACAGCGAAACGGCTTTAGGAAGTAAACAAGTCCCAATATCTCTCGCTCGTTTGCAGTTTAGTTTTCCTCCGCCGGTGACAATTTCCGCGAAAAGTACGACACATCTCTTTCGGACCTTTTGCATCCAACTGCGTTAGATTTCCAACGACTGCCAACTAGGAGGCGTCAACCTGACACCGGAACGGGTTTTCCCAATTCGGGGGCACCAGTACTGGGGCCGCAGAAATGATATCTTTCAGCGACACAAACGCGGTATCACAATTTTCGTCCCATTTGTGTATTCCCATTACTTTGTTCGTAAGAGACGTAAGTGGGGCTTCTATCCTTGGAACCCTCGGGTGAAACGTCGTAAAAATTGTAGAAGCCCGATGAAACCTCGAAGCTCAGTCAGAGAGGTTGGACGGGGCCATATTCGAATAACCTCGATCATTGTGGGATTCACACGAACTACATCTTCTGCAATGATCATTCCATGAAATTCCGTTTCCTGTTTCATGAAAGTACATTTCGTCGGAGATAAATACAGTTTCTCGTCTCTTAACCGACTAAGTGCCGTTTTGAGGTGCATCAAATGCTCTTCCTCTTTCTTACTGAGCACTAGCAGGTCATCGATGTAAAACACAACGAACACACCAATACAATTATTTAATATGCAATTCATCAAGTACTGAAATATTTCCGATGCAATACAGAGGCCCATTAGCATGAAAACATATTCAAGTTGTCCATACTTCGTATTGAAGGCAGTTTTTTCAATTTCTTCGGGTCTGACGCGAATTTGATGGAACCCTGTTTTGAGATCGAGTTTGGAAAAAAACTTCGCTTCTCCGAGTCGATCTAACATCTCATCTGATCTGGGCAGCGGGGAATTGTTCCGTTTCGTAATGCAATTCAAGGCTCGATAGTCTACGACAGCCCTCAGCCCGCTCTTGTCTTTCACAAAGAAGAGTGATGCCCAAAAAAGTGACTTTCTGCGACGAATCTTTCCCTTCTTCAGTAATTCGACGACATACTGCTTCACTGTAATTAATTCGACGGAAGATAGCTGGTACAAGGGCTGCAGGGGAGGTTTTGCTGTTGGATCCGTCTCCATGGCATAGTCCACATCACGAGACGGAGTAAGGCCTTCCGCAATCTCATTCCTGAATACCCCTGCACATCTTACTAATACTTCCTTCAGCTTCGGTTTGAGATTAGCAAACTTTCTTTTCCGTCATTCCTCCAAAAATGGGTAGGGGAAAAAGTTTAAAAAGCTCTAAATCCTCTCTCGCGCCATTCTTCCGCAGTAAACTATGGAACATATTCACTCCCAGATTGTTTACCCTGCAATTATTCTTATAGCTGGGTTCCACAGTGGCGGGTAAGACCAAGTCACCCACAGTTACTTCAGGGATGGTGTAGTCGGTTTGGGGTTTTTTCTCCTTATGCCAAGGCATACCAAGCAAAATATCGTGCCGACAACCCGCGACGGCCCAATTCGATCTATAAACGTGTGACCCGATTTGTAGCTCGGCGTCGATTAGTAATTCAAGTGCGGTTTCAACTGATTCGCGCTTTGAGTGCATCACAGCCATTGACGTCGGTTCCACCTTGAAAGACTTCGAATGCTTCCGCACAAAATCCTCCGACACTACATTCTTATTGCAGCCGTTGTCCCTAAGCACAGTAACAGAATGCCCTTGCAATTGATCGTCGAAAACAATGAGCGCCTCAACTGGTATAGAGTCATCAGTATCGGGTTTCTTCGGAGTACGGCTCTCACATTCACACTCACATGATAAAGTTCCTCCCGGAGCGTATTCCTTTATTTTAGAAGAACCTCTTAGTTTTCCTCCTCGTCTGCGCCATTCTCGTCGGCTGGCTCTTCAAATGTAGTCGTAGTGTTCGAAAAAGAGGCATCTTGACCATACTTCCCACATTTTCAGGGCCAGCAACCGACCTTGTGATATTTGACGCAGGCATTGTTACGAAGGTCCATCATCTCATCCTTTGTAAATCGTTGGCGCCGTGTTTCCACGTTACCTATTTGGGTGTCGGTGCCTCCTCATGGGAACCTGCACATCCGCTCTTCGGCGGCTCACCCAGGCCTCTGGCAGCAAAAAAAAAGCGCTGTCCGCACGAAGTGCAGTTCGAGCTGCATCCTCAAAGCTCTTCAATGCCGACTTCGACACTTCAATCCGAACTTCGGACTTTAAACTTGAACAGAACTTATCCCACTTCTCTTCACCAGTCACGTCTGGTATGGTCAACACAATGTTCCGAAACTCAGCAAGATACTTCCACAAGGAGCTTGTTTGTTTGAGCCTTCGAAGCTTGTCTCTTGCCCGACGAACATGAACCTGTGAAACGGACTTTTCGGTAACTGTATTCTTAAAATCATCCCAGGTGCCAGGGGTACGAATGCTCTGGACCATTGTGTACCACCAAACGGCAGCCGTACCAGTCAGGAAAGACGAAGAATACATTATGCGATTTGCATCAGACAATGGAGAAGAAGGATTGCAACGCTGTGTCAAAGTCAAGAATTGCTCCATCTTGTAAAGCCAGGTGCTCACCGTGAGAAACTCCCGCTTGCTACCATATGGCTCGGACTTGTTCGGCTTCAGTTTGATCTCCTCTATACTGGCCATATCAAAACAACAGAGAAGAGAGATTGCTGAAAAGTCACAGATCGGCGCAAAAACGCGATGCTTACAATGCAAGAATTGTAGTCGTGAAGGTGATGGGGGTCAACCGTCGACGGCGGGGACCCCTCCAGCGATGCCATTTTAAGAAGTTAAGTCCGTACTGACAGACTTACATGTATAATTCTAATTAAAACTAGGGCCCCTGGTCGTTGCAACCGCTAATAATTGGCGGGAAGCCAAAAAAGGGCCCGTACAGCCCAGAAACGGCACTTGTCGTGCACGTTTGCAAGGCTAATACCCCTGCCCTGGAAGCAATTTTCCACCAAATCGCCCCGTACAGTATCAAAATCGCCCCTTACATCCAAGCCCGGCCAGGCGGCTGAGTATCAGTTTGATGCAATTCAGAGAAGAGCCAACTGGATAGACCAAATCGATCACGGACAGTGGGGCTCATGATATGATGCCTGTAGTCACCGACAACCACAAGGCGCAAATGACACGCTGGTAGATGCACGTGCGAATAGTAGCGTCTAAGGTGTGTTATTTCCTGACAACACTGGTAACACAGTCTCCAGAGAAGGGGCGCAGAGGGAATGAAAAATCAGGGGCTGGAATCGGAAACCCGGGTCGCGGGAGGGCTTGGATGGGATCATCAGGCGCCTTGATAGAGTTTCTTGTAGGGCTAAGACCTTGTGGTGGCGCGTGAGTGTGGCAGCCCCACCAACGACTTGCGTCTCTTTCGTGAGTGAGTACTGCTTAAGTGGGGACGTCACGGTGACGTCACATTCGATGGGCGGAAAAAATAAAACTTCAATTTGCATTGGAAGCGCCTTGAGCGACAAGGACTGGAATTCTTCCGACGCCTCGCTTACTTCGCTGCTTCCCGTAGTGGTTCCTCCTCTCAGCAGGAACTTCGCGACTTCGTTACCCGCTTTGCCTTTAGCCTCCAAGTGATGCCGGCGCGACAGGTTGTTTCCTGTTGCCTGCCCGCGTAGTTGATCTCTGAATAGTCTCCGCACACTTTCGTGCTTTAAAACTCGTGAAGATCTACCAACCAACTGGATTGGCCCAAGATAAATCTGAACCATAACTCCAATGTTATGGCCTACGTTGATCCATTGTTGGGGGTTCCTTTTTCAATAGAAGTTCAACCTACCTTTGCTACGGGATTCAAATATTTTTAACTAATGTTTTTTCTGCATGTTCAGAATTAACTAGGTACTCGAACCTTTATTTAAAGAGGTAAGTGGTCCTGTTTTGCAAACAAAACCTGGCAAGGGCTTAACCGATGCTTACTCCAGCAAAGAGGACGAAAGAAAATTCCCCCAATGAAATCTCGGCAAGCGGAGAAAACAATTGGCTGAAAAACTCCTGGTGTAAGCAATGCGCTAAACTTTGTCCAATTTCCATATTGAACGGTACTCTACAGTACAACGCACTCTCACCGGCGTAGATAATGCATAATAAAGTACAACCGACCACATCTCCCACACACTAAAGTAACCTAAAAAACCAATCGATATTCAGAATCAGATTAGGGTAATCTAAATACGGTGATCGATGTAAAGTACAGTACTGTACAGTACTTTCCAAGGCCTCACGAATCGACCTCCAATATTGGGCTGTTCCTGAAAAAACAAATAGCAAAAAGAATAGGAGTAAATTGCCATTTTTGATACATAAAACCTGTACCAAATCTTGAGAACTGGCCAGCATCTCTCCCCCGTCAGTGGAGTTGTGTCCTTGACTTTGTATTTCACAAAATTCACCGGAAAGCTCGTTTAGAGCCATAATGAAAACATTCGAACCGGATTGCAACCCTCCCTGGACCTGCCCAATCACCAGGCTTCCCTCACACTTTATTCACCTTCGGTCTCCGTCCCTCCATAGTACAGTCCCTATCATCTCTTTACGGCCTCTCATCTCCCCTAACCTCCTACCGCTCCCCACAACATAGCCTCAACTCCCCGACTCCCACAAAGTTCCCGTCACCTCCCCCTCACCCCAACACCACTCAACCTCCACTCAACTTCCCTCTCACTCTGGTGCTCCTCCCAACATATCTTCAACCTCTCACCGCATTTCCAACCTCTCCCGCCCCCCGCCCAAACTAGCTGTCCGCCGCCACGCCTCCAAACCACCGTAGCCTACAAGAGTCGCTTCCGCCTACTCTCCTCAGGACCGCCCAAAGCACCTGGGTCAAGGCATGTTTTCCTCCCACCCGATTACGCAGTACCCCTTCCAGCCGGTTACAAATAGGACATCACCTCCACCGGAGAATGCCGTACCCCAAAACAACCGAATGGTTCGTAAAAACTACGGCTTTGGAGGACCGGATTCCCAAAGCTTCCCTCCGGTACCGGAGATAACAAAAATACTGGAGCACGCAATACAGTCAGCGGATTGCCAACGAGAGGATCTAGATTCAGCCAAAGAGAGGTTGACTTCCTTTTTAATGTAATCGAAGCGTACATTCCCCTTTGCAAAGAGGAATGGGATGTGGTGCAGCAGCAGCATATAGCGACTTTTCCGAATGAGAGAAGAACTGTTGATAGCCTGAAGAGAAAATTTGCCACACTGCATAGAAGAAAAATGCCAACGGGTGATCCGAGGATACCCCAAGATGTAAAATGTGCAAAATACCTGCGCTATCCCATGAATGAACGTGCAGATCTTGGCGACGGAGCAGAGACTGAAGGGGTTGCCGAGGAATTATTGCCGGAGGGAAGAAGGGGTGTAAATTCATCAGATAAACAAGGCGAAGCTCAGGTAAGCATTGAATTAAACAACGATGTCGACCAAGAGGAGATATTGCCCCCTCCCGAAAGAAAACCCATCTCCAAGACCGTTGGTAAGTAGCCGTTGGTAATTAAGAGACTTCCGCGCCGCCATGGCGAGGATGACAGCTTCCATTCTATGATTAAATTGATGATCTTACAGGATCAGCAACGTAGGGAAGAAGATGCAGCACGGCGTTAAGGGGAGAGAAGAGAGGAACGGAGCCGTCGGGAGGAGGATAGCCACCTCCATCAACAATTTATGGAAATTATGATGCTCTTCACGGTTAAAGGAGCTGCCCCTCCTCCAAATGGGGTGGGAGGTGTAAAAACTGGACAAAACTAGACTCTACCCTTTAGATATGGAAGGATCCCAGTAAGAAGTTATTTGCCTCGACGCCAAGATGTGGCATGTACGAGGAGGTTATTTGATTGATTCCCACCATGTTTGACCTGAGATTGAATAAATGCGCTCCACAAAGTAAAACCAATTTCCTTTCCCCGTTCTCTTCGTACTTAAACCTGGCTTTCATACGAGCGAATGTCCCTTGGAACGCCCTCATTCCCCACTCTGAGGCCTGACGAGCTGAAGTAGCCTTCCTTAATCTTATTACATCTGTAGCTGCTTGGTCCTTGTCTCGTCTTGCGCTGACTTAATCATAAAAGGATACGCACCTTTTGCAAAAGCGGAGTCGACAACCACCTTGCCTCCATGTTCATTGTAGCACGAATAAAGTTTTTCATAAACCCCACCCAAATCAGCAATTTGTGAGTCGTGCATGCTTCCCGGGGCGTTCATGGCACAGGCAATGATTACTCCGCTTGGGGCAAACACTAAAACATTCCCTACATAATGGTCATGTGTCCATCCGTTGTAGAACATATTTTGTATAATACAGTCCCCTAACTGCTGTAAATAAAGCTCTAGCCCGTCTGTGACGGCATAAACGTTGTCTAAAGTGTGTTATTTTTCATTGAAAACATGTTTGTATGCTTCAATTTATTGTGCTGTCGGCATCCTAATTTTTGCGTAGTCATCTGTAGATAAAACACGTAAAAGGATTCGTCTTCCAAACCGCATAAATTAGGAGCATACCGAGCTTGTTACTCCAAATATCATGCATAGAATCCACAATCCACCCCTTGTGTGGTACTATTTTAAGTCGAGGCCCAAGCATTGTGTTGCATCAAGCGATCTCGGCCTCATCGGTCGCTTAGCTCGTCGCGGCACTATCCTGATAGTTATGTCTTCGGATTATGGCGAGTAGTAATTATACAGTGGCTCAAATTTGTCGAGAACGTAGGTAAAAGTTGCGGGATCTATTCCCGTGACGGTAATAAGCGATTGATCGCATAAAGAGCTAAAAAGGCCGAGAATCGGAGCCATTGAAGGGCTTAACAAGGCACTTCTTGTGACTCGTCGATCTCGACGTCCTCTTGCATTAACTGTCAAAGACTTCCTGAAGGATATCTCATTGGTCTTCACTTGGTGGTGGCGATGCAACAGCATCGTGAGGAGGATAGTGAGGCGGTTTGGCATGGGCGCTTGGGGAGCAGGTCGTTGTTCAGCGTAGAGATGTTGGGTTTGGTGGCGAAAATGGATGCCTCTCTAATCCTGTGGGGTGTAATCATACTGACGCTCATACTGACCCTCTGATTTCACCCTTTTTGATATTTTGTTTTATTTTTTATCAGAACCGTTTCCTGACGGGGTAAGGTCGTCAATTGCCCTAAAATGAAATTTGAGTGCATAGCGCAAATTAGGTTTTCAGGATCGACCCACTGAGTGAAGCACTTTCTTTCCAACCGACCATATTTTTCAATTACTAAATCACAGGAAGAAGTTTAATGCGTTCAGTATCTACTGACCCCACATTTTCCTCTTACTTCTCGGACTGGACGTGCAATTTGCTGACATCCTAGCGCACCCGAGGTCTGCCGCCACTAACACCTCGCCGCCTCTCCCGGTGGCGCACGACGTCAGTGTAACATCGCCATTCCAAGAGAGAAATTGGGATGTTGAAAAATGTAAATGGGTCTGCTAAGGCGTTACCAATCCTGCACCAGCGAAGGGGTCTGATGAAAATTCTTTCAGTGAATTCTCAGTAAGCCGAGAAAAAAAAAGGCTGAAAAACTCCCGGTGCTTGCAACCACTCCAAGATAGCGTTATGTGCATAGCAGCACGCAGGGCGGGCGGTGTTGTTAATGCAGCGGAACAACGTAAGAATCTAGAGCTTGCTCGCAAAGTGTCGGCCATTTGCATCCTAATCTTGACCGTCCCGGCGAAGCGGTGCCAGGACCATCGAGATTAGGATGACAGTTTAAGCGACCAGGTTTCGACCTGGAAGGTTCACTGCTTGCGACGAACTCCAAGGTAATCGACGAATACGCAGCCGCTGACGCCACTCGCAGTGGACACTCGAAGGGAGGATTCACTCATCTCCGTTAGCAGCTAAGTAATGCCACATAGTCCACGTCCGCAGCATGATATCGAGCCCAAAACATGCACAGTTTAGCCACCCTACCCAACCTTATTTGTCAGAGGTTCGCTTATCTGTTACTTCTGTAGGGTCATCTATGACATTGCCCGCAGCACCTACAGTACGTAAATTTCTGGTAAAACACATATTGCCTACATTGACAAGGCTGAAATTGCGGGTCGTCCTCCAGCGAGGGTGCGCAGTTAGGGAATAAAAGCATGCTAGAGATTAATCTTCTTGTTAAGGGCCCTCCTTGCTCTCAAATATAGATGCTCACTGTGAGGTATTTGTCATGGGATGAGCTGCGTAGGGATAGAGTCGCACTAATTTCACGTTGGTCATTCGGGACTGGTGAGGTCGTACAGTAGCTTACGACAAAACGTGTCAAATACGCCCGTTGTACTGTGCGGCACAGCGGGAAGCCTAAAATTATTCTGGTAATTGAGCGGGCAGATTTGGGTTGAAAAATCATTCGCCGCTAGTCATGGAGAGGAATTTGGTCAACACGAGAACGAAGAACTTCCATGCCCACCTCTTTCGTCTAAACTCATCACTACCAATGCAGGGAGGGAAGAGAGAAGCCTTTATCATGGTGAATTCAGGCACACGTACACAAATCGGAATAGTCTCTACGCAGAACCGGACTGTACTTCGGACACAAACCCTACAAGTTTTCCTCGCTCTCCCATGAAAATGTTTAGCTCGACATCTAAAACTTCCCTCGACTTTGCTTAATTCATCATCTAACAAGGTGAGGGCACACGATGACGTTCACATGACAAAATCACGCATCCGTCCAACTGTCACTTCCTAGAAGCCGTAAGTTTTGGAGCGGAACGCAGCGCCAATCGCCGGGTAATCACTGATTAGCCCTTCCTCATAATTACAACCATTAGCAAACGCGTACCCCTGTTTGCGCTGGTTGAACTTTTCTTGCAGAAGCTGGCCAATGGGCTTCTGGGCGTTACGATACGCCGCATTTAGAGCGGCGATACGGACATCCTCGGCTTGACCCTTCGCAGCTCCTTCGTTGCAAGACATGTTATACACACCAGAAGGATTGGCTGCATTGTTCTGTTGGATATCCATGTATCGCAACATGGCAGTCTCCTCGAGCGTCTCCGGAGTAGCGTAACGGATGCAGGTACCAGCGGCCTCACTTTTCCCGAGATTGTAAGCCGCAGTCGATTTGGGGAAAGAGCAAAACTGCTTTTCTTCATGGTGGCAGTTACCGGAGGCGGCTATAGCGGCCCGGCGGTTCTCGTACAAATCTGAATATTTCTTGGATGGAGAGCGCAACAATTGGCGATAGTTCGCGTTCAAGGCGCGAACGCGAGCTACCTCAGCAGAGAATTTGACGCCACCTTCCGTGCACTGTACACCATACACACCCCTAGGGTTGCCCATTTTCTTGTATTGACGGCGGATAGTGTCAGCCATGTAGCTATCGGCCTTATCAAGTATAACACCGACACCCCCAAAAGAAGCATCAATTCCGACTGGCCTCTTAGTAACAGAGATACGGAGGACCATCGTGGGCTGGGTGTTTTCGAAGGACGCACGCAAATCGCGCGTCCCTCGGTGAAGGACGATGTGAGCCGTGTTGAAGGAGCGCCCAGAAACGTAGACGGTGCAAAAGCGTACATGACTAGGATCGTAGGAGAAAATTCTGGAGGAGCGGCGAGTTTGTTGACAAAGAGTTCACGCAGCCTGCGGCGAAGTGGTCAAAAACCGTGCTATATACCGGGCGACCCACTAATGAATATCAATAAACGTTTAGCAAGCAATTCGAGGAATGGAAGAGCTTAAGACTTGAGCCTCAAATGCATCTGAAATTGCAGGCTTGTCTTCAAACAAACCCTACCAATCAAAATGCCACTCGGAGATTTAAGAGCCAGCTGTGTTGGATAATTTCTGATATTTTGAATTACAAAATGAATTCTTTATGCTCTACGTAAGTTGAGCAGGCTGACTCCGCGGTTACAGTCTTTTACTGTAAATGCGCCTTTCCAATGCTTTCTGTTACCGTATTTCGTTGACTAGATAGTGTCTACTAGCGGGGGTCTGTAGCATAATTTTTGAGGGGGCCGGTCGGGGTAGTAGCAGTGCAGAATTATGCCAGGGATTACGACTTTCTCATGAGCTTTCTTGGGCGACAAATACCAGGAGGGGATGTTGGTTCTCGCCGCGGCACGCCATGCGGGCTAGTACAGAACGCCAGCGGTGTTACTGGACTAAATCGCAAAACTTACCTCTTGCGACAGTTGGGCCTTGACGACGGAGTATCGACGAGCAGAGCGGAAAGAGATCCGTTTAAAGTCGTCGTCAAGGACACGTTGAGAACGCGCAGAGAACGCGCAAATGATATCAAATGCGAGCGGGACAAAGTGCTGCTGGACGTGGGGGACGGTTCGGCGTCCTCAGGGAAGAGTGCGTCGTGCGCTCTCCGCTGAAACATCTTAAGTTTCGAGGCGTCAGCGAGCTCAGCGGCACTGGCGGATTTTTCCGCAGCATGTCACATGGTAGCAGAGGCAAAAATAGGGCGAACTGTAATTTCATAAGCAGTCGGTCGGCTTGTCGGGAGGCGAACCATGGATTGGGGGGGGCTGAGCTGGACGAGAATGTCAGCGGGGCGATCGGCGGTGCCAGCCAGGAGGAAGGGAGCCCCTTGTTGACATGCGAGAGCGGCGGACTTGAAAACATGGCTGGTGAATAGACTCTGAATGGTGTTGTCACAGTGCACAACGCCAGCGCCAGACTTGCAGATCGAGGTGTGATTACCTCACGGATCCCTCGGGGCACAGCAATGATGCCATCGGATCGGGCTACCGGGGCCTTGTAAGTGTGAAGGTCGAAGTGTCGGCGCCGAATAACTGGCCAGAAATCGTTGCGGGCCTTGGAGGTGGCCAAGGGTTGGCCAGTACGGAAAGCGGAGGGGCTAGGGGAGAGAAGGGAGTTGCCGCGAGCGCGTCGGTGAATCGCCGTGGCGCTGTGGTCGGGGGGGTTGGCTTAAGCGTCCCAAAGGTGATCCTCGCAGAATGTGCGCGCCTTGGCATAAACCATGAGTTTCGGGAGGGTGAAGGGAGGCACGTGCGGTACGGACGTCGGGCGATTTTTCGGGGTCGATGGTGCCAGTATTTGGACAGTAATCCGTGGGCCTTTCCCCTCCCCCCGGAGCCACGGAGTCTCCCGCCACCACCCCCTGTTCGAACAACCCGCCACAGTGGCTTTGCTAAGCGCTTCTGCCTCCAATCCCCTCCCCCAACGCCGCCCTCCAAATGCAATCAGTGTCCGCGTCTTTGCGGAAGATCCGCACCTTCAATCTCCACGTCGGTCGCCCCGAACTGCGTCCAACCCGTATTTCTTCCGCCGCCGTTGCCCCATCCAATGACCACTCTGTCTCCTTCACCTCCTAGAAATACTTCCGCATCCTCCTAATCGGGGCAGCTGTAGCCCACAACTATCGACCGCCCCACCTCGGTATTCCGTGCTTGGGCCGCTGGGCTGTCATCTATGTCCAGAAGCCCTACCTCCTTGCCATTATCCGTGCCCTCTCCGCTACTTTCCTTCCAACTCCCGGTCCTCCAGCTACATAGTGCCCCATTTCCTGCACTCGCTGCGCACCTCATCACCCACGCCTCCCAAGGCGTCCACCACTGCCTGGTTAACATGGCCCCATGCCTCCAAAACCCGACCTTCCACTCAGAGGTCCCGTCATACTTCCGCTACGCCTTGGTCCAAGCCCTCCACGCCCATGCGAACCTCCTTGCCACACTCTGCCCTACCCCGCTCACCCTGCTACCCCCGCCAACAACCCTATTGCTGATGCGACTCATGCTTCTCCCACGCTGCGACCTACTCTGCGACCTATACTTCAGTCACCGCCTCATATTGCGCGAGGAACTGAGATGCGTAACTGAAGATTGAAGCAGGCCTGCTGCCATACTGGGAGACGAATTGTTCGGTTCTTGGCCGGTAGGCTAGCTACGATCAGAAAAAATGTAGTGCAGAACCTCTAAATCGGAGTTGATTGCTCGACTTCAACTTGTAGACCTGCCGTAGACCTCAATAGCTTTCGACACTTTTGAGTTTAGGGATGTGGAACGGCTACGTACCGGGCAGTGGTGGGCAGGTCTAAGCATTGGAGACGGAATGAGGCAGACGGCCTTACAGGACTGGCGTGAGGCCAGCCGTAAGGCGTGAGGCCAGCCGTAAGGCATGTTGCATTGGATAAACCGTCGACACAGCATGTCTTTGCATGAGGGCAGATCGCACCTGACCGAAGGTCTCCGTGGCTCTAACGGCCACGTATCTTGCCACCTAAAATGCGTCGGGGTGCCACCGTCCAAGAGTGGATATTGGCACTGGGATCAGTCGGGACGTAGCATTCGTGGTGATGAACTGTAGATACCTTCTGAACTTGGATGTTTTCGCGGTGTTCAAAGATGTCAAGGGGTTGAAGCAATGGACCCGTGCGTTTGAATGGGCAAGTGGGTTTACGAATGTGACGTCGAAAAAGTTCGTTCCTTGCCATCTCCAATGGCGGTGATATCCGGCCTCGTGCGATGTTGGCCGTTGGGGCGGGGCTTCACGACTGGGTGCCGAGCGGCCTTTGCTAAGGGGGAAGTTTTGGGAGTTTTTACTGTTGGAAGATATATTCAATCTACCATAAAGTTTTCCAGACAACCACAATCGACTCAAAAAGGTGTGCCGACATAGTAATGGGGAGGAACTTTGCTAAGTCAGACGTGAGAATTGTCACTTGGCGGTCATGGCGGTCGATCCTCTCTCGTCCGTGCAAGCATTGAATGAGGTGAACGCCGAAGATGTCGAGTTTGTCCGAGCATTTGCCCTTGGGGCACAGGGTGTTTAGAGCGAAGAGTGGTAGTTGACAGTAACATTGAAACCAGACAGAGAAAGCCTTCGCATCGATGTGTGTTAAGGCCCGGACATAGTGCACACTATATCCATCGTTTAGCACTGGGGAGGCCCATTGACGACAGTAAAGCTTGTCTCCCACTGTCGCCAAGCGGTAAGCGTTCCTGTGCCGCCTCGTCAATTGTGTTTGTCAGTTTCTTTTGTCAGGGTGGGTTCTTAGCGCAAAAGTTACTGAACGGAACCACCTCAATTGCGGACAAGTGGAGCGCTCTCTATAGGCGACTACCGCGTTGTCGTATGTATTGAGCGCTTGTACGGAAACCGGTAAGATAGAGCGGCCAAGCGTGCCGGCAGCGGCGCGGGGATCCAGAAAAGCCGCGGCAGCGATGAGTTTACACATTGATCCCAAAGCTTTGTCGGTCTGGTTTCAGTACTGTCAGGTACCGCTTTTTGCTCCTAACATCCCATGCACCGGGAGCAACTGCCCAGAAACCTTGGACATCTTAGGTCAGCACTGCTTGCACGGCCGAGAGCGGATCGATCGTAACGACCGCCAGGTTACAATTCTCACGTCGGACTTGGCAAAGGCCGCCGGGCACCCGGGCACCCAGTCATGGAGCCCGTCCAAATGGCCAACATCGCACGAAGCCAGATATCAGGGCTATAGGGAGCACCGGAGGGACAGACTTCTTCTACGCTAGACTCGTCGTTCCTCCCCTCAACGGGAGCTCCGCGACTTCGTTACCCGTTTTGCGTTTGGTCTCCAAGTAATGCAGGCGCGACAGGTTCCACCCGCCGCCCGCATCCGTAGTTAATTTATGAATACCCTCCGCACAACACATAAACATTTACCACCACCGCACTCGTGAATCCATTTTCTACCTGAAACACACGGCCCGATGTTTCAACCCCTTGATAACTGTGAACGCCGCGAAAACGTCAAAGTTCAGAAGGTATCAAGAGTTTATCACTACGTCTGCCAAGTCCCGACTGATCCCAGTGCCAATATCCACTCTTTGAGGCTGGCATCCCCAGGCATTCGCGGTGCTGACAGACGTGCCCAGGCATGTCGCCGAGTGACCCATGGAGACCTTCCGGCGGATGCGATCCGTCCTCATGCATAGACACGCTGCGGCGACGGGTTCGTCTAACGCGACGTGTGTGACGGCTGGTCTTCCACCTGCCTTATGAGAAGGTCCCGCCTGACTGTCTCCTATTCAGACCCTCCAATACACAGATCTGCTCCCCCCGCCTCGGCAAATAATCGTCCTACATCTCTAATCAGTAATGCACCCCAAGTCCCCCCCTCTTTTGAGTTTGCGAATATATTTTCAACATCACCTGCGGGTAGGTCCATGAGGTTTACCCCTGTGATCGCAATTAAGCGGCGGGAGGACTGAAGACGCGTGACGCGTTTGCTGCATGATACAAGAGGGAGAGGGAAGCGCCATTTGATATTGCTCCTGTACTGGTGTGTGCTTCAAGGTTGTGTGCGCAAAGTATACATTTCGCAGTGGTGGGTTAGATGCCTCAAAGTTTACTGGGAAGGCTCTGGTCAGTGCTTTAAATACCGTGTTGTTTCAATTTTTGGGAAACAGCGTAAACCAGGCTACCTCCGTGGTGGAGTGTCTCCTACATCCAGGTGGGTTTCCTTTGTGGAAAGGTGCCATGATCTACGCTTTTTGTACGTTCGACAAGGGCATCCACCTTATCCTCTATGTTTAAGAGTCTTGCCGGCGGTACTTCCATAATGTGAGACGTGGAACCGGAGAAAGCATTCAGATTCACGTGAAAGTCCTTTACAGCCTTCAATAGATCGGCGTGATTCTTCGGCACTCGGAACGACAGGAACTGCTGAAAATGCTCATGTCAGCATGCAGCAGTCTGGAGTGACCCGAATCTTGCGACATTATCAAAACTACCCTTCTCGTACAAACGCTCTGCTTCCTTAAAGGATCTCAGTACTGCATGTCTTCAATTTCGAGACCGATTTCCAGCGCTTGATGGATGGCGTCCTGGGGCATTTAGTCCTCAGCGAAACGTTCGAAGACCTTCTCGTTGATAACGCCGTTGTCCTTGGCATCCTTGATCGGCTCTCCTTGGGTTGCGAAGGAATCATAGTAGAACTCAAATGCAGGTCCATCTAGGTGTCCAGGGAGGGATAATTCCTTCTCTTCACTGGACTTCCCGGCCATCACTTCGTTGCCATAGAAGAAGAGGAAGAACTTGTTAACATCGCTATATCCGTTGAAAGGAATGGACTTAGCTCCAGATCCAGGGGCCCTTCACGTGAGTACCACGATAGAGTCAAAAATGGAAGATCAGAGGCCCTAGAGAATGAATTTAATTGTTTCTTCATGGTCCGCCCTGGCCATTCCATAGTTTACATAATGCCTCGTAAGTAGTAAGTATGACAGGCGTCTTCAGGGCCACAAACTTCGAGTTTGAAGGAAAATTAAAAAAGAGCTAAATATTAGAAAAATACCATAAAGCGATCTAAATCACAGTAGTTGACTAGCGTAAAAACCGCAGAAAACATCATTGTTGATGTTTGTGGAGTACAGTAGGTCCGAGAGCACCGAACTATGAGCGGGTACACACAGGAGTATTGTTTGATTTTATTATAATAAGGGTTTTGTAAGCTTACAGTGAGAGCAGGGCACATAACCACTGTACCCCTGAATCTGCCTACTGTTATCTATAGTAGTTGCAAATTTACTTACAGAAGAGGAATGGCGGGTTCACAGATACTAGGGCTAGTGAATGCAGCCAGTTAGGGCTAACGGATTTCGGAGCAGAGGGTGATTTGCCCAGAATGCCGTCTGAAATAGTATAAGTAGAGCACCTTGAGTGCATGATCCTCGTTGAGTAAAGTAAAGAGACAACTCAAACTTATTCAACCTTATTAGGTTATGGGCCCGGATATCAACGCTTTATCCGAGTCAACAATCAACTTTGCTCTTCCGGATCTTCGTCCCCATCAGTCGAAGAAGACAGAAGAAAGTCCACCAAGACTATAAACGGTGTAGTTCTGTCCTAAATAGCCCAAGAAGGCTCTAAACAGAGTAGTTTGTCTGCCAGGACGTAAAAATGTTGAGGACCCATCTGCCACGAGGCTAAACTGTTGAGTTCATCTCTACATTTATATCAACCCACAGTCGTTCTCAGAAAAATCGCCGAATACATCATGTCTGACTCAGACGACTCGGGAAAGTCTATGAAGATTCTCCGCTTCCATGGGAGGAGGGGTGAAAACTACGATCTGCTGCGCTTGCCTCTTCGAGCCGCATGCAATTCAAGGCTCTCTGGAATGTAGTCGTATCGAACCCGATGCCGGCCACTTCTGACGCCAAGGAGAGATTTACCGATGCAGAGAAGCTCAATATCGCATCAAAGCAAGAGAAGGCTTCCGGAATCATCATCTCCGCACTAGGCAACTCTCCTCTCCGCTTCATTTCCAATGAAAAAGACGACCCCGCCAGAATGCTCCAGCTTCTCGACGCTCGCTACGCATCAAATCGGACAGTGTCTAGAATCGCCGTGCAGGCACAATTATTCCTGATGCGCTACGTCAATAAAGACATGGCCAAGTACATTGACGAGTACATTGCTCTCTTCAGCCAACTTGAGTTCATGGGCAAGGAAGCCGTGATCCCCGAAACTTACAAGGCTCCTGCTTCTTGCATCCATCGATCCTGCCTGTGCACTGGAAACTATTGCGGCAGCTTTTCGAACGAAAGACGCCGCGGAAATCACTTGAGAGTATATCTCTACAACTCTCATCTATGAGTATAACGCTGAGGGTTTCTCAGAGTACAATTATCGTCGCAATCTTGGACTTAAATCAAAAAGCGGACAGACATCGCACTCACAAGGAGTTGATGAGAGTGGCAGTTCCGACGAGTCCGTTAACATCGATACCGTTTCTCATGCTTTTGCGAATGACCTTCAATCCGGAAGACTAGGAAGCTCGTCTGCTAGACAGGTTTCAAAATGTGAGTTCTGTGGAAGGAAAGGACGCACCGAAACCAATTGCTACGTGAACCCGGACAACCCTGACAATAAGTTGACTGGAAAGATGAAGGAACGTGTGATGGTGACAAATGAGGCCTGAGAACAACCGCAGAACAGATCTTCAGGTAGTTCAAATGGGGAAGAAAAGAAAAAGGTGGAGCTCACAGGGGCCGTCAACTGTACTACAAAACAGACGACGGAGGAGTACACTACAATTATACCTCCGAAAGACTACAACAAGTATCTTGACAGCGGAGCTACCTCTCACGTGTTCCACTCTGAAGCTTCATTAGTTCTGGGATACATTCAGGAATGCGATAAGCGCACGGTTACTCTCGCTGAAAAATAGACTGTTGTCATTTCGAGAATGGGAGATGTACTGGTGAAGCTCGAGCACGCATTTGTTCGGTTGTATAATGCACCTACCTGGTCTCGGATACAATCTTGTGTCCATCGGGAAGCTGGCAGACGATGGAATTTTCTCCGAGTTCCGAAAATAAGTGTTGTACTGCGTTATCCAACGAACGATATTCTTATTGGGTACAGCTTCTGAGATACCGCAAGTGGATTATATGCGCTTCCCAATCCGAATAAATTCGATACTGCGACTGTCTCAAACGAAATACCCGTAAATACATCTAGTGGGAGCAATGCGGAGCTGTGACATCGCCAGCTGGCTCACATCAATAGCAGCGATCTTCATATTGTTCACAAGCATACGCAGGGTGTTCTTGCTATTGTTAAAATTGAATCAGTTTGCCTATATTGTCGATTTAGGAAAGCCCGTAAGCTTCCGTTCAAAGGTAAATTCCGACTAGCGAAGAATATTGGCGATGTCTTACACTCCGACATTGTTGGTCCACTACAACCTCCGTATCCAGACGGGTTTAAATATGTGGCTACCTTCCAAGATGAACATTCCAGGTATGCTTTTGTTGGATTCATAGTGCGCAAAGGAGACGCACCCACGGTGTTTAAGGAGTTCTTCAGCATTCAGGAGGGCAACGAGGTCACATATGAGCAAGTTGAATGTAAAATCTGTAAGTGAATCATAGTTTTCCGAAGAATGGGCAATCAACAAGGAGATGCACTATGACAGTGGCGAAAAAGACCAGAATATTCGCTACGACTTCGTGGGGGAGATGGCCAAGTCGTTTTCCCCGCCGTACACACCAGAGCCCAACCCAATTACGGAAAGGGTTAACCGAACTCTTGTAGATACTGCGAGATCTATGCTCATCTAGGCTCACTTTCCCCTATGTTTGTGGCCATTTGCAATGCATCTTGTGGACTTCGTACGAAACAAAGTTCCCCACTCAGCATCTGGCATTCCTCCGTTCCAGATATTATACAGTCAGCGTCCATCGCTAAAGTATACTCGGGTTTTTGCTGTCTGGCATTTTTTCTTCGCCTCCCGACTGGTTCAAAACCAGAACCTAGAGCTCGGTAAGGATTAATGGTCGAAATTATAGATCACGTAGTTTACATAATGCTAGTTACTATGGAGGATGAAAACCCGTCAATCCTGGAGTCTCTGCAGGTAACATTCGGTGAGTGACAGTTCCCAAGGGCTGCTAATATCGAGGTATTCATGGACGAAGAGCTGTCTCCGGATGACAATTAGAAGGATCATAGCCAAGGTAGCACGTCAAGTGAAGCCTCAACAGAGCTCCAAGGAAAATAAAATAGTTATGATGATTAAGATGGTGTTCATGACGGCGATCATAACAACAATGATGATGATGGCGAAGATGAAGGGCACAAACACATGGCTGAAAGCATATCTGAAGGTATTGAGATGGGCCATGAAGAAATGAACGGTTCTCGCAGTGGCAACACAACTGAGCATTTGAAGCGGACCCATCTTTACCCTCGCCGTAATCGGAAGCCGCCCTCAAAGTATGTACCAAGCGGAACGTCTGCATACATGGCTGCCACCTCTGATCACGTTGAAATAATGACGATGGGTGACCCTACAGTCTCAGGGACCTTAAAAGCCACTTTCAACGAGCCGGAGCTATGGAAGAAGACTATCGAGGATGAGTTTGACTCCATCGAAGAGATCGATACGTGGGAGCAAGCTCCTGATTCCAGTGCAAAACTGTTGCCAAATCACATCATCCTCAAAGTCAAAACGGACCCTCATAATCAGGTTGAGAGGTTCAAGGATCGAATTGTCGCAAACGGCAATCATAAACGCTTCGGGAAGGATTAATTTGAAACGTACGCACCCGTCATGCAATTTTCGTTGGTTCGCATATTTTTTTAAATTGCTGTCTGTCTCGGAAGGTTTTCTACCCAAATCGATGTATAGACGGCCTTCTTGAACGGAGTATTGGAGAAGGACGTGTGGGTGTGGTCCGCTCGAGGTATGCTCCGATTACCCTGTTGGATGTACAAGTTGAAAAAGGCCCCTTACGGACCACATCTTGCATGGCATAAAAAATTATGCGATGACTTTAAAAAATGGGATTCCGAGAGCTCTTGAGCGTATCATTTGTCTTTCAGGTGAAGAGTGTATCGTCTTTTGCCGTCACCTTAGTTTTTTTCGATGATTTGATGATACTTCCAGAGACTTTGGAAGAGCGGAAACGGACTTTTGAGCAGCTTAAGTCGTTCTACAAAATCCGAGAGAATAGCGACATGAAGTGGTTCCTTGGGTTGCGTCTGCAATAGAGCCGTAGTATAGATGGGAAGGTGAATCACGTGCACTGTTCCCAGACAGAATATACAGAAGGAGTCCTGCGAAAATTTGAAATGGGCAATATCCATCCAGCGCCGACCCCGATGGTGGAGTCATTCTTCTCTGGACTGAACGCGGAGCCTGACAAATGCATTGTCGATAAGAAGTGCTTTGAGCAAATTATCGGCCTACTTCTGTACTTGGCACTTCGCACTCGCCCGGAAATATTCGTGGCCGTTCTGATACTAGCCCGCTTTCAAAAGGCCACAACTTCTTTCTATATTAAGGCCACTACACGCATTCTGCGATACCTGAGCGGGAAAATGAAATGAGGTCTGGCCTTTGAGTCTGAAAGAGAAGAGTTCTTCATGTACGTGGACTCGGACTATACTACTGACACTGAGGATCGTAAGTCGATGAATGGTTTCCTCTCTAAGACTGCGAATGAAACGGTACACTGGGGTGCGGGAAAGCAGAATACTGTAGCTCTCTTTACTTGTGAGGCAGAATACTGTGACATGTCCGTTGATGAACAAAACTTGGAATGGATTCGGAAATGTCTAGAGGAGGCAAGGGTACCAATGAAGGGCCCTATCTCCCCAAAGTCTGACAATGTCTCTGCAATCTCTTTAGAAGAGGCAGAACAGACCCCGTTTGCAAGCTCGAAGCATATAGATGTCCGTGCGCATTGTATATGATATTTGGTGGCTGGTAAAGAAGTTAGTGTCAAGTACATCCCATCGGAGGAGAACGAGGCAGACATATTGACCAAACCGTTGGGAAGAATCAGATTTAATGAGATGGTAAGTCGAATTGGACTTCGGGATGCAGTTGAGGAGGAATTTTAACGTGTGTGGAGTACAGTAGGTTCGAGAGCACCGAGTCATGCGCGGGTACATACAGGAGTATTGTTTGATTTTTTAAGAATAACTGTTTTGTAGGGTTACAGTGAGAGCAGGGCACATAACCATTGTACCCCTGAATCTGCCTACTGTTATCTACAGCAGGTGCAAATTTACTCACAGAAGAGGAATGGCGGGTTCACAGATACTAGGGCTAATGAATGCGGCCGGTTAGGGCTAACGGACTTCAGAGCAGAGGGTGACCAGCCCAGAATTCCGCCTGAAATAGTATAAGTAGAGCACCTTGAGTGCATGATCCTCGTTGAGTAAATAAAAGACACAAATAGAACTCATTCAACCTTATTAATCATACGGGTAGCTGAATATGAGGTTTTCCATGACCTAAACGGACATTTATTTCAAATACAGTGGTGGCAAATGAGATACCACAGGCCGGTTTTTCAAGGCCTCTTGCGAGGAAAGTAAGTACATGAGACAAAGCTTGGCGTACGTGCGAAAGGTTTGCAAATACGTACGACAAAAAAAGAAAACTTCCAAATTTTCAATACTTAAGAAAATTGAGAAATTATGCTTTGCGAAAATCGTAGTTGTTTTCGTACACACGTATGAATGGTATGACACTATGCCGGAAAAACATCAGAACACGAAATACCCTGCTAACACAAGCGGATAGGTCACGAAATCATTTTCGTGGCCCATCCGTAAAATTAATACACTCTGTCACAGTAAACAGCCTGTAATAGCCCCGGCTCCACCCGTGTTCAACACGCCCACCCTCAGAATCAACACTCAAAAACCAACCTTTAACCCCCTTTCGCCTCCTTTTCTCAACGATCTCCGACCCCACTCCGCTACGACTCCCCGAACGCCGGTAGTTCTACCGTCATGAGCGCCCATGTAGAGAAATGTTCACGAAAAGCCCCTCACGACTGTCCTCAAACATCAGCGAATCAGCGCCCCGATGCTGTTCCATCTCATTCTTAATCCACGAAGCCGAGAAATTTTGTTTTTGCGGATACGTATAAGCTTCTGCTTCTGCAAAGTATTAGCGAACATAGAGCTCATTGCGCGCCCAACGGTGAAATCAACAGGAGGTTCCAGAAAATGCGCGACACATTCCTGAAAAACGTATCCCCAATTCACCCCCAACCGGCTTTGAAAACGTTAAGGGACAAGTTTCGAAACATGCTATTTGCGCGGCGTACTGCTATGAGATCTAACGAGGCTACTTCAGGGATTGCTGAGGAGGTCTCTGAAGTGGAAGGACTCATGGATGACCTCAATCTCGAGAAAGATGAACACAAGACCCGTCGAAAGGAAAAGAAGAAGGAACTTGCCGAACGTGAGGAAACTTTGGTTGCGACAGGCCATGATGTGAAGCGAACTGCTTTGGAGCGTCACAGTAGAGCATAGTTGGCTGCGGAGGTAATTTCGGGTGAGACGGGGGACTCAACAATAAGCCAAAGAACCCCACGTAAACGCAGGTTGGAGGATGAAATAGTGGCAATAGATAATTGTAATATGCAACGCCCGACAGTGAAATCAGCGATACATATACGGGGTTTTGTGTACCTGATGGAAAGAGCGGTGATGCGGTGGCGGAGACCGCGTCGGGGGTGTAGACGGGGGCGTATTAAAAGAGGAGGCTCTTGTAGAGTGGTTGCAGCAAGGAGCGAGTGCCGGAAACGCCAAGGGGGAGGTGGCGATGCGGGAAGAAGGTCGAAACAGCATAGA
Source organism: Kappaphycus alvarezii (assembly GCA_002205965.3). Lineage (NCBI taxonomy): Eukaryota > Rhodophyta > Florideophyceae > Gigartinales > Solieriaceae > Kappaphycus > Kappaphycus alvarezii. The sequence goes on along the minus strand of NADL03000675.1, from coordinate 174,065 downwards.
GTTGAGTTGGATGGTTGGGTCTTTTGCGTTCTCCTACGTCACAACCACTCCAGGGTGAACAAATTGTCATAATTACAGTATATTACAGTACACGATATTCGTGAACCATAAAAATGATTGCACAGTTTCGCTATCTATCATTTTTTTGGGGTGGTTCATACGAAAAAAGCTTCGCTTTTCGCATACCATAACCTCTCTAATGAACAAATGTCTTAAAAAATCGGATGGCAAAAAAATATTGCACAAACTGGTGGCGAATGTAATTTGCGTCGGATCCAAGCAAAAAGAAGGAGCCAAAACCAGCTCAGAGCAGTCCCAGAGGAGTCTAAAATTCCTTTCATCCAAACTAAACCCAAAAGATGGCCCTACACCCTTCGAAAATCTTCGAAAGCCGGCTTTATCCTGCTCCAAAAAAACGCCAAATTCTCGCTCAACATTCGAACTTCTGGAGTTATTCAGCGATTTACAGTGAGCTTGGGGGATCCAGAAATGTAACTAAACGCTTTCAGAAGGGCCATGAACACTAGAGTAATAAAAAAGGACTGGAAGCCTGCCCAAAATGAATAGGAATATGAAGATGAGCATAATCAGGGAGGTATCAAAGGGTATTTTGAGCTCCATGGGGTTGATGAGAGCGCTGCAGCTTACACTGCAACCAAGTTCAGTTTGCGGCTTGCTTAGCTAACAGGCACATCTCCGTTAGAAGGGGATTGCGCGCATCCCAGCTATACAAGCAAGACATGAGGTAGTTCGTTTGAATTGAGCAATGGAAAAGGTAACCTTGTCCCAAGCCGAATGGGAAATTTTTGTATCTTCTGATGAAAAAAAATAATTTTGCCGGCCCGACGGTCTTGCTCTCAAGTGGCACGATATGCAATGGGAAAAAGAAGTTTTTCGAAGAGAAAAAATGGAAAAAGAATTGTGATATTATGGTCTTGTTTCGCCTGTAAAAGCTTTCCGCGTTGGTCATTCTACAGGGAGAGCAGAATGGTGTCAAGCACGTTTCTACGTTCGAGCAATATTTGCTTTCTATCGCAGAAGATCTCCCTTTAGGATGTATATTTATGCAGGATAGGGCACCTTGTCACCGTTCTATCGTAGCAAGAGAACTGGATTCAGGACAACTTTTTATTATTGAAAACTCATGGGTGATTCTTGTGAGGAAATTGCACGTTCACCAAGGGCAGTTTGAATGCGTTGAATCTTTGATTGATTGCAAAATTAATGCATGGGCAAACATTGATCATGATGCACTCCAGAGGCTGGTGGCTTCTATGCAGAAACGTTGTGTCAGCATCATCCAAGGTAAGGGAACAATAATAGATTACTAAGGTCGCTCCTATAATGCATTATTTTTCTATGTAGAGCTCTTATTTCGAAGTTTGGATATATTATTTGCCACCTGATTCGTCAGAAGCCTCCCTTATTTTCTTAAATAGTGAAGTTTCTGAAGTTTTTTTTTGTTTCAGGGTCGATCTATGGTATTTGAAGCAGTGGAATATGAAATCGTGAAACCGGTCGTGGCCAATAAGAAAAATTATCGTATCATAAAATGCGATGAAGTAATTTACAGGTTTAACTCATTTCGGGGAAATCTGGGATTTACACAAAAGGGAAATGTGAGGATCGTGTCCTCAGTAGAGGACACTACTGCAAAAAGTCGCGAAAATGCAGCGCTTAAAAGGAAGTTTGCTGTGTTCAAGTTGGAATAAGGAACATGTGTTTCATGATACGAAGCTTCAGGTCAGAAGTATCCTGATAGCTTTCCTGAGTTTGCCTTTGGTAGAAGTTCCATATTGTACGCCTTCTACTTTTTAAAACAGTACCCCGATCTCGAGCAGATGGCGACGAGATTATTACAGGCAGATGAGCATAGAGCAGAATGGATTGGGGGTGGGGTGTCCCCATCAGTTTCTGTGCCGACATCGTCTCATAAGAGAACAATAGAACGGAAGGAAATCGAAATTGTGGATCTCGAGAAGACCCCGGATGCCCTCAAACTGCAATCGGAAGAAGTATCAAGTGAAACAGAAGAAGCTGAACGAGTGAAGGCAAAGTGCAGGTTAAACAGCGTAGTATCTCCTCTCTGCAATTGCACAAGCGCGAAGCATGCTTGAATCCAGCACGAACGAGAGTGAGCGGGCGGTGATTGATAAATTGGTGAAGAACATTATGAGAGATCTCTCGGATAGTATGATGTACAAATTTTAATAAGGGGAAACTGTTTGTTTCTAGTTCTTTAATCAAATGGAAGCGTCCTATCTCCTTTGTCTAGGTTGCAGTAACCTGAGTAAATTTAGTTGACTGGCGATTTCGTCGCGGATCGACGAATACTCCCTCTGCCGATTTTTCGAACATTGTAGGTCCTGATCCGTATACAAATAGTCTAGTGTCCATACTGTGGGAGAACCTTGCACAATTTTGCCTTATGAGATATCTAACTGATTGCAATAGGTGTCATTCCGACTATAAATGGTGATATAAATGATGCAATTATGCAGTTCGCGGGGACAATTAAGGTCAAAGTATTGGTGGCAAGATTAAAGCGGAGAAGTGATCACGAAACCGGAAACCAACATCCTGAACATTTGTTCATCATAATACGGTAGGATGACAATAAGCAGCTAAGTAATCCTTGATCTGCAATAGACTTAGACCACCTTATGGACTCAGTATATATCCAACGTTTTTATACGCATCATCCGCGTAAATTGATGCCCAGTTGAGATTTTCTTAAGACTTAATGCCTCCAAAAAGAGACTGGCTTGAAATGCGGTGGATTCATGCGTTCCGTCTGCATGACTGGCGAAATTAAGTAGTGATTTTTAGTTCGCCCCAACAGCTGCTTGCGCGCATACAGAATAGAAAATTTTGCGGTTGTATTACCTGCGAGGATCCGGTTTTATTCGAGCCTAGGCTGTTCTATGTAAATGAAAATTCCGTTCAGTGCAGCTACAATCCGATCAATAGGCCTTTTTCGCAAGTGCGAAATTGGTTTGAGCAGTAGCGAAATTCTTCTTCCGTGGTTGCAACGGAAATTTTTTGTAAAGATATGGCCAATATCTGCAACTTCTGCTGTAAAATGGTATAGAACGTTGCAAGCCGAATACCGCACGGCCACCCAACGTCGAGATAAGTTGCACCTGCCAGCATTCTCAACGTTATACATAAATGTACCTTGAACGACGCCGTATAAGCCGTTCTATCTTCACTGGTTACATACTTCCGAAGATAAGGCGTGACATATTGGCACAAAATGTGACACTTTTCCACTGATATTCGAAAAAGACGCCTAAACTACTGAAGATCAAGAGACCCGACATGATCTTGGAACGAAAAGAGTTTTCAAGGATTGACTTTTCTGTTCCGTCGACCATTGCTCGATAACATTGATCCTTGAATCGTGACTACAAAGACAATTGATGGCAGCGCAATCAAAGCCGTAGTTTTTCTCTTGTTTTCGGTAAGAATAACTCTCCTTAGAACGTAATTTCTCTTGGAGATAACCTAAAGAGGCTTCTCTCTCATTTCGTTTGACCTAGTGGGGAGGAACTTTTAGAAGGGCAAGAGCAGTGTGGTTCACGTGGAGAAATAAATTTGGCGTAAATTTTGTCAACTTCAGACTTATCAGACTTCTCTTTTCGCTAACCATAGACCGGACGCTAGCATTGAAACTTTGAAATTTAGTGTGATAACCATTTTTCACGATTTCATATTTCACTGTTTCAAATACCATAGATCGACCCGCAGACGTTTGTTTAAACGTTTTTACGTGTTCCAGGCCTTTTCTCATGTGATGTACTAAAATTATTTGCAACACACCTTCAAAAAACAGGAAATGGCATTATTTTCCAAATATTAAATTAGCAAACATTTTCCCCCTTCAAAGGGGGTTTTCAAAAGATCAACCGGGGGAAAACTGAGATGTTTTAATGATTGAAAAATGGGTTAGCCTATGTTCCAAATCGCATCAAAATAATTGGTACAAGTGGTCGGCATGGGGTAAAAAGATCAACCTGTCGTATCTTTTCTGCCAGTATTAGACGGACGGATCAGATAGTGTGCTTCTGGTCATACGCCGAGTAATTTATGATTTCTGTAGTGCATCCTGGAAAAACTGGATGAACCTGGAGATAATTGTCAATTTTTCAGTAGAGCTATATTTGGGTGAAACATACGAGTAGTGAGAACATATTATTATATTTGGAAATCACACTGCACGTCTCATGATCCTAAAGGATACTATAACAGATCGAGATTATTCTTAAATGAAGTGGTGACTTCCCATTTTAACGAGAGTGCCAATTTTGGGCGGGAACAACGCTTTTGTCGGCACTCAAAGCGAAACAGTTCCTGTTCTGAAGAGTCTTTGCGCCAAAAGCGACATAATGACAATATATAGACTCCAGTATTCTGCGTCCCCACCCAGTACTGTACACCAATCCCTCGACAAGACCAAAAATGCCTCGAAACAAAACAGTATGCCCTCAAGCATCTGCTGCCCTGGCCATTCTGGCTGAACAACAGGCTCAGCGCCTCGAAGACTTAGAAGAGTATGATGATGTTCCCATTCTCCATGAGAGAGAAACGGAATTTGACAATGATTGCCCAATCATCGAAAGGTTCTTCAATGAAAATGGAAACAAGGCCATCATAGACATGACGAACTTCACTCTTAACGAGTTCAGTGCAATATGGAATCAGTTTGAAAATCAAATCAATCTTCACTATAAAAAGGGGAGGGACAGAAATCATCGACCAAGGCGAAGGATCTGCTCTTCATGAAAATGGCAGTGCTCAAACATGGAGCAAAATGTGACCTTATGGCTTACCTTTTTGGGCTGAAGCAGTCCAGGTTTGAGAAACGGGTTTGTCATATGATCAAGATAATCTCTAAGTTTGCCTATAACCGTTTTGTTCTGCAGTATGGAGAGCGCTACACCGTGCAAAAGCTGGTCGACTCTAACAACCTCTTTGAAAACTACAAAATGTGCCGTTATATAACAGACGTTACTTTTCAGCAAACGTTTCGTCCAGGAGGAACGTTGCAGGACTCTAAGAAGTATTTTCCGGGTAAACATAAGCTTTACGGCTTTAAGTTGAGATGCCACTGTTGCCAAATGGAATTTCGATTCTTGCGAGCCGCCATTATCCTGGTTCGGTTTCCGATATTGATATTATGCGCGATATGCTTCATGTGCATGATGATGCATTAGCTAAGAGTGAGGAGGAAAGTGCATTGTAGATATTGGAAACAGAGCGGCTGAACATCATGGATCATGGCTGTGTTATTAGACAAAGGCAACATTGGAATTGAATCAGGGTGTAGAGCGGTTATTCCGAAGAAAAAACCACAAGGAGGGGTGCTAAGCCTGGCAGATAAAAAGGAGAATGAGGCGAAGGCGCATGATCGCGTCCTGGTTGAGAATTACTTCGGGCGACAGGGCACCTTGTGGAACGTTGTGGAATGCAAATATCGATGGTCTGAAGACCAATATGACCTATTGTTTCAACTAAGTCTAGCCCTTACTAGTTTACATATTAAGTGGCACCCTTTACGGGATGGAGATGGAAAGATGTGTACTCGTTACCTTAAGAAGCTCAATGACATTGCAGAAACGGCTACTAAGAAGCGCAAGATTGCGCAGTCTTCCGACAGGAAAAACGCAAGCGCACGATTGAGCGGAATGTTTGTGTTGATCACGTGGATGGGCTGGTGTAATGCTGCTAGATTGCGTGGATGAAAGTGATAGTATATGAGAGAGAAGAGAGAATGACGCTTTATTGTTTGAAGACAAGTCCGCACTACACAGGACCTCGGGTTCTGCTAGACGGACATGAGTCCTGCTGTAGAATGGACAGGGCATTTGCGCATATAGTTCCATTCGTCATAAAGTAGTTGTCTCTTCTCTGTTGATTGGTGATCGCTGTATATCTTACTCTCATTGTATGAAACCCAATGTTCTCTCGAAAGGGAGAGAAACTTCCCAAATGCGAATTATCTTCCAAGTATCCTGTTATCTGATTCGTCCCCCTATTGTATTCCACAGTACTTTACTGAATTTAGAAAATTTACTTTATTGAATACCCGACGACACGGTATGATAGTGTCCAAGCCGCCACCTCCCCACTTGAGCTCAAATTGGGTTCAGATTCACGCCAACATTTGCCCTTGCCGGGTTGTGTCTGTTGAGCAGACCCAATTAAATCTTTAAATAAAGGTCCCAGTTCCCCCCTCCCCCCCATCGTTCATCCACCCGCACTTCAGTCCACTCCGCCACTCTTGAATGACCCCTCCAACTTCTCGGCAAGGCTACTTTCCCTGGTCACAAGTCTCGGCCCACTCTCCAACCGCCACGGAGGCCACCGACTTCTTCCACACCAATGGCTACGTAGTTCTAACTTCCTTCGCGTCTCCCGCAGAAGCACACCGTCTCCGACAACGCGCCCGCGAAATCATCAAGGAATTTCTGAAGGCTCCCGATGCGGCATCGGTCTTTACGACGGCAGAACAGACACGTAAGATGGACGATGACTACTTTTTCCGCTCTGCTTCGACTATATCATGCTTTCTGGAGGATGGCAACCAGGAAGCTGCGGTGAATAAGATTGGACATGCAATGCATGACCTCGATGATGTGTTTAGAGGGTTTTCCCGTGCAGACAAGGTGAAAGAGGTGGGACGCCTGGTGGGGTATGACAAGGCCATGTTGGTGCAAAGTATGTATATTGTGAAAGGGGCGCGTGTAGGGGGAAAAGTAGGTGTGCATCGGGATGAAACGTTTTTATTAGGGCAGGAGGGAGGATGTTTGGGAATGTGGTGGGCGTTGGAGGAGGCAACTGTGAAGAATGGGTGCTTGTGGGCGGTAAGAGGCAGTCATACAGACGGGAAGGGTAGACGGCGGTTTGTACGGGATGGAAAGGGTGGGTTGATGTTTGAGGGGACAGAGGAGGGCGATTATAAGGAGGAGGACTTTGTACCTTTGGAAGTCGAGGAGGGGGACCTGGTGGTACTGCATGGGGGCGTAGTGCATAAGAGTGAAAAGAACGAGAGTGAGAAAAGCAGGCACGCATACTCGATACATTTAGTCAAGGGAGGTCTTGAGGAGAAATGCTGGCTAAGGAGAGACGATGCGTTTCCGTTTCAGGAGTTGTGATTTGGCCGTAATGCAGACCGGCACGAAACATATTCACCGAAACAAGATGCCATGCGTTGCTCAAAGAACAAAATTCGTACTGGGAATAGGATGAAAGTATGTGGTGAACATTTATTTAAACTCCTGACTAGCTAGTAGTAATAGCCGCCTAGTGGGCTATGTTGTCAGGGTAATTTGCAGGTGAAATACTGTAATGCATGCGGAGAATCTTGTTTGGTTGGACTTTGGTGTGTATCATAGCGGCCCTTTGGGGTTAGAGAGAGAAGGGAGGTGCAATGTAATGGCCGCTAACGATGAGTATATAGTACAATGATAGCATCCCGTAGTCGTTTAAGTTGGCTGTCGAAGATGGCGTTGTTCCGGAGGAGTTCCATGGTCCTGGTAGCGGTTCTGTGGGGCGTTGTCGTAGGGACTGGGTGATGTGGGAACTAGTGTAGGAACCAGCGTAAGGCGAGGCGACGTGGGTGCCCCTTGAGGATGGGGGAGGTGAGGAAGGATGGGACTGTTCCGATTTGTGTTACGGCGGGTGCGTGTCGGGGTGAGAAGCGACGTTGGCGGCGAGATGGGGGGCTGTTACGGGTATTCCAGACGGTGGTGTAGAGGTGGGATGGGTGCGTCTGGGATGCGGAGGTGAGGGTTTTGTGGAGAACCGAGTTGGTTCCATAGGTTGTGATGTTTTGTATTGTGCGGGCCGCCGTTGACTTCTGGTTGCCTTTGCCCGTTTTGGTGGTAGCTTGAAGGGTGAAGAGGAAGTTGGAGGCTTGTCGTTGAAGGAGGCTGGTGAAGTCCGGGATTTGGAGGACGGCTCGTAGACGGGATAGGTGGGTGGTGTTGAATGTACCTCTCGTGCGGAGGTAGGATGCAAAGAGCTGCCGCTGGATGGAGAGGTCGGCGCGATGGAGCTCGTCGAGGTCGCGCAGCAGGATAGCTCCGTAGAGGTACGTGCTGCGTATGAAGGTGTGGAGGAGGTGGCCAGGACGGGCGGGGGTCATGTCAGTAGTGAGGGCGTTGTGTGTAACAGGGACCGGGTGCCTTGTAGGGTACGTTGTGCCCTGATGATGGTCGCGTGGGAGTGTATCCCCTGGGGGTTGATTGCCATCCCTAGGTATGGGGCCTTGTCGGAGAGAGGGATCGCCATGGAATGGATTGTGAGTGGTAGTGCTGGGTGGGCCGGGTGTTGGGAGATTACTATGCACTTGTTGGGTGCCCAGTTCATATGTCTGGCCGATGCCCACCGTTGACATCCGTCGAGGAGAGTCTGGAGGAGGGAAGGGTCGTGGGAGTGGAGGCGGAAGTCGTCTGCGAATAGTTTGCATGGAGGAGGGAGGGAGAGGGAGGTCGTGATGGCCGTCAGGGCGTCGGGAAGGCCATTAATAAAGACATTGAAAAGGAGTGGGGAGAGAGGGGAACCTTGGGTGAGACCGAGGCGGATTTCCGTTGTCGTAGAGGTACAGTCGTCTCTTGTCCGGACCGTGAGGGGCACGAGGCATGCTCTTATCATGGCTGTTTCTGCGTGGGGGAGCATGCGTCCGCAGTCGTGTAAGAGCAGTTAACGGTTGACCCTGTCGTAGGCCTTGAGCATATCCAGGGCAGCGAGCCAGCGATCCCCTTTTCTTATGGCTGCTTCCGTGGCTATGAGAGCGTGGAGGGGGTCTATTCTTCTTTGGAAGCCAAATTGCGTTGGGTAGAGCGATAAGAGGCAAAGTGGGCGGTAATTCGCTGGAATTTGTTGGTGCAGTGACGACTCGAATTCCTTTGCACATCTGGTAATGTGTTACGTTGTGCCGTTAACCGGTATCACGGAAACTGTCCAGCACTTACCAAGCGCATAACTCGACCTTGTGCACGGTCCCCACCACCGGGAGGATATGTTTTGATGTCTGCTAGACAGCAACACAGTATTTTGCCCATGTCAACGAATGCCAGCAATGACACTTGCATGGCTGTAAGGAATGACTTGGATTTGCGCCAGCAGTACCGCAAAAAATTCAGCCCAACACTGTCTGTGGGGCCAAGTTCATAAAATTCCTCACCAAATTGACAACGCGTTTTCTTCAAATCTACACAGCGGCCCTCTCCACTGTTTATTAAAGTCGAGTAGCATCCTCAAGCAATCCACTCCGCTGCCCTCCTTCGCCCTGGAACTGACCTTTGAATCCTAAATCGCGTCCGCCTCACCTTCTCTCTCTTCCTTACTTCCCCTCATCCCTTCACCATGACGGAGTGGCCTCCATCCCTCAAGCCGATCAGCAAGTATATGGCTCGAGCTCGTGAAGTTGAGGCAGAGCAACCAGTTGTCGCCTACTACTGTTCCTATTACTCTCTAACCAAAGCGATCAATCTACGAGATACGTCGGACGAGCGTGCCACCCGTTTCGTCACGGGCCTCCTTGAAAAATGCGAAGTCATGAAAAAGCAGCTTCCCCCTGACAACGGTACCCATCGAGGAATCGTCGAAGAGTTTGCCCTCCGCGTTTTCGACCATGCAGACGACGAGGACCGTGCTGATCAAGCCACAAAAGCTACTGCTCGAAGTTTTTACGCCGCTATGTGTTTTCTAGAAGTATGCTCCGTTTTCGCTCCACTAACAGAGGACCTTGCTGAACGTCTCAACTACGCGAGATGGAAAGCTGCCGATATCTCCAAGGCACTTCGCGAGGGGCGCCGTCCGATCCCAGGTGCGCCGGGCGAGGCTGAGGCACGTGCAAAGGAGGAGGAAGCACAAAAACAAACCGAACAGGCCGAAGCTGCCCCTTCTGAGGCACCTGCAAACGTGCCACCCGCGCCACCGGAATACGAGTATGAACAAGCCTTAACCCGTGACGAGGACCGTTACCCCCGGCCCCAAAGTATCCCTCCGCAGATGCACCTTCCCCGCTCAAACCAGCTGCAGACCCTGCCGTCCCTCTTTACCCCGTGTTGGATATTCCAGCGCCTGCTCATGGTACAGCCAATAACCCCCCAACATTGGATATTCCTGGTCAACCAGCACCACCCTCTTTACTTCTTCCGATTGAACCTCCACGTGTTGGTGGTTTCGACGCCGAGGCACTCAAGTCTGTGAATGCCAAGGTCAAACCGTACGAGACGCCAGTGGTGCAGAAATCGCCCAATGCGGATTCGTCGCCAACCGTCCCAAGTCTATCGCATGTGGAACCCGTGGTGCCAGTGGAGCCAGTTGTACCCGTGCAACCTGCACAACCGGTTCAGTCTATCGCGCCGGTACAGCCAGCTCCACCCGTTGCACCGGTTGAGCCAAAGCCGGTTGTCCAGCAAGCAGGGGCAAGGACAGGAGTGTCTAGTTACAAGCCGAGCGTTAAGGAAGCACAAGATGCGCAAAGGTTGGCCAAATATGCAGCGTCGGCACTTGACTTTCAGGATATCAAAACAGCGATTTCAAATTTGGAGCAGGCTTTGCAACTGCTGCAGGGAAACGGTAGGTAATTCATGGTAGAAGTTAAACAAAATCGAGGCTGTCGCCTCTGTTTTCGGTGGAGACTAGATGAGGGAGACGTAGTAAGAGCTAGTGAGTCTGTGCGTCCAAAAGGGCTGTCTCAATGCGACGAATGTATTGCAACTTTGCAACTTCCTCAGCAGCGCGATCCCAGGCGCCAGCGTCGAAAGCATCTCGCAAAGCAGTGAGACAGTCAGACAGCACGCGCTGAGATTCTGTTCGCAATTGAGATAGGATCGATGGATCGCCGCCTGCACCATTTGTCTTTTCGCGAATTTCCATGACCCACATGAGGAATTCAGCGTTCACCTCAGCGGCAGAATGATCGGGAGCGAGGATATTGAGGAGATGTTGTGCACGACGAGCAGGCTCACGCAAGGTTTCGTAGGCTAGATTGAGACGAGCTGACATGTTTGCGGCATTCTGGCGGGCGGCGAGATCAGCCCTACCATATTTGTCCGGGTGCCAAATCCGCTGGAGTGATTTGAAACGGGAGGAGAGAATGGCATCATCAACAAGGAAGGTCTCGGGGACATTGAGAAGTTTGTAGAAATTTTCCGGTTGGGTGGTGCAAATGGGGCGTAAGAGGGATGGAATGCGATTTGGAGGGCTGCGGAACAAGCGAATGGTTGTTAAGCGCTGCATTGGATTGGTTTTGTTGTAACCGATGCAAGGGCTTGGCTGTAGTGAGTGGGCAGCGCTAGCGCTAGACCTGTCACGCATCCCACCAGACTGAGGTGTTGTCTACCAAAAATTAACCGGTCAGTACAGTACTGTACGTACTGTACTGTACTGTACAAAGAGCTGGAGGCTCCAGACACCGATAGGGTGGCCAAGAATGGTTGGGCGTCAAACCTAAAAACTGAAACAGTCGGATTCAAACGGCAGTTTTTTCAAGATTGGACATTTTGCGACGCTCTGTAGGGGTTACAGTAGCCAATTACGAGAGACAGCTGAGCGTTCAATTTACCAAATTATGGATAGAATATGGTACAGTCCCCAGTTTTTTCAAAAGTTGTTATTTCTTCTTGCAGGTGAACGAAAACGGTCCTATGGAAACAATTTGAAAGACAGCCTGTCACTGTTTTTCTTTCGTGTCGCGTAGCTGAGAAACTTGCATAAAATCCACTTCGCAGCCTTCCGACTTCACCTGTCCCTACTCACCCTCCTCCGCCTTCGCCGTTATCCTCCGACTTTGGCCACCTTCACCCGGTTGACAACTTCCAAGCGTTCCCACACAACCCACATCGGCAAGATCGTGCTCCCTCGACTCCCGTGATATTCTAACTGTGGTAGCCTCTCATCTCTAACTGCGCCTATCTTAACCTTGTCGAAATTCACTCGCTTCAACTACCACTTCGCGTGTCACATATCGGCCTTAATAGATTGCAACCACAAACCCCGCCAACCCTATTTCCATCGCCATTGGAGCTCAGACCTTATTTACCATTGTCAACTATGCCTGTATCATCGAAGGACCTGATCGACCAACCCGAGGCTACTGCCTCTGCGCGATCTTCATCAACTCAGTCCATGGCTAATGGGAACGGTAACAGTGGCCAACCTCATACTAGTCAATGGAATCACCATGGAAAGGCATCTTCATCGAGGAATCATAAGAACAAACATAACAACGCTTCCTCTCAACCCACTAGCAGCGTCGTCCTCAAAAACCTGGATTACAACATATCCCAGGCCACGTTAGAGGAGGTCGTTCGCCGTGTCACGGAGGGTCGCAACGAGTTTGTCAGCATAACCCTCATCGATGACAAGCAGACAGGTACCTTCCGCGGAATGGCCTTTGTAAATTTCAACACAGTGGCTGACGCCACAGCGGCCCTGGCTGAGTTGAGTAAGATGGTCATAAACAAGCGCAAGGTTATTGCCGAGTACCGCCGTTTTCGTCCTGGGGAGCGTGAGAAGAAGGATCACTTCGAGAGGCGGCCCAACAAGAAATTTGAGCACTTCAGCGGCACCCACCATCGTCAACCTCATGAGAAGGACAACGCTGCTGAGACTGATGGTTCTGGTAATGCCGTCGACAAACGCGCCGCATTCTTTGCGAACCGTGGTAGTGCGAAAAAGGGAGACGAGCACAAACGTCTTGAGGAAAGATCAGAGCGCGACAAGGAAAGGGAAGCGGAGTTTCGGAAACGGCTTTTGGAGTATTCGAAGCTTGCAATTGAAGATGGGGACGTCGTTGAGGATCTTGTCTTTGAGCCCTCTCTCACCTCCTACGAGAGGAGAATGGTTCATGAGATTTGCAACGGCCTAGATTTGGGACATATAAGCCTTGCAAATGACGATGGCGTGCGGGTTTTGCATGTCACTAGGGATCCTACTAGGAAGGAAGAATGGGACAAAGAGACGGCCAAAATAAAGGCAAATCAGAAGAAGGAGGAAGCACAGAAGAGAAAAAGCAAGGAGAACGGAGATTCACGAACTCCTCCAGAGTGGAAGAAGAACGATCCCTCCAAGGACAATGTCCAGGGCATTAAATGGTTCAAGCCACGAGCTGCATTGGGGACTCCGTCCGATAAGGATAACGAAGCCATGGTCGGCGGAGGCATCCGCGCCCCTTCGTACAAGCTGTATGTGCCTCCTCGTCAGCCCATCGGCCCAGATGGCACTATAGGATTTACTACCCGAGCGAGGAAGGTTGGTGCAAAACATAATGCGAAATCAACGGAGAATGTGCAAATCGCTGAAAACGGTTTGGTCTGTGAAAATGGGGACGTGAATGAGGATGTGACGGCGGAGGAGAACCCCATCGCCGGGACTGATATGCAGGGTGACAAAGAAGAGGATCAAAGTGGCACCAAAGGTTCAACACATACAGTGTTGAATCCGAGCGTGCCCGCCTTTTCGCCGTCATTTTCGCAACCGTACTAGTATCCATGAGAGAACATAATGATTTGCGTAGTTTAGTTGGACTCGCGGGAGGAGATTGTTAGCCACACAGTGCGGAAGACACGCATGACGGGGTTAGGCTTGGAGTTGTATGCTTTAGCAGTTAGTCAGCTTCCAGCGCAAGCAGCTGGGATAGTGTTTTTCTTGCGGATTTGGGCCCCGTGGTGCGAAGGGAGTCGCAGCAAGATGTAAACGTGGGAACGTTTGGTCGAATTCATTGCCTCCTTGCGCGTGAACTGATGTGATATTGTGTGCAAAGTCGAGGTGTCTGCAGCTGAGTAAGGCTAAATGGTGGGCAGAAACCATTTTAGCTCGCAACTCACATTCGGGGTGTCAGTTGACCAGGACGTATTTTCGAATTAGAGTGGACGTAAGTTTACCGTTGATATTTAGTTTTGGTGGGCAGCTTGACGTCTGCAAAGACGTCAGCGGATTTGCCATGGTAATCAGTTTTGTGCGAGTTTAACAGTATCTTGTGAGGTTAGTCCCCAGCATTTACATTCGAAGAATGTGCAGGGTACGAGCCTAGCACTCTGTAAAACTCGGTGATCTCCTGCAAATGGTTGAGGGCACTTGCGACAGCCTTTTCCTCTACATGTCTAGCAATATCGACGTAAAACACAAAACCCCACCGGGACTCATGACCAGTATCGAGCTTTTCTCCCGCTTCCCGCAAAGCCTTAATGACGCAGCGAATGTGGCGACTCTCGATTTTGGTCAAATCAATCTGGGTGATGGCAAAGACATTCAGGGCACGACACAAACTTCCCGGACCGTTTTTCAGCGAGAAGGCCAAACTGGTTTTGCACGGCGTACCGGGTCGATATGGTTGAGCAGTTTTCGAGAGGATGAGGAAGCGAGTGAAGTTTTGATCGTCATCTTGAATACCCTCTGCGAGAATAGTGAGGTCATAAATTTCAGCCGCGCGACGACTGGCAATAGCGGCAACATCGCTAAGGTCGTCCTTGCAAATCATCTTTGCAGAGCCTGCGGTATCATAGGCAACTTCTGATGACAGATAGTTGGCATGCAAGTAGCCCTTACACTGTGCCAGTGCCATGGCATGTGACCTGACGATGGCGATGTCCTTGAGTTGTGTACCCTTGAGAGCGAGAAGACAGTGACGCACATGGAAATCGAGTTCGCCGACAATGGTGAGATCTTTGTGACGAAGAAGAAGGTCGAGATTCTCGTGGATGGTACCCGCGACTGAGTTTTCTATGGGGAGGGCGGCACGGTCGACAAGGCCTGAATGAAGGGCTTCGAAAACGTGTTGGAAGGAGCTACAAGGAAGGAAAGAGAGGTCGGGGGTGGAGCGGAAGAATTGCTTGGTGGCTTGCTCGGAATAGGCGCCGGGCTCTCCTTGGTATGCGACTCGCATGGTGAATATTGGGAAAGGGGTGTTTGAGGTGTGAGGGAAGAAGAAGACGAAAAGACGGAAATTCGGGTATGTGGGAAAGAGACGGGTGCAGGGTTGACGGTTGAGATGAGCAGTTGGTTAGTCTCGGCGGTGTGGTAGGAGGGGTGGTAGGATAGTGCGGAAGGGGGCGGATTTGGATTGACTGAATGGTGTCGGGACAAGGGCGGTTTGGGAAGGACAGGCAGATTGTTTAGTAATGGACCAAAACTGTTCAATTGGCAATTGGGTGTATTACGTGATAGGGCTTTGTCGTTGTTCTCGTCAATGCGAGCAGCGAAATGATTTCATCGACGGGGATGCAAACAGGAGCGGAATGTAAATACCACCATGTCATTGGGCGTAAGCAATACTCACCACAAAACCATTTAAGTATAAGATGTAGCGAATCAGAATCCAACACTTGGAGAAAGGGCCGCACCAACCATTGGTACCTATGCTGCGGTAAGACCTTGCTGTTCAGGTCACTTTAGTTTTACTGTAACCCAACTTGCACAGCATTACGGCTCCAAACTCCAAACGCAGCAATCGACACTTTAGAAAAGCCCTGTACACGTTACTGTACGTACAGTAAAACACTGCTCCGGTTCGGACATTTCGATTCCTTGAAACGTGTCCATATTTCTGCGACAATCGCATGCGATCAACTGCGACTGGAACAAGAGGATTCCCAAGTGTTAAATTTCGATCATTCTCGACCTATCAGAGCACCCTATCGTCATTGACAGTATATACTGTAAGAAAGAAGTTTAATGCGTTCAGTGAATGCATTAACTTCTTCCTTGATATTTGCGGGCAACTCGGAGCATCCGGACTTGAGGCTCTTCATGACCTTGGCAACTTTGTAGGGGATCGTCGAGGGAAGCACCCCCTCTCTGAATTCCGGACTCTCAAGACACGTGTCTCGTCGTTTGTTTGTTATTAAACCTCGGTTATGCTGAACCACCGAAAACCGCCCATATACCCCACCACCTGACCTCCAGACGGGGCTCAGGCGCGCCTCCCCCACTGAATCTTAAGAGAATAAAAGGTCTCTCGTTCTCAATCAGAGTATTGACATGCCACTGCAGGGTGACACTGGAAAAGGGCCCGCTTCAACACCTGCGTGAGCTTCTCGCGTCATAATCGATAGAGACATGGAAAAATTCCAGCATCAGGGGATTTAGACAGCTCAGTTTCACCTCTGCCCGAATTGTGTAGAATAGAACGCAGCAACCATTCAGTTTTATTCCAATAATAAACGTCCCTTGCGTATATACAAATCATTTTGCGGCATAAACGCCGGACCTGTGCCAAAACGGTCGGCCTTCACCTCTCATGAGATTTTCTCCTGCGCCACCTTTTCCGAGTGTTTTAAGCTCTAAGAATCCCCCTCTCGTGTTGAGTCACATACCGTTTTCCCTTATTAAACTATAAAATCCATAGCCAAATGCTTGTCTATCGCCCCGCTCCCTGAGGACCGCCTCCCACCACCCTCGGAACATACTGAGGCCGCGCGTGGCATCCCGCGGGACACCGCCACGACACCGGACCGGAAGCCCTCGCAGTGGTTCCACCTGCTTGCCAACACCGCTTGTAGCCCCAAGCCCGGTCTCACCGGCATCGGAGTATGGACGAAATTGATCAATCGCATAGCAAACGGAGCCCTCTCCGATTCGGTTCTTCCCCTGCTCTCCGCTGCCACCCTCCTCCCGCGGCAGCCCAAGCCTGGGAAGTTCCGTCCCATTGAGGTCGGCTCTGTCCTCAGGCGCGCGGTCACCAAGACGCTGCTCCCGTCGCCTATTGACGACTCCCGTGACTTTTAGGTCCCTTTGCAAACTGCCAATGGCGTTCAGGCTGGCTTGGATGCTATCGTCCACGACGTGCGCACCATGCTTCAATGAGTCTCATCGGACCGAAACGTTGCCACCGTCCTCATCGATGCCTGCAACGCCTTCAACTGTTTTGATAGGCAATCAATGCTGGTCACGCAGCCATCCTGTGCACCATCGCTCGCCCGATTTGCAAATATGGTGTACGATCGCTCCCAACCCCCGCTCATTGTTCCAAATTGCGAGCAGACGATTCTTTCTAGCGCCCAGGGAACTCGTCGGGGGGACCCTGCGAGCATGCTGCTTTTCTCGGTGACGACCCAGCCGCTCATTCGGCGGGTCGCCGAAGAGGAGGGTATCGTACTGAATCAGTGGTACGCCGATGACGGCACAATAATAGGCTCAATCACCGGTCTATGGCGAGCCCTGCGGTCTCTTGCGCTCTACGACCCGTCCTAGGGTCTTTTCATCAATCACCACAAGACGCCCATCTCCTGGCCACACACTTCGCCGGTAGACCGCGCGGCCTTCCCGGCCGAGTTTCCGCTCTCAGGATGCCCCGGCGACGGGTTTGAGCTGCTCGTGGCCCCGTTGGGTAACGCTGCCTTTACCAAGGCGTTCTTGCGTAGCAAGGTGGAGGGGTGCCGCCGCACCCTGGCGCTGCTGGAACAGGTCCGGGACCCTCGGGCTCGTTTCCACGTGCACTGCTTATGCGCCTCGACATGCCGTATGCTTCACGCGTTTCGGCTTGCTGACCCTTAGCACGCCGCTGAGCCTGCAGCTGAGTTTGACTCTCTGCAGCGTTCCTCTTGTGTCGTTCACCATAACGTCTCCCTAACGGATGACGCCTGGGAACAAGCGTATCTCGCCCTCCGTCTAGGAGGGCATAGATTCGCCATGATCGCTCCCTACCTGCACGGCGCTGTCGGTGCCCCTATTCTGGACGCTGCCCCCGCCCGCTTTCGCACGGCTGCCTACTCTACACCCCGCTCTGTCGCCGTACTTCGGAAACGCGCTCGTGGCGATAGATCCTTCCTTGTCAACCAGGCACGCTCGCCTCTGTTCAACTTCGTCCGCCGGATCCAAGTCGGTCCGTTCGTCACCGACTTAGGCGCCTTTGACCCTCCCGACATGCCCGTCAATCTTCAATCTCATCTAAATCGGGCGCAGCAAGAGGCCGAGGCAAAGGTGTCTTCGGCAAGTGACCTATGAAGGTGTTTTCGGCAGGTGACCTATGAAAGAGGTTGTCCCGTCCCAGCTGCCACTCATAGGGAGCCACCCGTCATCGCATACGCGGCCTGGCCTTTCCTCAGGCGCGGCCGCCGCTTTCCCATTTGCACATCCCACCACTGCGACGAAGGTGTCGTCGAAACTCCTGAGCGTCATGCTGCGCAGGCACCTCGGTCTCCCAGTCTACACAGACTCGTTGCCCTTGAAATACCACCACTGCCAGCAGGGCCTAGATGTCCATGGCGATCATGCCGCAGACCGCTGCGTCTCAGAGTTTGGACGACTTCACCGCCACGACTCCGTCCGCAACGTGCTCGCGTGGCACGTTTTCCGCTCCGCTGGCCTGGATTATGAGTTCGAAGTCGAGAATCTCGTCCCTGGTACGGACTTTAGGCCAGCCGACATACTCCATGTGCAACCCCCCCGTGAACTTTAAGGCGGCCTCCCGGACCGGCCCATCGCATGTGACGTCGCCTTGACGTCCCCATTTAAGCAGCCCTCACTTACGAAAGCGAAGCAAGTCGCTGTTGGGGCTGCCGCCCTCACGCACCACCGCAAGGTCCAAGACCTGCAACACAAGCTGCCAAGGCGCCTGGTGCCCCCTCCTAGGCCTCCCGCGACCCGTGTTTCTGATCCCAGGCCCTGGTGTTTAATCCCTTAGTGCCCCTTCTCCGGACCCTGATATTTATCGAAGAGTTAATACCCCGTGTTGTCAGGAAATGCTACTCCTCGGACGCTACTATTCGCCCGCACATCTATCAGCGTATCAGTTGCTCCTAGTGGTCGTCGTTGGCTGCGGCCATCATATCGCGAGCCCCTCTGCATTTGACCGGTTTGGTCCAGTTCGCTCTTAAGCAAATAGTCGTTCAGTCGGTACACACTCTCCTTATAAGTAAAGTAGAAAGAAATTTAATGCATTCAGTATCTAATGAGGAAATATCCCCTCTAAAATATTTATCTCTCTGATTAAGACATATTAGAATTACCTCCCCGCTACGGCGGCCACGGCTTTACACCGGTGGCGACGCTCAAGTTCGCAGCATATGTTGCGAGCATAATTGATGCCGAGCAGCTGCGATGCCCTGATGAGACTGGTACGACTAACACCGTGCGCAAAGATACACTGAAGCGGATACACACCTCCGGGAGTTTGTCCGACAGCTCCCTACGTCCCTCGCCAATGAACTTGGCGGTCTTCCGGAAACACCGACAGCAGCCAGCCTTGCTGCCAAGCCCGATAATACACACAACATTCTGTATCGAGCCTGGTGCGAGTCGGCAGGAAAGTCGTTCTGGAAGGACGGCGAATGGACGAGGTTCCCTATCCCCGCATCGCATTCAGAAACAGATATTCGGCGAAGAATCCGCCGTCAAGCATATTTGGAAACGCAAGCAGGAGCCTTCCTCACCGCACACCCCTCCGTGGTCAACCTCAACCGAACGTCCAACGAGATGTGGCCAGTGATGGTACGCCGCCACCTGGAAGTTCGCGTGTTTGACGACACCGCACCGCTGCGGTGCGCGGAGTGCAACAGGCCCATGGATTCCCTAGGAGATCAAGCGGCAGATCTTTGTAACAAAGGTCTCGGGGGAACCAACCGACACACAGCAGTGGTGAAAGTACTCGGGCGAGAGCTATTTAAGGCAGCAGGAGTTGGCGTCCAATATGAGGTTAAGTACCTACTCCCTGGACTCAATGCGCAGCCTGCAGATATTCAGGTGCATCCGGGGTCTGACACAACGAACACCCCGCCCCCTCTCCTAGTGGCCTACGACATCACTGTATCCCCGCCATTCCAGGAGACGCTATATGTCAATAGGAGCACGGAAAGCCCGAGCCGTTGCCAATACAGCAGAAAAGCGGAAGAAGAGGGACCTAGCCACGAAAATGGCTGCCATTCCTGGCGAGGTCCTGCCAAGACGATCAAGGCTAGGATGGTTTTGTGCCGCTAGCTTTTGACTCGCTCGGATCACCTTCTGAGACATCATCCAAGGTCATAGAGAAATACGCGGCAGCTGTCGCGTCTCGCAGCGGATGCTCTACTGGAGGAGTGAAGACTCGCTTGTATCAGGAGCTTAGCTACGTCATTTGGTCGACATGTGCGGCGTCTGTACTCTGTCGTGCCCGGCAATACGCAGAACTCAATCAACCGATGCAGAATTTGATTTGCAGTGATCCCTTAGGGTCGTTCCAACAAAAAAATTTATTGTGTGGAGCATAAAAAAAATATTTTTTATGCGATGCCATACCATTTCAACCTTTCCAACACTTTCTGTATTGTACAGTATAGGATCATCATCGGCGTACCGGATTGATCGTATACGAGTATCGTCTTCGCATTTGGGGCTTGGACAATTGTATACTCTTCCTCATCTTGTTATCACACCAGTCTTGATAACAAGATGACATCCAAGAAAACTGTGAATGCCGTAGCTGCTGTCATCTCTAGACGTCGCAGACATAACGGGCGCGTTTTGACAGCAGCATCTACTTTCTTCTTGCTCATGGTCGGCGGTGAAGGGCGTGGAGAGCGCACCATACCCCGATGTATTCTTTCATTCTCTACAGTGCTTGCCGGAACACCTCCACGGGTGCACTCTCTTCAGGAGTGCGGTGAGAGTTGTTGTTCGTGTCTGTCATGGTTAGGGAGGGTAGGACGGCCGCTTGCTACCAAGAATGGTGGAGTTGGCGGTAAGGAGGTTGGGATATGTGGTGGTAATGTGGAGAAGTGAAGACAAATCTGCCGCTTCTATACAAAAAACGTTTGCTATGAAACTGTCACAGAAGTTCGTGGAAGACCCACAACATGGTTTACCCCCAAACTACATATGACCAATCATCAGATGCCAGGTCGGACAGCATTCATGATTTTTATGCTCCGTACAATAAATTCTTTTGTTGGAACAACCCTTAGTGTAGCAGGGAAATGGTGACCTTTTGTTAACCTTTTATCATTGGTGTACAGTCCAAATGTGCAACGTTGCAAAGTACTTAAAATTAAGTTGGAATTGGGTGACTAAGCTCTGCGTGTTGCGGTGCGCGACAAATTACGGATGCTGTGACCTTTTACTACTCAAATGCATTACGAGGGGACCGTACGGCCCCGGCTGGACCTATTGGGGTTCAACCGCGCCGAATTTGCGCTGGTTGATCATGACGCCAGTGTACCGCTGCACGAATGCTGACACCATTGTACGAAGCTCGCGAAACTCCGTGAAGGCAGGCTTTCCCCGCCTAGCGGCGGTGCAGTTGGCAATGTCCTGGAGGAGCTGGAGGCCGAGGATGTCGATCTGGCCATAAACGTCGATCGCCAAGGGGCGCAGTTCGATGCCCTCGGACCGGCAAGGAGGGCCGTAGTATAGCAGTGATAAAATAATGCAACAGAATAACCGTTATATTCAGAACTGTCCACAACAGATCTTGTTGCATTGCTGGACATCCACCGTTTTGAGAAAGTTTTATCAAACTTGACACAATTCAAACGATATCCGCACCTAACCCGAAGCTGCGAATGACATAGGCGTAGGCGCCCGTCACCCTCAACCAACATCCGTTCTCTCATGTCCGACTGCTCTGATGAAGACAAACCGCGCCCGGTAAGCCCCTAGCCCCCACCTCCACGTCCCATCACCTGTTCCGCACCCAATTGAAAGATTCTAACCCGCTCCCGCCAAACCAAAAACCAAGGCGTTTCCAGTCTCCGCCCACCATCTCCCACCCACCGACGGGCCTCCTACTTCTGTCGAGGAGTATCTCTCACTCGTCCATCACCAATCCGCCGCCCTTCCCAAAGTTTTCATTTCCCGTCTAAATCCAATCTCTCCGCCAACCCCCGCGGCCCCTCTCCAATCGCGTGTCTCGTTACCTGACACTCCTGCCTATCTCTGCCCTCACCCCAATGGCAATCTCGCCTTCTCCTCTCTTTCAAAAATATTCAACATTCTCTGCTATCATACTCCCGTGAGCATAACGGTAACGATCCCGGTCCCGTTGCGATACAACGATGGCAGGACATCATGTTTCGAGAGGCCGGCCAGTTGCCAACGTTGGAAATGGTGCTCCATTTGGATCACTTGCGAATTGTGGATGCCTTACGCACAATCGATTTAGAGATAACCGTGGAAAATTCTCAACGCAAAGGCGGAAGGAATCAAGCCCAAGGTGTTTTGGGCCAGTTTATGCGAGGGCATTGCTGCGAGTGGTTGTTTGCTTTGCTTTCCGTACTTTCATTGTAAGTCGTTGCGGGGCTGGCTTTACAAGTTTTGCGCAGACATCTATTCGCTTGTGACAACTAACCAGAAGTTTTGTTTTGTGCTGCGCTGTGATACCGCTCTCGGATGCCATGATGATGCAGGCCGTTGTCAAATGAACCAGCGGCGATCCTGAGGTCGTTACTGCGAAAGGCTTTCATAGCGCGATTGGCCTATGTACGTTATGTTCGTTGTCTGTGACATTGTCCAGTTGCTTCCGGTAGGTCCCCCTGCTGACCTCGGTGAGTTTTGTGTATGCATGTATGCTGTTTGTACACGTGAGTAGGTCAAGGACGATTGGGAGTCTGAGGAAGAGCACGTAAATCGTTTACGAACATGTGAGCGCTTGGCGCGTGTCAATGTGTTGATTACGCTTTTAGAAAAGGTGTTTGGACAGGGAGACCAAACTTGAAGTGGGTTACTTCTTAACTACCATAACCAGGGTGAAAACGCCCTCAACGACAAGCTGACCGTTGACGTATCCTCTGAAAATGCACAATGGTTTCGGGAAGGAAAACACAACATAAAGGAGAGGTTGATGTGAGACAGAGGCGAGATTCGATCCAGTGTTAGGCCATAGAGAACAATGTGATGTTGAGGTGATAACGTACTTTCCAATCATCTTGGCGATGCCATACTTGGGTTTGAAGTTATCCAGACCATTTCCATTACCAAGGTATCACCTGGAACGACAGGCTTACGCCATTTCACGCTATCAACGCCTCCAAAGAAAAAGTCGCCTTCACCTGTTTGCTTGATTGGATTTTCATCATGCTGCAACATAACGATACCACCAGTTTGTGCCAAGGCCTCCACTTGTAGAACACCTGGCATGATGGGGCGGTTCGGAAAATGCCCAGGAAAGTGCGGCTCATTAATTGTAACCTGCTTAACAGCGACAGCACGCTTGTTTGGTTCGTAAGCTATGACACGATCGATGAGTAGAAATGGGTAGCGATGAGGAAGAATATTCATGATTTGTTCAACATCGAAAATCGTGGGATGGGTGGCAGGGGATGTGGACATGTCAGAGACGGTAATAGGAGGATTTGCGGTAGGAGCCGATGCATCGATTGCTGCCCGGAAGCGTGGCCGATATGAATGCGGACGGCGTGAACATATTTGCGGGGTTTCCGAACGGCGAGGGCTTCCCGTGAATAGGGGGGCGGAGACAAAGGCGAAAGGCATTGTGGTTACCGGAAACAGATCAGTGAGTACTGGTTGGACGATGGTGGGAGGAGGTGGTTGATGGCAGATTTGATCAGGAAAGTTACTGTACTCGAGTAAATAGAGCTGTAAGCCGGTTTTTGAAGAGTGGGGTCTTGTACAGTAAACTAGCGTTGTTTGATTTTGTCATGCTTTAACAGTAGGTCGGCTCACTGACTAAAGCGGACTTACAGTATGAACTACTGTAATTGGGAGCCTACGACAAAGCGAGCATATTCAATGGATAATATCCGTAGACCGCTGGTAAACTTGAATAGAGAGACGATAGTCACATCACATGCTAAGGAGCGCAAGTCAAACGCAGAGGACATGATTAGTGGAGGGGAAAATTTGGGTTATTTTAATGCATGGAAGATGTGGTCGGTTAGTGGAGTGCAGTCAGACAAAATCTGTAATTCCTTCGGTTGCAAAAGTGTGACGGCAGGGGGAAACTGCACGATGTTTTCTGCCCAGGATTCATTGTGCCCCTCGCTCGGCCAAAGCCGCAGTAGCCTCCCCCGCCACCTCCCCCTGACCCACTGCACAGCCTAGTTCCCGGGATTTCTCATGGACACGCTATCCAGGGGAAACCCGAGACTCTTGGTTCTTGCACTGTTGCCGGCAACGCGCGCGCCGCCCACCCCGGTATTCCCCGCGCTTGACCTGACTCAACCCTAATCGTCATACGAGCGCCCTATCGCTTGAGCTCCCCTGAGGTGCCACATGAAACGCTCCGCCTTTTGGATTGTAAACTTACCAAGACTTTGGCAGCACTGCTTTGATCCCGATGGATGGTTTCTGCGTATCAAATGTCAATGATCGACTCTTACGATTAGTTTCATTTACAGTAAGACTCCACCATTACAGTATATGGCCACACAGTGCGGAAACCCACACCGGCTTAATGTTCGACATTATCGACAAGACGGTATACAGTACTGTACAGTCACGTGTACACCCTGTTCAGTGCTGTACTGTGCATTGTACAGCAAAGCAGATTATTACTGTACCTTTTCTGTTTCCATGCGGGCAGATTTCAAAACAGAATTCGTGTCGGAGATTTTATCTAAGATTTCAGATTTGAGGCATCTGATTTGTTTTTTGCTTGATACGTTGGAGACTTGGATCAAAGCCATTGGTCAGACAATATGGATGCAGTTCACTGTATGTGGAACTCGCCGTATTACTGTACACTTTCATACACTCTGCGCCTACGAGCAGGTATTTTCGGTTCGGAGTGAACCGACCTGGCAAAAAAAGGGAAAAAACAATCCGGTGAAAAGTCGTTCAAGTCTTTGGCATTGAATACATTGCAGATTCGTTTGATGGCAGCGTGGTCAACGCGCCTCGAGGCAGCAAACAGAAAGGTTGGTTTGAAACACATCACGACAAAGTGACCTTTGTCAAACAATTCAACATCTGGCAGCACGTGTGGAGGTTTAATCGAGCTGTATCTGTTTTCCGTACTCATCAGGGTCACACAAATGCGAAATGCAATCTAGTGCCGCCGATGTCATAGCACCCGTTGCCACCGATTTACCCATTCCCGAAGTCCATGATCCCACACACTCCGCATCTCCTGTTGCTCCGGATTCCAAAGTTGAAATCAACTGCGTTGCACTTGCCGTAGACTCAAAGGACCTCGCCCTTGGAAAAAGTGGCCGCAAGCAAGTATCGTTATCCGATAAGAAGGATGCCCTCCGATTATTGGGTGCACGCAGTGATGGTACATTCGGCGTAGCTCAGTTGCAACCCGAGACAAATAAAAAGTGGAGTAATAAAGCTGTTGCCGATCGTTATGGAGTCTCCAAGGCAACCGTCACTGGATGGAAGAATGCTTCGAGAAAGATTATGAGGGCTGATACAGGTCACGGCCGTGTGGGGAAGAAGGTGCGCATGAGAGACAGCCCATTCGCCTCGTTGGAGGCGGCCTTGCATTCCGCTTTGAAGGATGAGCATTGTGGACAGGGCCATGATGATGTAAAGATGGATGCTGTTCGAACTCGTGCCCGTGAGATTCGGGATGAGACCGTAGACCGTTTGAAGATTCAGATGAGGCTTGTGAATGACGAGAAGAAGAGAAATGAAATGCGCAAGGAGATACAGGTCCTGGAGGGCTTTCGGACAAGTGCGGGATGGACCCAGAAGTTCATTGAGCGTCACAAGTACTTTCGAATGCGGGAAATGGATCGAGAGGAGGAAGAAGAACAGGAGCGGAAGGAAAGGGAGGATAATGAAAGAGAGGTTAAGGAGAAATTGGGTCAGCTGAAAAAGTATCAAGATGCTGCTGCAAGCTTTCGAGAGGGGATCTGCGCATTAATGGGTGATCGTTCTATGATTAGTGACGCAAAGGCTCATTCCCTTCTAGCCTCTGTTGATATGGAATTGGAGCGTGTTTCCAAACTGCTAGAACGTGCACATCAAAGAGGAAGGTTGTAATGGTTTCAGATCGCCACTTCCTGTACCAGCTGCCATCTCCGAATTCGCATGAGAGGAGTAACATTCGAAGTTGGAGAAGGTTAGCGCAAGAAAACTGGTCAGGGAAGAGTATCCGAGCGTCAGAACGATTTCATCGCCTCGCTATCGCAAATGAGGTGCCCGCAACTGCACTGCCTTTTCGAACAGGCAGTTAGCTAGATTCTTAATTTTACATCATACCCAAGCCCTAGCCAGTGACCATGACCAAGTTCGGCATTGTCCGTGTGTGTTGCACCGATGCCCTTAACTACGTAACCTTCATTCGTTGGAATGTCAGGGGTCCACGCCCCTCGGCACTGGCCGATGGTCAGGAACTTTTTCTTCGCCGACGGAAAATAATCGATACCGTTATGTGCAATATTTATAGGTGCATTTATGGGCGAGTACTTTGCATGAAGACGGACCCAATTGTCGGGCGTCATTCGCTCGGTAAGCCTCTCGTTGCTGCCTTCTCGACAACAGTGACAAATTGGTTTCAAGAGATTGGGCGGGGACCAATCGGCAGCAAAGCAGGACACGGAACTGAGAAAGTTGCATCCACAAGGCTGCTATACACTTAACCTTTCAATTCAATCGCAATGAATATCGCTACAATCGTTTCGGCTTGCTCCAAACAGGAATCACTTTCAAAAGCGTTATGCGAGTTTCTCGTCGGTTACTCTCTTGTTCGTGCTACTCACTTCTTCAAATTTTACACAAATGAACAGGAATCGGACAGGGAGTGTGCAGCGCTTCGAACTATCCTGAAAGCCGTTTCCCATTCAAAGGGAATCACCTTGTGTCGCTGGCCTCCTAGTTTTCAAACATGACAATAAATATTGGCGACGAAATCTCTCTTGTTAAAGTTGCAAGAAAATGGCCATTCGGGCACGGCAGCATTGTAAGCCGACGCAGGAGTTGGCTTTCGCAAAGGTAAGCTTTAGGCAGAGGAGGTCAGCAAGTCTGCGCTAGCGATGAAGTTGCGGTAAGCGATTGCCCTAGCACAAGTATGCAAAGGTTCGTAGGACAAAAAAAATAAGAGCTTTTGCCGGCAAATCAGAAATCAAGATCTTGGTTTACCGCCCCGGTAAGGCGGCAGTGTACAAATAAATGTGTAGCTATTACAACTTGTAATAGCTACACGTTTACTTCGACGAGTCGCTAAAGCCAATTTGAGCGGCTGGATAGCGGTTTGTACATCAAGCTACATACCGCGTTCCCTAACAATTGCCTTGAGCATTGCAATGTAAAGAGGAATACATCAATCTTCAATCCAATCTAAATCGGCGACAGCAAGAGGCCAAGGCAAAGGTGTTTTGGGCAGATGACCTACGGATTCCAACAGCTGGGATGGAGTACTCTCTTCCCAGAGACCAGGCCGCTTATGCGGCGAGTGACTTGCACAGAGTAGCAGCTGGGATGGGGTACACTCTTCCGTAGTATGCCCCATAGATGGACCCATCCCCGTGCAAGTCACTCGTCGCCGCATACGCGGCCTAGCCTTTCGTCACAGCACTGCCCCTCGCTTTCCTGCTAGCGCATGCCCTCACCACGAAATGGTGCCGTCTGAGCTCTGGAGCATCATGCTGCGCAGGCACCTCGGTCTCCCAGTCTACACAGATTCGCTGCCCTTGACATGCCACCACTGCCAGCCGGACCTACATGTCCACGGGGGCAATGCCGCAGACCGCTGCGTCTCAGTTTTTGGACGCATTCACCGCCACGACTCCGTCCGTAACGTGTTCGCGTCGCACGTTTTCCGCTCCGCTGGCCTGGATTATGAGTTCAAAGTCGAGAATCCCGTCCCTGGTACGGATTTTAGGCCAGCCGGCATCCTCCTCGTGCAAGCCTCCTGTGACCCTGAAGCCGGCCTCCCGGACCGGCCCATCGCGTTTGACGTTGCTGTGACGCCCCCGTTCAAGCAGTCCTCCCTCATGAAAACGACGCAAGTCGCTGGTGGGGATGCCGCTCTCAGGCACCACTGTAAGGTCCAAGACTTACAACACAAGCTGTCAAGGCACGTGGCGCCCCCATCCCGCGACCCGGGGTTTCGATTCCGGCCCCTCGTTTTTGTCTCCCTTGGTGCCCCTCCTTCGGAGACTGTGTTATTTATCGAGGAGTTCGTACTCCGCGTTGTTAGAAAGAACCACACCTCGGATGCCACTATCCACATGTGCATCTACCAGCGATCAGTTGCGCCTTGTGGGCATCTGTGGCCATGACCATCAAATCGCCCGCGCCCCACTGCACGTGGCCGACGCGGCCCTTCTAGTTAGCTATTCACTGAATAGTCGATCAGTCGGTGCGCACTCTAGATAAGGAATGAGTAAGTATCATCTTCTTCTCCGCTAATTGTTGTGAGAGCTGATGTACGAAGTGCAGAGCGGAAGATTGTTCTTGTTAATGAGGAAGTGGAAACTGGACTACTTGTTGTCTTTGCTTCCTCGGCTATGACAGCGGATGATGGCGTGATTCTAATCATTCCGTCCTGAGCAATGTCGCAGATGGATTGAACCATTGCGTTTGGCCTCATCTACGCAGCAACTTAAAGAATGAGAACATTCCATCTGGAAACCTGCAATCTAGCTGGTTGCTTATTTAACAAGGCTACTTGAAAAGGGCTTATCCTCAAGGCATTTCTCCCACCTTGATTCCACTGTGGTAATGACGATGTATGAGTTGCAAGGGCACATCCCGCAGGATGATACCACACACCCGAGGTGAACGCCCTCAAGTGGTATGGTCTGCTGCCTTCCTGGATGTTGTTTCCGAGACTACTGACTCGACGATTCCCCGCACTCAGGCCCAGCATTTCCCGATTGAAAGTCTCGTAAAGAATGTTGGCATGCAAGGAATGGGACCACTGGGTAAATGTCATTCTCCACAACAACACTGGCGTTATGGGCAGGCAATAGGAGTTGGATTGCGGCAGTTTCCTTACCGTCGCAAAGCTGTCACTTTCGGAACCCACATACCTCTAGAGGGTACAGAGGCTTTATTCAAAAGTTAGACGAAGCACGTGGTCCGCTTTCCTGTTGGTGTACTTCATCAAACCTAAGAATTCTAGCTCTGAGCAAGCCCTTGCAAATCTCGCTTGTAGTTCTGCTTGCGGGATATCCTCAAACCCTTTAAACTTTCCGTCGTCATCTCGCTGCACAGCATTGGCAGTCTTAACGGTTGAAAACCCATTGTACCAGTCATAGATGTTCTTCATCCGTCCCCTTCCGCAAGCAACCGATATGCCGCTGCGGTGTCCGGTAGGACCGCATCCGAAATTTCCTCTGAAATTATCTCCGGATGCCGTACGGCAGTGAAAAACGAATTTCTCGGTTCAGCAGCCCCTCCCAGTCCTCCAGACAGCCGCTTCAGATCTGAGGTACAACACAATAGAAACAACTCATGCATAGGTAGTTCACTCAGTGGCGTAATGTCCAGGAGATCTTTAAATATGTACATCAGTTTTTGTAGGGGTTCCTGTAGGAAGTTCTTCTTCTCCAAATTGGCAGCACTTGATACGAGTTGTCGTCTTCTACGCCCTTTCGCAGCATGTCCACCCTTTGCATTTATCCTAGGGCGTTGGTCAGTTTCCCTATCCACTGGCCGTTGACCCACTTTGGTATTCTCCTTCACTAGATTTTCCAAAACATCGGCAAGATCTTCCAACTTGCCATGTATATCAACGAGATCCTCATCATGCTCTATCTCCTCATCCTTCAGCACCTTCTTAAAAACCTCAATCATATTTGTCAAATGCTGCTTGGATCTCAACCTTCGCACCTTATCACCAATTATTGAGTGCAACTTCTCCGTATTCACAGCATAATGATCCTTCCTTGTGCGCACCACCAAAAATGCTCGAAATACCTGTAACCTTAGATCTGTACTCAATGACCTCTCTCTCATCCATGGCAACTCCTCTACACCAAGGTGCAGCAAAATTTTATAGATAACACGCTCGATCACTGCACATTTCCTCCGCCAGTTGTCCATTTCATTAAGCCATTGCTTCACTTTCACTCCGAGAGCTTCTTGATCTAATTCCGTGTGCTCCTTCGCAAGTTCCATCCCCACGGACCTCACATCTTGTTGCACGAACTGAATACATTCGAGATCTAGCCTCATTCCCTTCTTGGCCTTTTTTTCCCATTTCAACAGCACCCGTGCATGTCTGTATCGATAAAAATGGGCCGCTAACAATGTTCGCAATCCTCTCACGAATACAGTCACCGTGCTCTCCCTCTCAAAGAACTCCCTCTCCAATAAATCATACACTCCCTCACTCAGCATCATTGGGCACTCCCTTTCCGCCAATACTTTTTCGATCAACTGTACAAAACATGCGGCTGCTGAGGGCATGCGCACAGAAGTCATGGCAATCATAGTTGCCTCCTGTACTCCCAAAGCGGCATGCAAAGTATCAACGCCCTTTCCAAAGCCCAAGAGCATGGAAACACGACGCTGCTCACGTTTCCTACCGAGCATGTAAACCAGATCTCGAATAACAGCTTCTGGAAACAAATCGGCGTCATCAACTGCAACGATAAGAAATGTTGTGCGAGGGAGATTTTCCCATTGTTGGGTTACAGCAGGCATGGATGCATGATGTGCTGCTTGGAGGCGTAGAATAGTAGCCGAGCTAATAGAATTTTCAACGTGTTCAAGGATGGCATCAAATATGTCGGAGCGGTCACCGGCGGCTGCGGCAGCCCCTAGGGTTACGCATACAGCTGGGATAGAATTGTCAGGCGGGCTTTCGGCAAGGGCACTGGAGATGGACTGGAGAGAACTGAAACGAAGAACATGAAGAGAGGCGGTGAAAGAAGAATTAAAGCTTTCCCAGGTAGACAGGAAAGACTTGACAAGGGAGTTTGACGAATGGGCTGAGGAAGGGCCTTTCCTTGGTTTTTTGGGGATGATGCGAATACCAGAAGATACATGAGTCGTAGAGGGAACGAAGCGCTTCATTGGCGGGGATTGGGTTGCGACAAAAGGGCTGCGGAAGATGCATGTGCTGAAGATGCGATTTTGAACTGAGTAATCCGCGCATTGCAGTTTTACAGCACTATACTGTACAGGATGCACACCAGAGGTCCACTACTGTACTGTACTGTGCGATTGTACGCTCCACGAATGCAAAATCGAAGCTGTTCGTCCCTTCACTACTCTCTATAGCCCTGATATCTGGCCTCGCACAATGCTAAACATTGAAACGAGGCTCCATGACCGGGTGCAGAGCGGCCTTTGCCAAGTCCGACGTGAGAATTGCGACCTGGCAGTCGTGACCATCTACCCGCTCTCGCCCATGCAAGCAGTGCATGATGTGGTCACCGAAGATGCCTAGGGTTTCGACGCAGCTGTTCCTGGGGCACGGGGTTTTGGGAGCGGAGAGTGACACCTGACAGTAGCATTGAAACCAGACCGAGAAAGCTTTGGAATGAAAAAGTGCAACCCCGTCAGCGGGTGTACGGAGCGCAGCGAAGGTAGTGAGTAACGCAGTACCCAAGATCACAGTGCAAAGGACAAA
This sequence comes from Kappaphycus alvarezii, assembly GCA_002205965.3. Taxonomy (NCBI): domain Eukaryota; phylum Rhodophyta; class Florideophyceae; order Gigartinales; family Solieriaceae; genus Kappaphycus; species Kappaphycus alvarezii. The sequence goes on along the minus strand of NADL03000675.1, from coordinate 142,648 downwards.
TGCAGCACTACGCACGAATGCAACACTACGGGAATGCAACAAGAACTAGCGCGTAACTATGTCATGTCTATAAACGTTGGAACAACTGTCCCGTAGCATGCTCTACCCATACACGGTATGCTCTCCAAAAGTTGGTGCAGCCTCCGGCAATAACCTCTGGCTGAAGTTGAATGCCCCCTTAATCTGCAAGTCTGATTGTCAACGCTTCCCCGACCGTTGCGACTGACTCACTGCCAATAGAAACACCAGCCTTCCACCATGATCCATCGCACTTACCCAGTGCAGATGGCACTCAAGACCATCCGCAACGTCAGGTTTCCTACTGAACTCCAACCTCAAAATGCCCAAGACCACACTGCTCTCGCCGCCAACCACCACCTCCGGTACGCACTAACTGCGAGTTTCGTTCCCCATCACTTTCACAAATACGGAGGGAGCCGAAAGAACCCCACGACGCCTGTCCGCTCCCCAGCCTCTACATGCCAACATCTAGCTGCTATAATAACTGTCCGGACGCGAGCAAATCCTCGCAGCACTGGCCTGCATTCGCCTCCATCCTCACTGTGTCACTGCATCCGTGTGCACGATTCGTCGAGCCCGCCCCTCCGATTCCTGCGGAGAGAGAGTCTGATACTACAAACTAAACCATACGCCTCGCGTAACGATTTGACCCCTTACCAGCAACCAACTGACAACTGGACTTCGACTTGGTGAATCCGTGCACCTGAATACGGATCCTGCTTGGGAAAGGCACGAATTCCTCTCTGAAACATATCGCTGGCCGCGGGTGTGCTGCGACCCGAATCGCCTGATCCGCGTTTCGCACACCACCGCTCTTGCATTCTCGTTCGCGCATAAAAGGCATCCGTGCGAGCACGAGGGTCTCACAGAAACGGGCATTTCGGTCCAATGTCTCCACTTTTCTTTGATAGTCAAGGCCCTCATCGAAATTAATGTCAACTAGGACTACTACGCTAAAGGCTGATACACAAAGTATCCTTGCGAAGGTTGACGGCCGAGAACAAGGAAAGGGGCTCTTGGACAGAGATCCGTTTCCCGAGACCAATATCGAAACATTCGCTCCTAACGCGTCAGCAGCGTGTAGACTACACAAAATACTTTCGCCGCTACATTTCTTGTCTGCGGGTAGAATTGCAAGCATATCGAAAGCTGCACGCATCGCAATCACGAATTAAAGAAATTGGATCTCACTTATGACGCAGCAACCTAATTTGCTCTGATCTCTCTTCTCCCACCCCTTCTGTTCCTTCTTTCATCGTCGCCACGATAGTTTCCAGCATTATATCCGTGCGGTCGATCATAGTTCTGAACAAGTGCGCTTCCTCTGATAAGCAAATTCTTTGTACTGTCTACAACTTGCTCGTAGATACTAGGGACCGTCACTCCCATGATGACTTGATTCGCTTGGCTGTCTATTTTCGCGTCCAGCCTCGCATGTCTTATCAAATTGACCACCCACTTTTCTGCCTCGTACTTATCCATGTTCAGCTTGTTGGCCAGCATCCCTATATCAATAACTTGATGAATTCGACAGTAAGTCTCAAAAATGGTCCTGCGCGCATCCTCTAAAAAGTCATCCAGAGTTCTTACAAGAAAGAAGTCTCGCTTAAGAGTGTCCTCGCATTTCTGCAGCATGTCTTGTGCACCTTCAAAGTCAAAATTGACGTAAAGGCAGTGCACAAACTCCGTGATGGGGTCGGAGTACGCGTATGACTCTTGCTGAATAACCTTGACGAGGTCCTTCATTACATTCCTGCGGCGTTTGTTCGTGATGACAGCCGTGGTGAGGTAGCGTAAAATGTGTGGGCAGTTAGTCTGAATAGTGTTCAGAAACTTCTCACTGAAGAGAAGATCGGTGATAATATTGCGACCGTCTGGATGGTTGAAGAAAACAAAGAGACTCCAATGGATTAGCCAAGTGCGCTGCTGCAATTGTTGCAGTGGGTTGAGCAAAATAGCGCGCCCGTTCGAATCAATAGCCTCTTTCAATGCGTTCATGTCCTCCAGGGCTGCATCCCATTTCAAGCTGAGAATATCTGCCGCAAATTTTCCCCATAACGCGAAGAACTCCCTCTCTGGATTCTTGCCGTTCATGAGCATGCGATACACCTGCATCAACGCGGCTGTGTCTTCGTAGCTTCCGCAATCAAATTGAAACTTTCCAAACTCGTAAACGGCCTCGAGTACCTCGACGGTGACTCCATAATTCTCTGACAAAAAGTCGAAATGAAATGAACTAGCGGCAGACAGCTCAGCCATTAGCGCATCATCACCAATAATGGATAACAGTGGACTGGCATCTTCTTGGAGTGCTTGAAGCGCCATGATAACCTTGTCGCGACGTGTGACAAGTTCTTCCGGGGGGTCAGTGTTGAAGAGGTCCACATGTGTCTCAATAGCGTAATCAACCATACCGGTATTCGAAAGCAGATCGAGTTTTGCTTTCATAATGTCATCGTTGCTGTAGATACCATTCATGTTTGGATGGCCGCCTATGAAGTCGAGAAGTGGAATCACCATGTGACGGTCCAAGAACTCCGAGACGGTGCTCGTAAGATCATACTCCATAGTTGCTGAATGCCCAGACCTTGCGTATTCTGGCGACTATGGCCACCTCAGAAGCTGGGAGGGACTTGCACTCGAGTGTCTACAACACTCTTATCAGGGAGTTCACGAGTTCGAAGAAGATTGCTGTTGACTGTTTCTCAACCGGCGTGAGATGAAGCGGAATCTAGCCTCACCTCTGGAATCGGAAACGTTACTGAAGCAAGCTACGGTCCTTTGACATGCCGACGTCGACACCGTCCAGAAGTCGGTCACAATATAAAGATAAATAATTTCCTACTCTGATGTACAGTAAAGCATAAAATAAAAATAAAATTGAAGTGATGGGCAAATTTTAGTATTTTTTAATTCAGTTCCGTTCCTGACATAGTATGGTAGCGGTCCGTCACTTGGGCCTACGGATCAATGCTACGCTTCATGAGCCCTCGTCTCGTGCTGAGACAGCCGCGCATTTCGCTGCAACTCAAACGCTCCACTTCTCCCTCACTTCGTTTCGCATCATGGCCACGACTTCCGCAGGCGCTGCGGTCGCCTCTGCGGCATCAGCCATTCCTCAAGCTGCCCAGGCCGCCGCTCAGCGAGCTGCTCAACAAGCCCCAACATGGGTGCGCAAGTTGCCGACAAGGCAGATCGCCAATGTGTTGCTGCAGAATGAAGGACATATGATGGATTACGACAAGCTGTACGGGGAGGTGGAACCATCAGGATTGTTTCGAAGTAGAAAACATTTCAAGCATTGCTTAAGAATGCTGAAGGTTCAACAGAGGGTGCAGATGGTATGCAAAGGACCGGAAACGGCAGGGAGTGCGAAGAGATTATTCGCAGTAAAATTAACGAGAAGGGGGAGCGCAATATACTCCAGGTATCGAGACATGGATCATACCGAGGAAGGGGACAATGGGGATGGAGAAGGAAAGAGAGGCTTGGCAGATGCCTTGGTGTAGGCGACTCATGTCAAATCGGTGGCGGCAGAAAGAAAATGTCGTTGGAAGTGAGGTACAGTACCGATTGTTTCTGACGGGACGGCTTGGAGGACATCGTTGGCCGGGGGCTTCTGGTAGATTGAATCAATGTTCACCGTGGGATACGCATCACAGCACTAGATGACTTGGTCTGCTGGTCTAATTGCTGCGTACAGGTGTGTGCGAGTTAATGACAACGTTCATCTGTTAGGAGCTTCTTGAGTTTCAACGAGGACGAGGCTTGCAGGGTGGGAAGTTCTGCCGCACTGAGCGCACAGTCCATGTGGGTATTGAGAGCGTACTCAATATTGACAATGGCGAAGGAATGTTTCCTAAAGCAAAGAAAGAAACTCCTTTTTGGATACTCAAAGAGTTTTGAAATGCCCTGCTCAGTATGCGGGGCACGGGTCTTCTTAGTGGTGCCATATTTTTACTACTCTGTCCTTCCCGCCAGACGCTGCCCGTTTCCCATCCGGACTCCAGTCGACCGTATATACCTCATCTGCATGACCTGGGAGATCAGCCTTTAGCTTTCTCGTCCTAATTTCCCACACCTTGCATGTGCTGTCTCTCGATGCGCTCATCATCATCCGTGCATCTGCTGACCAAACTATTCGATATACTGAGCCCACATGCCCCCGAAATGTGAACAAAAACTTCCCTGTGGTCCCATCCCACAATCTGATGCTCTTGTCAAAACTTGCAGACGCAATGTACAGCCCATCTGGACTAAACATCACATCATTCACCAGCTGCTGATGCCCAGTCATTCGAGCCTTTGGCTGCACCCGTGTCTCCCCACTCCTCCCAATATCTTCCCACAAAATCAAAGTGAAATCATCGGAACCACTCACCATTCTCTCTTTTCCACCCACTCCGGTCCTCTTCACCTTTTCATATCTTTCCCGAGCTTCCTCCCTGTTCATCTTTTTGGGCACATATCCTCTTGCCTCATCCAACATCGGAAACGCACCGCATCTCAAGACGTAATCTGTGGACAATGCCATTGCATTTACCCAGTGCCCGTGTGCCCCAAAACTCCTTACCGCACATCCTCGCTCCACATCCCAAACCTTAATTGTCCTATCTTGTGATGCCGAATAAACTAAACCATCTCCCGACCATTTTACGCACGTCACTGCTGCCGTATGCCCCACCAAAATCTTCGCACAAGAACCTGAGCCCGTGTGCCACACCCTCAAAGTGTTATCCTTCGATGCTGACACCAGTCGTAGACAAGGTTCCTCTAGATGGTATGGCTTCCATGCGAGTGATGTAACCCATTTCTTATGGCCCAACAGCGGGCGTCCAAGTAACTCGCCTCGCGCCGGGTCCCACACCCTTACTGAACCATCCATGGAGGCTGACGCGAGTTTGGTTGCATCAGGGGAAAAGGCAATCACTAGCACCCAGTTGGCGTGGCCCTTCAGAGTTTTGTCTGGTAGCTGTGACTGCGGGTTCCATAATCTCACGGTTGTATCCCCCGAACCGGTGGCCAACATCTGAGAGTCTGGTGAAAATTCAGCGGTAAGGATGGCCTCAGAATGTCCAGGAAGTGAACTAGTGCAGCGAGAAACAGAACGAACACGGAATAACGATTGAGGCTGAAAAGTGACGGAAACAACTCTCTCAGACGAGACCGCGACGTTTTGCATGGAAGAGAGCAAGGTCTTCGTAATTTCCTCCCTGGTGTCAGAAAGGAAGAAAGCGTAGGGAACAGGCTCTTCATTCTTTAGCAGGTCGTTAAGAAGCGCGGTGAGCTGGGACGGATTGGAGGAAAGCGGGACGTCGAGGGTAGGTCCGGCGGGATCACCTTCGGGGGACTGGAATTGGATAATTGTAGTGGCTGCCATATCTTCTTCGACGCCCACCATGGTGAGCGTAGGATGCCGCTTCAGCAATGAGTTGAGGGAAGCTCACTTTCCCGTCCTGGTTCCCAACGGACTCGGTACACTCCGAAGGTACTGGTTTGTGAAAGAGTCTGTCAACCGATCTTTCACGTCGCTTTGCTTTGCGCTATGCTCTGCACTGGCGCTACTACCGTTGGCGACCATCGCGTTCAATCGCCTGTGCTGCAGTGCTACAGTGGATAGCCTACTGTACTGTACTGTACAATAATTATGCCCTGAACGAAACCGTCGCAAGATTGCTCAATAGAGGGTTTACCGCAAGATTTCAGCAATGGAAATTGTAAAATTCAGTAAATAAAATTACAGAAGGCTTCGCATTCCAGAATTCCGCTTTGCCGGCATGATCACAAAAGCTGAAAAGTGGCACTTCAGTGAATACCCTTCAGGACAAATGTGCGCAATACGGATGGGAGAGGTGTCCTCTAACATTGATATCGCGCCAAAAGTGAGAGGATGCCTCAGTTTTATTTGCATGCCACCACCCCACCGCCTTGGTACGGCAAGCCGCTGTTCCCAAAAACCATTTCGCCATGACCACCATTCCGTCTCCGCCACTGCCAGCCGCTTCCGGCGCCAGCGCTCATGATGAAGAACAGGTGACCGAGGTCGTGACTGCATCTGTGCATCAACCGACGAACTCAACGCCGCCCCCCGGTCCTGTTGCCCTCACCGTGCCTACTTTTGTTCGCGGAAGCGCGTCAAAGCCAGTTCGGCATTCCCGTTTCACAGCAGAAGAAGACCTTATCATCTTACGGGAGGTTGCTGCCGCTGGTGCGCACGTTGCGACCTTTGGTGAAACGCGAAAGAAGTTCACGGATGTGGCAATAGCTGTCAATGCCAGCCCATCGTTCAACCAAAAGGTGACCTGGAAGAGCGTCTAGGACCGGTACAAATGCATACAGCTTGAGTTCGATCGGGAAGACAACCGCAATCAACGAATATCGGGGGTGGGCGGAGAGGTCGGAGTGATGGAGGAACTCCTCATGGAGATGAGGGAGGCTCGCGTAAGACGTTGACGCGAAGAAAGGAGCGCAGCGTGCGGCAAAGAAAGATGCTGATGACGAGAAGGAACCCATCGGAAAGGAACTGGTCCAAGCCTCGTTGAAGCGCAAGAAAGATGGTGACGACGAAACCGACAGCGATGGAGAAGACTATCCGCGAAACAAGGTGAAGGGTAAGAGAAGGAGGGTGACACTTGGAGAGGGCGATGACATGGAAAGATTCTCTAAGCACATGAAGGAAGCGGACCTGGCGCGCGTTGAACTGGAGCGCGAAAAGCTGAACTTCGAGCGTGAGCGGTACGCGAAGGATCTGGAAGAGAAGGGGCGCGAGAGGAACGAGAGGCGGGAAGAACGTGAAAAGGCAAAAAAGCTAGAGCTTGAGAAGTTTAAGTTGATGCTCGAAGCGTTCGACAAACGGTAAGAGACAAAAATCGCCCAGATCCGAGAAGCGATAAACCCAGGTTTTGCGTGCCGTGGAGGGCCTGTTACTAAAGCAGAATTGCAGCGATGGGTGCCAAATCTTGCCGAGCGAAGTCCGCGTTAAAGCTCTCAAGCTCGCATTCGCGGACTTTGTCCTCGCCCCCTCCAGGCTATCTTAGTCTTCATGTGCAAGGTACTCCTCTAGTGCAGGCGGCCTGCAGCTAAAGTACTTGGCTACTTGGTTTTAATGGATACAATTCCTCATGTTGCACAATAACACGGCAGAAAGATAAAGCATACCCACTAGAGACTCGTACACCTTCATCTTTCTCTTAAAGTCAACTGTTGCAAAGTAGAGCTTCACTTCCTTGAAAATCTACTCGCCAGTGATATGGGCCGAAGACATAGCCTTGTTGAACGCAATCTGTGCCTAAGAGAGGTTGCTTCCCTGGAACGGTATCTCCATGAACACTCTCCAGTTATATCCCGAATCTCCATGAAGGGCGTACTGAATTCCGTGCACAAGGAGACTCTGCGCGAGCATGCCATCCAACTCGCTTCTTCTGTAAAAAGTCCAATCATGTCGGCGCCCCTCCATAGGGCCAAAGAAATGAAGCATTAGCCCGTCCTGGCTATTAACGGCCTGGAACTTGAGAGCTTGTTTTCGTTTGCATCCATTGTAGCATACACGCTGCTTCTCGTAGCCCTTTGGCCTCGCAATGCCAAGAACAGTTCCATCTACAAATCCGATGCAGTTCTTCATCGCCTGCCCTTTCCTTGCAACTGCTTCCGCATATCGAGCAGCATTCCCGGCCACGAATTATGATGACAAATGACCAACTAGAAGATGCTTTCGGGACTCAAGAAAGTGCTCTAGTCCCTCCCAATAATTTTCAGAGAGCTGTGAATAATGTTTTCCAAAGCGTTCTTCCAAACCTCTCCGGCAACACGGGTACCCCAAACGACGCAAAGTGACACAGGTAGACAAGAATGAATTGCAAGCATATCTATTGCGGCTTGTGTGGTATTTGGTTGTAGGCCATTAAAGGGTTGGGATCACGCCTAAAACATTGCTTTTCTCAAATCGAAACTCTGCCAGGCTCACGGCATCACTGAAAGTATTGAAGTTAAACGAGAAGTCGGTTAAAGATATACGATTGCTTCTCTCCAGTTGATGTCGCACTTTACGTTGCGCATATTTTGCTCGAAGTGCAATGTAGAACACAATTGAAGATGAAGTAAATGCTGAAGGTAGGTTCTGACTGTGTCTTTTCGCAATGGTTAAAAGAAGTCTTGTGCGCGCTGAGGCTGTGTTACAAGCCCTGGCGAGGGTGTGGTCTCGCTGGCGGTCCGGTCATGTTGGGGGACTGATCTGTGGTACCGTCGTACTCCGGAAGCTTTCCGGGGAAATACTCACGTGTGGCCACAGCGTAAATTGCTTTTTTATTTCTGCATCTAAAAATTCTGAAACGAATATCTGAAAAACAGCTTACAGAAAATTACTGAATCCATTCTGAATTTTAAAGAGGCGTAAACCCACAAATATACAGTGGTGGCAATAAATATGCAACAGTTCGTGTATTCCGAACCACCTCGAAAAATATTAAAGTTTTACTTCTTTTTTTTCTGTACATGTAAACGGCTTTTAAATGGCATTCTAAACCTGAAAAAGAAGTTTAAAAAGCTTTAATATTTCTTGAGATAGAAGCATTTGAGTCAAAAATACCTGGCAGTAAAGATAGCTAGTCTGACAATATTGAGTTTCCAACTAAAAGAGGGTCTCAACTGGACTTTTAGTACTCAATATTCTTCCCCTTCGCCTGTAGAACACAAAAACATCGTTTCTGCATCTATTTTGTTAGCTTCATCAACAGTGTTAGATCAATATTCTCCCATACTCTAAAATGCATTCAGTAAGCGAATTCACATTTTTAAACCGGCGCTGGTTCGCGTAGACCTCCCTTACCAAAATCCCTCATAGATTCTCGATTGGATTGAGGTCAGTGTAGTACGCAGGTCACTCTAATAGCGAAATATAATTAGCCGAGAGCCAGTCTTTGGCTACCTTAGAACGATGACAAGGCCCACCATCTTACATAAAACCTCACTGCACCGGAAAATTTTCAAAAAATGGGAGTAGATGATCTTCTGAAGTCCTCATGTACTTCACATAATCCTGTCTTCCGGTTAGAACAACCAGAGGGGATATTTTTTCGCCCGTAAAGCAAGCCCTGACCATGATACTTTTCCTCCCATTTTGCCGCTTTGAAAACCACTGCTTCTCTTTCCTCCAGTCATGCCATTTGTACGCTAAGCCGTCTGGTCCATCTATATTGAATTTTTTTCATCGAACCAGACGACTTTTGCCCACTTGGACTCACTCTAGGTCACCTTTTCCATCGCCCAGGATACTCGAGCTTGTTGATGTTTTTCTTTCATCGCCGGCGTCCGAGCAATGCGATTTTAGCGCAAATGCGATTGCTTTCGAAGAAGAATTCGCATGCAGCACAGCTTAACAGGAAACTGTAATGATTTCACCAGGCCAACGGACCCCAATTCACCCCGAGATGCGATACGGATAACACGACGCTTCATAGACGCAATGAGTTTAGGTGGGCGGCCGGGTTTTTTTTGACTCCGTATTGGTTCGGAGCCTTAAAAAAGCGGCTTACTACGTCGCTTGATCGTCGAAGCTCTCTTGCGATGGCTGATGTACTCCAGCACTCTGCGTGATAGGCGAATATTAGGCCCTTTTCGAAAGGGGTTAAGGGCGGCTTCCGAGGGATTTTTTGGGATAGCTGAGAGAGTTGATTCGGATGTCTGTCTGTTAAGGCCCCTTTAACCGATCGTTTCGAGTTTATATACCAGTTTCTAGCTTCATATGTCTGTTTTTTTGGCGCTGAACGGCTGTTTCGGTCGAAGTGTAGCTATATTTATTGCCAGGCTTTTTTGGCTCAGATGGTCATATCTCAGTAAATATTAAATACTTTTAAACTTTGTTTTCTGTTTCCGAATGCTCTTTAAAAGTTTTGCCTCTGCATAGAAAACCAGTAATGTTTCTTAAATATTTTTGGCCGTGGTTCAAAATAGACCAACTGTCGAAATTGTATTGCCACCACTGCATAAAACTGTACTTTATTGCTAACTAAGATTGCACCCTCTGGTCATCCATTGCTCAATTTATCCTTTCCCGAGCCCCGCATGGACGACGAGGTACATCCGGTTAGATCTTAGCCGTATAGTTAGAACGTGCGCAGTCCCCAGTAGATACTGAATGCATTAAACTTCTTTCTAGCTAACTGGGTGGTCCACGTCGCCAATGTGCAACGACATGCGCGAAAAAATAGAGTCCGATGGACGATCAGATTATATAACTAGCGCGCCTCTGGATGCATTTGCAGATAACTCTAACCTACGTGCAGATTATATGCGATATTTCGAATTTAGCGCCCCTTAAAATACAAGATAAAATTATATTCGAAAAATTTCATATAACAATTTGAGCCAATGAACTGGGCGGTCTTGGAATTCGATATTTCGCATATAGTCAAATAGCCAACCACAGCCGAACAAGTGGACATCTCATAGGTGGGTAACATATGCCACGATTTTTACGCTGTCAGCCGACACATAATGATCCAAGTTAGCCCAACAAGCTCTTCTGATTGATAACCGCCATTGCGATAAAAATTCAATGATTTCTACCGCTTCTTCCATGCAGTCCTGGAGAGGTGCAGGAGAGCGACGAAAGTGATGCGGAGATCATCTTCTCTCTATCCATACCTTGTTTTTTCAGATCACGCCACCTTCCCCAGCCACAATATTAACGTACCCCTCCATGGATACCTCAGAAAGGGCAGACGATCCTTTTTTCACAAAATCGAATCAACTATTTGACGATCAGCATGTTCTCGAAAGCGATAAAGTTATCACCGTTGTGTAAAATCTAAACGCCGAGACAGATCATACCTCTGACAGAAGACGATTTGACCCCTGGCTATACCAATGTGCAGAAAAGATGTATCAATGGACTTTGCTCATGATTATATATCTATGACGCAGCTTGGGAACGTGGTAAAATCTGCAAGGCACATACACAGAGTTCTGGAGACACATGTAGTACCTAATGGCCCGTCGTTACGATTTTATTGGAACATTACCTCAATGAGCACGGATTTCTCAGCCCTCAGAACAGATCATTTGAAGGTGAAAAGAATCTCACCAAAGAGGAATGGTTTTGCTTTTTTGCAGACTCTCTCTGCTTGTCTAGTTACACTGTTTCTTGGCGAGAGTTTATGACTCATTATGAAAGAGTGGAAATGATTCCAACTTTAATGATTTGCGCAAAATTATGTCAAAGGAAAAATTCTCAAGCATTCTTTTTGGGCTTCGCGTCTTCCCAAAAAACCGTTTCGATCACTTTAGATCCGCAGATATTGTCGAATCTGACAAAAACAGGTACTTAAGTCCTCTTGAGTCTTGGATTACTGAAAGTTACAGTATATTTATTCGGCCGGACATTGAGGTGGTAATCGATGATCTTCATGGACGAGACAGTGGAGTTCCTGAGGGATTGAATACATGTTTTACTGCTGCGAAGGGTTCTAAAGAGGCTTCAGGGGTAAAGTTCAACTCCTGTACCAGTGATGATGGCATAACTATCGGTTTGCCGGCCAAGAGTCAAGACGAATCTTTATAGGAATGCATCGGAAAGTTACTTGACAGCGTCCGTGAGCATGGTGTCCTGATTGGATGCATACTTTTAGATCGAGGTTACAGTTATGAGGGAATTATATCAACATGTATAGAACAGCGACAAGGTGAGGCATCGAAAAATACGGATATTATTGCAACAGTCCGTAATTATTCCCCTAAGTTCAACCCACGTGGACCATAGCGGTTGGGTCCAATGTCTTCGGCAGAAAATGCTACTACTATAGATAATTACTTGACTTCTGGGAAACCATTCTGCCTAGATGGAGCACAGTGCGCCCTTGGGGCGGATGTCCATATATGTGAAAGAACAATTTATGCTGTGGTTTTGCGTGAAGGAGGTCTACATAATTCTGGTGTAACCATGATGACATCAATACCATCCCTGACATTTGAAAAATGGCATGCTGTGGCTGCACCATATCATCGCCCAGGGAAAGAAAATCCTCGGAGTCTGGTAAGGGTACACTTTAATGAGATACAAAACCTTCTATTTGGGACGAATGGTCGGTTCTTGGCCCTAACACTGAGACAGGACTGCTAATCATGGTTACTAATCGGACTTGGTGTTGCTACGTCTACTGTTGGTCGCTTGTTTAGAGAAAACGGACCCTATTTGGATGTACTGGAGTTGGCCCAAGCCGGCGGATCACTCACGGAGACTGAGCGGTCTAAACTGGGTGATTCCTTAAAGCGCCTGCGTGTCGTTGAGCTAAAGGGATTCTTGAGGGAGCACGACTTCCCCGTAAGCGGAAACAAACAAGCCTTGATTGACATGCTGATCCAGCACTCTGAATCGCAAATAGAGAACCTCTCTTCACTAGATCGGAGATTTGCTCTTGTGTTCACGAAATGGATTTTGCAACCTCAGAGAGGGGCTGCTCGTGCAACTATGGAAATAGGGCATGCTAATGAGCCGGTAATGTTGGCACAACTAGCCTCTTTCATCGCAGAAGAGACGTCAGCAAATATACGTATTTCTTGTTTGGACGAAATTGGTTTAATTGTACAATCTCAGCGGCAATGGATGGGAACATCCCCAGATGCAATTTGCATGCTGATAGATCAAAAGAAAGTTGAGTATGAATGCCATTTAATGTCTTCATCCGAACCAAATTACAGCTTTTACAGGTCGGGCTTGGAACGCAAAGGGGACCTGCTGATGGCAGATACAGAGCATTACGAATGTCAATCAGGGGATTTTTCGGATGCTAGAAAGGTTGGTGGCCAAGACGGCGTTTTAGTTGTCAAGGCAACCCAGAAGCCATGCCTAGTTGAACTCAAAACCAAGGCGACCGGCAATGCAGCCGCTGTTCTGCTGCAGGAATGGACGCAGTACGGAGAACAGAGGATTTTTTTTAGGTTGAGACAGGACGAGGGACAAGTCGCATTGTTAGGAATGCCGCGGGATCATGTTGAGCAATGTATGCGGCATGCCACGACAATGTCCACAACGAACTGTCTATACGTTGTCGGAACAGTTCGAAGCATAGTTTACATTGTTTTATTTGAGTTTGAATAGGAAGATATCGACATGTATGTTTCAGATCTAGAGACTAACTTCTGGCCCAGTGGAACCGAATATTCCCCCTTCTATTCGAAGTTTCGGCTTCTATTTTGAACGCGATTCATTATTGCAACGTATTCAGCTTTGAAAGGCCTTTGTTCGTTCACCGAAAGGACGGGATGAATTTGCGGGGAGACCCACTCGTTCTACACTGCGCCCTGCTATTGCCATGAGATGGAATTATGCAATGGGAAACGTTGACGTAGCCCACAGGTTGATGATGGCTGCCTCAATCACTCCGCAGTCAAGCCTCATATCCCAGCAAGTTATTGCGTTTAATTTTTTTACAATGCTAATCGTTAATTCCTATCGCACGTGGAATCTTTACTGCAAGAAAGGTGAACTTGTTCAACGTCTTGAGTTAGCTAGGTCAGGTGAGAAACCAACATTTGAGCTCAGAGCATCTGCAAAATTACTCCTTCGTCGTAGGCCGTTTTCAGAGTTTCTTGAAGATGTGAGACATCAACTGCTGCTTTCGGCAACTACTCCGTCCCATACTCACATAAGCAATATAAGAGGTGCTCCTAGTCCACAACGTCTCCGTCCTGCACCCACAAGGAAAAGAAAACGATCTATAAGAGCCAGTATGGGTGCTCCTACCGTCAAATGCCTCAATCGCTCTCTAACCCACAACGAAGCAAGAATTGAAAAGCCCGTATTCTGCGTTGTTTGTTCTCGCAGCGCGAAAGTTGGCCAGAAGCGAAAAATGGGGGGACACACGACAAGTTTCAAATGTGATACATGCAACGAAGGGCTGTGCACGTCCACACGATTTCCCTGTTTTCGCTTGTATCACTCCCTGGAGAATCTTGAATTTACACCTCGCCAGTCCCGAGTATACAAGAAAAGAACACAACTCCAAAAAGCGTTGGATCAGGGGACGGATAGCGTGCTTGGGGAGGGTAGCGGGGATGGGGCGGAAGCGGTGGTTGAGGCGGGAGTAGTGCATGGCGTGGGTGGTGCGGGAGGTGCGTTGGTGGGGACGGAACCAGACCGATGAGATGTTCGCTAAAATGCGCAGCATGTTGCAAAACGGTGAAGAATCTTTCGACGTCTCCCGCATCAGTTGAGCTCAGTAGAATGTGACCGTCCTTGATTAAGCATTTTCTGGACAGGCAGCGTACCTCTGCTCAGCGAAATACCTGATGATGTCCCCGGTAGCGGAAAGTGCGGTGGGAAACCCGCCGCACAAACTGAGAACTCTATGTGCGCCGAGTGCATCTGAGCTGGTCGGAAGATCGAGAGAGGCGCGATGTAGGAGCGTGAAGCGAGCCTTCGGACCCTCCCTTCACCCCTCCTTCTTTTTTACCTTTGAGCACTTTCCACACCCTACCGGTTCAAGTCAACATTACCCAGTCGCCGTCGCCCTCTTTTCTCCTGCTCACCCACTTACACACGCCCCAACAAAACCTCGAGTCAATTCCTCACCTTCCCCACCTCCCTCTCCTCCAATTCATAAAATATCCCCTCTCTACCCCCAGACCCTGGACCAACCGCCCCCCCGTCCCCCCCTCCCCCAATTCAACCAATTCACCAGCCAAAACACCACGCACACATACACACACTCACCCCCCCTCCTCCCTCCCCACCCCCCTTCACCTTCCCAACTTCTCTCTCCCCCAATCCATAAATCCTCCTCTCTCTACCCCCTGACCCTATACCAACTGCCCCCCCGTCCCCTTCCTCCCCCAATTCCCCCAATTCACCAACAAACACACCACACATACATTCTTACACTCACACCCCCCTCCTCCCTCCCCACCCCCCCAAAACCATGTTGCGCATCCATGTCACCCCCACCGGCGAAGTCGAATTCTCCGTCTCTCTAGCCACCTCCAGCGATCCCTACCTCATCGACAACGTGATCGCCGCAATCCGCACCGGCATTACAACTTCCCCCAAAAACCCGACCCCGATCCACATCTCCCCTCCCCCATCCCCGAACCCACCTCAGACCGTGATCTCGACCCCAACCGCGGCAGACCCCCTCCTCCGTCGTCACCCAACCCATTCGCAGACTCTCCGTCCGTGAAATCGCCGCCCAATTGGACGCCGGCGCCCACCAGGAAGCTATAGTGAGAGTTCGAAATTTGGGGGACTGATCAAATCATGGTTTGCGGCTACTCTGGTTGATTTCCGCAAATTATCCAGGAAACCTTTAGGGAAATGCTACTGTATGCCAGGTCAAACACAGAATTAGAAAATCGAATATAAGAGCAACCCCATCGAATACGTATTCGAAATATAGAACACAGCCTTATTAAATGCAATATATCGCATATAAAAAATTAACGAATTTTCATTATTTTTTGATAATATTGATGTCCCTGTAAGCAAGCAAAAATAAACAAAAAACAGAATATTTGATTGTATTCGAAATTTCGCAGGCAAACACTGCACGTGGGCTAACGCATGTGCCGAACTTCTCGATGCCCGGCAAGAGATCCTCGACGTCGAGGATGTTTGCAGCGGAAGGCGAACCCAGGTAATCGAAGGCCAGCGTTTGGAACTCAAAACTGGGGGCCTGGTCGGGCTGAGTTGACGTGACAGTTTTCGCTCAAAGTTGGTCACAATGTTGCGGTGCGCAATTGCAGCAGAACCGCCCACTTCGCGAGTCGCCTTTGACCATACGTCATCCTTGAACGGAGAGACAACAGTGACATCGCAGGCGATCGGGCTGACCACATTGCCTTCGGGGGTTGCTGTATAGTGGACCAGTATGTCAACGGGTCGGAGCTCAGTGCCTGGCAAGGGGAGCGGGACCACGATCTGGCAGTCCAGGCCTACCGCACGGGCGATACGGCCGTTTTCCACTCTGTCTTTATCTCGGATAAGTGTGGGAACTTTCTTATGGTTGCCCCTTTTTATTCGAGTAGGTGCAAGGTTTAGCCGTCGCCTGCAGATGTACAGTATTATAGTCTAGTCCGCATGCACTGCCGCGACACTCACAGAGCGCGAGAAACAGCGTCATTATGGCGATTACTACCACCAACACGATATCCTCCATTCCCCCGTCGGATTTGATATCTATGGCGCCTTGGGCGACAAGGGCCAGAGGTTCTTCCGACGCCTCGCTTCCTTCGCTGCTTCCCGTCGTGGTTCCTCTCCTCAGCAAGAACTTCGCAACTTCGTTACTCGCTTTGCGTTTAGGCTCCAAGTGATGCAGGCGACAGGTTTTCACCCGCCGCCTGCCTGCGTAGTTGATCTCTGAATACTCTCCGCACACTTTCGTGCCTTGCAACACGTAAAGAGTTTACGTTCCGTCTAGTCTAGGCCACTTTCTGCATGTTGCAGGTGCTTGAACAAATTAAAAGATCCCCACCCATAGTTACTGTTTCAACTCTTCATTGTATGTGCGCTTTATCTATGTCAGCCCAGGATGGCGAACGTGCAATGTCGCTTTTGGCTTTCGCCGAACTAGGATGTTGAGGAGAGGCGGGGGAAGTTTCGAAAAGGTTGAAGAAGGAGAAAGAGAAGAAGATGAAAGCAGGAGAGGAAAGATAGTATTAGATGTTCACACGAAGCGGCATATTTGTACAATACCCCCTATTTGTAAAGTGGGGTGTGCCGTGTGGACCTGAAGACCATAATCTCCAATATGCAGCAAACATGACAGATCAAAAGGCCTGTAGAATAACAGCAGGTTTCAGGCTGGATAGAGAGAGATTGTAAAGGAACAGTTAAAGGGATATAGAGGAGGGCAAGAGTAAAGGGTAGAGCTCCGAGTGGATTCCCTGTAGGCAATGTACGGAGATGCCTTGTCACGTTGCCGTACAGATCGTCACCCAACGGGCGACCTTTATTAAGAAAGAGAGCAGTCTAATCACCCAAAGAGGCGCGTCACTGCAAAGATCCTGACTGCAACTGAGGCCGACCAAGAATAGACAAGTACCGAGAGCAGGACGTCAAGAGGTTCTATCGACCTCCATCCTGATCTCCCAAGTGATTCACGAGATCGCTGTAATTGAACAGAGTGTAAAAGGCATAGTACGCACAGTGCATGTTCTGTATCATAGCGCTTCTTTGCTCCCTCTCCGCCTAGGATGAGGGAGAAAGCTTGGATAGGGCATCACTGTGTCCCGATCTACCTCTTATGTTGAGCAGGTAGAAAGAGAGAAGGATATCATTGTATCCGGGGCCCTGCCTCAGTTCAAGAGCGGGCATGTTCAAGAAAAACGACATTGTGCCATCGCAGGTCTTTTCAATTCGCGGTCACCAGCGGTGTACAGGAAGTCATCGGCAGGTCTTCATATACTTGCTCTAAAGGTTACCAAGTAAAATCATTTCAATCTGGCAATAATTGCCATTCGACACAAACTTGGATTACACCATTGACATCTCTGATACCTCTGAGCTGTTCTATGATCTGGTATTTCTGCTCAGAGTGTTCTGCAGCCCTAACAAGTGATTAGGAAAGCTCTTTCCCATCCATGTCCGCCCTATACAAAAGAAGACGTCGGATGTGAACCAATTCCCGTTTATCTGATATTAAATTCTGAATCTCATAGACAAATTCAGATCTAACATCCGTTACACGACTGGGACCTTGCCAAATAAAACGGATCTTGTGGCCTCCTGGTTGAGCACGGCGCACAAGAACAAAATCACCCCTCATAAAATTGCAATGCTGTACGTTGGACTTACGGTTGTGGGACTCAACACTGCGTTGCCGGGATTTAGTGTTGTTTTCATGAACATCCCTGTGCATGGAAACTGGAGCGTCCTGTATTTAGTAAATAACCATGAGCGCTCTAGCATGAGCTTCATCTTCAGTTGAGGCATGTTTAAAATCAGAGACGGGGAGTGCCCTTAGAAGAGGACGCACCGGTTTGTGACCAGTAAAGACTTCCAGAAGTGTGCGATTAACGTCGGAAATAGTCTTGTCCCTAAGTCCCAGTCTGCGAAGTGGGGCATGGTTTATTATGCTCTGAACATCTTCGCAGATGGCAGAGCAATCCTTGGCGGAAAGTTCCTACTCGCTAAGTAACGCTCGACAAGCCCTTAGCAACTCCCTGCACAACCTCTCCACAGTTCCGTTAGCACATGGGGAATAAGCGGTAGTAAAATGATGCTAGGTGTGTAGTTCATTCGTTAGCTCGTTGACAAGTCTGTTTTTGAAATGAGAACCCTGATCGCTTACGAGCCACTTGATACTTCCAAACACACCGATGCATACACAGAGAGCTTCAGCAGCAGATTCAGCAGTGGTATCAGCGGTAGGCCAAAGCCACACATACGAAACAAGTCGTCTTTGATTGGAGGAACATATCTCTTATGATCCACTCCCTGCCCCATATACAAAAAATCTATACTTACAACCTCATTAGGATGTTCTCCATGAAGAGCGTGTCTAAGAGGGCGCGGAACTAGATCACCAGCACGAGTGACAATATAGTGATAAAAACTCCGAACCAAATGGTCAACGTCACGGTCGAGAGAAGGCCAGGTAAAGTACTCTTTGATTATACTCTTAGTAGCTGCAATACCTCTGTGGCCAATGGTACCGCAGTGTGAGCAAACCATGATCTTCAGCTGTAGCTCAGCATCCCCTTGTGGGATCAGTATTCGGCCGTCCCGTTTCCAAAGACCGTCAGCGCGAACCAGGGGTGCGCCTTGTGGCAAAGGGTAGCTCTGCTGTGCAAACTTAATAGCATCAACATTAGGCAATGCAATAGAGGAGGCAGCAGGCACGAGCTGTTGAGCTGTCTCTATCAGTAAACTGCAGAGCATCTGTCTATTACCTCTGTAGCCCCTCACCCATCCTGTAAGAATATCAGCGAACACATTCTCAGCTCCATTAATATGCTCCATAAAATAATGAAACTTAGATAAGTACAACGCCCAGCGTTGTATCTTGGAGACGATGTGCTTGCCAAGAGCAGGCTCCAGAGCCAGGGGAGCAAACAAAAATAAAAAGGTTACGGTGATCTGTAATTACATGGGTGCGAGCATGGCCTAGAAGCATGTAGTCGAGCTTCTCGAACACTTGAAAAATAGAAAATGCCTCCATTTTGAAAGTCGATCAATTCGAAGAAGAGCCCTTGAAAGACGATACTATGAATGCCAGGGGCTCATGCCCCTGCTCATTTCTGAGTAGCCTTAGCTGTTTCTCGTCGCACTGCGTGACAACCCCGGACCAGTAGCGGTTCGAAGCGTCATTAAAAATGCAGATTGCCTTTTTCGGATCTGAATACGAGAGCCTCACTGCGCTCTTTAGGCTGTTTTGTAAATCCAAAAAGAGTTGCTCATGTTGCGCCCCCCAAGACAGCGTAGAGAGTGCAGTCGATTGAATAAAGCGCTTAGTGCGCTTGCCCGATTTTGCGTAGGCTTCCTCAAGGACATCGTGGAGGGGCCCAATACGTTGGGAAAATGCAGGGATGGCGACAGACATCCAACGGCAACAATAAATAAATTGCGCTAGCTCTCCTGCTGTTTGAGTGGCACGAACATGCATGTCCTGCAAGCCAGATGGTCGAATTGAATCATGACGGTAGCCATCGGCCGAAATAATTCGATCGCACCAACGGATCTCTGTCCTTAAAAGCTTCGATTTTCGGGCGGACAGCCAAAGTCGCTTGTCATGGCAAATGCGGAAGAAATCCTTGAGCTTTTCAAACAGTATAGATTCGGATGTAGCATGCAAACTGAAGTCATCCAGCCAAGTCTTAAAATTCACGTATTCATAAGAATAAAGGTTCTACTGTGCGCTGAAAGTAGGCGACAGCATAGCCATACCATGCAATACCATTTTAGAGATAAATACCCCACGGGGAGTAATAATACCATACGATGTATACGAATCAGGGTTTAGAGGTAGTTGCCAGTATCCCGAGAAGAAATCGAGGGAGTCAAAACAAGAACTCCCAGAAAAGTCTAAACCTTCACTATCCAAGTGAGGCATGGGCCAAGACTCCTTGATAGTGGCTGCATTAACAAGGCGTAGGTCAACAGTCATACGTTACAGAGCACGATGTCCTGTTTGTGGTATGAGCAAGGGAGCGGCTTGCCACTCTGCAGTTGGCATTTCCTCGAAAAACCCCATTTCCTTAAGCCGTTCAACCGATTTATCCAAAAATTGACGTTGCTCTCCTGAGCACCGGCGAGCTTTCACTCTAACAGGGCGGTAACCGGGCATCAGTCTTACCCACATAGGTGGAACGTCGTCTGGTGGGGATTTTCCCAGCCGAATCCGAAAACCGGATACCTAACGATAATAGCTTTTATGCGTTCAGCACCCGCATTGCTTAAACCATGTGACACGGCGTCTGGAACCATATCCTTAATGGATTTCGATAAATCCGCCGAGGGATTTTCGCCCATATCAATGTAAATGTCACTGTCCTGAAGGCAGTCCTCCTCGACTCCCCCTGCACAGTGATAGGTGCTGCCAAAGTCAAGGCCACGCTCCTCTAGAATAGAACTAATAGAGCGTTTTGTTGATGCGACTAGTTCGTTAGCGCAACCATCCTTATCAAGAGCGTCAGGGATATCCACCACCCCACTGTAGCAGTCAGCGGCTGCTGCCAAGAGAACACCGTTGTTCAAACCGAGTGCAGATAAAACATGGCGGCCAATAAAGAGTGCCTATACTTCTTCATCGGAGACGAGCAACTTAATTCCTCTTAGCATGAGATTTGTCCCATGCCGGATACGCAACATAAGATCAGATGAAATTTCACGCTTACAGATAATTTTTTCTACGTTGATGTTCGCATTGCAAAAACTGAAAGGCTTGAGAAGTTGCTTAACCCTCGCACTTGTTTCAGCCTGTAGAATTGATTCCATTACTGACGGCGGGATAATGTTGGCATCGGATCTTTGGTCTATCAGCGCCGTAGACTGCACGGCATCCGCACAAAACGAGGCAGAGAACGTTGACGAATTTCCTCTTGGATTTGTGCCGGCAGGTAGTACAACAACTCCTACATTCTTATTTCTGCGAGCTTTCTTATTGGCGCGGAGCTCATCTAAAAATTTTTTCTTATCTTCATTATAAGTCACCGGACAACCCTTAACCAAATTATGGGCACAACAATTAGGATTAAGACAAAAAGGTAAACCATGGGGCCTCTTAGTGCCCCACTCACTATGCCCCGAGCCCTCTGGATCGGCAGAACCAGAGCGATCCCTCCGAGAGGACGGATCTCGTTTGTGCCCATGACTCCCATTTGGATTTCTTGCTCAGGAATCACGATTTCCACCTGGACTACGATTTGCAGATCCTGATCGGTTGTCATCAGAGACAGGGATAGAGAACTCATCTTGTTCAATTGCATACGCTTTGTATTTCTTCGCAGCATAAATACGGTCCAGTATATTCGCCTCAGCAGCAAATTCTCGTACAAAGACTTTAAAATTGCTACGAAACTCTTCCTCTTTCTTCGGCTTACGCGTGATAAGCATATGATTCTTGAGCTTTACGTGAGTCAAACGTTTGATTAAGTGGCCTACAGCGAGTTTGGAGTGCTTCTCGGCAAACGCTTTGTAACCAAAGTTGTCCAACGTTTTTGTGTATTCAAAGACAAGTTTCCAGACTCGAGACTCATTGGGATTCTCCGCGTCAGGACGCTCCAGTCTCAAGAATTTGATGTCCTCTTCAATACGTCCAAGATCATAGTTCTCAGGTAAACCACAGCGTGTCTCGAGATACATTCACGTAAGTGGTTCTCAGTGATATTAGCCACAGAATCTACTGAAACGCAATCACAGAGAGCGAAAAATTCCATAATGGACGAGTCTATCGAGTCCTTGTATGTAGTCAGCTGCACTTGCACGTTAGGATCGGAAATCTTTTCGGCGATGCGCCGATCATAAATCTCTCGGTCGTTCTTCAATTTGACAAAATCAGCTGTAGAGGCTCCATTTAGACGTGGCGCATCAATCGTCCCAACAATTGTCTGCTTTACCGTTGGCACTGTAGAAATGGCGGTCTTACGACTTCTCGGTGGCATAGTCTAACAGCTCAACAACCGGAAACACTGTTTACCCCGGGGACAGTAATTACTGTAGAATAACAGCAGGTTTCAGGCTGGAGAGATAGAGAGATTGTCAAAGAACAGTTAAAGGGATATAGAGGAGGGCAAGAGTAAAGGGTAGAGTTCCGGGTGGATTCCCTGTAGGCAATGTATGGAGATGCCTTGTCCCGTTGCCGTACAGATCGTCACCCAACGGGCGACCTTTATTAAGAAAGAGAGCAGTCTAATCACCCAAAGAGGCGCGCCACTGCAAAGATCCTGACTGCAGCTGAGGCCGACCAAGAATAGAAAAGTACCGAGAGCAAGACCTGAAGAGATTCTATCGACCTCCATCCTGATCCCCCAAGTGGTTCACGAAATCACTGTAATTGAACAGAGTGTAAAAGGCATAGTGCGCACAGTGCATGTACCGTATCATTGGCCGTAGTGGGAGCGACCACACGCCTCAGTGGCGAAGCAGCAGCTACCTTACCACTAGGGAACTAACTTCGTGTAGAACTTTATTACAAGGTTTCTAATGGGAGGACTCACACTTGGTACCGGAAAAAGAACAAAAGCACGGATCCTTAGCTGACGAACCGCGTACCAACAGGCTCCATCTGATGTTCAGGACACCCCTAGTGCAGGTCGGAGCCAGACACTCCCGCAGCGGCCCACCACGACACCACAGATGTCCCGGACGATAGAATCGAGATACCAGAACCCGATACAATCAGGGAGGAACCCGAACGCGATTCGCAACTGGCGACAGCACAACACTCACGCCACCAAAAGCTGCGCGCCCCTCGCTTGGCAATCCTAGGGGTTCTAAACCGAAGGAAACAGGCTCCACACTGCGACTCAAACAACCCAAGCCCGATCCTCGGAGCCCCCTCCATAATGACGGGAAGACCGAGAAACGCAAGAACCGCACCCGTGTCCCGCGGCAGCGCACGAAAGAGATGGGGATGAAGAAGGCACAACCCTACCCTGCTCCCCCACCAGGACAACGAGTGAGCAAGGCACCTCGCCATTCATTACTCTCTCCTTTCTCTTTTGCCAGTAACAATACCCCTGATGATCTCCTCAGAAACCCACGAATAGTCCACGTTTACGACGCCCATTCCTTTGGTCGATATTTCACTTCACAGTCCGCTAAGGCCTTCGGAGATCTTTGACTGCATATTCGGTAATTGCATGCACAATCTCGTCATATAGCTCGTTTAGATCTGCCGCACTGCAGCGAACGCAAGGAAAGCTGCTGCATTCCACACTGCCTTCTTCCGGATAGACATTCCCGCTGCAGTTTTGCGACGTTCGATGCGTGTAGAAGCGGGATGGCGGTCTCAGACATGGCATGGCCAAGGACTCCGCAAACGCATCCGTCGCGCCATTGCAGGGGAATAGAGTAAACTTTGGACATAAGCAGTTCAAGCCTATCAGAGCGTAGAAGAGCGAATCCCCTGGCGTCACCCCCAACAGACCGATACTAGTAAGACTTCAATTTCGCCGGGCAGCCCATTTAGCTGTAAACGCGCAATACGGGCGTGCGATATGCATCCTACATCAGTCGCGGATCGCTGAAGTGCGTGATCCGGAAGTTATAGAACGTCTGCGCAAGTTGCACTGAGCACCACTGTCTCCGGTGACAGCCACTGAAGCGAGAACCTTACGCTCCTGATGGAAATCACTGAGGCGGCGGTTCTACGCGCTGTCTGTCGCCTGAACCCAAATTCCGTCCCGTGCCCGAACAGAATTTACCTGCAGCTTCTTCGTTTGTTCACCAACAAAACGGTGAGCCCTGAAGCAGGGGTGACAGGCATCTCGGTGTTAACTGATATGGAGAGGAGGCCAGCCCAGGTGTACCTCGCGGACGATTCCCCCGATCTTTTTTGCGACGCTGCTGCCCATCCTACCTTGGTCAGATAAGATACGCTTCATTGCTATTGAGTCGGCCCTGGGGCTACTTGTACTTAAGGTGTTTCTACAACAAGCACTGGAAGACACGAGGGAGTATCTCGAACCCTTGCAAGTGGCCAGGCACAAAGCACCGAGACTGGTCAGACGCCAAGGCGACGAGGTAGAGTATACACTGGTGTCTTGGAATACATATAACGCTTTCAACCGGTTCTCGGACAGCGCATGATCAAATACCTACCGACTACGATACCGTGGCTCTGTTTTTTGTTTATTGAACATGGTGTAGGCTCGCAGCAAGCTGTCGCTAATATTTATTGTAGCGTCTGCACAAGGCATCTCTAGCCGAGAAGGAATCCAACAAGGGGAGCGGCAAGTATGCGGTCCCTTCGCTTGTAGTGCATCCCTCAGCAAGGAAGATTGCCGAATGAATACAGATCATTTTATACAGATTGTATGCGAATGACTGCACCCTTATCGGCACTCATGCGGCGCTTGAGAAAGCAGTCGTGGTTCTTGGCTCCAGAGGACCCGATCAAGGCTTTGTACTTGACTCTGGCAAAAAAACGTCTATTCTTTTCGTGACAGCCTGGCAACTGGACATGTCCTCTACACCACAGTTTCCCCGAGAGGGACCTTTCCACGGAAGATATTGACCTCCTTGGCGCCCCGATTGGATCTCCCCTATTCGAACTAATAAGAGCTGTTGCGTCCATGCTGCATGGTGGGACATCCAAATGTGACCTTCACCTTTCGCCGCATCAAATATTCCCTATTGTAATCTCATAGCGTGATTACAAGACTTACATCGTCCAACTTCTTCTATCCGACCGTCATTAAAAATTATTTTCAGTAAATGATGTCGGTAAACTAGAGGCTCAGTCAGAATTGAAAAGTGCTAGCCTGGCCTGAATCGTTAAGTAAAACGAAAAATAGAACATCGGCATTAGATTAGATCGCCTAATTCAACGAATCAATTTATCATCGCCAAAGTACCCGGAAGAATTCATACAGGTCAGATCTGCATTCCATGAGGTATCTTTGTTCAGCTGTTTTCGATTACAATTGGGCAAAAAGGGGGAAATGCTTCGCTTGGTTTACTACGAGTGAATCATAGGGTGACAATCCCATTATTCTGTGCAGTAAGGCGGCCGCGGAGAAAACACTGCGGTGAAAATGGGCGCGCTATGGAATGGTGACTAAAAACTAGCTGCGAGCCCTTTCAGCAGACATGCTGAGTTCGAAGAAAAAAAAACGAGTAGCCAAATAAGGTCTTCTAAATACATTTACCATTGATTCGTACAGGCCTTCATGAGCAGCTCCAGTTAGATCTCGTGAATTGTGAGGCAATCCGGCAGAGCTTCTTCCGTAACAGCATCATTTAACAAAAGTTCGGTAACATCCCACGGAAATATCGTTCTTCGCGGTACGACTGCAATTAAAAATGGTGATCGAAAAAAACCAGGCTTGCATGTGTCTTATAAAAACCCAATCGGTCGTGACGGAAATTTCTCTATAGTACCGCGACTTTGGTTTTGATGAGGACTTCTCGGCTATCACAGGACTAAGGGCAAGAAATATGTGCGTGAAGATCTTTTAAAGGGTACCCCTGCAGTATTTCTCCTTCACGAACTGACACACATTTTTGAAATTTTCATGACATCAACGATTCCACGGACGGACAGCGGTTTTACCGCCCCTGTTCTGATTAATGTATGTAAATTTGCAGCGTGTCCGCACATAACGCCACCATCGCCTTTAGTTACTCAAAAGCCGTATATGATCCTTTTTCGATATCACAAGATGCGCTTGTCGAGTTCGGAGAAATTGATAAGACTTTCTCTTTCTGTGGTTATCAACGCACTTGCGTTTGAGTCCACGGACTGGTTTTGTGTTGATTGAGCTGTTGTTTAGGTCGATTTTGTCGTATTTGAATGTTGTGGCTGTTGATGTTGAATTTGATGCTGGTTGCTGATGTTAAAACTGTTTTTGGTTGTTACTGGTGATGATCTCAACTTTATATCTACAAAATCTACTTATATATACTTTCCTGGGTCTCTAATTTCGAGCTTTGGGCTTGCTAAGTGAATGTTATCCACTCTTCCGGCTGTGTGATCCGACACATTGGAGTTATCAATATGAAAAACATGCCTTTTGAGAGATACTGTAGATAGGGCCACAGTAAACCTACTATGTCCATCTTCGAGAGCTAAGTTACTTCCTATGTAGAAAGGCTGCTTGAACCTATTTTATACGAGTTCTTTCCGTCCAACCATATCGGCAGTACTGTTCGTTTGTACTTTCTGGGCTGCAGTGTTTGCTTCCACTAGCTGCGTGTAAAGAGTCATTTGGACCGGAAGTTTTTGTATTAATAGTGCTCACCCCTTTCGATGGTACTGTTATTCTCCTCATACAATGAAGAAAGAGTCATTTGTACATTTTTAGATTAATCTTGTGAGACAGTTCCACACTATCAGCCACATTATTATTTCAACGTGACCGTTGGATCCGGTAAAAGAGTTGCTGAAGTATATTTTGACGAAGAAGCAGACCAGTATTTAATGTCAAAGCGACCCCGATGGACCTAACAGACGAGGCTGCACGGTTTTGACACTTGCTCACTGCAATTGGACTCCCAGACGAAACGCGGACATTGGAAATATGAGTTGAAATACGACGTGGTTAAAGCCAAATTCTCAATTTAAAATACATCACGTAAGTGTTGCCGGTGCTTACCATCTTTGTTTGAAATTGGTGAGATTACCTCGCTTCTCGGGCTAATCGAAATTAGTTGAACATTAAATCGCGGTTTCTTTCCGTCGGGACTTTACTGGAGCTTCAGAAAGTTCAATTTCCGTAATAAAGTTAGTGTTTATTTAGGAAAGAATTACATACCGCTACAAACGACATATAAAGCGATCCTCCCATATTCATCAAAGTCCTTGTTGTTTTTACAGGCGGTCCTATGTTGTTGGGATTGAGTGACATGTTCGCTCATCGTCGATAATTAAAATTCCTGTTTGGGGATTTTTGAAGCGCCTTTTCGATAATTATGGCCTGAGAATGGCCTCTACATGCGCATTACAAGACTCGAACATACAATTTCACCTTTACGGTTGGCATTTTTACCCGAGTATGAGCTTTCAATACGAGTAGTATACACGAGAATTCTGCTAAGAAAGCCTTCGGGGATTTTTGTGCACCCCTCTTAGTCTCGGTTGACAACTATCATCATGGATTAATTTACTCCTGAAAGTCTACAATCTTTTTGCTAGTTTTCGTGAGATAATTTTTAGTATACATACTTCTCGATCAGGTTGATTTTACAACGCCAAGTATGTCTAGAATTGTAGAGGACCCGTTTTCGGGGGACCGACGGGGAAGCGATGTGAGTGGCAGAAAAGGGGTGTTTTCAGGAGAGAACGAAGTATCGAACTGCATTAGAGGATTTAAGTTGTAAGGAATCCATTGGAATCCGGCATTTAATGCCCGACACGTTTAACAGATTACAAAATTTCACAGAAATTGGTACCGGACTACGGCGGGGAATCCACAAAAACAACATGACTTACGGCTTGAGTTCCGCGGCGTAAAGCGCGGGAACTGCGGTCTTATGATATGGGTCAAAGGTTATTTCATGGCCCCACCACCGTAGATCAATCCCCGAACACCCCACGTCTCAACTACACACTTATCAACTGCAGAATCTACCGGATTCAGCGCCGGCTTTTCCGCTTTCTATGATGCCTACAACGTTGCCTACTACTGCTCTCCCTAATGCTGCTCTTCCAACTGCTTCTCTTCCAACTGCTGCGATACCATCTGCTACAATATCTACTGACCCTCGTGCTCCTGCGGTCTCGCTTCGATGCGAGTCAGGTGGACAAGTTTTAAGGGGAGAATCAGACTCTTCTGGTTCTAGGGAAATTGGTGAAGACAAGAAGGTGAAGATATTCAACTACGCACCACATGATTTCCTTTTACTGAAGTCTTTTCGAACCGTTGATGATTATATCGCTTCCTATGGAAGCAAGCTTAAGGAATTACAAAAAGCGAGGGAATTGTTCATACCCGAGGTGATTATTATAGTGTTCCGACACCAGCAGGAGCCCTCAGCTAAGTTCCTGCGTTAGCATTTCTCAGAGCTACTTGAAGCAAGGTGTAGGTTGGTGTAGTCGAACGCGTCGACTTCCGGTATAAGTGAAGTGATTAACGAGTCTCATCAGCCGATGGAAGACTTAATTTTAGAAATGGATAAGCGTGAAAAGATGGGTAAAAAAGGAAAAGGAAGAATAAACGGAGGTGGAAAGGGCTCTCATTGAAGCTGGAGAAGCTATTAGGGATAGAACTACAAATAAGAAGAGGAATGAAAAGTCAGAGAAGGAAGAGGGAGGTAAGTAAAAAAACGAAAAAGGCGAGGAAGCGCTCGTTGGGTGTTATCGGTCCGGCTTTAGATGCTCATATGATCGAAGAGCTTAACAGTGGCAGAGAAGTCGAAGAGAAATGGCGCATTTAGATCTGGAGCGCATCATTTCTGAGCATGAGCGAACCAAGGCTAAGGATGCCCGGTACGAACGAGCACAAACCGTGCTTGAGAGAAGGCTTAAGATGGACTAAGTTCGAGAAAGAAGAGAGGAAAGGACAACGGGAGGAGAGGATTAAGTATCTTTCCCTGATGGAGATGTTGCTTGCTAGGTACGACAACCAGTCAGGGTTCCAGGCATAGTACAAATAAAAGAGTTTTTTTCCATTGTTAGGGGCTAAAACTCCGCGACAATGGCACCCGGTCTCTGCATTTCTTCAAAAGATTCCTATAGTAAAAGACGCTCCTGAGCGTCCATAGAAGTTATTCGAAGGCCTTACGCGCTTTCTTGGAATTCCTGTTAAGAAGGGGCCTCGGATTCGAAGTGGAGGGACGTTTGGCATTCTTTAGATATGAAAGTGCGAAAGTTCAACAGAAGTGCAGACGCCCTGAACATCAATGCGATTGGGAGCTTCTTCACTTTCAGATTCCGCGCGAAATCGTTACTAGACAAGAATTGTTTCAAATACTTGTAATTTTACTCCACACTGACCCGAGCTTGACTTATCTTAGCAGTAATGCCGAGGGTGCTCCACGTTCTTTGCATGTAAGGCCTGAGAACATACGCAGAGTCTGCACAAATTTAGATCTGGCGTCCCTCCATACACAGGGTATTGATCAACTGCTCTTCCAGACCAATTTCCCTGGGCAGCCTTAGGTCGTGACGGTGTCCTTCCTCAGGCACACACAGGTAAAATATGAGACCATCAGGGGTAAAGAAAGTATGGTAAATCAAGAAATACATGCATTTGTGGCCTGAGTACACGCCACGCTCATACGTCACGTTCTACCAGGGCGACACATGCAGATCCTCGTCCAGTCAATAAAGGCTACAATGATATCTTCGGAAACCCCCTTTTCCATAGACGCGTCATCTTTTATGCAGGCACTGCGTGTTGATGGCAGCCTGCGGTTAAGGGCAGCCTACGCAGGTGCGTATGCGTAGACCTCGATCAGGGACCTCAGTCTTTTTTGGGTAGATTGTAGCCTACCAAACGCGCAGTATACCTAGTAAAGTAGTTAGGTGGCGCATCCCGAAAAGGAAGAACCTTTTCGGGAAACCGCCCGAACGAGGCAGAATAAATACCAGACTCCTGTAGCATACGCCGAGGAGTCGGAGGCCATCCTTGGAAGAACTTCCAAGGTCCTTGTGCCTGCTCCCTCGCCGGCGCTCGGACGACTGCGTGCCCGCAACCGCCGTTCTGACCAACAAAGCGCTTTGACGTCAAAGAGTACCAGAACGAAAGTCAGGCATTATTTCGTCGTACGGTATAGTAAATACCATCCATGCGCCAACGCTTGCGGGAGCATCACAACCAGAGCTTATCAAGTTCGAAGTGGATTTTTCTGCATACACGGAGCGAGTCGAAGACGTGAATTCCGCACGCCCAGCTAATCAGCGCATCAAGGCGGCATCTGTGCGCCAGTGTATGAAGCCCAGGCTCTTGCATAGTTTATGCATACTCGGACGAATCGAAGGTTCTGCGACGACTGAAGAGGCACCCGATGAAGCGGTTAAAACATGGTTTGATGAACGCCTAGCATCGACCACCTGTGACCTAAGCGACCGAGTCGAAGAGGCTTTATCGACGGTGAAGTACAAACAAATGCCTCGTGATCCCTCTGGAGCCGCCGAAACCCTCGTATTGGAGACCATTGCCGCTTTGGATGAGCATAATGCATCGAGAATCAACACGGACAAAGACCAGTGTAAGGAACTTATCGCAAAGCTGGCGCGCAAGCTGGAGCCAGCGGAGCTGAGGCAAATAGTAACCGGTCAGATGCAACTTTGGAAAAAAGAGCAGAAAGGAGACCTGAAATTTTTTACGAACACAATTTCCACTCTTGCTGGACAGGTTCACCTTGTACAGTGCGCGAGTTTGAAGCTCAAGCGCAAACTTTCAAGTAAACGTGATATCGGCGGACAGAATGGGAAGTCCAGAGAGCCGGAGAGGAAGAAAGCTCGACGGGGCCCACGACCGCAGAATGTGATCAAGGAGAGCTCTAACAGCAACGACAGGAAAGCCAGCGAGAATTTTGAAGCTGGAGAATGGGACAAGCCATGTTTGAACACCGAGGAGTGCTCAGGGATACATCCGATTAGCAAGTGTCCAGTTACAACGAAGGAGAAGAGACGCGAGCTCCTCGACAAGCATTTCGGAAGGAAGCGCAACAACAGGAAAATAGCGAAAGCTGCGGGGCTGCGTTCCGCAGCAGAGTGCGCTCCAAACGCCGAAGAAGGAATGTACAGCATCCGCTTAAACGACATCGACGCTGTAGCGTTAGGCGACTCCGGGGCGGACTACTCTACCATTCCCTGCAGATTGTTCGAGTATATCTCGGATAAGAACCCCAAACTTGCGGCAGAAAACCTGGAGACTCCCATAACCATCGATACCGCGCTGAAGGAAGACGAACAAGTACCACCGGCAACGACTTCGAGAAGAGGGAACCTCGATCTTACCATCCTACTGCTACAGAAGGGACTACCCGTACGGATCCGTGGAGTACAGTTCTTGATTGCAGATAGCGAAATGCCCGAAGCGCTTCTCGGAAGACCTCCGCTGAGGGCAATGGGTTTCGATTTCAACGAACACCTCCACCGTGTAGCCACGACTATCGACGGAAAGTCAGAGGAGGAATTGCGGGAGCGGAACCGTAGATTGGCGTCCGCAAACTATCGAGGCCTGAGCTACACAGACGTAGAGGAGGACCCTATCGAGCTCCCGGAATGCCTCCATGCTGGATTCGGGACCGACACCGTCGATGAAATCAACGAAGCAATCAGGTGCGCAGTAGACGAGGCCAAGGACAACGGAATGTCCACTGCCGGACTGAAGAAGCTGCGAGCCCTTTTGGAAGCGAATCGCACCGCTTTCACTATCAAGTTGGGAACTCAACCACCGGCTAAAGTGTGCCCCCTTACCGTCCAGCTCGCCCCAAACGCCAAGCCGTACCGTACGCCGCAGCGCCGATACTCTCCTGCACAAAGGGGGCCCATCAAGCACACCATTCAACAGCTGGAAAAAATCGGCGCGGTGTACAAGAACGACCAAGCAAGATGGGCATGCCCCGCATTGGCAGTTCCGAAACCCGGCACGGACAAACTTCGTTTTACTGTCGACCTGCGTGGAACAAACGCACGAACCCTACCACTCCAGTCAGCGATTCCACATCTGGAATCTCTGTTGCAGGACTGCGAAGGAAGTAACTGTTTTGCAAACATAGACTTCACGCACGGGTATTGGCAAATACCGCTGGACAAGTTATCCCAGGAAGTCATGTCTACTCAGACGCCGCTGGGGATCTACTCTCCAACCAGAAAACTCCAGGGAGGTACGGACTCTGGAAACTACTTCCAATCTGTGACACGAGAAAAGTTCGAGGCCAGAGTGCAGCGCATGCTGCAATTGCTGGACGATTTCCTCATTCACGCTGAGAACGAAGACCAGATTTTATCAGATATCGCCGCATTCCTCGAAGTCTGCACAGAAGTGGGATTCAAAGTGAATCCAAAGAATTCCCGTTTCTTTACGAAGAAGGCGAAGTTCTGCGGCAGACTCATCTCGTCCGATGGTGTCCAATTCGACCCGAGGAACTTCGACGTCTTGTTGGCGATGAAAGCGCCGGAAATGGGAGACGAGCTGCAACAATTGCTGTGCGCAGCGAACTGGATGAGGACATCCATTCCAGACTACGCGCGTCTGGTAGAGCCGCTACACCAGCTCCTCGAAGAAGCATGTAGGGAGGCCGGGAAATGAACCAAGAAGGCACTCAGAAAAGTGCAGCTCGACTGGAAAGCCGAGCACTCTCACACATTCGATCTGGTCAAGAGGCAACTAGCCGCCGCAACGAAGCTCCCTCTTCTCAAAGAGGATTACAGAATCCGTCTATTCACCGATGCCTCAGAAACACACTGGGCCGGAATTCTGACCCAGTCTCCGAAGAACGAGGAACACAAAAAACTCGAAGAGCAAACACATGAACCTCTGTGTTTTCTATCCGGCGTCTTCAGTGGATCCTCGGAGAGATGGAGTGTACCAGAGAAGGAGGGATTCGCAATCGTGGATGATATGTGCCGACTGGACTACCTCATCGTCGGAAGGAACGTTTCCGTATACACCGACCACGCGAATCTAGTGTACATATACGACCCACTGGGCGTAATCCGGGCGTCGCTCGGCACGCAGCCAACAAGCTCACCCGTTGGGCCCTAAAGCTGAATGGATTTCGTTTCATTATCGAGCACGTCCCCGGAGAACGAAACGTGTGATCGGATATGCCTACCAGATGGGCCGTTCAGTCTAAAAGAACCGTAAACCCGAAAACAGCTGGACGCATACGAGCACTGATGTCGGCACCTATCAATCCTGAAATGAATGAGGACTGCGACTGGCCATCGATGGAGTACATCGCCAAATCACAGCGCAGCAGCGACACGCCGCCCCCCAAACGTTGCGAAAAGACAAGCGGTGTTGTAAGAATGCCGACGGGACAGGTGTGGATCCCAGACGGCGATTCCAAACTGCAGCTCCGGATTCTAATCGCGGCCCATACAGGAAGAGGAGGACACCGAGCAACAGACCCAACTTTCGACACCTTCGCAGCCCATTTCTGGTGAAAAAACCTTCGAAGCCACACCGCCGAGTTTACAGGTTCGTGTTAGCACTGTATCGTGTACCCACCGGGTCTGGCAAAGTAGTTCCGAGGCCACTTGGCAGCACAATGCATGCGAGCAAGCCAAACGAGCTCCTACACTTCGACTACTGCTACATGAGCAAGGGAGAAAAGGGAAAGTTGTACACGCTGATCATCAAGGACGACCTTTCAGGGTATGTCTGGCGCAAGGATGCAGAAGCCGACTCCGAAACCACGGCAGAAGCACTAGTAGACTGGTTCGCCGTATTCGGAGTCGCGAGGGCATGAATATCGGACCAAGGCAGTCATTTCAAGAACAAGCTCGTGAAAATTCTGGCTAAAAAGCTCAAAGCAGACCATCATTTCACACTACCATACTGCCCTTGGAGCAACGGGTCAGTCGAAGTAGTCTGCCTGGAACTACTAAGAACATGCCGAGCATTAATCTCCGAGTTTCAACTACCTCAGTCCGCGTGGCCTTCAGTTCTACCACTCATCCAGTCAGCCCTAAACAACGCGCCAACAAAGAAACTCGATGGGAAATGCCCGCTCACGGTGTTCACGGGACTACCACGGGACTCTCCTCTTGCCGCAATTCTTAGAAGCAAGAATGACCTAGTTGTCGTGCACGACATCGACAAGTGCCGCGCAAAGGCCCTGCTGGAAACCGAGAATTAACAGAAGGCGATGCAAGACATCTACCGTACGTGCGCCGAGAAGGGAGGTAGGAAGCGCCAATGTGCTATCGATGCGCACAACCGACGCAACGGAATCAGGCCAATCGATTTTGGGAACGGTGACTACGTGGTCAAAGCCGTTTTGCAGAAGAATATCCGCGCAAAGACCAGTCTCAGATGACAGGGACCATTCCTTGTAACGAAATGCCGAGATCAGTACATCTTCGAAGTCGAGTGCCTGCTGACGGGGAAAAAGGAACTCGTACATGGAAGAAGGCTGAAGCTTTTCCTTAATAGTGATTACGAAGTAACTGAATAGCTACAGGAGCACATGGCGTATCAACAGAACGAGCTCCTGGTTATCGAAGATTTCGAAGATATTCGAAGAAAAAAGAACAAGGTTGAACTACTCTTGAAGTGGACTGGATTTGGGGAGGACGAAACTGATTGGGTAGAGATCACCTCTCTCCAAAAAGACTTTCCCGACCTGTTACAGGAGTACCTGAAAGAAACAGAGAGATCCGGGTCGCGGCGACAGAAAAACGTAATCGCCGCCATCGACAAGATCATAACCAACTAGGTAGATTGGCTATGGGGGACTGTTGATGGTAGCCTACGGCTAAGGGCAGCCTACGCAGGTGCGTATGCGTAGACCTCGATCAGGGACCTCAGTCTTTTTTGGGTAGATTGTAGCCTACCAAACGCGCAGTATACCTAAAGTAGTTAGGTGGCGCATCCCGAAAAGGAAGAACCTTTTCGGGAAACCGCCCGAACGAGGCAGAACAAATACCCGACTCCTGTAGCATACGCCGAGGAGTCGGAGGCCATCCTTGGAGGAACTTCCAAGGTCCTTATGCCTGCTCCCTCGCCAGCGCTCGGACGACTGCGTGCCCGAAACCGCCTTTCTGACCAACACTGTGCTGCATAAGCTCGTGACGGAAAGAAAGCAAGTGTGACCTCTTCTCCTTGAATTTTTCCATGGCTTCCCAGAACACTTCGCTCAAAACAGGCTCCCTCATTCCGAACTCGACTTCAACGTCGTACCATCTGTTCGGAGCGCTCATTTGCCGTGGCAAGATACAGAAAGCAGTAGTATAATTGCACTGGTAGCCGTTGCAATTTGTATACATACCTTTTAACCTGATAAACCCTCGAAAGACTGCGATTTGGGCGCGTCTAAACCTAAACTTTCTTAAGCAGTCCGCTTTCGATAGGATAGGGCGTTTAGATTAACAAAGCAGCTATATGCGAGTAGCGAGCGGATACCCTTACGGTCTCATCACGAAGTAACCTGTATTTTTGATGTTTAAGTAACACAACTTCTTCGTTGTCGTCTATCAGAATTGAATTATGAAGCATGTGTTTCTGGACAGAAGACTTCTGGACGATGCGCGTCAGAGTGTTTTTTGTTGTTGCATGATAGAACGTAGATGGTTTGTTGGGTAGGGGATGTGAAGCTGGGAGTAGCGTTGTGACGCCGAGAGTAAAGATGGGACTGCGTAGAGCATTAGCAGTATGCAAATGTACTTATCTGTAGCTCTTCACGTAGCGCACTGAGTGGAGGTGCCTAATATGCTGCCAAACTACAGTGTAATTCAAAAAGTTCCTACTCTATCGACAGATGTGGATTCCTCCTTACTTATGAGTAATATTTTTACAGTGCCTAATCTGAATTTCATATGTCTACAAATCGAAAAAGCCGGGGGAATCCGTGCATATTGAATCCTCTAATGAAGGCAGTCAAGTTCAACAGTGTACTAGTGTCTACTCGAAATTGATTTGTACTCAATTGAGTACAAATGTTTGCCAATGGAAAAACTAAAAGAAATCAATAAACATTACATTGCAATCATGAAAAAATAACAATTTTTAATTATTCGTATCGGGCCAGCGTACAATAGCAGAAATTTCTTGCTCTATACAAGGTCAGTGAAGGCATCAGAAATAAGAAACTTTGCATCAATGAGCATCTATCGTGTACACTGCAGGTGTGACTATATGGCTAAGAACTAATCGGATGTTCCACGTCAGGCACGTGTAGTGGGGCTCGCGATGGAATCACCATTGCAATAGAATACCACAGTGTGCAACTTAAGCGCTGATAAGTCCCCCGATCACTCCTGTGGTTGCGTTAAACTTCTCTGCGATGCGCGGGATGAAATTTTCTAAGAACAGAATAGAGGTGGGGGTGGGGCACCCGAGAAATCAAGAGACAGGGGCTGAATCGCTCCCGCCTCGGAGTGCTGACATAAAACGACTATTCTTCGACATAAGAAACATCTCCTGTGTAGTGCAGTGGTTCTGGGACTCCCTTGTGAATCTTAGGACTACTACACTGCACAGGTTGAAAGTTAAATTCCCAGGTGAGTTCAATTGAGCAGTCCTAGAATTGCTCAATTGAACTCCAAAAGATCCATGCCTAGAGGGACCTCAACGAATCCTTGTTGTAACCTAACCCTCAGCACGCCTAGTACACCCACTTGAACATGAGAACGAATACAGTGACTTCTCATAAAGGGTAAACCCATTTCAATAGGGTACAGCAAGAGACTGCGGCGAAATTGCACTGGCAGGACAACCTCTCGAAGGATTTTCCCAGCAACACAGCTCACTGTCCCGAAGCCATCCGTCGTAGGATATGCGGTCTAGCTTTTCATTATTCCGAGGCTGCCGCATTCCGACAAGCATATCCGACCAATGCAACCAAAGTATCTGATGCTCATTGGAGCATCACGCTCCGTCGCCATCTCCGTCTTCCAGTTTACACGGATTAGATCCCGCCGAAGTGTCATTTTTACCAGCAGGCGCTAGATCTGTATACAGATCATGCGGCTGACTTTTGCTGCTCGGAGTTTGGCCGCCTACACCGGCATAACTCCATCCGCAACGTCCTCGCATACCATGTCTTCCGCGCTGCGAGTTTTGACTACAAGTTCGAGTTCCCTCTGTTAATTCCTGGAACCGATCTTAGGCCTGCTGACCTCCTTGTGCAACCCACGGGCTCTGGCATCGGCCCAAGGAACGGCCGATTGCCTGTGATGTTGCTATTGTTTCGCTGTTCAAACATGCCTCTGTCACGAAAGCAACGCAAGCTGCCGCATGCGCCGCCACTCAAGCTAATCGCAATAAGGTCCAAACCTTGAGCATAAGCTCTCCAGGCGCCTTGTACCACCATTCTCGCCGGCTGAATTTATACTTCCAACCATCCCGCGTTCGACTCCGCTAGAGCTGCGTCCCCGGCCTTTGTTATGTTTCTGGAAACTTTCATTCCGCGGATTGCGACCAGATATCACACCTCTGATGGCATTATTCGCATACGAATCTATCGGCGCCTCAGCTGTGTTCCGTGGTCCTCGGTGACTATAGCAATCATTTCCCGTGTCCCACTGCACGTGACCGATATTGACTATCCAGTTAGCTCTTAACTTAATATTCGGTCAGTGAAGGAGTTCCTCATCGGTCTAATCCATTTACGCGAGACCAAATTGGCCTCCAAACCACAATAAATGTAGCTTTCACCTCTACTGGAAAGAGCGAGGCATCGTGGCGCAGCCAAGAGAGGGAGGACGGGAAAGAGAGGGCCATAACCGCGATCAAGGCGGCGGGCTTGACTCGCGACCATCTTAAGGCCACTGCACTCAGTTTATAAACGCTAAGGCACACATTTCACACCTGTGCTACGTACGCATCGTCACACAAGTCCTGCGACTTGCCCTCGCTATCCATTGTCCATGCGATTCATGCGCATAAACCGGGTTTTAAACAACACGGAACAGCCAAACCATTACTAGGAGCTCACGAGGTCGGCGCTTCTCTTTCTGGAGCCGTGGCGATGGAAAAAGTGCAGCGGGCCTTCTCCAACGTAGGTTGTGGAAGGTACTACGCACCGAAACACCAAACCGACGCACCACTTGTACGTATAGTCTGGTCAAAGTAAAGCATGGCAATTTCTTCGCTACTCTTGTCCCAACCAAAAATCAGCTACTGCCCCCGATGACACCGACGCCAACGCTAACTGAGCAGCGACCGCGTCATAAGTGATTCATCTCCACCTCTAGAGGGCGCCAAGCTGGGTTCACTGGACGTTGCGCTTCCCACAACTCCTGCGGTAGTGCCAGGATTCGGCTCCATCGCTTGCAGAGGTGCAGAGCCGATTGATGCCACGCCTTTC
Source organism: Kappaphycus alvarezii (assembly GCA_002205965.3). Lineage (NCBI taxonomy): Eukaryota > Rhodophyta > Florideophyceae > Gigartinales > Solieriaceae > Kappaphycus > Kappaphycus alvarezii. The sequence continues at coordinate 104,550 of NADL03000675.1, read as the reverse complement.
GCGCCCAGTCCAGAATGTAGAGCAACACCGGGGCCCCCATTTGTGCCATTGTTCACAGTTTCCATGATTGGGTCCACTGGAGGGCAAAAAATGCCCAACTGCCCATCGTCCCAAGGCCGTTCTAGCTCTTCATCATCAACTTGAGGAGCACGAATGGGTGCTCGCCGAGCGGACGTTACTTGAAAGCCTCATTGGGCTCCTTCATTCCATCCGCGACGGAACGCAGCAGTTGTCGACCGATCAAGAGGTCGCCGCGGGGGAATTGTTTTGGGAGAGTGTCTGCATACTTGTTCTTGGCCAACGGAAGCCATGCGGCCAGAGGGCGACCTGCTGTGAAAAAGCTGTTTGTGATATGCCCCACGGGCTTGTTATCTACGTGCTGCAGCAATTATTGAATACCGCGACTCTTCACTTCTTCCCCCAGCGGAACCTTTAGGAGCTTCCTTATGGCCTTTAACTTGCGATGGGTAATTCACTCCGCGCGGTCCTTCCAACTCCACACTCTTGATCGCACCAAAGGCCCGGATGTCCAGGTTGAAGGTTCTGGTGGTTCAGAGTCCCCCCATACGTCGTAACCGCCGCATCTGCTCGAGGTGCTGCGTCAGCCACTGATAATAGGATGCTTCGACCTTCCGTCTCAGGACCAGGAGGTTTTCGCCAAAACTGCAGATCCCGTAACGACTGGTGCGAGAGGCGACAGCGATCGCGAGATTCGCGCGGGAGGGTATGTACATCCCATATCCCAGTGCAGAACCTTGCCAATGGTAGCACCAAGGACAGCCCGATACAAGTTACACAGAGGGATCGTGCGTCGGCGACGTTCAATCAGCGGCGTCCCAGTCGCGCTTGCCTGAGAATGTCTCCTCCGAAACGACGAAGATGTTGCGTCTTGTATGGTACCACGCGAAACTCCATATTTATTGTATCCACACGGACGCCTAGATGGTCCAGCACTTGAGCTCTATTCCATTCCAATTTTTACTGGTGCCTGCGCAGTGCGAGTGTTCGCATTAGTGCATTTATCATTTTCGACAATCTTCTAGGCCTGCGACTACACCATGCGGGGTAGGGATCATTAGAAAGTCGTCTATACGACAGAATACGATAAACATACGAATGGAGCTTTGTAACTAGGGGCGCAATCAGTCTTGTGAGCCAAAGTGTGGATCGGCCCTCGTCACAGAGAAGAGCTAAACACTGGTAGAATCGCCCAGTGTAGCGGAAAATACACCAGTCCTACATGGCTGGGTGTAAAGGAGGATTCCGAAACCCTTCTCGATGTACATAGAAAGCTTATGATTCCTTTGCCGCATGCCCACCGCGAACTCCGGGAGCGCTTCTTTTCGCCCAGTGCCCCGATTGGACCGAAAGATTTACGAAAACCGTCCAGGGCACGTGCGTTCTCGCTCCTGCCAAACGACAAACGCCGAGGAGATGACTGATCCTGCTTGCAATCCACGCTGCACGTGCTCTGATGATATCTCCTGATAGATACCCGACTATAAAACTTTTAGGATGTCATTTATTCCAAACTCTAAGTCCTCCGTTGTCTGCGGGATATCTCCCACCATCCTTCCTTGGCCAGAAATAAACAGGCTCAGAGGGTTCTCGTATATCCCAAACCGGGTGCTCCGACACAGATATTCCGAATCACACATACGGCGTCACGCCTCGGTGTGCGTCTGCAACACAAGCCATAGTGGGCGCCCCATGAGCTCTCTGTGCGCCAGCGGTGACACACTCAACCGCTTCCTTTTGGTTGATAGGAATGGACCTACCACCGGACAAGGTCTGGGGTCTCTCTTGTGAAAGAAAGAGATATGCCCGCGATCACGTCATGCCCATAAATCGCGGCCTACACAGTACAAAATGTACAGTAAGTAGAATTTTTTTGGTGGGGCCGTAAATGTTTACTTAAAAATGCACTAATTACATAGAATTACAGTAAAGAGGTGCTCAGTGGCTTCAACTATACACCACTTCGGCTAAAGCATTCTACTAAAAGATAAAATGTGGCAAATAGGCACTAAAATCAAAGATTATAAAGCGGAGTAAAGTAGTTCGTACCCTGGATAGCGCTAAAACTACCAAAAAATTTGTTTTCATCGAGCTACACTATTGTTGAAAATATAGATAACAACAAAGACAGAATAAGCTTAATTTTTACTTTAACAAATTTTCCCTAAGCTATGTCCTCATATAAAGATAGTTTTCCTGTAGACATTAGAGATTATGACAAGTTATGCTCATTTAATAAGCGTTCAAATTGTGTATACAGTTTATTTTACACGTATATTTTACACGTATGCGTTGCGAAGTGAAAAATTCCATACAAATAAAGCTGCATTTTGACAGAGTTTTTTCGAACACTTTTTTCTAATTAGCATTGCCCCTAGACATCGGGTCAATTCTAGAAAGTTAACAGAACACACATAAAAGTAGTGAAAAAATAGCCCGATCACCTCAAAAACAACGATGGATGACAGTACGTACTGTTTCCGTCCGCAATCGAGCAAAATTCGTTGGATAGGATAGATAGCACCCGTCTACGGAGCAAAATATATATTTGCGACCAAAAACTTAAGAATAGAAAGGTGGATCAATTTAGGATATTGAAGAAGGCATGATTTTTAAAATCCCAAAGCCTCCTCCCCAAAACCGACAGCAGCACCAGAGAGAAACAAATAATATCGATTCTCTCGCTTCTTACGACACTCTAAAATCCAGTTCATATAGAAAGTACCCAAGATGGATTCAGAAATGCCTTCCAAGGTATCTTTCTGCTATTTCTTTCGAAGTCTGATTTTTGTTGTTCAGACTTCCTTAGGGTCACCATCGAAGCTTTCTTTTGTTTCTTACAGTGCTTCCCTCCTTCTTCTGAAACTTCCTGTTGCATTGCAGCCTGGCGGTCAGCAAAGCATTTGTCCGGAGTGACACGTTCTGCTGCCGTCTCTGCTGGATGCAGCACAGTACCCGGATTGGAGCTTACTGCCCTTGAATAGGTTCTAGGGTCCCCTTCCGACAAGGAGAATTTTTCACCCCGTCTCAGCGGTGTGGAGTATTGTACTTATATCTTCACCAGCTGTGGCAAGTTCTTGGGCATTCTTAATTGCTTCCTCGATTAATGCAAGGATATGCTCATCACTGGTTCATCTCATATTCTAGCCTCTGAAATTTCAGACTCGTTGAGGTAAGCCATCACATTTTGACCAAGTTCACGCACCTCATCAAGATTTGTACGAAAAAGGCTTGAAAAATCTTTTTGAAGAAAATATAGACCCATTTCTTCAAATTTCTTCGACATGAACGGTTCCTTAAGCTTAAAAAATCCATATAAACCACATACAAGGCTGGATTTCACCTTCTATGTCTCTACTAACGTTTTAGAACAAAACGAGTCTCGCAGTTCCCGACATCCAATCTTGATTTTTTATTTATGTGCTTATCGCAGGGAAGTAGGATGTGAAGAAAGTAGGCAGGTTAAATCAATGCTTCAAATTTTTCTCCCTACGTTCCTCAATCCACAACATTACGTTTCTAGACGCATTTTCATCAAGAGTTAGTATTATAGTTTTGCCCCCACAGCTTTTCGAATAAAAATGTTGATGTGTTTAGTAGCCGCGTGGATTATACCTATTTCTATAGAACCGTTTTCTTTGACCTGCATAACAGCCGAAGACGAGGGTAAACATCCGTTAGAAGGTAAACTCGAGGCAACGCTATAAACAGCCTCCCTGAAATTTCGCAGTATAGGATCGAACCAGCGCTCATTGGGTGTCTTCTTTTGCACAAGGAAGAAAGGATCGACAGTTAAACAACTACTAGAAACAAGAGCAACAGCCGCAACGTGTTTATACGCCCCTTTAATGTTTCTGCAAGCCTGTACTATTCTGTCTGACTATCTGTCACAGTAAATGACTTCTCCATGGAGCCCAATGTACTGTCAATTGCTGTTTCGTGCATGTTTTAAGTGAGGTTGGGATTGGTAAGGATACTGGAGTGTCGCTCTTTAATCACCAGAATTATACGTAGAAAGCAATTGACATGATCCTAATTTTCTGCATTTCGTTTCCAGCGTTCTTTGCTCACCTGAGCTTGAATTTCCATTTCCTGGTGACGTGCGCTAAAAGCATGCAATGTTTCTTGGAAAGGAATACCGTTTTTGATACAGGGACGACCACTAAAAGCAGTCGTAGCTATGATCAGCAGCTCCACGACTCCAACAGAACCGAGGACGCTGGAAAATTACCTGCTTCTTTTCTGCTGTCATCTTAGTTAATCTACCCGCTTAACACTTCCCTCCAATAATCCTACGCAAACGTTCTTTTTCTCCCTTGTCTAAGCACTGCTTCCTTTCTCCAACGACAGTCTTTCTGGCAGATAATATGCCCACTGTCACTCTGATAGAAAGCTTTCTACTTGCTTTGGCAGTCTTTTTCATGTTGCATCGTAATAATTCAAACGCACTTTCACGGAATTTTAGTTTGAGACTGAGTGTGTGGCACTTGATTTTGATGTAATTGCACTCTGCATCCTCATGAATTGAGGCAATGTTCACTGGGTCCGTGCATAGTTAGTGTTTATACCCAACTGGTTTATTGTAATGACATTACAGGGGGAACATGGTGTAGGAAAGGCGGAGGCACCTGAGCAGTTCGTGTTTGGCGTGTGCACACTGCTTTTGTCGTGAAATTTTCCTGCTGTCCGGAATTTACCCGGACTGGAGGGGGGATTGTGTTGGGGGGGGGAATTTTGGGTTATTTTAATTTGTGGCAGATGTAGTCGGTTGTATCCACGCCGCTGTGCGTTGTGCTGGACAAGTCGTCATGATGGGACTGATGGACTTCTGGGTAACACTAAACAACATTCCATACAGGGCCGGCTCAATGCCAGCGAGCAGGCATGCCGCGTTAGGCATGACGGCCGCGGCAGCGTGCCTTTGTGAAGGGGGAAAGGTTTGGGTGTTTTACTCTTGGAAGATACATCCGATCTATCCCGTGGTTTTCCAGACAACCACAATCGACTCAAAAAGGGAAGTACCGCTCTAACCTTCGCATAGGTCTCCATCGCTCGGACGGCCACGTTCCCCGCGATAACGGTTAGCACCGCGTACGCGTCTGGGTGCCAGCCTTCAAAGGTGGATATTGGGATAGGCACAAGCCTTCCTCTAGCAGAAGTCGCAAGCAGAATTGTGGGATGCTTTAATATTTGAAAGATATGGTCGATTGTGGGCCGGAATATCTTAGAGGGTGACCAGTAGTTACCTTCTCCTGCCACCTTCCTCTTCATAGAGGGTCTTCTGCCGCGTATCGCGGAGAAGTTCAGCACTCCTGTCGGAGTGATTCGCACGCGCGTGTTGAGCCGCATCAATTGCACTATCTGGTCGTCAGTTGCGCAAGCTATTTTTTCGCGCATGTCGCTGCACGTGGACGACGTGGAACATCCTGTTAGCTCTTAGCTAGCAATATAGTCGGATCCTGCAGCGGACACCTGTTATACTAATGCCATACAGTACTGTAAAGTACAGTAGTACTGTACCTCCCAATTTTCCCTAAAGAGGGGTACTTTTGCACCAGGATTTGGCGGCGTTTGTGCTGTACGTTGCGAGGAAAGAACCGGGGCGGGCGTTCGTGAATTCATGGCCGCTTATTCGTAAACTTGTCTTGGTCACCATGGCTGCTAAGGTTGAAATGTGGTCCCCTCTCGTTCTAACATTAAGGAAAGTTTTGTCTTTTGCATATGAGGCAGGGAGAACGACGGAATCGAGAGACTCAGACCTGCCGGAGGGAGTGACCAGGGATCGTACGGAGGAAAGCACGTAAGAGCAGCCGACCCTGTCCAAACCAGGAGAGCTGGTATCAATTGTGGCATTTGGAGTATTGACCTCTCTTGTCACGGGTGGTTGCTCCGTCGATTATGATTGCTGCGAGGACTCTCTAATCAAATGGTACCATTCCGGAGAAAAGGTTGCCGGCGTAGCGGCTTCTGGGGGATGCCTGTTCCAATGCCTACTCAGTCCGCAACGTGTTCGCGTGTTACGATTTCCGCTCCGCCGGACTGGACTATGAGTTTGAAGTTGAGAATCTCGTCCCCGGTAGGGACTACAGGCCCGCCGACATTCTCCTTGTGCAACCTCCACGTGACACTGAAGCCGGCCCCAATCGGCCCATCGCATGTGACGTCGCCATTATGTCCCCGTTCAAGCAGTCTTCGCTACCGAACGCGGCGCAAGTGGCTGGTGGGTCTGTCCACCCTGACGCACCGCGGCAAGGTCCAAGACCTGCAACACAAGCTGTCATGGCGCGTGGTGCCCCCCTCCCTTCCCTCCCGCGACCCGGGTTCCCGATTCCAGCCGCTGGGTTTTGACTCCCTCGGTGCCCCTTCTCCGGAGGCTGTTAGTTATCGGGGAGTTTGTACCCCAAGTCGCCAGGAAATGTCACACCTTGCGCGCTACTCTTGTCCGCGTATCAACCAGCGTATCAATTGCGCCTTGCGGTCGCCGGTGGCATTGGCCACCATATCGCGGGCCCCATTACAATTTACCGATTTGGTCCATCTAGTTTGCTCTCAACTAAATAGTCGGCCAGTCGGTGCACTCCAGATAGGTAATGGGCATCTCAGCCGCCTTGCATAGCAGACATGCTGCAATCTGTCAACTTCTTTTTTTTGTGCAGTACAGTACTTGGCTTGCCTGTCCCACTAAGAACCCCATGACTGTAAGCGTATTGGCGTGCCACGTAACAATGCAGGCTATGTTATATTGAGCAAAGTTCTCGGCAAACGCAACATTACAATATTATTCAGCGCAGTATGAAAATCCACTGGATTTTCTTATTGCGACTTGGAATGGAAAATGCAATGGTTTTCTGAGCAGCAAAGCACTGAAATGCAGGGCAGTACTTTTTTCCCGCCAAGATCCTTTGAGGCACCCGTAGACCAATATTCCCGCCGAAAGGATACGTTCTCCCATTAGTACGTAGGAAACTGCACTGTAAATGTTGTCTTCTTTGGGGCAACATACCCGTGGTACAGGCTAGTTTTCTATGATGTGTAATGATACATTACATTCGCCATTTGACACCCAATTGTCACATAGAGCTTACACCTCATACTCACATATCATCTCCCAATCACATTCCAGACCTTTGGCGCCAAAACAGTGTCAACGCAAATACAAGAACGGAAACATCAAGTGCTGTGTAGGTCGATTTGAAGCCATCTTTTGGCGGCCACTGCAGAGCGCCTCTCACGCCTACATTTCCTGTTGAATAGGTTGGTGTGCAAAGGCGTACCTTTCTCGTCACTACTTCTACCCCAGAAACTCAAGCCATCTCCAGCCGATCAACTTCCTACTCATTCCCTCAATCGTCACTTTTCTCCTCGTTCGCTTTCTCATCTTCGACTCCTGTAATCCCCTCGAGTTTTTCTTTCTTCTTTGTATCCTATCTAATTCTTTTCCAAGATGTTTGAGGCGCGTATGGCACAGAGTTCTACTCTCAAGAGGGTTCTAGACGCAATCAGGGAGCTAATCACCCAGACAAACTTTGATTGCTCTGCCGATGGAATCAGCCTCCAGGTAAGCCACATCACCCCCCCCCGCATCGCAGTCCTGCATTCATCACTTATGCAAAGTAACTAACCATCATCCTTCTCATCGCCCATTTCCAGGCTATGGATGAGTCTCACGTTTGTCTCGCTACCATGAAGCTGCGTAATCAAGCCTTCGAGATGTATCGTTGTGACAAGCCCCACTCCATTGGCATTAACCTCAATTCACTCAGCAAGATTTTGAAGTGTGCCGCCAATGATGACTCCGTGAAGATTGTTGCAGATGACGAGGGCGCGGATATCGCTGAGTTCATATTTGAAAATACCTCTGCGGATCGTGTGGCTCATTTCGAACTCAAGCTTATGGACATCGACTTGGAACACATGAACGTCCCTGACGATAGTGAGTACCAAGCCGTCATCAACCTCCCAGCTTCTGAGTATCGTCGCATTTTCACTGATCTCGCTGTTATTGGCGATGTCATCTCCATTGAGGTCTCCAAGAACAGTGCCTGCTTCTCGGTCTCTGGTGATATTGGGAGCTGCTCGTTAAACATTCAACAGACTGACGCGGCAGATAGTAACAACGCCAATCCAGTCACAATCAACGTTAAGGAGCCTCTCAGTATGACCTTCCCTGGCAAGTACCTATTGATGTTCACAAAGGCCGTACCGTTGTCAGACTCTGTCACCATGTGCATTCAAGATGGAAATCCGCTTGCGATAGAGTTTTCTATTCCAGAGGAAGGTGGATATGTGCGATACTTCCTTGCACCAAAGATTGATCAGGATGAGGAGGAAGAAGAAGTCAAGGAAGAGGCGGAGGTCGATGGGGATGAGGAAGAGTAGAGGTCCTGTCACGAATATGGCAAGGATATGCGTCAAGTTTGCGGTATTATCACACTGAGAATTTTATAACGGCTTCGTCAAACTCTATGTAAAGGATAAAGTCGTCAACGCTTTCAATCTCGTCGCGTCTATTGATGACTTAGCATATATCTATTTACATGTTGCCTAGGTATCGCCTCCGCGTGACCAAATCTTTGACATTTCATTAAAGAGTATAGGTCGAAACCGTCAATCAACTACGCCTCCGCTCCTGGAGGAACAATCCATCCGGTCCTTGACACCTCTTCATCGATGTCAGCAAGCGTCTCCTTCAGGAGAGCAGGGAATGCAAGAACATTCTCCGGGTTGGCCTTTACCCATCTTGCATGCAGCACTTCAAACATTGAGGCATAAAGACCGTGAAAGACCAACGTGGCACTGTCCACGGATTTTCCGAAGAGACTTGTATCTATCTTTCGAGATTCGAGAATGCGAATGGCCTGCATGGTTAAATTGATCCCAACACATGCCCACGGGTACCGCGACTGATCTGATTCTGGTTCAGCGATCATTCGTCGTGCAACGGCAGTCCGAGTAGATGCAATAAACAGGAGTTGCTCCAGGCCAAGCATGCCTCCACCGCGAAAGTCACTAGCCGGGTCTGACTGTTGAAATCCTATACGATTCCATTCTCTTGAGTAACGGCCACCCGTACGTTCTTGTCCTGGCAGTAATAACTGCCACAGTTGCTCCAGCTTTCTTTCGTGCTCTGCATTCTGGGGATCAAACGCCTCGTTGGCTTTCCCCTTGACTGTTTCAATAAGCATATTAACGCCCTTGATGTCCTTCAAACAAAGTTTCAAATTGTCCATTCTGCCGGATGAGTAATTGAGCAAAGCAAGGCAGGGTGTCAGAAAATCACACAACACGAGAATATTTGTTGGGGTACGTCACTTGCCCGGAGGCCAACAAACAGTACCAGAACAAAATGCGACACTATTGCTTTTCACACCACCAATACTAGAAATTTTGAAGTGTTGCGAGCAGGCTACAAGAAGTACTTACACGGCAGAATTCTCAGCGATTTTCTTGGTACCGCAAATATGGGAGGCCACTTGGTTCACAGGAATGTTGGGGTCCTTCCCGTACTGAGCAAAGATGTCGTGTAGCTTTTTAGAAGTGGTCCATTCCTCCCATAGGGCGGCAGTCATTTGTGGGGAATGGTGGGGAGGCTCGTCCGAATCTTCACGAGTTTCACCGCAGATGCGTGCCACTTCGGTCTGACCACTAATTAAACGACGTACACGTTTAACCATTCTATAGAGGAAGAGGCGGATGGCGTATATCTGATATGTCAAGTAGTGCCGAGAAGAGGTTTAGAGCGAGGATTTTCCGCGTTTTGGTGGTTGAAATTGGCGAAATAGAAGTCAGTAGGAGGCGTTGGGTAAAGTGGAAGGTGAGGTTGGGGATGTGAGTTTGAGAGTGAGCAGAATTTGAGCGCAGAGTCGGACGGCGAGTTCACAACGGTTTGTGAATGTGAGCTTCGGGAATGTAAGAACTTGCACGTACTAAGTTTTGAAATGGAAGGTACTCGGGGAACATGGGGTGATTCGCGTTAATGCGTGCAAATGCAGGGGAAAGCGCAGGTTTTTGTTGCTTGAATGTCGAGGGTGCTAGGATACGTTAAGATAGGTCGATGTTGAGAAAACGCTCCTTTGACGGTAGGGCCGTGGGAACAAGGATGCGGCTTTCAATATTCCGTTGTTTCGCGGTGGGAAACTGTTGGTTGGATATGAGTGGATTTTTTGCAAGCAAAACTTGAAACTTTGGACCACGTTGTGTGTAGATTACTGGGCCTATGTTCTTCGGTTTGGGCGCGCAGCAGCATGCGCTGGGGAACATGGTTATGTAGCGGAGCTTAATCGCAGTTGCGGGTGGCATACAAGCATTGCTGGACAGTTAGATTGGTCAAAGATATCAAAACAACGGGGAGCAAATTTACGCTGTCAAATTGGCGCTATTTATTCAGGATGACTGTCACTCACACCAAAAATTGGCCTAGCGTTCCGCCGCAGCCCCGCTGCGGCGTTTCTCTTCGCTCACCCCACGGCAGCTACGAAGGTCCACACCACACACTGGCAGACCATGCTCCGCCGTCACCTCGGACTGCCAGTGTATGATGACTCCATGCCCCTCAACTGCCACCACTGTGACCACCCCTTGGACACCCTCGGGGATCACGCCGCCGACCTCTGCTGCCCTGGTTTCGGCCGTCGTCACCGCCATAACTCGCTCTGTAATGCGATTGCGACACACGTTACCCGCGCCGCGGGTCTGGATACTCGGCACGAGGTTCCGTTCCTCGTCCCGGGCACTGAGCTCCGGCCCGCCGATATCCTTGTACAACCGCCCCCAACCCCGGAAGGCACAACGTTGCGCCCCATTGCCTGTGACATCACTGTCGTCTCACCGTTTAAGGCCGCAGTTCGCACCAAGGCGACCCAGGTCGCCGGAGGCGCTGCTGAACTGGCGGCCCGCGATAAGGTCACAACCCTGGAACGCAACATCGCCCGACGCCTCCCCGCTCCCTCAACTGGTCCATCTTCTCCGCCTTACACGCCGAACTTCACGTTTCGACCTCTGGCGTTTGATTCCCTAGGTGCCCCTTCCCCTGGAACTATTGCATTTATCGAGGAGTTGGTTCCGCGGATCGCGTCCAAGTGTCACTCGACAGTTGGCGTTATCCGCCGCCGTATCTACCAGCGACTGAGTTGCACCCTCTGGTCATCCATCGCTGAAGCTATCCTGTCGCGAGCCCCGATGCGCATGGTCGACGAAGCACACCCGGTTAGATCTTAACCGTATAGTTAGGACGTGCGCAGTCCCCAGTAGATACTGAACGCATTAAACTTCCTTCCAAAATTTAGACAAATTTTTCTCCACCATCGGCAGCGGTTCAGAATTAAATTATGAAATAATATTACTGCTGTGACGTATGGCCGAATTTGATTGGCCCTTGGATGAAGATAAGATTTTAAACTTTGCCATTTTAGTTTTCCCGCTGCAGTTGCACTGATATGGGCGGGATGTAAAATTGCGGAAGTGCTGCAGCGGGAGCTCTCCCTGAAAAGTCAAGGACCACGTGGCTAACTCGCGAACTTCAGAATGGACAACGACGACATCGACGGGTTGCGGTTCGACACGAACTTCGTCGTGGACCTCCTTGAGAGCACGGATGAGAACGATACGGTGAAGGGCTGCGGGTCCCGGCCAAACAAGAAGGCGAACGTCGAGCGGTTCCATCAGGAGGTTGCTCTGCGCCGGGACTGGCAGTACCTCGGCCAACACCCAATATATGACGAGGCATTTACAGGAAGTTTCATGACTCCGTAGTCGCGTACGACTCTACTTTGTGGTCAAGCAAGACTGATCAGGTAGGGACGGCATCTCGTCTAACATAGAGGTGATCGCGGTGTTTCAGGTGCTGCCGTATGGTCTGCCACCGGATGCAATGGACAACTACATTGCGATGTTCGAAACAGCGGCGCGCCTGGCACTGAAGCATTTCTGCAAAGCCGTCGTGGAAATGTTGGGATTGATGTACCTCTGCCCCCTGCCGGTTGCGGAAGTGAAAAAAATCCAACAAGATTCTAGGTGGCGGGTCGCATCGGGCCTACTTTGCAGAATCGACTGCTGCAAGTGGGCTTGGAAGGATTGCTCTACTGTATGGCACGGCCAGCTCTGTGGAAATGGAAAGAAACCGATCGTCACTCTGGAGACGATTTGTGACCGGTCTCGACGCATCTGGCACGCGTTTTTCGGGATTTCAGGGTCATTGAACAGCACCAATGTCGTTGAGGCATCGGCAATCGTGACAAAGATTGCTGAAGTAACGTTTACTCCGCCGTGCGAGTTCCGTATTGCGGGCGTGCTTCGTAGAAAGCCGTACTGGTGCAGCGATGCGATTTATTCGAAGGCTGCTCAGGCTGGTTCAGAGATGGAAGAAGCACTGCTTCTTCATGTCCATCTCTGAACCTCACCCTGCTTCTTCATGTCCATCTGTGAACCTCACACTGCTTCTTCATGTCCATTTCTGAACCTCACCCTGCTTCTTCATGTCCATCTCTGAACCTCACACTGCTTCTTCATGTCCATCTCTGAACCTCACACTGCTTCTTCATGTCCATCTCTGAACCTCACACTGCTTCTTCATGTCCATCTCTGAACCTGTGACGATGAAAGAGAAGCTTCTCGCCTCCATCAAATAGATCGTGTGGAAGGACAACGTACGGGCGTTCGGGGTGCTGCAATTGAAGTGGTACATCCTGACGGCCCGATTTAAGTTCATTTCCGTCGACGCGATGGCGGACATCATGCGCTACGCGATCATCGTGCACAAAATTTTTGCGGAGGAATAGAATTTCTGGAAAGACTATGGACTCGAAGACAACGATGCATGCGGCATTGCTGTCAGCGGCGGAGTATCGCCGATGTGATGTTAGATTGTGCGTCTGCATGGGACATTGGAAGTTACTGCCGCCAAAGAATCTATCGCGGCGCTGTGAGAGGCGCATACATACATAGAAGAAATGCTGGAGCACTTGCTGACAAAGCGCATAGTCATGGCGCATATGTAGGAGAAGTATGGTGAGAAGTAAAGCGCATGCATTGTAAACGAGCTCTTTTGTCTTTGCGGAACGCGGCCGCAGGATACTAATATTGTTTGTTTTGGGGGACTCTTCTTTAAGGCGAGACTACCGAGAGCACGCTTCGACCGCGTCCGGAGTCGCCGTGCGGATGTTTCAATATTCTGTGCGTACTGCCGCTTCTTCGATCAGGTTGACGTGTAAGGCCTTTTTGGTATGTTTCGCCGCCATGCAGTCCTGCAGTTCCTGCAGTGCCCCTGTCTGCTTCAAGGCAAGTAATTCCTCGCCATCTCAGACTCCGATCCGCCATGCCCATTCATGAACAAGATTATCTCGTCCAGGGGGTAATCCCTGCGACCTATATCTATTGCATACGCACCGAAGATTCTAAAAGCATCAGTTTGTTTGCTCGCATGTGCTGCGTAGCGAGCTCCTTCTTGGCCTCCTGGCGACTTTCTGGCCCCTCCCTCTTGCGGTCCAGCTTATCTCCGTCCGCATTCACTCTCTCGGTCCCGGTCTTGTCTTCATCACCCTGAGCGTTTCCCGCCGTTTTGTTTTAACCAGACTGCATGGTTTTGCCCGAGCTGCCCGAGCTGCCCGTCCCACCCTCTATCAAGACAGCGCTGAACTTTGGAAGGTCACGCAACAGCTCCCAGCTCTTGATGAACCTAACGACGTGCATAAGTGCTCACGAGGGTGGCTCACTCTCTTTTCGTGCAGCAGCGCGATTATGTCATTCTCTGTGTGGCCGCTCTTCCTCATCACACGAAGACAGTTGAAATACGCCGCGAAATTGACTGATTCCTTCAAGATATTCTTGATGCGTCTGCACCGGCTTCAATGGACATGTCATGGCATCACTTGGACTTCTTGTTCTTGTAGCTCTCCCATATGCTACTGTGGCATGTCCTCTCTTTCTGATAGGACCACGTGATCGGGTCCGTCGACATGTTTATATACACGTGAGTGATCGCCACATCCTTTGCTCTGGTGTAGTTCCCGTCGCACTTCGTTCGCTGAAAGGCGTTGATGGGATCGGTCGCCTCAATCGCAAGGTGGGTGAGCTACCTTCTCTTTGTTTCCAGATACAGCGATGCAGCGTCTTTGTTGATAAGCGCTGCAATGACCGTTTATCTATTCCACTTTCCGGTCATCTTTTCTTTCCCCCTGTTTCGGTTTTGCGTCACTATTTTCTTTTCTGCTCATATTTTGCTGTGTTTCCGAAGGATGCCAAGCGCGGAATGTCGCGGAGGCAGCATATTTCTCGGATATGCCTCTTGAGTTTTGCCTTTGACATCAAATTTATTTTTGCCTCCTGTTGATGTAGTCTGTTCCGGCCGCATCAAAAAAATAAATTTTAATATTTGACCAATTCACACCGACCGGTGCCGATGCTCTTAACGACTGTGATAGGGGTAAATCGTCGGGAGAAGAGATACTCAGAACCAACTACCCAGGAAGGAGGTGTTGCAAGCGACAAAAGTGCTACCGTGGTATAGTTGAACGAACAAAAAGGAGTGTATATGGAAGAGAGTTGAGAGGGCTACAAGCAATTATGAAAGGGGCAGGGTCTACCACTGATGCTCTGTGAGCAGCGTAGGAAAAAGGTTTCTTGGGTCTGAAGTTGACTCTCAACTTCCTACTGCTCGGGACTTGACTTGAAGTTGTCTGCCAACTTGCTTGACCTCCACAACAGGAAGCAGTTTACTCAGCTTATATAGACTTTTTGGGTATCCCTAAAGTCTCAAAGAAACATACTAAGAACCATAAAATGCATCAAATGGAGTCGTGTGAACGACAAAGACTAACAGCAGATACAGTCAGGATAAATATCTAGATTCTTTCCTTAATATCTTAGTCCTCTACATCAGAGCCAAACAGTTCCCCCAAAATATCCATTCCACCCAGGCAGTCCACACAAATATCCGCGAATTGCTTAGAATTCTCCATTGCCTCCTGCGAAATATCTAGACCACTGAGGACGTCCCCATCCAGTTCCAGAGTCGGGACCACCTGGTCCATATTTTCTGGCCCTTCCCCACTAATCCAGCACTTTCCATGTCTCCCTCCCCCTAATCCCCTCATCCTCCTCTTCTCTCTTCTCTTCATCCTCGTCAGAAGAGTCAGAGATCACAATTACTCCCCAGTCTCCCCTCCTTTCTCCATGGGAGCCCCCCCACCGTTATACACTAGTGGCTCCCACGGATCCACCCAGTCCTCCTTTTCATCCTCCGCATCCTCCTCTCCCTCGTCTTCCTCTAACTCCTCTTCTCCCTCCTCCTCCTCCTCTGCCTCTTCTGCCTGCTCGAAGCAGTTACGGCGGACCCACTCCCGAACGCGTTCCCGGTCCAACCTTCTACAGTAATCATCGTAGTCGGTTGGACCATTTGCCATCAGGGCCAAAGCGTTGAGTGGACAACGGCCTCGGGATGACTTGGTGATGGTGAGGAAAGGGCGTAGGTTAGTCATGTTAAGGGCTAAAAGAAGGGGTGAGCCGATGAGGTAGTTGATGGCGGGGGCTTGCTTCAACGACTTCGACTTCGAAGTTTAAATACTGCGACGTCTTCGAAAAGTATGTCGACCTTGGACGTGTACAGTAATGACATCTATTAATGACACTGTGTCTTAAAATAAAAAATCAACTCATGAATTTGCCACACTCATCCAAATTAAGAATATCTTGGAAATTCAGAAAGTGTAAAAATATCTTCCAAATCCCGATACTGTATTTACTTTTGGTCCTCTTCTAGATTTTTTCGTGTGCAAATTTTGCGCACATCAGACTGCGCGGTTGACTGTCAACCATTGTACAACTGGACAGCAGAATCACACAGTCTACTACCAGTCATTTAATTACTTCCATGACAATAAAACAGTGACTGGTCAGTTGACTGTCAACTAGGTTACTGGCCTGGTCCGGTCTACTTTTGAATGTAAATCGACTGCGGTACTAATGTAAGAAATCCAGTTGACTGTTGACTTTGAAAGGATTGCTTTAGTGAAACGGATAATCGTCTGAAAACTAGATAAAGACTGGCCTTATTATGATTCCAGTCGACGGAATACTGAATTTCCACTGGAGTGTCAACAAAACAGAAAAAAATTTGAGTCAACTGTCAACTGGACAAACGACTCGATGATCAACTGGATTTATAACCCAGTTACAAATCCAGAGGATCATACCAACTGTTGTGTGTTTCTTCACGAGCTAACAGTCGATGCAGATGTAGTTGTTGGAGTACGTTGAGTATTAGTCGTGCAGAGAGCGTTCTGGAAGCGAGTTTTGAACTTCAGTCGAAATGCGGAGAGGGAGAGACGGACTAGGGACAGAGACGGTGATGTAATGTGCTGTGTGGCAGTCTGACCAAAAGTTGGCTCAGGTTTGAGCTTATATAGACTTGTAATAAAGTCGGTGTGGAATTACAACTCAGCAGTAGAAATTTAAACTTAGAAATTCTAATCAAAAAAAAGGAGAGGAATAAAAGAAGGGGAAACGGCATCAATAAATTTCTGGATGCTGCACGTTGGCAGCAGCACACCAACCGATGGGTACTAGTGCAAGATTGAATAAAATGGAACGATTCGGGAAGCAGCAATCCAGGAATAGGAAGCATCTGAATATGTTAATTCTTTTAACTAAGATAGTTGATCGGTTTTCAGATGTTGATGTAGCACTTTTCCTTTTTCATAACATTTTTTAGGCGGCTTAGATTGAAGAACTCTCGTACTTTGGAGGTTACATCCTCAAACATCGTTGGCAGAGGCTCCCATGAATCACCAGAACTAGACGATCCTTTTCATGAGACAAGCATGTTGAAACGACCCGATTTTTCACGAATATCTTTGATCTTGTCAACAGAATACCATACACGATCATTGAAGTCAGCGATTTCTTTCATCAGCACAGGTGTTCCTACTAATGCATCGGCGTAGTGCTTAATTCGGCATATATGAAGGTCTTCTGTTTCCTTCGTCAGGAGGTGCTCGATTCGAACGATAAAGTCAGATAGGACGTCAATTACGCGTCGCGGTCCAACCCAATTAGCTGAAATTTTTGTCCTCTCCCCTTTGGTTTGAGCGACGACAACATAATCGCCAACGATGGGGTTGTATTTTTTTACACCGGTCTTAGCGTTATGGCGGTCGATAGCTGCTTTTCGTGTTGCTGACAAGGTTTCGTTCACTTCCTTGTGCATCACATCAAGTGCTTCATGTAGCTCATTGATCTTCATGTTTTGGAGAACTTGAACAGCATCAACAGAATATACATCCTGGCAGTTAGCAGAAGACAGTGCAAATATCGGATGATTCCCAGAGAGCATTCCAGTATGAACTGTGATTGGAGCACAACGTTTCAACCGACGAGTGGGTGTGTTGTTAATGATGCTATGCATCGCTAGTACCGTAGTAGGTCAATCTGCTTCAGGTATTTCGAACTCAGCACTGAATGAATGCATGACGCCAAGAGCTTGCTTACAGACTGCCTCAGTTCAGTACGACAATTCCATTGGACCAGGGAACATACGGGGTTGAGAAGTTTTGTTTCGCCCACAACGACTTAGCAAGAATCTCCATTACCTCGAAATGAGTTCCTTCGTCTGAAAACCATGAGAGTACGGGAACAAAGGTGTGAAATATTCCATCAACATTTCGTCAGTTGTTTCAGCATTTGCTTTTTCGCATGCTCGAAGGAAGCAGTACCCTGAGAATTCATCCTTGAGTATTAGTATATAATATTTCCCATTAGATGATTCGCCGATGTAGAGGTAATCGAAGTGCAATAATTCTCCAACTCTTTCGGCGTGAATTTGATGACCAAGGGGACGTCGTACTTTTTCGCCACTCGAAGAGAGCAAGCAAACCAGGCATCCTTGTACGAATTCTTTCACTTCTTCCTCCATTCCATCCCAGTACAGACTATCCTTGATGATATCACAAGTAATTGTGTATCCACGATGGCCACCATACCCACAATGAGCGGACACTGCGATGCGTAGTTGGAGATCTTGGTCGTCCTTGGGAATGTAGATCCTTCCCGCAGAATCTTTCCATAATCTTAGTTCTTCAAACGATAACCTAAAACCAGAGTTCTCTGGAGGAGGATGCTTCTCTTGTGACTTCGCAAATGACTTCTAGTGATGGAAGTCCAGGCTTGTCCTCGGTCAATAGTGGTACTCGAATCGCACTAAGCCGTCTTTCCGGTGATTCGTAGAAAATAGGCGCAGCCCAGCGAGTAAGTATGTCAGCCCATACGTTGCTTACACCTGGAATATGTTCAATCGTAAAGTTGAACTCAGCAAGTCGTAATGCCGAACGTTGAACCTTATTCGCGACATTTCGAGCCACGTTCGTGTTTAATCTGCTCGGAGATAACATGTGCAGGAGATTCTTGTGATCTGTGAACAAAGAAAACTCATCGCGTGCGACTAAGTTGTGTGAAAATCTAATGGTGGAGGTCACAACCGCGTACGACTCCTTTTCCGGCATAGTCCATCGAGATGCAGAGCCTTTGAAAGATCCAGAAACAAAACCGACAGGATAGTGCTCCCACTCCTGAGGAGACTTCCCAGACTTAAATTCTCGGTGAGTTACTTGAGTCAACAGTCCTGACCAATGTACCTTATATGCATCCGTAAACAAACACAGACGTTGATTCGGATCGACGGTAGCCAGAATTGCCTGGTCCTTAATCGCGGTTATGAGGCTTGTGAACGCATCTTGGCGCCCGTCCCCCCAAGCCGAGATAGGGCGATTAACGAGACTTGTTTGCTTCCGAGTACTGTGCTTGGTATAGTTAGCCTCAAGCAGGTCGTGAAGAGGAGAAATGAGCTCAGAGAACTTCGGGATAGCGGTGTGCATGCAGTTAGCACCATGAACAAGTTGCATAAGAGCACCGACCGTAGTAGGTGGTGTCATACTTGTCAGGGCTTCGTACTAGCGTGGGTGAACCTTGACTCCATCTTTGTTGATGGTTTTGCCGCAGAATTGAACCTCATTGGTTGCAACTTGGCACTTAGTAGGGCTACGTTTCAATCCCTGGTTCTGGTATACTTCAAAGAAAGCTCTATGTAGCTTCGAGAGTGATGCTGAATCAGGTGCATAGCCATGTAAATCGTCCAGATAGATGAGAAGATCCAGATGACCGAAAAAAGCCTCCATTGATGATTGGAAACAAGCGACAGCGTTGGTAGCTCCATGAATAACTCGGTTAGGAGTGTAGACACCAAACGGAGTGTGAAACGATTGGCATTCACGAGAGCTTTCGGCCAGCGGTAACTGCCAGTATCCATGTAGAAAATCCAAGTTAAACTACATCTTCGAACCATCTAACTTAGCCAACATGTGATCAGCATGGAGCATAGGCCAAACTGTCTTCTTGGTTTGAGAATTGACAGGGCGTAAGTCAACGGTGAAACGAAAACCTTCTTTTCCGAGTTTTGGGACAACCGGAGGTGCGCAAGCCCATTTGAATTCTTTGTTGCGCAAAATTTAACCCGCAGCGATAAGCTTTTCAACTTTGTTCCGAAGAAATGAGAGTTGCTCCGGAGAATACGTCCGCTGTCGAACCTTGATAGGGCGAGAAGGGCCTTCAAATTCAATTTTCATTGGCTCGACGCTTACAGGAGGGTCACTTCCCAACTTGACACGGAAAATATCCTTAAATTCAGTGACCACGTTTTCGAGAGTTATCCTGGAATCCTTGTCCAAATTTTTCTGACCGCGTGCGACCATAGCATCGATGGCTCCTTGCAGTTCAGTTTCATCTTGAACTCCGATTTCAACATCCTTGTAGTCGATGTCATCGCCATCCTTAAGCGGAAAGGTACCATTTGAAATCATAGAGCAGAGTCTTGATGGCTGCAGTTCATTCTCAGCGACATCAACTTCATGAAACAAGGGTTTCAACCCTAGTTTTCCTACCTTGGCGTAGCCATCCTCAATTTGAAGGTTCCCGTAGTCGATGGAAGCCAATTTCTCGATGTTGTCAGCAATAAAGTCCTTTAAATCGAGTCCAGAAGCCTTAAGGAAAGGATTACCAAGAATAATTTCTCCCGCACAAGAGTTACCTGGGACTACATGATTATCATTGTCAGACAAAATTTTGACGTTGACATTTCGTAGTCTGCATGGTCCAGCCATCATTTGAATCAACGGGTTTATTTGAGCATTACCTTTTGAATGCTCAATATGCCCGTCAATTGCTTTCAACTCATCTAGTCTTGATAACAGTAGAGTTGGAAAGAAAACTCCTTTTGCGCCGAGAAAGTTGACGATTGTTTCGGAGATTGCATCTCGGTCTGCACCTGAGTCAATACCACAAGCGAATTTGGAACCAACTATTTCTGCTTGTACGACAGCAGCATCGTCCCTTGACGACGAACCAGAGAATACACGTCGATCACCCTCTTGCTTCCCCTGAGCTTGACCCAGACAACTGACAGTAGAATTCGTATCCTTGCCCTTGTTCTTGCTCGCTCTGAACTTTTCAAGAAGCTTCTTTGCATACTCGTTGCTCGTTCTTGGGCAGTCCTTAACTGATTGCTTCTCGTTGGATTTAGGGTACAAGCATGGCGGTAGAGCTCTTGCTGGTGGTAAAGGCTCTGTTCTCTTTGCTACATCCGTAGAAGCTACAGATCTCTAAGAATCACTCGGCGACGTCGTTTAAACCGTTGGCGACCGTTTCTCAGGCGGATCTTTTGCCATTTACTTCAGATATTCCCGTAGTGGTAATTTTTCTTCGAAGATTTCCGCCTTGCCCGCGAGAAATTCCATGAAACCAAAGTAGTTGTCCTTCAACTCAGCCTTTTCCAATTCCAAGGCATCTTCCATTCTCGTCTTCAAACGAGGGGATTGCAAAACAGAGATGATTTGTCTTACAGCAGCCTCTTGGGAATTTTGAACAAAGTTCCAACCACTTTTTTCGCATAGCTCTATGTACGAAGCTGAGAGCATGGTAATACGAAGTCGAGCATCTGGCTCACTCGCGTCAAGTTTCATGACGCTTGACATCAGCTGACGCCGCTTCAACAGAGACAACTCCTGTTCTACCCGCAATTAAATAGATTTTTTCCTCGATCAATGCATCAGTGCATTGACTCACGCAGTAACAGTAGCACCAAAGACACGAGCACCAATCAGCGACTTCAAAAAGGTCGGAGCGAAACACGATCGCCATGGAACGGCCGCAAATCCAGAGTGGACAGATATCGCATCTTCGTATGCTTCACGAGCAGCGAGAAAATCTTGAACAGACTTGCGAGAAATAGACCTGATTCGAGGAGCTTGGAGAGGTGCAAAGAGATGTGCACTAGAACTGGTACTAGGATTGCCAATGTCGACCATGTTGACTGCCAACTTCTTGCGTGCAGCGTGCAGTTTAAACTGTTGCGTGTTTATTCACGAGCTAACAGTCGATGCAGATGTAGTTGTTGGAGTACGTTGAGTATTAGTCGTGCAGAGAGCGTTCTGGAAGCGAGTTTTGAACTTCAGTCGAAATGCGGAGAGGGAGAGACGGACTAGGGACAGAGACGGTGATGTAATGTGCTGTGTGGCAGTCTGACCAAAAGTTGGCTCAGGTTTGAGCTTATATAGACTTGTAATAAAGTCGGTGTGGAATTACAACTCAGCAGTAGAAATTTAAACTTAGAAATTCTAATCAAAAAAAAGGAGAGGAATAAAAGAAGGGGAAACGGCATCAATAAATTTCTGGATGCTGCACGTTGGCAGCAGCACACCAACCGATGGGTACTAGTGCAAGATTGAATAAAATGGAACGATTCGGGAAGCAGCAATCCAGGAATAGGAAGCATCGGAATATGTTAATTCTTTTAACTAAGATAGTTGATCGGTAAAGTGATTTGTTGATGTCATTTTCGATTCAATACAAGGATTTGCTGCTTTTACGTTTGAATTTTGTGTTGGAAATTTTATGGAAGTGGCTTTAATACTGCAGTTCAGAAAATACAAGAAAGAAAAGGCTCTATCAAAACATTATGCTCATGTATGAGCATAATACATGCTGAGCATATCTTCTTTCTGCCACAGCATTTACTATTATGGGAGTTTGCTACAATTATGTAGACCATCCAAGTACTTTTGACATCAACTGACTGACTTATGACAGGTCATAAGGCATTTAGCTTTGAATCTGATATCTGCAGCAGCATTCGTTTACTTTGTAAACGTTACGAACAGGGCGAATGAGATAAAAAACGACCTCATTGGAATCAAAAAACTCCCAAGCATGACCAAAGCAGCATTTTACATAGCTGAAATATAGCTAGATATGTAAGTAAATAATTTTTTATGCTTTATCACCGAAAGATGCTATGCTGTTATTCTAGATTCCTATGGAAGAGGGAAGGTAGCTCATGTTCATCCTTGGAACACCTATATCCTTTCAAATACGCCGGAGGTATACCATTTATTAGGTACATTTAATTAGACATGAAAACATTTGCGACGTTTTTTTCATAAAGCAAGAATGCTTCCTACAGAACTTTTCCGCACTCCATACGGATACTCGTCTTTCGACATACTTGTCACCGAGTATGCGACTGGGTTTCATCTACTAACAGGGGATTGAGGGACTTACACAAGCCTCAGGCTTTATCTCGTAGAGTTCGTGATTACTTCTTGATCTCACCTAAATTTCGCAGTCCTCGCTTCATTAAGGAGCGTCAAAGACTCCAGCAAAGAGTGATTTGAATTTATAATTCCACTAACTGGGACGGAGAGGAGGAATTTTTGAAGGAATCAGGTCTCACACTTCAAAATACAGACAAATCAATCATATGAGCGTCTAACGAACTACTTGAAACAGTTAGCAGACTGACCGCTCCACAAAATTGACGTTCAAATCGGACGGATGAGGCAGGGCGACCTAACTGATAAAGTGCTACGGGAGGCAGATACCCGTACTTATTTGACTTATACCACCATGTCAACAATCGATTAATGGGAATCCCTTGCATGGTAACAAATTAATTATAAATTTAATCCTTTTCCTGATTCAAACGGCTTTCTAGCGAAATACTTCTCTGAACCAGCCCCAAGTCCCGGGTATCAAATTCCACGAAGTTCTAAATACTATTTGTTGAATTACAGCCAGTAGGTTGACTTGGTACCTGAGTAATACGGTTTAAATTAGATGGGGAAACTTCTCTTAAGCGCTCATCCCGGGCCTCCTATGGCTTAGCTATATCAATATTCATGTTGAAAAATATTAGCTGCACTAAATATCGATGTTCACTTTACGGATTACCATTACCGCTCGAATTTAGGCAGCACAAAGACTTGTATAATATATTCAAACACTTGCACATCTAACATATACGATATTGGTGTTCTATTGAAGTTGCTTAAACGCTTAGTTATGGCTCGCAACAGTAATTGAATGGTTTCTCAAGTGATAATCCTATTCAAATCAGTAGGCTGTACGTGTATATTCGATGGAAATTCAGATCGACAGCCATCGATCTGCGGGTCTTAAATGGGTAACTACTCAGTAGAAAATCAATCGATATTAGCTTACTCAAACATTATGCTAAAAAAGCATCAATTACTGAGGTATAATTTGATACCTGCGTTGCAACAATTGTGCCAGCTATTGGATTTACAGTACTATAGGAAAAATCGGCAAGCACATATTTGTGTCCTGATAGTGGAAATGGACCACTTGCTTCGTTTTGGAGGGAGTGCTCCCTTAAACAGTCTCAATTAGGCAAAAAAGAATTGCCATTAAAAGATATGTTTTACCAACTCCATGTATCTACAGTTTCAAGTCAATAAATTTGATTCGAATGGCAAGGCTTTATTTGACGTGGCCAGTAACCCATAAAACTTTCTTCATTAGGTCCCAGCATTCAAAGTCCCTAAATTTAGAAGGACAACGCATTGTGTCAAGTATTTCCACTAATGTTCCGCTCAGTAATAGACAAATGCACCAGTCCCATTCAACGCCCAGAATGGTAGAAAACAAATGGTTGAAATGAGGCCCTCCATGTGACATTAAACTTCATATTTGGTTCATGTTAATCCCAAATTTGTGCATGAACTTCTCAGTCTAAATCAATAGCTAGTATTACAGCCTTAAATTACTGATACATAGAGGCAGATCAAACGATCTCGCATTAAGCAGAAAGGAATTCAGTGTCTAGCTGCGGTCAATAAGAATATTCTCAGTCCAATGTAATTATCTTAGGTAAATTTACATGTCCTTATATCCACATCAAAATGAAAAAATGGCTGGGAACCTTCGTTATTCACAGCAAAGATAAGTAGTTTGATAATGGCAGTTGTCGAAATGTACACTTCCAAGACAATTTTCAATCCTTTGCGATATTGACACTATTGAGCAGCTCTGTGCTGTCACAGATCATTGGTTGTCCGGTTTTTCAATTCTAGTTGTGACTTGAGAATCTATGCAGATGATCAATCTCATTTGAGCGGGCGACGGCAGATTATTCTGCTGCATGATTGGGTTCCTCGTGATGCTGTTGTAAGCTGTGGTACAAAGTTCAGTGTGAGGACTTTCTTCTGCATCACAGAGGGTCGTGGTATTTCTGACTAGTCCCTGGACCAAGCGAACATCAAATGAAAAAATAATAGATAGTGAATGAAGCAGACGAGTGATGATTGGGCCACAACTGTGTTCCTGAATTTCCCAGCCAACTGATGAATAAAAACTGAGTGGATGCCGGAAATACACAGTCGATTGTATACTGGATATAAAGTAGGGACCGAAAAAGAGCAGGCGAATGGATAGTCTTTTTTCGAATGTTTTAGATAAGGGTGGTCTGGTAGGAAATAAAACAGCCAAATGTGCCATATCACAGCAATTTATTGGTATTTTTGTCGATTTTCAGTCCCTTATCATCCATTTGTATTGTCGGAAAACTAATTAACCAAACATAAGGGAGAAGCTTCAACGTCAAATTTACCGGGAGTCTTAGTGTGTAGGACTTCGAAATCATAATTTTATTGCAATCTTTTCACTATTTCGTACAATTATCAACTTCTGCGCCCTTCCCTTCTATCCGCACTACATATACCTAATAGTATTTGCTTTTCATTTTTCCTCTCTTCGGGCCTTCGTACCTCTCACTTCTCCTCCGAGTCGTTCCGCTACGATGATTGAGAGAGCGGGAAAGAGTTTATCTAAAAGAAATAAAAAAACGAAAGTCAGCCGAAAGGGGAACCGAGTTCGCTAGTTGACTTGGTTACCTTTATGATGGCAGGCCATAATACAGTGTAATATGCGATCTGGAGGAGATTTTTCTGATTATTTCAAATGCTTTGAACAAAAAAAGTAGTACAGACGCAGAGACCAACGAAGCGCTAGTGTTGGGGTTCCGTCTTTCTCTGTAAGCGACCTTCATCGTAGTGACTCACGTTCAATAAGTAGGTGCATGTCATCTATAGCTATCGCTGCAGACTGATGGTGTTTTAAAGGCCGCTGAACCGATAATAGTCTCTTCAGGCTGTAAGATCGGATCCCTTCCTTGGGAACGAGGTGGATCTGAGGCCATTAACATCTTGTTGTTGAGACGAAGGATTGTGACTTTTCACGGCAAGTGACTTGTCACGGCAAGTGATGTGCATAGCACGGCCCTACACGTAAAAGGAGAGCTTGATTGTTGAATCCTCTAAAGGAGGGTGTAGAGATCCAATTCCACTGTTGAGACGTAGTCCATTTGTACGCGGATACCGGTTACTATGGCGCCAAGGGCCCTGAAGGACGCTTTGAGAAGATTGGTTACAATTTTTATGCTTCTTGAAACAGAGAAAGGGAAGAAAGGATCCACGCCGGAGTTTAGAAACGATAGTGGACAAAGCTGCCGTGGACGAGGGATAGTTGACGGAACAAAATTCGATGACGAAGTCTAATGCGTACACCAGGACTAGCTTCATTCATTGATCACCAAAGGCTCAAGTGGATATCTTCAATACTGGTTACAATACCAACAGAACTGTAGTAGTATACAGTTAAATTGGTCAAAAGTTAGTGCCAAGCACAATTTTGAGGCGTAAATAGCTCCACTTGTCTTGATAACACCTGAAGCACCTGTTGAAATGAGAGAGCTGAATCATTAAAATGCAGGACATCTGAAGTGTTCAGTAGTGTAGCCTGGATGGAATAGCCCCAATGTTTTACAAATTAAAATATTGAAAGCGTTCAGACGCCAAGTACCAGTCAAGTTACAGTAGACTTCAAAGCTTGCCTCGAGTTACAGTGCTAAGAATAGTCACTTCTGACAGTGCTGTAGTATAGTACTGTCAGAAGTTCCTATTTTTACATATCTACACATCCACATTTTGAGTGTTGGTGCATTTAGCCCGTAACGGGCATGAAATTTCAATACAAATTCCCAAAAAGTGGGTTTTAGCGAGGACAAATTTGTGATTTTCTGTATAGTTTTCGATATCGATTTGGTATTGGGTAACAAGTATCGGAAGCTTGCTGGAAAGCTTTCAAGTCTGCCGCAAAATATCAAAAGCCATAGAATATCAGTATTTTTTACCTTATTCTTGTATTCAGAATTTTCTGTGGAAGACTTCATTAATATAACGGTGCAAATTATGTATTTCTTAGTAAAGCGAAAGCGCTAAAGACATTCACCGTCTTAAGAGGCTTTCAATGAACAAGGTCAGCGCTCCAACTTTCAGAAATGCTTTGCGTATAACTATTCCTCTACCACGAGGTACTTTATCGCCCTTATGATGTTTGCTGCAAGAAGATTAGATATTTTTGCTCCTGTAAACCTTGACGGTAACGAATTATTTGTATCTTTGCAATTTAGTTTGCTGATATCTATGTCTCGAATTAGCATCTCGAAAATTTCGCAACTTAGTTGAATCAGCGAAAAGCGCGAGCAATACTTTTCTGCAAACTTTCGCACCACTCGCAATAAAATAACCACATTTACCCTTCTTCTGACAATGATTCACAGGACTACTCCTCATGAACCTCACTCGAGAGCAGTGCAAGACACTTAATTTTAACAAATCCAGGACAAATAACCAGCGCCTTCGAGGTCTCTTTTTTTGATACGTATGATAATCCAGGATGCTGATGGCACAAACCTTTCAAAAAAAGGCGGGTCCCTAAAGCCGATTGCGGTTGGAGAGACGCTTTGCAAGCTCTTCGGAAGCCGTCTACGGCGAAGATTGTCCAAGGAAAATTGCACTATATTTCTAGTCTCTTCAAGGTGGGTAAGCAACAAGAGCTGGGACCGACACTGTGGTGCACACTTCGCGAAGAATGATAAAAGCATTCGGAAAGGGAGCAGGCTTTTTTGGGAAATTTGAGAGGTACTTCTGGTCACGCTGTAGGATATTCCGGGTGACAACCGACCATATCTTTCAAAAATTAAACCACCCCACATTTCCTCCCTTGGATCTGTACGTTACTGTGGTCTGAGTACAAGTATGAGGGATTTCGCCTTTCATTTATACGAGCGAGCTGTTTTTCAAATCAAGAATTATCTTGTATAGTACGGTCTGTTCCGATTTATCATAATGAAAGAGAAGAACGCGCCGAACTGACTCCATCAAAACCCTCTAACGTCCCTGATAAAGGGCTTTTTCGGTACTTTACGCTAAATATTGCAGAGATATGCACCATCACACATAAGATACTGTATGTATGCAAAGTAATGTATTACTGTTAGAATTATCCTATATGTAGTAGTCGATTCGACTATACTCAGGTACAGCATAGTAAGTTAGTTGTCAAATACTGTGTGTGGGTGACATAGCCACCCATACTATACACAGTCAAATAGTTTAATGATTTAATTTATCTTTTTGGCTCCCCTTATAGGTAGCGCTTCCTCAATTAGGTTCATCGTGCTGGGGCAAAGTCTACTTCTTGTCGTAGTATCTCTTGTTGCCATACTTTTCTGGGTTGCAAAGCGTTACGTCATAATCTACATTGTTTCACGTACATTCGGTCTCCTACAGGCCTCACCCTGCTACCTTTAGTCAATATACTTTGGCCTTTGGTAGTATACCTATAATGGGCGGTGTTGAGTTCACAAAAGAAAATCGATGGTTGAACTGTTCGTTTATGCTTCCGGTAAACAGGCCGGATCATCAGACCAGGGATTATATAGAAAATTACCTAACACCAGCAGAGGTAAATTGTAACCAAAGGGTACTGAATTCAAAGGTAATATAGAAAAAGCGACCCTAGAGGTATCAAACTACAAGGTTCTGAAGGTTCATGTAGCAGCTAGCAGTGATACTGACAGCACTAGACATCATGGAAAAGTTCCATTGGTATAATTGGCAAGGAGGCATAGACTAATTGCTGATTGGTGGGGTCCGAAATGCTTCGGGAACCGCGCGAGATAGCCACAATGACTTCATGTAATAGGCTTGGCACAAAGCGGTATGGTCTTTTGTTTTACACTGGTGCGTTGGTACATTGCAAAAGTTGCACTGATGTCTTCTTGCAGTGTAAATCCTTAGTAACGGTTACTGGAGGGATACTTCTAGGGTATTTCAGGTAATTTATGGGCATAATCGTTACACAGAGTAAAATAAATACCGGGGTTCGGCCGAGTAGCGGCTTGAACCAGCCATTGGTTTCACAAAGTTTAATATAACTGGTCAAGTCAAAGCAAACGGGCTCTTTTATCCCGAAAATTACACACTTTTTGTCAGGAGTAGTTTCACAACCGGTAGAATTCTTTTTTTCCTACTCAAAATTAACCAGGGACACGAGCAAAATATTTTATGGTTACGTATTGTGTGCGCAGTGACTTTTATTGGTTGATATCTTCTCTCTAGCCACTTATAGTTCGCAACTAACTTCCCATAAACTCTTCTTCAAGATTTTCTACCATTCACAATTGCTTCCCTACCCTACCCTAACCGTCCCGTTCATACTGTCTCTGACCGTATTTAACCTTTCTAGCTTCTTTTTAGTGTGATACGGGTCCCTTTTCTGTGGAAACTTTCCCTTCTTTATCAGCCCTTCGGACATCTATGGCGGAGACGTCGAATGAGTTTTGTGGGCTTCCTACTCATTCTACTCTTTCTCTATCCCATCATTGTAATGGAGACAGCAGTGTACATTCATTTCTATCAGCACCCTCCCTTAATTTTCCAGCGCTTAATGCTGTACTGTTGTGGTGCGATTGCCCTTCTCCTCT
The DNA here is from genome assembly GCA_002205965.3 of Kappaphycus alvarezii. NCBI lineage: Eukaryota > Rhodophyta > Florideophyceae > Gigartinales > Solieriaceae > Kappaphycus > Kappaphycus alvarezii. The sequence goes on along the minus strand of NADL03000675.1, from coordinate 75,368 downwards.
GTGTCTGCTTCGACATCTTGCGGTCCGCCCTCGCTCTTCTTCGCCTGTAGCGTTGTCGAATTTTGGGTTGCTTTCGGGTCAGGACTTTCTTTTTCCTGGAGCATACAGCCGGGCTCCATTGTTTACTTACATATTTGTAGAATATTTACTTCCGATTCGACCTTTCGTAAGCCTCAGCGTTAGTCAAGAGATGTTTTCAGGGGGCATCCAGTTAAGGTCTTTGGAAACTTTTGATCAGGAAGTAGGCGTCACAATCCCCTCTTTGTCCACAGGAACCTTTTGGCGCGATTTTGTTGATAGTAAGTGTGAGCGTGGGCTGATGCGGAGATTCATACGAGTTGAAAGGGCTCAACTTATCGTTAAGAAGTTATATCTTATAAATGGTGGTTTATTAACCCAAGAAACAAAGAATATATACCTGTGAAGTGCACGTAACGTGGATGAGGAAGTCTCTACCGAATTTCCCATTTACCTATGGTGAACCGAAGTTGTCCTTGGTCCCGGGTCACTGCTGAAGCTCATCGTGACGCTTTGTTTTGGGAATAATGCAGGTTACCATAGAACTATCGAGTGATGAAAAAAATCAGCCTCTTGAGAAATATTGTTTACTTCCTACTTTTTTGTGGGGTTATTTCGTGATTTGTCAAACTTGTGAGATTGAGTGCTTCACAATTGAGGATGTAAAGAGTCTGTAAGCTCCCGTCCCTCCGTGGTGGACTGATTGGGAATTCCAGCGGAGATACTGGGCAGATTTTTCTCGTACTTTCGCATACGCCCGGCAGGGAGTGTTTTGGGAATCCTTTTCGGGAGAATTAGTCGTGTACTGCACTGTTTGGGTCATATCCATTGCGAACAAAATCGTCTGGGGCCCTTTGGAAACATATAGGGTATAGTTCGTCTCGAGGCAGATTCGCCAAGCATGGGATCAGTTTAGAGAGGTCTCTTTGCGCACATTACTAAGAAAACACGGCTATGTAGACTTTTTCAGAATAAAGAGGGCAATCAGTCCCGTTTAGTGTTCTTCTGTTGACCGAAGGGGCCAGCAATGTCCTAAGGTGGACTGAATGCGTCAAAAATTCATACACCGTACCGTCTGAGGCGTTTTTGTCAGGTTTGATCCCCAAAGACACGAATTATAGAGCGAGTGAAAAGCACAAGACATCAGAGCGCGATGCTGTGCAGAGCCACTCGCGGAAGTTGAAGCGGCACGAAGTAAAAGCGAAGCAGAGATCTCGTGGCCGTCCACGAAGTATTGTACTCAAAGGACCTTTAAAGATGTGGAGTGCGAAATAAAGGGTTCAAATCCGTTCTACTTCCCTCACGTAGTACCCCTTTCGCCAATAACACGGATGGGTCTTACTCTTTAGGATTTATCCTTCATGAGATTCGAAGCCCGCGGGTCTATGATACTTTCGTGCTGATAATAGCAAGCAGTTGGAGACTATAGTGGTCAGGATCTAAGTTCTCCCGATACTTCCGCGGGAGTCGGCGATAGACAGACAAAAATTCTCACAAGTTCCTTTTTTGGGAGTAAATATACGAAGGACCTCTTTTTTCCCACAGACCTTCAACAAGGAACGTAAGTCAGAGTCGCAGATGGTTTCTACTCCTTCCTTGTATGACATAGCTCAACTATCAAAAAGACATTGCTTAGCAAAGGGCCTAAGAAGAGGTACTGGAATTGCTAGAGATTCTTTGTCTCACTCTCGTAACCCTCCTACTCATGGTTAGTCCCAGGAGATACAACAAGAAACCATTGTGTCACGCGCGATGAGGAGGGTGGCACAAAGTGACTCTGTAAATGAAAGAGTTCTAGGTGAGTCTGAAGTGGCTCTGATGGCGGAGGGGAAGTCATAGCTAAGACAGCAGCACCCTCTGGTTCTGAGTTGGGAATTTATGGTTTTTAATGGAGGTGTTTGCCGGTCCATGAAGATCCCCCTGGAAGTCAAAGTAGATTTCGGGGCTTGGTACAATATGGACACAGAGAATTAGAACAAGATGAAGGGCAGTCCTGAGAAGCGAGTGAATACTCTATGGTTCCCATGAAAGGAGATATTTTCGCACTGGTAGGTACATAAGTCGAGAGGCACGTCTGATGCAGGAGTCTAATATGTTCGTGATGCTTCTCAGAAGCCCGCAGACGTGGACTGGGGCGGATATTTAGTGAATTCGGGCAAGATTGCTTACCTATTGGACGTTCCTTAGGGATCTGCAAGACATGGGTCCCTGAGAGAGTCAAAGTCACCAAATTGGTATTTTCTGGAGATTCATAAACTACTCATTGGAAAGAGTGATGAACCAACAGTTGCGGGGAATTTTTTTAGGTCCTTACCGACGTGATGTTTTTGTGTCAATTATGCGCAGACACACCCTAAATTTTCCTTCTTGTACACAGTATGTGGAAAATAACCGTTAATAAGTATTTATCAATGTGCTCAGGTACCATTGCTTCTTGTACACAGTACCCCGACACAACTGCAAGGCACAAGACCTACCATTTTGTACTAATCCAATATGGTAAAGTAGTAATGGCGTTCTCGCGTGCTTCCTGTTTCGCTAATCGGAAATTACTTTAAGCATTCATTTAGATTAGACTATGAGAAATTTGCTAAAATATTGGAGCCATTAGAACCTTTCAGTCTGATACCTCTAGTGTCTATCTTTTAAAATACCTTTAAATTCAATGCTATGTGCGTATAATTCATCTATGCTCTCTTTGGGTATATCTCCATACATTCCATGTTCTGACCACGCCCCCTTCTCATCAGAAGAATCTAGAAACAGTTCAACAATTGATTTCTGTTGTGATCTCAACTATTTACATCTGGTAGCATTGCAAGATTGTTTGTCAGTACTGGGAGTTCTTCCAATCGGACAGTAAGGTAGAACATCTATTAGATTTGGCTTTTTCTATTGCAAGCATATAGTAATCCTTTTACTCTGATCCTTTTTAATAACGCCCAGCACCGGAAAATACTTCCAGGACCGTCACCTATCGCTGGAAGCGTGGGAAGTAGAAGACCTGCAATCGTTCTTCGCATGAAATTTTCAGAAGGTGAACGCCTCTAAATTTTGAGTTGAGTGGAGAACAGCACCAGGGATCCAGATAGAATATCCTACTACACCAATGAAGTCCTATATCTGACTTCCATATGCCTAATCTCTTCAAACTCTCCGGCTCGTATTGAGAAAGCCACTATTCCCCGCTCCAAGGCCAATAAGCACAATAGAACCTACTGCCTCTTTCGGACGCGGCCTTCGTCGTAATCCATAGAACCGCCAATCCCCCATTCGTAAGCAGAATAGAAGACCTTGACTGACCAATAAGCCTCAATCGTCTCCCCTCCACTGGCATCACTTCAAATTCACCTGTACAGATCAAGTAAAGTTTCACGAGCACCTTCTCTTTCGTACGAACCAGCACTGCGCCGATAGGGTAAGACTATGCACATCAGCCAAACTTTCAAGAACCAAGTTCCGAACAAGGGAGACCTTTAGCGCCACTGCCTTGGCCGCCGTCACCCCGAAACTACCCGAGGGATTATGTAGTTAAAATTTGAGTATATTTAGGGAAAATGAAGAACGGAAGACTGGAAAAGATGCTCTCTGAACTGACTTCGTATGTGATGTGTTCAACGTACCACTGTAGGTACCTTACAGTTTCGCTTTCCCCAGTTTCATGCACCAGTACCTGTAAGTCTATATCGACGCCAGATTCTAGACAGAAAAACAACTGTTCAGTAGAGCATCGAGGGAGGGCTATTATAGCACAGCGGAAGTGACTTTAGTCAAAACCTTATGTCATAGAAAACTAACCTTCCGAAGTTAACGACATAGATTCGAGTTTTACATCTCTCACTGAGTTTTTCTTGTCTAGCCAACTCGTTCTTCTTGTAGGCCTATTCTAACCAGAAGAGCTACAAACATTCTATTTAGAGGTCAAAAAAGTAAAAATCACACATGTGATTCTACTGACCAATAGAAAAGACCATGGGAAATTTCGGGGACTATGGTAGTCTCTGGCAGATTCTGCAAGCTGAATTCAACGTCAGGTCTCCGGGGTACTTAGTCAGATTTCCTTACAACAGAATGGGCTCAATATCATTGTTCAGAAAGTAGGAGGTCTTGAGAATGAGTTATCTCTCATAAAGATAAATACTTGTTGCTCTAATGGTTAAAAAAGGCAAAACGCTCCTAAGAAGAATAAACTGGGATGGTTCAGCCGAGGAGGGTCCATCAAGAACTGATGGGGACAAATGAGAAAATACCACAGTGAAGCATATCAGCAGAATACCATGAAAACTGAACTGAACTATCTCTCTAAAAAGGACCATGCGTGTTGTATTGCGCATTATAAGATTAACGAGAGGCAGAAAATGCAAACATGGTAGGAACTTCAAACTGTTCCTCTCATTCAAATTGTATCCTTGAGCTTGAATTCGTGCCTTTTATTTTCGAACTTCCAAACTACCCCGTTTATGCTGACTGGTTCTTGTAAACCTTCGAAACAAAGAACTTAAATTAATCACATCAAATAGCGATGGCAGGTGCTGATGAAATCACGTATACAAGCATAAGAGTATGAAATAATCCTTCCAAGGTCGAGATAGCCGGTTGTCCAATCCAGGGCATCGCAATTGCGACATGATCTTGAGGTTACATTTCGTACATTTAAATTATTTCTTCACCAGATCTCCAACGACATTCTATTTTGGGTACACAGTACACTAGATATTAAATTTGCAGAAACGTACCTGTAAGTATCACCGAACCATTGCTACTTCCTCGGTAGCTCCTGTGCGAAAAGCGGGTCTGATATTGTACAGTAGTACATAACCCAAGGACTTCGCGCCGGCGCTTACACTCACAATGGGCACACGAGGAAAGGAATCAATAGTAACGTGGTTGCTTTTCACTAGCATGCACTGTGTTAGCCATTTCGTCTTCTTTACAAAATTAATTCTACTCTGCTTTGCTGCTAGCGACTCCCTTTCCACCCGCACGACGATCCCCGGTAGTTGATAGTAAATCTACACGCCGAGCTGCGTAAGAGCGATTTCCTACGACATGGCTTGCTAATAAAACCACAACAAAGGATTTTCAGATATGCTAAACTGCAATCAATAAACCGAGATAGCATTCAGGCGTTGACCTGAAATTAACACAGTATGCAAAACACGCAACTTGAGAGATGGGCCCTGTTCTGAATATGAAGGCGTCTTTCTTAACTATTCAGAGTGAGAAAATAACAAAGAAAAATCGCCCGAGACAAGCTGGCGTGCTGGAAACAAATTATAGATGTTTCTGCATTCAATGATGACTTCACCAAATCTTATTTGACATCCGCGACATTTGAGTGGAAGATCAGATAGATCGCTATTCATATGACCTGAAGCTGTGCACTTGGAAAGCATTGTGTACGAAAGAATACTCCAAGCTTTCTGATGTAATGGGAGGTGCGGAAAGAACAGAAGCTGCCTAAGAGTTCGCGGCCGCTAAGCTTTATCATGTCTTGCGAAAGGTCGCTGAGTGGTAATTCAACGACTTGGAACAGAGGATGGGAGCTCCGCCCAGTCTATTACATAAACTAGGCCGTTTGGTTTCGGTGAAGGAACTACTGCCGTTTGATACTGATGTGCTTTATCAACAGACCAGGGAAGTGCAGCGTACAAAGCAACTAAAATTGGCCGGTTGATGGTTTGCGGGTCATGAGTGGAGCGGGGTGCAGCGCGCTTTGCGCACGAGCTGCACCTGAGAACTGAACTTTGGATACAAAGTTTATTGCTCAGCATACACGTTTGCTTCTCTAAGAGAGGGAGACCTTGGGGAACAGACAGGACTCATAGATACGTTTTTGAGCGGTGTAAGGATTGGTTCCTTCACGCCTCAAGGACCCCACTCGCCTAAGTACGCGCGCTAGAGGCGTTAACGCATGGCATGGATGTGACCAAGTTGGGATTTCCAGCCGGGTTCATCGCGGCAGGACCGCCACAGCACCACTTTCGGGATCATGTAAGATTACGTAAAGTGGGACGAGGAGTCGGGGAGGTCTTTGGCGGCTAAGGCCGCGCGCATGGAAATGATTGGAACGGTGGCACGTAGGCAGGGCTTTACGACTGATTCTCGTGTATCCCCATGGCGAAGAAGGGCATCCAAGGAGCCCGGTGATAGCGGGAAGTGAGGGCTGCAAATGTTTTGTGGGTGTGTGAGTTCAGATTGTAGCTTAGTTTTGAGTAGGTGAAGGGTACTGATTGGGCTCGGTCGGAATTACGTGGTGGTGTCGATGACCATGATGTATGCTCTGTTTTAAGAGACCTGCAGGGTCGAGGGCTGCATGCCGGAGCCTGGATTGTCAAAGCCTCAAGCCGTGCGGTCTAGCAGCACAGAGATCTGTGCATCGACGCAGGCGGAATCGATGGAGGGGGGAGTTTTGCACAGGCAACGGATAGAGCAGTAGGAATCATCGCAACTTGCTAGCGCAGCGTTGAGAAGAATTTCATGAGGGTCTCAACATCGGAGTCAGCCACCGCAAAGCGGGTGCTGCGCGGAGGAAACGCCGTCTGGAGGGCAGCGATAGAGGGCCAGTCGAAGCGGTCTTGGGGATGTGGGCAACGGGATGGCCCGTGGACGGAAAGGCGGCTGGGGAGGGAAGGTAGAAGTGGAGTAGTTCTGGTGGTGTTGAGCGTGAGGAGCGGGACTGCCGGAAGGGGTGGGGTCGGGAGCGGGGATCGGGCTGGTGGCAGCATGGGTTGGCGCGAGAGCAAGTGCGCATGCGAAGAGCATCACGAAAGGATAGAGCTGGAACTGATCAGAGCGCCGCAGCAGATGGTGTTAGGTTCGGCAATCCGTAGAGCTGCGGGTAAGGCGGTGGCATTAGATTTCCTAATCTGCTACTGTAGCGAAATTGAAGTACAAATGTCCTTCACTTTCCTTTCAACTGACCATCCCGATGTTCAACTTGTCAGACGATTGCGGAGAGGAAGGCGAAGACGAAGGAGACTGGCATTTGGACACCCGGAGGATCCCGCATCACCTTTCGCGAGGACGGAGACCGCTTGGTCGGACGTCCCGCGGAAGCTCAAGCCGCCCGGAGAATCTTTCCTCTATTTGCGACTGGTCTACTTCGCTCTAGAAAGTGACGTCCGTTCCCTGCTCCGTGAACCGAAACAAGACCTCAGCGGGCTACATGCACAGGTCAAGCACCTCGTGTCTGAACTCCAACGGTTCACCCGCCTGCACAGTGTAACTGTGTGGCGTGACTACGGGATCGGTCACGTGGTGGCGGCAATCATATGCGATCTGCTACCTCGTGTGAAAGCGTCCAAGACAGCAAAGCGTGGTTTGAACCGCTCCGTGAGAGACCTTTTGTTCGCAATATTTGATGGCTTAAGGTCGGATTCTCACTCGGCTCCGTCTGTTTCCCAAAGAAACAGGCCCATAGTGAACTACCCTGCGGTACCGAACACCCGCGCCCGCTACCTAGTGGCGGGAAGCTCTACTCTTCCACCTTGGTGGAAGCCGCCGATTACCAAACAACACCCAAAGGCGTCTATGGGCAGACGTCATGGCGCGAGAGTGGGATTATTACGGCCACGGAGAAGGACACTAACCTGCCTGTGATGGGACCCTACGGCACGGAGCATTTGTGGGTGCCTGCTCGCTGGATGGACTGGTCTGATCTCAACTCTTCGGACGGCGAAGACGTCCGTGATGTCGCTGCCGATCTGGAGGGTTAGAGGCTGGTGGGGAGAAGGATGAGTAAGGGGCGGGCATATCTCGTGGTATGCTCCAGGTAACTTTGCTGGCAGATAGGACTTTCCATCATCGGTAACCACCTAAGATACCCGGGCCCCAACCGACCACATTTTTCAAAAATTAAAGCACCCAGACATTTCCCCCCTTTCCTTTCGAGCTGAGTGAGATGTAGAGGACGGTATTGCATCGGGGCTGCGTCCACCTTCCACCGTGCATTTCGGGCAGTTTAAGTATGGAAAGTAAAGAAGACCGCTTGTCGTTCGACCAGATGCTTCCGAAGACGTATAAGTGCAGTCGTCTTCAAAGGTATCTTGCACAGTAGGCTACTGGTACTGCAGTTGTCACAACCGGCTACCCCCGGCGGCATCGAAACACTGCTCCAAAAGCACCCACAGTAACCCCTGAAAAACGAGGCCATGGGCAACATCACACTCAGCCCCGCCCCAACTCTTCGACAGATTACCGCAGAGGAATTTCTTGGAGCTGTCAGCCCTTCAAACCTGGCTCTTCCCCAGGCGGATCGGGTCTACGATCATGCTACCTTACAGAACAAGTACGAGCCCCATCACGTTCGGGTAATTCTGGCTTCTTGGGTGCTCTCACACGCGTTTTGAACATCCTCGCAACAGCAAAACCCCAGTCGCACTATCCCCGTGGATCGTCGGAGTCCTCCTTATCCCTTTAGCTAAAGGATAACACTCCGAGGCCAATTGCTGTGGGTGAAACCCTTCGTCGACTGGCTGGAAGCTGGCTCATGAAGAGTCTCTTCGAAGACCGCCCAGTTCCTCCAACAGCTGCAAGTGCGGATCGCTACTCGTTCAGGGGCGAATACACTTGCGCATGGCATCAGGAGTACGGTTCCGGAGTACGGATGTAATCCAGAATATGGAATGGTGGCCAGAGACTTGAAGAATGCCTTTAATGTATGCGGTCGCTGCGCTTTCCTCCAGGCGGCTAGCCACATCTTCCGGAACTCCTGCCTTGGGTCTCTTACTGTTACTCAATGATGAGCCCGCGTTTCTCTGGATCCCAGAGCACATTATTCGAAGTGTCTGTGGGAAGCAACAAGAAGATAACTTTGGGAACTCCTATTCGTTACATTATACCGTCTTCAAATATAGGAACTTCTTTGTTCATAAGCCGAAGAAGACGGGGCAGTGGCCATGTTGCTGCTCCAGCTCTGGTACCAAAACAACCGGTACGTCATCGCGCGTCACGACCAACTCGCAATAATTGTTAACATCCTTTCGTAGGGACGTGAAACGCCGGGGGCTCCACTTGTCGCCATCCAAATGCACTGTTTTGTGGCCAACAGCCGCGCCGCAGTCAATGCAAGACGCATACCAAGCAGAATTCAGGCAGGAATACGGCCAGGGATCCCCTGCACTGAACGCCACAGTAGGATCTGAGGAATTCACCAAACGGTCCTTCATGCCCATATCGAAACGCTCCAGCCATTCCTGGACTCAATTGCAGACCTCGAAGACAAACATGTGGCGTTTCAACAACTTGCGGGTCCTGCCCCCATCATGCGCCACTGAATGCACAATAGTGTTTTATCGCAGAATAGAGCACTGCTTGCGGTCCATCGCAGGGGGGTGTCCTGGACTCCGAAGTTTTCCGAGAGCTCCAGCTGCCAGTCGAGCCCACGGACGCCAAAAAACCCTCCCTGGGAATAGGACTCACATCTGCGAAAACTATCACCTCCGCGGTCTTCCTCGCGTCAAGTTCGGCAACAGACAAGCTGGCCAGACACATCTTGCCATCATCAATTAAGGCTCTGGAAACATACGCTGCCGCTGTGGACGCTTACCGAAATAGTCCTTGTCCTGTCTACTGTCGAAGGTCATCCCGTTCAGTAGTTTTTGCTCCCAAAAAACACCACAGAAGACAGTGACAGGTTCACCTCACGAAGCAGTACAGGAGGCAATTCCCACCGGAGACTGTAGGAGGCAAGCGTTCCGTGCATCCATAGTGCTTCCGAGTTCCATAGAATGGGTGTACTATGCGCCATGCCGCGGACTGCAGAGGAACATCGAAGCCCTTCAATTCTACCTGTGACGCCGATATCGCTGTCAGGTCCCGCTATTTGGTCCGGACACACCACGCCCGAGACCCAATTGCCCTGCCGCGCTGGACGTCTATGATGACAACCTCCTTCACTGCCTCTACAGCCCGCAGAGGACCACTCGCCACGAACTTCAAGTGAATCTTTTCGCCCGGGACCTGGCCAAAGCCGCCCGTCACCCGTCGTAGAGCCACGAGGAGGCCCTCACTGCACAAGACCGGATATTCGGGCAATGGGAAATCGCGGGGGACTGACTTTTTTGGCATCACTTTCGTCAATTCTCTCGCGGCATCGAACAGGAGAGTCAAAACGTTCAACCCACAGACCTCCCTGAACACAGCCCGAGCAAGCCCTTCATTGCAACTTTCCCTCGAGGCACAATTGTCCTCGTGCCCATATCCACTCTCAGAGGTTGGCACCCTGACGTATACGCCGTCATAACCGAAGTTGCAAGAAGCGCTGCGGTCCGGGGCATGGAATTATGTGGGCATCCCTCCTTAAGCAATCCTATGTCTGCATTTCTTTTGGTTTCAACTGCGATTTCATTACATATTCTCCTGGATGCCCCTCTTTCAACAACACATTCACCAGCCACTGGCACGGCAATCTGCACTTTAGTCACTGTAGCTGTACTAGGTCGCATGCCGTATCACATCGAGGATGACTCACAACATGAGCACCTGGTAATCTCTCATATGAGATACATGAGAAACGTAGACAAGCAACAGGTTGATCCTTTCATCGCTACCCGTCATTCTGGAATCGACAAGATAGTGGCCTACTCATGAGCGCTGAAATTCTCGTCGATGTGTCCAATCTTAGGACAGGCTGGGTGCACGCCCCTGTCCTTTTAATACCTTCTTCACACGAATTTATTGAGAGGTGTGTTTGACGTATCGCGATCCACCGACAGGTGCAAATAAAACGATGGGATATGGTCAAAGCAACAACCTGAACTATCACGGCATCAGGGGATCAGGGCCTGACAGCTTTCTAGCAATAGCAGTGAGGTTTTCATAGAATTTAACGACCGCTCGAGCATTGATTTGAAGCCAGTAGTTGTCCCAGTTAGTGGCCTACTCGACAGCGCACATAACGAAGGATATTTGAAAGGCTTTTGACTTTGAGGCAACTGCTCTACTCGCAAGTCCTTCACGGGCGATACACTACGGCATACCTCGAATAGAAACGGAATCACATTCCTTCTCTACCAAACACAGCAAGTGCCCATTGAAGAAGCGATAACCGCTGTTCTCCGAAACTTCGCTCCAACCGAGACTACGAGAAGAAACCTACCGGCTCATATGGCTCCCCTTTCTCTCTCCTTTCCCGATCTTCCTCTAGAAACGAATCTGTAGCTTCCAAAATTTCCATTCCCACCTTCACTGCATCTTTCAGCATAACCTGCAACCTATCCACCTCCACCCCCCGTGCCCCTCGACACAATTCCGCACGCCTTTCCTCTCATATTCACCCCATCGTCACCGCTACCTCGGCACACATCTCTTCCTCCGACGTACAATCTACCATATATCCCCCCTTTCCAATCACTGCCATCGTTACTGCTACCGGCGCCTCTTCCGAGCTTTGCAAACCCTCAAATACCTCCTCATCCACCTTGATTTCATCGTCTTCATCAGCCTCCCCGCAATCACGACAACCCTTGGTAAAACACTCCCCTCAACGCCGCCCTCACTGCCACCGACAATGCACCAAACAAATTCCCGCCACTGTCCAACACCAACGCATCTACATGCAGCATCCAACATTTCTTCCCTCGAATCAGCGATAACCCTCTCCTCATCGCCCTCGTCGCATTCGACCCATACAGCCTCGCTAACATTTGACTCAATTCCGCGTTCAAGTCCGCCCCGCCTCGACCCACAAAATCCGGTGATGCTAAACTACTGCACTCCACTGAAAACGACATCAATCCTTCCTCCGGCGCTCCAACATTCGGTTCTGTAACCTCAGCTTTGACCCCAACAAGAATATCTGTTACACCTCCAATGCGCACTCTCGCCGATCCCGACGCTGCCGCCAAAATCCCTGTCTCTAGGGTAATGGGTCGAAGATCGAGCATCCCACGTCCATCACCTCGTATTCCCTGTGTCGCGCCCTCCTCGATGTAGCCCTCTCTGCTTCAGATATCGCATGTATCATCAGGGATATTTCGGGAGGGCGAATCAACCTTAAGAGTGCTCGACAGTACCGTGTCTTGAAAACGAGGCTTGGTGGCAGCGCCGGATTTCATGCATCAGTACAGTAAATTTTTAACTGTACTGATACAAAAACTTTCATCAGCAGCATCAACTTCCTGGACAAGTCTTCGTAGCACACTTTTATGAGCACTTGGCATAATGCGACTGGATGCCAAACAACCCCTCAATCTTCCGTCCAACTTGCGCTGTAAACATCAGGTATTAGCCAACCTGTGCTGTTGGCTGCCGCGGTCTGGAGCAGCAAAGAACGATGCGCCACAAAATCTCTCCACTAGCTTAGTTTTGCTCATGGCCGGACTGGCACTCCCAAGCCAAATCCTCCCTGTATACGGAAAGCAAGGCGGACTTTCTCTGAAGCACTTCCTTTCAGCGCTTGACTGGGCATCATGTACTCATCGATCCTTGTCTTCCAAGGACCTGGTTAACTGCATCACATGCTCAAGACTGCAGTCTGAACTTCCCTCAAGTGATGACGAGGAGGGGGAACATGTTGACGGGTTTGCGTTCTTTTGTGTGGCAAATGTCCACAGACTAAGTTTCACACCTCTGGGGGAGTCCTCCGCATCATTATCACGGATTCCAGCAAGACTTTCTGTTGTAAATGGGCTTCTAAGAATGTCCCTGAATGCAGGACAGAGTGATACTGCTTGTCTTACTCTAGAGGTTGCAAAGCTGGCAAAAGATCCTGAAGTGGAAAAGAGCGACTGTGTGTGGTGCCTGAAGATGGAATTTCCGTTCGTTTCGTTGTATTTGGAACAAAATCAACGACCTGGAAAAGAAAATGGTGATAAACAACATAATTGCAAGGTGTCGGAGTCACAATTCGTGGCAATCAGGCATGCCATTGCAGAGCTTCGTCGTCATGTTCACGCCGCTAGAACTGGGAACGTGTGCGAAAACGGCAATACAAAGATAGACGTCAGCCCATCGCTTTATGAAGATGAACTACAGAAGATTAGGAAAGAAATTAACTTCAACATTGACGATATTGACACCCTACTTTTGAATTTTAGAGTACGCTCATCTGAACTGGTCATGCCACCAGGATTCCCGTACAGGAGACCCAAGTCGAAGTTTGATGGCTTTTCCCTAGACCAGAGCAGACAAATGGTATTTTTGGAATCGTTTTTGGCTCACTCCGTGGCCGTAAAGCATGGCATGGAGCAAGCAGACAAATGTGCAACATTGAATTCAGACAGAAGGACGACGACGGGGGACAGACTGGTTGACAAAGCGGCAGCGTGTGTCGCCGGATCTAACCGAGAGCATAGGAAGGCTGCAGGTGCATAACTTATCTAGAACGAGGGGCGGTGGTCGTGCAAATACCTATGCAGACCAAAAAGCGTTTAACTTCAGATGAACTGCACTGCAGAGGGACACAACTTCGAGGAAGAGGATGGAGATGCCGCATGCATCTTTCTCCAGGAGGAAAAGAAGGCGTACGCGTCTCTAGTGTGACAAATAACATCCTGTGGAGCCCACTCCTTGCGATGACAGCAAACATGTGAAACAACCGACCAGGAACCAACTCGTGACCGCTGCACTGTTGCTACGACATTTACAAGCGAACCTATTAGCAGCACTCCAGGCAAACCAGAGAAATATAGGGCATGTGTTCTGGTATCTCGGGGGTTTCTGTGCGCTGCAATGAGATAGAAGGTTGCCGTAGCAGTGGTCGTCAACCATCGCGAAGAAACTGTAACGCCTATTTCCTTAATCCATCTGAGAGCTCTTCTTGGATCCCTTTTTGAACGTTAGACTCTTGTGGATGTACGGAATAACACCGCCACCGGCAATGGTTGCTTGAACGAGGCAATCTAATTCTTCGTCACCGCGAATAGCTAGCTGAAGATGCCTGGGAGTCACTCGCTTGACCTTGAGATCTTTGCACGCGTTACCAGCGAGCTCAAGGACCTCCGCCGTGAGGTACTCGAGAATGGCTGCAGAGTAGACAGCAGCCGTCGCACCAACGCGCTCCTGACGACTGACTCTGTTTTTTAGGTGACGGTGGATTCTTCCGACAGGAAATTGTAGCCCGGCCCGGGATGAACGAGAAATGACCTTCTTGGGATCAGAGGAGGTTGAAGCCTTTGGCTTTTCAGCGCCAGAAGTTTCCTTGTCCTTTGACCCGGAGACTGTGGTAGACACAGCGTCCTTCTTGAGATCTGCGGAAGATTTCTTGGGGCCATAGTTCACAGATGGAGGGTTAGAGGGTGGTTTGCTCTTGACAGGAAGCGTTCCCGGAGGACCGATGCAGATGGACGCAAAATTGACACGGTTGTTGACAGCAACAGAAAAGCGTCAGTTGTTGGGATGAGGTTGCTGTTGTACAGGTGACGGGGAGGAGTGTGCTGGACTAACACTGTAATCGGGGAGGGATTTTCGGGTAGATTATGGGGATGTGGGATGTTTGAAAATTCTTTGACGGGTTTATGGGGAGGTTGGCAGTTGGCCAGTGGCGTTAAGAAGTTGATGGGATGTGACGGTGAGCACAGTATTCTTCGCGAACAGGAGAAGCGGAAGGCGGGGCGTGGGATCTGGGGTATGTACGAGTTAGACACGGTTGCGCGGTCGTGGGTTATATACAGGTAGGTGTAGGCTCTGGAGTCCTTCAGTTCCAGGTGAAGGGCGGGGAGGAGGGCGGGGTGGCGATGCGGCCAACAAAAATTCAAATGTTGTCTACTTGTTCCAAACCAATCTGATGGATTGGCGTTATTTTAAGTCAATGAAACCGCCGCCCGTTCTCCTAATACAATACTGTACAGCGTAGTATAACAGAGAAAGTGAGGGCTACGTACTGTACAGCTGCTGAGGACATCGTTCTGGTGGTCAATTTGTGACTACTGTACAGTATTGTACCCCTGGTTAACCTTTCGGCTACCTCGGTTGACGACACTTCTGCACTGCTAATGCCGAGAACAGTACAGTCAATTAGATAGCAATACTGTACTGTTGCAGAACTGTACTGTACTTTTTACAAAATAATGCCATTCAGACCCCCCAGAGGGGTACTTTGCGTGCAACGCTGGCACAGTACAGTACCCATGTAAACGATTTAAACCCGTACAAAACTTAAGAAGATACTGTAATGCACGGAGGTATCTGTCGGATGTGCTTTCGGTATACTACTGAGCTGTAATCTGTGCTTTGCCTGCCGATGTCTGATTAAAATATTGTAAAGCTACTACACACCACGGCACGAATTGCACGCTGTGCCTCGCGGTTGTAATTAAAGGTACAGTACTGTATCATCATATCACGGATGTAATGGCAAATGTACTCAGCAGAAGGGGGGGGCAAATTAGGGTGCTTTACTCTACCGATTAGGGATGCACTACGGCTATTTTCCGGAGCCCAAGGAGGACAGCAGAAATATGCAGTTGTCGGTTGATGACTACCGTACAGTACGTACTGTACTGTACTGTTGTTGATATTCAGCATGCGCGTGTTCCAGCTGGACAGGGATCAAGGGCACGACGCAAACGGTATATACGATGAAACGGGAAGATGAGCGATGGCGAACAGCATCAGCTGCACATGACCGATCGAGTGTGAAGCACACACTCGATTCATCTTAATGTCAAGATGTAAAGCAAGGACTGACAGACATGTACAGGGTTGCCACACACGGAATCGCAAAATGCAGCTCCGAAAACAAACGCATAACAGGTTCAACAACCGGCACGACTCTGGCACACCTTTGCATTAAAAGGTGCAGGCAAAGAGAAAAGCTGATAGTAATCATGACGGCTCGCAAAATGTAGGACGCAGTAGAGAACATATAAAGGATAGAAAGAGACCCGAAACTGAAAGAAGAAAAAAGGGGAAGGACCGCCGGCGACTTTGTGCCGATCGAATTTGCCCTATAACTACATCTTTTCTCTTGACGCGTTTCCAGCCCTCTCCAACTTCATTACGCCTCGAAATAACAGCCAGACAATCATCAGTTATGGGCCCAGAGGGCTAAGATTCTCCAGGGGGATAAATTGCTGCAAGCTCCGCGTCTAACCCCGCATAAAGATAAGTTTAATTACCGCTCGGAAGTACGCATGTGGATGAGAAGAGTCCGCGTGTTTGCGCAAGGAGGAGATACCAAGGCAAAGGGTGTTCTGAATGGTTTAGGACATGAACTACAGGCATCCATGGCTCATAGCTACCGTCGGGTGGTGGAGGCTGAAATGCAGGAAGGCAGATTGGCACTGGATACAGACGATGAAGAATCAGTTATGACATTTGGACAGCAAAAAAGAAGTCGTTGAAAAGATCTTAGAAGCCGTAGCAAAGGAATTACCCACGGATACCGCCAAGCGTATGATATACCTCCGTCGCAAGGTCTTTAATTGTCGCTGGTACAAGAATGAGGACTATGGTACATTCGCGGAGCGGTTCAGAGGTGTAGCAAAGCTCATCTCAACTGCTTTCGCCATGCATCAAGCGACCAGGAGAAGCAGTAAACAGCACTCATCATGATAGAAAAAGCTCAACTACCAAACACGGTTTACAACAACTTACTCAGCCTACTCGTCGCAAAACAGGGAATTGACACCACCGGAACAAACAAGACCGCTCGTCTCTCGTGATATACATGGAACAAGCTGAGATCAGTAAGTCATCTGTCAACCAAGTACGTGGCTTGCTTGAGCGTAATCGAGAACGTGAGGATGGCGGCAACAGCACCAATGCAGCATTCGAATCATTAGACTGCATAGTCAGTATAATCACGCTGGCAGAGCTAAAGGCAGATAAACACAACCAAGCTGATGGAATTGAACTAAACTTTGGGTTTGAAGACGCAATAGCCGCACTAAAGAATATAAAAGCAGATGGAAATGATTGTAAGTGTCCAAGCAACGAACAGAATGACCACACTCGAAATAAGGTGGGTGCAATGATGTCAAGTGGTCGCCAACACGAGACACCACACACGCGCAAGGGGCTGGTGACCCGGAGTTACCGCACTATGGAAAGGGACAAAAGGACACTAGAATTATAAAACCGCTGCGCAGCAAAGATACTGACGATAGTACTGACCTACGTCATCGAATTAACAAGCATATGCACAACAAAGAAAACAGCACTGATAAGAACGTTAGATTCAATGAGAAAGAGGATAGCACAAACAACTACAATCGTGCACATAGCCACAAGTCCCCACCGCCTCGCCGTTACTTCAGTGGCTAATGAAAGAACTCAATCAAGTATGTGACCCAGGAGCACCACGCTCTGTCGGTGGTGTTAATGATGCTGCAAGAGTATGTGATATCCTGGAGATTCGACTGAAGATACAGCCACTAAAGGAGGAATACTTGCATGTATGGGGTGAAGAATGCCTCAACCCGAAGGTGATAATCTGCCTTTGGGAACTCACAGTCCTAGAAAAAACATGAACCCTTGCACACTTTGCTTTGATATTTTTGATGGGGACTCACCCTTAGTGGTAGGTCTCGACGTTGGTAAATTTGTCTTGCAGAACAGCATCGACTCCGAGTCACACATAGTAATCAAGCGTCCACCAGACTCGTCACAACGAGCATTATCAACGTGTATCTCACAAGATGAGGATAAACACATGATAGAACGGATTCAAGTTGAGATCATACCACGCCTGCGTACATGCATCACCAGCATGATGACATCTACGTTATCTAAGATGGCCACACGTCAGCCTAAGGTATTAGCAAAAAAAACATCCACCGCATTACGCACACACCTGCAGATAAAAAATTCGATGTTTGCGAGCAAGCGGGCATAATTAAACCTGAGCTAAGAAAGGCAATCAGCACAATAGATGGAGCATGCGAAATTTGCGAAAGTTCTAGAAGGCCGCAAAACACGAAAAAGGTATCAATGACACATGTCAACTCTGCTTTCAACAATGAAATACAAGTAGATTTTTGCTTCGAAATAATTGGACAGCAGAAACACACGATATTTATCGCCACAGACACGGGTAAGGGCTTTACAGAGGGAGCTATATCCAATTACAGAGACGCTAAGACCATGTGTAACCTCATAGAGTTCGTCTGGATAATGAAGAACAGCGCGCCGCTTGACACATCAGCGGATGAAGAGTACAACAAACGGCCGATATGTTCGTTCATGGAAGCACATCCCATCGAGTTCAAAACACGTCCGACGCGCAGACAAAATAAAACAGGCATTGTAGAACGAATGATACAAACAGTGAAGAACATTGCCAGGTGTATCGACCGGGAACATCGGAATGCAGTCCTGAGGAGGTGGTTACCGGTTCATTCTTCTTCTCTAATTTTTTCTCTGAATCGAGACTCCTCAGCCCGTTTCAATTTTTGCGAGATTACCAATCATTGTTACTTGGCATACCTGCAACAAAAGTCCCACAATAATTGCTAGATTCACATGTGGAGCAGACTGCGACAAGGGCACTGCAACAAGCTATGCGCACTGAAGCCAACAATGCCCCTAAACAAGATGCATACAAGCAGGGGGACATTGTCTGGGTATGGTATGCGTCGACAAAGCGGAATGAGCCGAACGAGTGGGTTAAAGAATCGGTGGTTAACACACGCGAACACTTTGCCGAAGTCGGACGACTGAATGGTGGCGCAACGATCCGAGGTCCAACAATGAGACCCGCCTATGAGGACATCAGATTAGCACCGCGATCTCCATTAACGCAGGAAATTATGGCGTTCTCCCTTGAATAGGAACTCGGATATTCGTCGGACAAAGGGGGAGATGATATCAATGCAAGACAGCAACAATGTCCAACTAATATCAATGCACTGATGTCTGCGCAAATTTCAACGGACATGCCTACGACAATGATAGATGTCGGCAAAGACAAAATAACAGGACCAGACCGATAAAATAAGACAATCAAAAAGAACACGCTAAGGGAGATAGGCAAGCCACTTGATCACATCAGTGGGCCACCACAGCCACTGAAAGTACTTCAATCGGATCGGGCGCGAGTGCAAGACGAAATCTACGAACGTATTGGTTCAAAGAAGGTAATGATACGCGAATTACAGTTTGCACTATCATGAATATTAACAGAGTCATAAAACAAAGAATTTGACGACAACTGGGCCACTGCACTTCAAAAGGGCGAAGAACGAGACACACCTAAAGACGCAAATGTTATCCGGTCCCATGTTGTGTGCAAAGTGAAAACTGAAGAGAGCGGTACAAGGAAGATGAAGGCTAGGATCTGTCCTCATGGCAATGAGGATGACGAGAAAGATGCAATACGCAAAGACTCCTCAAACGCCCAACTCAATATCGTCAGACTTGTGTTGTCATTGGTAACGTTGTTGCAATTCCAAATACGCATGGAAAACATCAAAGGCGCTCATTTAAAGAGAGGCCCCATAAAACGTGATATCTACGTAAGACCACCACTCGAATGGTATCAGACTTTAAGTTACCGCAAGGGAGTCATATGGAAATTACTTAAGTTACCCTACAGCATTGTCGAGGCAGGACGTCAATGGATGATGGTCGTAGAGGAATGGATGCTAACGGAAGGAGGACTAGAACGAGTATTCACAGTCAGTCAGCTTTTCGTCAAACGCAACAAGAAAGGAAAGATAATTCTATTTGTCACAAAGTTGACTAATGACTTCCTGGCAGCAGGAACGAACCACGAGCTCGACGTGTTCTTTACAGTATTAATGAACAGTTTGAGATTGGCAAAATACATTCGGGACCAACATTCAACTAGCGGAAGTGAATTTGAGGTATGCAGCAACGGGGATATCATAATTCCGATGTCTGAATATTGGAGGCGCGTTCAACCGATACCCTGTCACGCACAAGGCGCAAATGCAGGGAAGATCTTGCAATGGCATCATAAACAAGAAACTATCGAGCTCTGGCTGGTACACTGCTGTAACTGCTGTACTTGGGAAACGGATTATTGCCGCAAGCATCATATGTTGTTTCCATCATGCAACAAAAACTCGGCAGACTCAAAGTTGAACACCTCGTCTACGCCAATAAGATGTTGGAGGAGTTTCGGAAGCTGAGCTCAACAATCACCTACAAAGCAGTCACCAATCCAACCGACGTATTCCTATTCACGTTCTCAGACGCGTCTCATCCACAAGAGCGTGATTATGGTCAGAGTGGAATCATTACCGGAATTTTATCGAGAGGAGGCGTTGATGGGAAGGATGTCTACCACGTAGTCGATTGGACATCGCAGAAGCAACAAAGGGTTAGCCATTGTTCCTACGGGGCGGATATACTGGCAGCCGCAGCTGGAGACGATCGCGGATACTACCTCAAAACTTCACTCAATACGTTGTTCCCAGAAATCCCAGTGAAACATGAACTCAATATCGACTCCAAGGGACTCTGGGATACGATCACCACATTACATGAGAGCAAAGAATACAGAATTCGCCACAGTCCAACGTCTCCGAAAAAGCTTTGAGGCCGGCGAGAAAAATGTGATGCGTTGGATACCTGGACCAGATAACGTAGCAGACGCACTCGACAAATTCAACATTACGATGTTGAATAAGCTTGATGCTATCTGCAGCTCAGGGTTTATGAATATAGACATCAACATCCGGAAAGTTGTTGATCACGATAGCTGGTGAACAAGAGTACACTACCTTCGCGAGCCGTCTCCCATACCATTTAAGACGACTGGCGTGTGTGTTGATATTCAGAATGCACGTGTTCCAGCTGGACAGGGATCAAGGGCACGACGCAAACGTTATGTACGATGAAACGGGAAAATGAGCGATGGCGAACAGCATCAGCTGCACATGACCGATCGAGTGTGAAGCACACACTCGATTCATCTTAATGTCAAGATGTAAAGCAAGGACTGACAGACATGTACAGGGTTGCCACACACGGAATCGCAAAATGAAGCTCCGAAAACAAACGCATAACAGGTTCAATAACCGGCACGACTGTGGCACACCTTTGCATTAAAAGGTGCAGGCAAAGAGAAAAGCTGATAGTAATCATGACGGCTCGCAAAATGTAGGACGCAGTAGAGAACATATAAAGGATAGAAAGAGACCGAAACTGAAAGAAGAAAAAAGGGGAAGGACCGCCGGCGACTTTGTACCGATCGAATTTGCCCCATAACTACATCTTTTCTCTTGACGCGTTTCGAGCCCTCTCCAACTTCATTACGCCTCAAAACAACAGCCAGCAAATCATTAACTGTACATTATGTGATAAATACCGACAGGTAGCCAAGAAGTTGGACGTGTTCCTTTGTTTGTGTAGATGTGCGTTAAATGGGACGGTCACCTATCCAGGGTCAATAAGTTAATTGGGATGGTCATTTGTCGCTGTGAGGGCGATGGAGACCTACGGAAAGGTCCGATCAGTGCTCTCTCAAAGACACGATGCAACTGCTGTAATGTCCAACGCAGCATGCTTGATGGCTGGTCTTGAGCCGCTACTTTAGAGAAGGTTACATTGTGGATATCAGTACGAATATCAGCTATCTGACGGAATATACTAGGACAAAGCCGCCCACATCTTTCAAATATTAAAGAAACCAACCTTTTTCCCCTTTTGTTCAGTTTGGTTGCAACGAATGCAACCTGTCTGCAGTTTGATTATAAATTCAGCTCTCCGACTGATGTCGATTTCGACTCCCTCTGAGCCCTGTATTTCGTAGTTCTCGCCTTAATGAGTGGTAGTCAATAAATAGCGGTGATTATCCGCCAGGTCCAGTTACAACCTGACCAGACAAGAATCAAATTAAACACATAGACCCATCAACCACCTACATACATCAAGGTAAATCGGCCTCGTGGAGCTCGCGATCCAAGGTAACGGGTTGGAGCTATCACCAACAGAGGCTCAGAGCCCCCTCGGCTGTAGCTTATAGAACCTGTTCGACAGTAGACGGTGGAAGCTCTAGAAAGGGGCAGAATCGAAAGGAAGGAGAAGAAGTAAAGGAGGGTAGGATAGCAGAACAATAGAGAGGGTAGAGCTCCATGTGGATTCCCCGTAGGCCGTGTCGAGGTTGTCTCTCCTCACTCGCCATACGGATCGCCACCCAACGGGCTATCTTTATTAAAATAGTGACTTCCACTCATTCAAACAGTATATGCCAAAGAGGTGCCGATAATGGGATCAAAAGGCTTTTTCAGAGCCAATAACAGACAAAAAAAATACTCAGAGTTCACCTCCGGGAAGGGGAGATTAATGGTCTAATCTCTCCTATCACAGTAACCCATGCAGTAATGCATGCAATGTCTACTGTGCAAGTGCTAAGGCGAGCACAGGGCCTCGCAGTGCCCTCATGCTCCCAATCCACGCGGGAGAGGGAGCATGGCATGTAAAGACATCTATGTGTCCAGAAAACCTCCTTTGTTCGAGGGCGATGCAAAGGTTAAGAGAAATTGCATTTTGCGAGCGCACTCCGCTTCAGTTCACGATTAAAAATCGTGCTCAAAAAGTACTCCAGGAAACCTGGGAGGTCCTCGAATATCTGGCTCAAAGGTTCCCAAGTGTAGTCGGATTTGTGAGGAAGTCCTTGCAATTCAACTAATATATGAATCATCCCGTTGACCTCGCTGATTCCACACAATTTGTTAATGATTCGATAGTCTTTCTCACAGAGTGCAGCTATTTCCAGTAGCGGAATACAAAATTCTCGGCCATCCATATCTGAACGGTAAGGAAGCAGACCTCTAGAGTAAACAACTTCTCGTTTGTCCGGTGTAGTACTGTGAACTTCATATACCCACTGGGACAGTACTTTAGTCACACGTTGAGGACCTTGCCATTGAAACCATAACTTACGTCCTCCAGGCTGTGAGCGTCTCACTAGAACAAAATAACCCTTGAGAAAGTTAGGAGAATGGGCATTGGTCCTTCTGTTGTGAGAATCAACGCTGCGCCTTCTTGATACAGTAACCTTACTCTGTACCTCACGATTCATGTCTTGAAGTACGTTTTGAACTTTTTCTATGCCCACAAGTCACTTCGTCCTGAAAAAAAGCTTTCTTATACGCGGTGCGAGGCCCCTCAGCAAATGCCGAACAGGTCTGTGACCAGTGAAAAACTCCAAAGGGGTCCGGTAAACATCCGAGGTGCCTTCACTCCGAAGTCCCAGACGGCGGAGAGAAGCATGATTCAGTACAATCTGCACAGCTTCACAAACAGACGGCCAGTCTTCGGCTGAAAGCCTCCACTCATTCAACAGTGCACGGAATGCCCGAATTATTTCGCGGCACACTCGTTCAATTGAACCGTTAGCCCAAGAAGAATATGCTGTAGTAAAGTGGTGTTGAGTTTGCAGCTCGTAGGTAAGATTAGCGATGAGTTTGTTCTTAAAATATGAGCCCTGGTCACTCACAAGCCACTCGATGTTACCGAACACTCCAACCCAGACACAGAGAGCCTCAGCTGCAGATTCAGCGGTAGTGTCAACAGTAGACCAAAGACATACATAAGAAGATGAGTCATGCTTAAGAAGTAGTACATACTTCTTATGATCCAGACCTTGCCCCATGTAGAGAAAATCTATGTGGATAACCTCATTTGGTCGCTCACCATGAAGTGCATGGCCAAAAGGGCGAGTTACTATTTCACCAGAGCGGGTTGCAATACAGTGTTAGCACCATAGAGCTAGCTGGTCAACATCAATGTGTAGGGTAGTCCAATAAAAGTTCTCCTTAATAATGCTCCTAGTAAAATCCATGCCTCTATGCCATATAGTGCCGCAATGTGAACAAACGATAATTTTCAGCTGTAGTTTGAGATAATCCTGTAGGATTAGCATTTTGCGGTCTATTTTCCACAGACTATCATCAAGGTCAAGTAAAGAATTATTATGCCGAGTGTATTTCTTTTGCGAGGACCGGATTTAGTCCATGTCAGGCCATTCAATAGAAGTTGCAGCCGGTACCAGCTGTTCCGCATTCTCCAGTAAGATACTGCCGAGCAACTTCTTCACAATTCGATAGCCTTTCATCCAGCGAGTCATGATGTCAGCAAATACAATGTCTTGCTCCGCTATGTGCTCTATGATGTAGTTGAATTTAGACATGTACCGAGACCAGGGTTGAACTTTGGATACAATATGCAGACCTAGTGCGGGCTCCATGGAGCACCAGAGGTGAAAACACGAACAACAGATTACGATGGTCTGTAAAGACATGAGTGCGATAATCTCCCAGCAACATGTAGTCCATTTTTTCAAACACCTGGAAGATTGCAAACGCTTCTTTCTCAAATGTAGACCAATTCAGGGACGAAATGTTAAAGACAGACCCGATAAAAGCAAGAGGTTCGTGCCATTGTTCACTGCGAGGCAAGTGCAGCTGCTTAGCTTCGCACTGTGTGACGACCCCTGACCAGCACTGGTTAGAGGCATCAGTAAAAACGCAGATTACCTTTTTGGGATCCGGATAGGAGAGCTTCACTGCGCTCTTTAGGCTGTCTTGTAGTTTGCAGAATAGTTCCTCATGTATAGGCCCCAAGAAAGCGTAGTGAGCGAAATTTTTTGGATCGAACGATTGGTGCGCTTGCTCACTTTAGCATAAGCCACTTCCAAAACAATTTGGAGTGGACCTATACGTCGGGCAAAGTCAGGGATCGCAAGGGACATCCAGCGGCAACAGTAGACGAACCGGGTGAGTTCGCCGGCTGTTTGCGGTGAATGAATGTCTTGGAGGCCTAAGAGCCGTACTGGGTGCAGGTGATAGCCGTATGAGCACATGAAACGGCCGCACCATCGAATTTCAGTTATGAACAGCTTGGATTTCCGTGCGGAAAGCCAGAGCCGTTTCTTTTTGCAAATGCGAAAAAATTCTTCTAACTTGTCCTGCAAAAGCTCTTCAAACGTCGTGTGAACAGTAAAATCATCGATCCATGCTTTAAAATTGCCGCGCAAGGTAGAAAAGAGCGGCTCATCCGAGCTTTGAAAATATGCAACAGCGTTCGTCGGTGTTCTGCGAATTCTAGTTTGGTGGTCAAAAAAGGACGAACAGAAATGACCAAAAAACCGGTGAATTTATCCAAATTTAAACGATTCAATTTCCGAAAATATTTTTATTCATTCATTAGAGCTAGTTTGTATGGAAGTAGAAACTAGCACATATCTGCAGTCTGTGCCAGTTTATTTGGAGAGTTAACTAGCATACATCTTTCTCTTTTCGCAGTTTACATGGAAATTTCTAGATCGACTATGGTGAGCTGCTCAGAAAAGCTACTCAGCTCGCTACATCAACAAATCTATAATCTTTTAATTGAGATGGAGTCCTCCCGGTTCCCGGCGTTCGAACCACCCGAACATTTGCAGCTCGGCGTTTTTTCAAACCGTCTTCGACCGCATCCCTGTCCTTATCCCCTTCATCATACTTCAGATCGTTAATGTTTCCTCCCAAGCAAAATGGAGCAGGGACAATCTACATTGGAATTAGGGCTATCCCACTCCGCCTTTCTGGGAACTTGTGAAACACTTCCCCTCGAACACTTATTTCCATGGCATAGCGCCGAAAGCGATCAGCAGTCGCGCCCAATAGCCCCTCTCTATATGCCTTATGAACTTCCTTTCTCTTCAGCAGGTCGTGGTACACCAACGTCCCGAAAAGGTAACACACCGTTTCTCCCTGTATGACTCGTCGTGTCGTGTACACCCAATCTCCAGCCTTGGGATGCCTTATCGTAGACCGCGCAATGCGACAACCACATACTGTCGCCTCCACGGCTAACATAGCATTCCAATCCAGGAGCCTCATCTTTCCTTGAATGGTTCTCGGCCATTCAAAAAGCGCGTGGCGTCTTTCAATCTCTTAAATTTCTTACCCCGCCACATATAGGAGAGGAAATCCACGATATGAGGCGGGAACATCTGATGCTCGGAAAATTCTGAAGGGGTTTTCCATGACTTCGACGGCTTTCTGATCACATCAGGAAACAAGCACGTCACTCGATTTAAAGCATTCCGGACGTCCTGCGTTATGTAAAGATCCGTTTGATTATTCCGCATGCATGTCGCGAAGTTCACTGTAGCGGCATGCTCCGCGTGAGCAAAGCACTGTGGGTCAAACTACCAACCCAGGAACTCACGGTGCCTTTCTAGCTCCATGCATGCCATGGCCGTTGAAAATGCTCCGGCTGAGAGGTCCACTACCATGTCCCCTGGCTGCGAAAATCTACTGATGAGCTCCTTCAGTAACGCGCGGGGCTTCTGTTCCGACCGCACTTTTTTTGTGCGTAATCGCTCCTTTTTCGTTCTTCTTTCTCCAAAGAAGTGTCTCTCTATTCGAAATAGGAGGGACCTGGTCAATCACACTATGGTAACCCGGATACCTTGATTGCACGTAGCTGAAGTTCTCATAGTTGACCATGCTGTGCTGTTCAGCATAGGTCAAACCACTACGAACTCCATGAATCGCATACTCTGTTGCAGGAAACAGAGAGCAGGAACTACGATCCGGGTTGCGCATAGGATTCCTTTGGGATCGAATGAAGTGTAGTTGAACCCTGTCAACTACAAACGACTTGCTCTTCGTTCCAGTCTCATCCTTGGAACCAATACCACCGAACAATTCTTTCCATCCGTTCACTTGCTCAATTGTACAGAATATAAAGAAATTTCCACCCGGACGTAGAAGTTTGGAGATGAGCTTCGCCATCTTCACCATGTCCTCACGTGTGAGCACGTCGTACCAGCTGTTGTCTAGGTTCTTCTTCGCACATATGTTATACGGCGGGTCTGTGAGAACCAACAGCACTTTCCCTATCGGAGATACCCCATTGCTGCGCAATGTCTCGTCAATCTCCACCAGGTTATCAAATGTACAATTGTATATTCGAAAGTGCTTATCCATCTCCGACTCACACTTCTGGAGAGCCATTATGTCATCGAGAGAGGTAAGGTTATGAGGTGGAAGGGTACCAGCCGTCACAACTTCGCTAGACCCCACCCCAACCCCAGAAGACTGCTGAACACCATCAGTGTTCCCTCCTGCAAACGCGGTCCGAGCCTGTACCTGCTCACGACCCCCTGCCCCCGAGCCTCCGAATGTTTCCCAACGGGAGCAACTTCAATCACATTTTCTCCCATGAGCGTAGAAGCTTCTACCTTTGGATTAGCCACCTCTTCCACCTCCACACCCCTTCGAAGTTTTAGTGGCCATAAGTGTTCCATTATGCTTGAAATGAGAGAGTTTGAGAAGTGCTCATTCACCATCACTTTGTTCAGATCAGAGAGAAACTCTGCAGTCAAAGTGCGGAGTGGGGTGTCAACATATTCCGGTAGATTCTACGCCCACGGGACGACATCTTCCTCCATCAATGTATGATTTCTATCCGGAAGTAGTCGATGGCTGATGTCCCTGTGAAAGAATCCATCGGTTCGCTTTCCAATTGCCTCTTAACTGCATACCAGAGTACCTTAGACGGATGAAGGGCAAAACCATGACCTCTGCACCGGGAATCCAAGAAACTTGGCAAAAGAATCCCACGCCTTTGTTACCAGTTGCACACCGAAGCCCACTCGCTGAGCCATTTGTTTGTCATGAATCGCCACATTTGAAAAGAGAGTAGGGCACTTCGTTTCCTGCTTCCTTCTCTTAGGGGCGGCCGCTTTCCACGCTAAGGAGACTGCCTGAATAAGAAAGAGGTACAGAACTCTCTGAAACGTTGAAGGAAAATCGGTAGCGAAGGGGGCCCTGTGTTTGCCTTCCTTTCTCGGAGCTATCTCCACCCCCTTGAAGAACTCAGTCAATATGAAATTCTTCGGAATTCCCTTGAAAGTCGCCGCCTCGTATGCGTTCCAGAAGTCTCTCACCCGCATATCAGGATCCCCATCCCTTATGTCTAGCAACCTCGCTGAAAAGCAAACCTGACAATTAAAACCCTCATCCCTACAACCCGAAGCTCGTTGTCTGTATAGGTTGAGTGCTCGGGACCTACAAGGGTGTGAAAGAATTTTGAGGTCTCCGGCAGGATATGTCGATTGGCAATGGCGAACTCGATAAACGAACTGTGCCCCACTTTCCTAGGCTCATCTTCGTTTTGCCTCGTTGAAACGTAGCAATCCTGGAGATCAAGGCAAGCCCTGATAAGTTCTTCACCAGTGCCAAAAAATTTCACCATTGTAGAAGAGTGTGCCCGAGAGGGTGAAGAACTCTTCAGAGATTTCGGTAAACTCCTCGGGGGGTGGGAGCCATTTAAGTACGATTGCAAGCCAATGAGCAGTTCTCACGAGAGCCTAATTTCAAATCGAAGGGAATAGATGAGTTTAGGGAGTGGCCGGCGGAGGAAGGGTGTGAGTCCTGACGTGGAACAGGCATGGAAGAACGGTTGTTTCGGAATGAGCTTTGGTGCTCTTCCAACTGTTGGTGGTACCTCCAGGGCGAGAATGGGAGATTGCACGTGTGCTAACGAAAAATGGTGGTTTTGCGCGTGCTCCACGTAGTGCAAGGACGAAAAAGGGCGTAAATACAGAGTAGAAGAGGAGCCAATGTGACAAGTTGGGAACGAGAAGCACCGTCCTCGTCTCCTTTACTTGTTCTCCAGGCATGCTGCCGTCCGTCAGCGGTGCCATTTCACTTCATCGGGTGGCGATGAAGTCCCCGCGCACCACTGACGGACGGCACATTGCACCGTGGCGAGCTACAGTACATAGACACGTGTATGGGTACGCTTAAAATTCCATTAAATTTGAGTGCCAGCGCTGCCACTGCGGCCGTCAGCAGTACAGTACAGTGCCATTTCACTTTATCGACTCATCGATGAAGTGAAATGGCACTGCTGACGGACGGCAGTAACGAGAAAAATGCCAATTGGCGTTCAAGTCGCCACTGCCGGCCGCCAGGGTCACAGTTTCACTTCATCCATGAGGCAGGTGTATACGCGTGGGATACTTCCATAATGACTCGCGTCTCCTCTGTGGTCCCTCCGAGTATCTCCGAGGATGAAGCTGAGGTTGCCAAAGATGCAACACCCTCCAGAGAGAAGAGTACGTCTTCGGCGGTGAAGAGGCCTTGCCGGCGCAAAGGCCCCCAGCAATGAAGGAGCCCGTCAAGCCAAAGAGAAGGGTGACCATTGTGAAGGAATCTGATGATGACGTTGTGGAGGTGGTCCAGCCAGTCAGGCTAGGAAAGGAGTCGCTTACGGGTTCTGAGATCGACTTGTTCGACGACGGGGATACAGTTCTTCGGGAGGAGGTGGATGTAACTCTCGTCGGGCACAAGATTTCTGTTTCAGACTATGACTAGGATCGACTGATTATGGACATAGAACACATAAAAATCCCCGACAAGACAGTAGGGAGTGTTAATGCTGAACACAAGGCAGCGACGTTGGCAAAGTGCAAGACGTTTGGCTGGCTTCCGTCTGCGGGGTCGAATGCTGTTTCCGTCGTGGATGAATTAGAATTCAGCGAAATGGTTCAGGATGGAAGGATAGTGGTGCCTGTCATACTTATCGACGGAAATTATCGCGTTTTGGTGCTGCACGAACTTATCAATGATCCCTCCGAGGGCAGAAAGTGGATGGACATCGCGCGGTCTTTGGATGTGGTGCTTTGGAGACGCAAGGATGGGAAGGCGTTATCGATGAACGAGGTACTCTGTCTTGGTAATGTACTCAACGAGATGAGTTACAATGTGCTGAAGATGGGTTTTGCGGACAAGGTCCACAGCACCGTCTCCTTCATTTATAACTTGATGAAGGATAAAAAGGTTAAAGTCGCAGATCTTTCACCGACACGGATAGATGGAGCACTGGAGAGGAGCGAAGCTATCGGTATGTACAGCGTGCGACATTTGACCCGCTATGGTGCTCTTGGATTGAAATTCGTCCATTGCGAAGGGCTTCTGGAGTTCTTTGAGGAGGTGTGCAAGGAGGGACCAGTGCTGACGCTGGCGCATATGTCGAGTGATCTCTCGTTAGAACTCAACGACAATGAGTTTCGTTTTGTAATACGTTGCTTGCAGCTGCACATTGGGGTGAGAATGAGTTCTTCGGGAAGATGGGTCGTTTTCAGGACACGCGAAAGCACTTCTTTCAATGTGCCATAGGTATGTTTCGTTGGTGCCGGAGAGCTGAAAGGAAGAAGGGTCTGAGTGTGAAGCAAGTGTTACAAACTACCTTGCTCATAGGAAAGAACGAAGTGTCTTTAATGGAGTACCTTTGCATGCAAACTGCAATGATGGAACTCAGTGGAGCGGAACGATTGTGGCCGGGGATGGTATCCAAGAGGATAAAACTCGCGCAAAGGAGGATTGACAAGCGTTAGAAGCTCAGTCTAAGTTCCGCCCGTCGGATACTGATGTGGTGGAGGTAGTACAATCCGTTGAGGTAGCTGCACATGGTGTTGGGGAGTCTATAACCCAACGGGAACCCCTACTTCCTAGGCGCAACACACGCAACAAGAGAGGTATTTAGCCGGGGGGGATCATGAGAGTGAGAAGTTTGTGGAGAATAATTACAGAAAGAGAAAGAGAAAGGCTGTTGTGCTCAGTGATGACGAAGAGTACGAACAGCCTTCAACGAAGAAAATTAAGAAGAGAAAGACTGTGGACACACCGGCTGGGAAAATACCGGCTCGGGTGTTGGATGTGTTCAAGAAGATGAGCAAGGAGGATTTGAAGCGCTTCTTCAAGGAAATTAATGTTCTGTCGTCCAGCGAAGATGAACGGGACGCTGATGGAGAAGATAGTGGATTCGTTGCGGACGAAGAGGAGCAAGGTGGAGGGATGCAAGGATTCAAGGATGATAACCCGGAGAGAGTGACGAAGGGACTGGCGAGGCCGGTGCAGTACATAGGGGAGTCGTAAATTTCGTGGGTTTACTTGTGAATGCACTTCCGAGTGAGTGGCCTGCGAGTGGAAACGGGGTGAAGCATCAGAACCTTCGGATGCAGATGATTCACCTCAAAAAGAAGCACCCGGCTGAATGTTTGACGGTAGAAGAATTGAAGGTGGTGCACCATGCAATGTATTGGCGTGCTGCTCATAATAGGCACAAGGAGCTGTGTTCTACAAAAGAACCGGTTCTTGGGTGATTCTACCGACAAAAAGGAACCCTGTGAATGAAGAGGAGGCTTTATGGATGGCGGCAATGGAGAGGGATGATTTGGCTCGAGAGTACGTCGCGGCGAAGAGAAGTGAGCTGATGGAGAGGTGATTTTGTGTGCTGGACGAATTTGCCACGGACCATGGGATGGTGGATGAGGCGAAGAAGAGGGGGTTAATCTGGATGGGGATGTGACTAGAACTTTGTTGGAGTTCTTCCAGAAGGACTTCTTGAATCAGCCAGACTTGACGGTTGAAGCGAATAGGAAGAACTGGAACCAGATCGTCAACCCTGGAGAAGAAAAGATGCTGGAGATAGATTGAACGGTGTTGGGCGATATATTACGACGAAGATAGGGATCTTGGATTCTGTGGATGCGGAAGAAAGTAAATTTTAATGGTGAGGAAGAGGGCATTGTTGGATGTGAGATTTGCATGGACATATTGCAGCAGCTCTCCGTCTGTGCAACAACAGGTCGGGGAAGAAAAAGATGTACGCCCCGGAAACTGGAGGGCGAGTGCAGTGTACGGGGGAGGGATGTCCAAGACAGACCTTACACACGGACTTTTGAGGACTTACTGATGCGGAGAGAAGCGTCGGGGATATTCCAGGGTTCTTTATGATGGCGTCCGGAGCGAATTCTTTTATGCTGTGGGTTTGTGAGAGGTCACATAACATATATGTAACGGACGATAAAAGCCTGAAGCGGCCGTCTCGGACGATGGTAATGAGAAAGTTCAGGATTCCGCCGTACTCCATTTTTATTGGGAGAGGGGACGTGTTTCACGCTGGAGCTGGGTATGAAGATGCGCTAGTTAGGGAAAACTGCATGAGTTATCACATGTACTTGGTACCGGAGGGGTATAAACTGCCAGACGCAGTGCATAGGCAGCCAGCGTTTCGGCCTAAGTTTGAAGAGGATGATTCTTCGCTGGGTAAGGATGGAAATGATCAGAATGAGGATTCAAACGTCGTAAGTTTGGAGTAAGATTATGAAATGGAAGATGTAGGAGGTGGAGTTTGAAGAAGAGGAAGATGATGACAGGGTACTCCTCAATTCTGCTAACACAGATGGAGACTACGATGACGGAGGCATGATAATGAATGACGATAATGATTAGATACTATATGATAGATATTGAACAATGAAGTAGGATGAACACGTACGATGTTTTGTTGTTATCATTGTGACATCCTATATAAACTTTATTGTTAATGATGTTGAACATCATGTGTTTATATGTCCGACTGTGTCTTCCTTCGTTACTAGACAGACAGGGAGCTTTAATGTTTCGAAACTAAGTTTCTAGGTTCCTAAAGTGAAGTATGGCTTTACTTCAATTTGAAACTACGTTTATAGAACAACTTGAACTAAGTCTATAGGTTTCTAAACTGAACCAAGCTTAAAATAAGGCTTGAAGCCTTATTTTGAGCTTTTGGTTCAGTTTAGCACCCTGTCCTGTGGGGGTTTGTTTCGAGTGGGGACGGCGAGGAAGAGAACTGCTTTGGGGCAGTTCTGCAATCCGTAGGTTGAGGGAATAGGGATAATGTTTCCATTTTGAAGGAAAACCAAATCCTCTCTGTGGGAGGACGGGCAGGATTTGATGAAGTCATGGATTGAATTGTTGTTTCTGCCACAAAAGAAAATGGGTCCTTCGGGATGTACTGAGCAGAAATGAATTCATTAGTTGAGATGTAAGTATCTTTTGGGGGGCCGTTGCTGCGAAGCAAAGTGCCGATTCGATCTCTACCGACAATGACGGCTGGGGCGTTGGTGATATGGATGTCAGTTGAAAGGTCGGCCATGTTGATTGTGAATTGTGTCTGGATTGGGGGCTAAAAGAAATAGTAGAATTTGTGGCAGTGGCGAGTGTTAAAGTGTGATTAAAAAGAGGAAAGTTGGTTAGTACAGGAATGGGTTGAAGCATATATTGAATGTAGGAAAGGTTTATGAAGTTGAAAGGTTGACTGTTGTGTTAAAGCATAGAAAGTTATGTTGTTTTGTTCGCAATGAGACGAAGCGATTTTATGAATAATGAGGACCTGGATTTATTATTGAATGGGTACTAAAAGCTCCAAAAGTAATGTAGAGAGCAAGGTTGGGAGGACTGAGGGAGGGCTGCACATCGTAGATATTGAATGTGCGCGGTTTGTATGGATGAGCCTTGAATGATGTGTAGGGCATCAAAACTGTAGATGCCAAGGTGTAAGAGGATGAGCGACATTGGGTGCGCTGGCGCGAAAACAGGGTGGAAAAAAGGAAAATAAAACGCCGGGGGAGGTAGGTGGGAGGAGAGAATGGTCGAACGAGAGTGCTGTGTGGGAGGCTGTGACCATCGGTAAGCTCGGGTGAGATAACCCTGGTCTTGAAGTGGCGCTTGTCGAAGAGTTTGCAGGCTTTAGCAAGTTGGAGTGGGTACGTAGCCGAGGAGGATCCGAATGCTCTGTTAGATAAGACGGAGGTGCCGGAGACGCCGGAGCGGGAGGACGGGGAAGATGGAGGTGAGATTTTTGGGGTGCGGAAATGAAGGA
The DNA here is from genome assembly GCA_002205965.3 of Kappaphycus alvarezii. Taxonomy (NCBI): domain Eukaryota; phylum Rhodophyta; class Florideophyceae; order Gigartinales; family Solieriaceae; genus Kappaphycus; species Kappaphycus alvarezii. The sequence goes on along the minus strand of NADL03000675.1, from coordinate 41,792 downwards.
GGAGGTTTGTAATGGAGATTGAGGTGGGGTGCCGCAAATGAAGTTTTGTGAGGAGATCAAGGAGCGGGTGAGGGAGCTTGGAGGTGTATTGAAAGAGAAAGTGGATGAATGCATTTGGCAGGTTGTGTTTGAGATGGGAGGGGTAGTGTTGAGTGCGTCGGAGGTTGGGGTGCCCTTGGATGCGGTGTCCAGTGCTTCGAGGGGTTGAAGTTTGCTGGAGTGATGGCGAAAGACCATATTGATGGGATAGTGGAATGTATGGGGCGGGAGGGGGGAAGCTGTAGAGGAAGAACATGGAACTGAGGAGGCGAGTGGAGGTGTTGGAAGGACAGCTAGGGCGGGTGGAGGAGATATTGGGTGTTTTGAAGGAGTTGAAGGAGGTGAGGGGCGAGAGAAAGTGGAGAAAGGGTCGCCAGTTACGCCTGGGAGACGTGAGGGACGGGGTGGTGAGGGAGAAGGAGGGAGAAGGGGAAAGAGGAAGGAGTTGGAGAAAGTCGGCTTAAGAAGAGGAGGGATGGTATTTAGATGGTGAATGGGAACGTGTGTGTGGCAGAGCAAAGGGGTGTAGGGAACCGGAGCGGCTGGAAAGTGGATGGAAGTGAGAGGAACGCATGCGCTAGTGAACAACTTTCATCTAACCTTCCGCCTCGGTGGAAGGATGGACCGCGATGCGTGAATAAGTAAGTGTGCAGGTGTAGTGTAGTGGCGACTTCCTTGGTAGAGATTTCCACTCAAGGTAGTTAAAAGTGACAAGCAAACTACAAACTAGGATTAAACTGCACTTAAAGAATGAAATTTGAACGGTATGGGGTTGTTATTTCCAAAAAAAAATTTTGGCGCCGAACTACTGCAAACTGCAGAATTCTTAGATTTTTTTGATTTTAATTAAAACTAGTGATCTAGCGCAAACAATTGGCATTCCGGGAACACCGACGTTAGACAGGCCATGCAAAACACGTTTCGATATAACGACTCCGCGAGGAGTAACAATACCGCAAGCAGTATAGGAGTCAGGATGAAGAGGTAGCTGCCAGTAGCCGTTGACGAAAACAAGGAAGCAAATAATCGGCTACAGGCAAAATCTAGGACCTCACCATCCAAGTAAGGCATTGGCTATGATCACTTGACAGTAGCGGCATTGACGGGCCGAAGATCAACAGTCATTCTTTAAGGTTCTTTCCCGCCTACCCAAGGGATCAGCATAGGGGCGGCTTGCCATTCCGCTGTAGGCATATCCTCGAAAAAGCCCATGGCTTTGAGTTTCTCAACAGATTTATCAAGAAACTTACGCTGTTCGCCTGATAATCTGCGAGCTTTAACACGAACCGGGCGGCATCCCGGCTAAAGTCTTACCCTCAGAGGTGGGACGTCGGCTGGTGGGGATTTGCCCAGCCGAAGTAGAAAACCGGATACTTGTGTAAAATTGCGCGGAGATGTTCAGTGCCTTGTATGCTGAGACAATGCTGTACGGCACCGTCAATCATCTCAGATATAGCTTTTTACTGGCGGCATTGCGGGAGGTGGTTCCAAGCTGAGGATCCTCAGGCAGAGAGAACTCATCTTGATCGGCGGCAGAGGCCCGGTACCTCTTAGCAGCATGCATGCGGTCTAGTGCCTTAGCTTCAGCAGCCAGATCCCTTACAAAAGCATTACAATTGTTTCGAAAATCCTCCTCACTATTTAACTTGCAGGTTATCAACATGCGGTTTTTGAGCTGAACATGGGTCAAGCGCTTCAAGACATGGCCGACTGCCAGCTTGGTATATTTATCCGTAAATTCTCTGTACCAACAGCGCTCGAGTGTACGGGTGTACTCTAGTACTAGATTTCACACTCTTGACTCCAGATTGTGCTCATTTTCCGGACGCACAAGTTTCAAAACTTTATCTCTTCCTCAATCTGTGGGGTGTTAAGCGCACACGAGCAGATCATGGTAGAACCGTGGTTGAAACTTTGGTTGAGGCTGGCTGGGTTAAGCCGGCCGCTCCAAACCAGGGTTTATATAGAACTGAAGATAGCTACAAACTAAAGGAAAATACAGTCTAACAGTAGCGAATTCAAAGGTGTTCCCGTAAAACAGTCCTGAAGGTATCGTAAGTAGCGCTTTCAGAATTGTAGTCGAATCGAGTGACATACTCTGACAAGATGTAAGAAGTACATTGGTCCAGGTGGCATGGGATGTAAGGCGACTTTTGATTGGTAAAGCAATGATAAAATATCCAGTGCGCAACTCGCCCGTAACTATTCCAAGTGTACCAATGGGGTCAAACGCTGTTTCCAGAACTGTAAGGAAGGTGTAAAGACAGCAAAGTGCCTAGTAGCCCTGGTTGCAAGGTTACCAGTGGTTTGAATCTACAGTACAGTAGATGCAGTGAATTCGTGTAAAGCTGTAAGGTCTGTGAAGTGAAATACAACACAATCTTTCCGAGATCATAATTTTCAGGCTGTACCACAGCATATCTCGAGATGCAGTCACGCAACATGTCTTCTGTAATCTCAGCGACGCTGTGCACTTCTACCCAGTCTCCTAATGCTAGGAGCTTCAAAATAGAGGATCAATGGAGTCCTTATACGTCGTAAGGTGAGCTTGAAAATTCGGATCGGCATTCTTCTCAGAGAGGCGACGATCATACACTTCGCGATCAATTTTGAACCTCACAAAATCAGAAGTAGTCACTCCCGTCAGTCGTGATGGCCCGACAGTCTCTCCAATTGTCTGGCGCACAGTGCTCCTGAAACACTCGCTCCAGCAGTTCTGCTTCTAGGAGGCATGATAGAGCGTTTTGTCAACTGAGAATGGTGATTACCCCAGGTATAGTAATTACTATAGAAACTTTTCGATAGTAGACGGTGGAAGCTCTGGAAAGGGTCAGAATAGAAAGGAAGGAGATGAAGTAAAGGAGGGTAGGATAGCAGAACAATAGAGAGGGTAGAGCTCTGTGTGAATTCCCGTAGGCCGTGTCGAGGTTGTCTCTCACTAGCCATACGGATCGCCACCCAACGAGCTACCTTTATTAAAAGAGTAGCTCCACGCATTCAAACATTATATGCAAAAGAGGTTCCGATAATGAGATCAAAACGCTTTTTCAGAGCCAATAACAAACAAACAAGTACTCGTAATTCATCTCCGGGAAGAGGGGATTACTGGTCTAATCTCTCCTATCACAGTAACCCATGCAGTACTGCATGCACTGTCTACTGTTCAAGTGCTCAGGCGAGCACACGGCTTCGCAAGCTGTCGCGCCGTTGTGCGACATTTTGTGTAATAGTCGGGTGTGCTAAGTGTAATGAGTTGCTGCCAGGTGCGCCAAATTTAATTTCAGATTTTATGTTTGCCACGCCGGGGCTGTTTCAGTCTGCCGAGTGATTCGGGGTATTTAATCGGTACGTGAATGAAAACTCTACACTACCGAGGGTAGTCAAGGTGAATCACCTCGGGGGTCTTGCTGCCCATTCACCTCTCCTCTTTCCCGTCTGTCCCCTGCTGGGCAGGTGCAAACGCAGATGTCATTGTTCAATTGCAGTACTCTCCTCCTGCGTCCAACAAAGTTAGATCGCTGGTGTCTGAGTGTTTGTAGATGAAATTGTAGTAAAAAACAAGGTTACTGGCGAATGTCTGCTGCAATACCTACAAGCTGGGCCTAAAAAGCCTGAAAAAACTACTGAAGGTTGTACTCAACAGGTCGACTTCCCCTTATTGCGGCTGATCAAGTGTTTACTTCTTCTGTCTGGTGGCTGACTACTCTTTTATGGGCTTGCTCCACTACTAGGTACGCAAGATCTTTTATAGACTTTTTGCAGCCCCTCGGCACTACATGTACAAGTATAGTACAGGGAAGTGCAAAGTTAGGCTACCATAAAAAATAAAAATTTGTGGCTTCAGTGGAATTTGTACTCAATTAAAAGCACAAAATATCTGGATATTCATCCTGAGCTTTAATTGATGCTGCGCTGTCACCAAATTGTCTCATCGGAGTCTCATATGTCAAACGATAAAATTAATAGGGAAGATTGAAATTCCCTCTGCGGAATAAGGGAACTCAATTCCAACCAGTTATCTGAACCCTTTTAACGGCTTTTAGTAAGGAGAAAAATAAATGTTCACCAAAACATGAGCCCTCTTGCATAAAAGAAAGAACTTGTGTCCAGAGGAAATTTGTACTCATAGGAGTACATACTTAAAACACCTAGACTGGGCGCACTTCGAAAAAACCAATTCGACAAATCGCCAAATTTTAGCCAATAAACATCCGACAATTTCGGCGGAACGCCGTCAGATTTTAAGATTTGGTTCGACCTTTCAGGGGTTCAGCCAGTTCTCCAAACGCTCGCGAATTGACAGGGTCATATCACGTGAAGGGTGTAAGACGATACAAGTGACAAAGCTCTGGGGTGTTGTCAAGAATACTTGGGCACTATGGAGCTGCATTAGTGGCTTCCATAGCCTCAAATACTGTCGTTCTTCCTGTGTTGCGTATTTTTTGCAGAAAGTACCTCCCCAAAACAAGCGATCTCCTAAACCAGACAAGTGCAGACGAGCTGCCTAATCCGTCCAGTTCATGCGGAAAATAAACTTCATGGAATCAAATACTATCATACAGTGTAGGCGATGATTTCCTCGTCTCAAAAATTTTACAAAATGGCTTGTGTTACAAGTTTTGCTACTACTTTTCGAAGAGAAGAGGAGCGGTTAAAAATTTGGGAACCCGTTCCGAAAGGGGCCTAAAAAGAGAAGGAGAAGACAGTCACTCAGGTTGGTTGATTTATTGAGTATGAATTTGTGGTATCTTAAGAGGAAGGCGACATTGTACAGCCATTGCCCAATTTTTTGGTCACCGGAGTACAATTTGTTATAGCTTGATTAGGGACTGTAGTTTCTGAAACGGATTCCTTGCGAAAAAGGAACACCGTTGCTTTTAAAATAAGATGGCCTAATTTCGAAGAAGTGGAGCAATATGCGTTATTACTGGAAAACAATACATTTAACGGGCAATACTTAAAATGGTGTTTTCACTGTCACGAATGGAGTCCTAATTTCCTGTGCGGATGAGACTGATAAAGACATTCAAAATGCTTGCTTTGGCGGGCTCACACAAGGCATTGAGTTCAAAAAAATTTCTGCGACAACTTGTCCATCATTTCTGTCATCTTTTCAGTAATTAGTTGGTAGGGCGAAGACTTCCTTGCAACTCTTCCTTCACGACATTAATATTTCTTCCTGGCTCAATGAAAGGCCCTGTCTAGCCGTCATTGCACGCGAAATAACATCCATATGTTCCGTCACTCTTCGGACACTCGCAGCAATATCGGTTTCGGCCCTAGTCGACCGCTTGGGTGGCATCGATCTACCCGTAGATCATAGTCTTCTTTGGTTTTGACATGTTTCTACTGGCTTAGAGTCTCAGTCTCTCATCTTCCACTCTCAGCAAGGCTGTCCAATTCTTCCCCGTTTACCGTTTCTTCAGCGACATATTCGCTTCCCAAAAAGCTGGTAGCACAAATATTCTGAATTTTCTCGTCATGTACTTAGCGCGGCGTACGGTGGCGGGACAAGACGGACCTCCTGTTTTCTTCTCAGCATTCACAATATGTCAATTTTTTATTCAGCGATTCCTGGTCTCGAACAGGACACCTTTTTTCATATGCTCAGCTCCAAATCGGTTGGAAACGATCGTCTTATGAATAACTCCAAGAGGTTACACTTCCTCAACAAACTTGAGCAGTGCATCAATGTCAACTTGTGAGTAGCTGAGAGCTCCTGTTCTTGACCGTCTTTTAAATTTTATTTTACTGTCCGTCTCACCCTTAGAGAGAATTCGGGCGGAGTCGAAGAAGTGTGCTCCGGAAGACCAGGAACAGAACTTGAAGTTACGGAAGGAACGGGAACAGAAGCGGCAGCGATAGTTTCATAACCGAAGGCATCGGGCGTTAGATCGGTCACGGAAGCTGGTTCGGCATTTAAATGGGATTGTGGGATAAAAGGGAGTCGGATTAGAGAGTTCTTAGATGAAAAGTTGACCTGTGAATTTAGAATGCTTTGCTAATTATCGGTGAGTGTGCAATTGCAGACTAATTGCCTCAATTCACATCTGTGGAGAAATCTGGGAACCAGTTAAGAGCTGTGACAATGCACTTTGAAATAATTTAGGGAACAGCAAAGCTGTGTACAGGGGAGGAAAAGGGTTATGTTAAAAAGTGTATTCCACTAGAATACCAACATACGTTTCCTGTGTATTACTTCATAATCGATTATAATAATGCTCCCAACTCAGATTCCTCTGGTCACACAATAGACAAAAATATGCTTAAAGTACCAAATATCCATCCCAGAGCAGAGCAGATCGTCAGTTATGGGACAATGTGATCAGATGGAAAACTTTTCAGGTGCTTCTATGTAACAAAAACCCAAATTAATCAGAACCAATACGATTGAAGTTGCGCCTTGTGACACATTAGAAAGATGGATGGACTTAATTTCTGTCCCCACTCAAGTTTTTAGGAGATTGGAAGCGACATTAACGGCCCTAGAAATGTTCAATTTCTCTTTCGTGATTTTCAGGCATATAATCTATTTAACCAGATCTAAAAGTCTATAAACATTGCATTAAAGGCAATAGAACGAAAGAAGTAGTGACCACATGATGTATGGCATTATTAAAGCCATTAAAATAGAATTTATCAGCTAAAATGCGCTTAAATATGCCGCCTTTTCACTTTAATACATTCTTCTAACATATAAATGACGAAAACATCAGTGTGTGCTTTTAGCTGTAACACGGCCGTCTTCGCGTACGGAAATCAGACCCAATCACTGGATGAAATCTGCAATAGAAATTTCGCTGTGCGAATGCGCCATAACGCAAATTTAAGCCCTTAAACTATGAATTGTTTGATTTTCGGGTTTCACTGACATGAAGGACTAAAAATTCATAACTGGTCAGGTAAAACATTGGGCTAGATAGGCTGTCCAATATAGTCACAGAAATGGAGGCAAATAATTTCGAGGATAAAAATAGCATATAGGAGATCAACGCATGTATAAACGAGGCAATATATTACGCAAAACATGATGCTCCATATTTCTCCCAGCAAGAACACTCCAGGTAAGGTACGAGACCAAAACAGGAACATATCTGTTTGCCAGAGGGCATAGAAGTATGATTAATTTGAATGGTGAAAAAAGGGAGACAGAACCTGCAGCTATTGCTAATCTGTCAAAACTTGGTTCATTGACAGGAATGAGTATAACAAAAATGCTATATAGAGCATAAAAATGGCGAGAAGACAATTATAGATAAACTTCTGGATGCAACTAGGACTAAATATCAGAGAAATAAACATTTTTTCGTTTATGAGATCTCTTTTATAATATAAGAAGGATAAGACCGATCAAATAGCAGACTAGGGTACCCTACGTTCAATCAAAAGCATTTTATTTACATTTTTTCTTGTTGCTGGGATAGTCTTGAGACCTAGACCCGTGGTCTTTCAGAGAAAAAGTTTTTGCTCTTACAACTCCGATGTCCGAGTGAGATAAAATTTAACTACTGGATTGAACTAAATACCAAACCGCTCAACTCCAAGACAATAAATTTAATAAGATGCTCTGAAGTACTGAATAACTCTACCGCACTGACAAATTATTTTAAAAGTCAGGAATTTTATTTCTGTGAACAGCGCGCCAAATAGATTACTCTAATTGACACTAATATTTTACTGTAGAGATTAAAGAATGTAGTCACAGAATTTGAAGCTCTCTCGATAACTGAAACATCGTTCAACATCAATCCGAGGAAACTGTACGGGCAGACCGGCATAATAACTTGGATATGATTTAGAGGCAGAGATGACTCCAGATGTGTTCACCCGACCCGTCGGAGTGGTTGCGGACGGAAGAGACTCCGTAACTCCTCTTACGGTGTTGAAATTATCGCGAGTGCTGCAACTTAGGATACAGGGTGCAATTTGAAGCAATAAGTACGGTGAAAAACACATTATGAGACCATAAAGTACGTTATGAACATGTGTAGCAAGTTATTTTTAATTACGCTCACAAAATAGCACGAAGGAATGTAGTATTAACTCAGGCAGGCCATGAAGCAGATAAGTGACTCTTTCGAGCGTGTTGAGCATGATGAATTTTGGAGACTATCTTTGGAATGTAAAAGTTCGCAGAAAGTTTAACTAAAGACTCCATGTCACACCAAGAAATGCTACATAGGCAATAAGAGACTCTCAAGATAGGACCTCCGAACCATAAGTCTCACCCGTTTACGAATAAGGATTGGAAATGGTTGACAAACGTTCTAGTTATTACCGGATAATCGGCAATTTATCACTCCAGGATGACTATCCACGCGTAGTAGATAAGTTATACGAGTTTGTTTGATTGCCGTTGCCTGATTTTTTGTACATCAAAGGACTTGCTTGATTTGATTATATTTAAGATGAAGCAGAACTTTTTTGATGTGACCAATTTGTGCTGTAGATGCAAATGTAGCATCTGAGATTTGAGCCTCTCCAGGAAAGACTAAATCTAGCCCGATTCACGAAGATACGGATGTTTACCGAATTGGAGAGTGGGGGATAGAGGGGGACCGTGTTTTGGGGTTCGCATATAAACAGTTGCCTTGTTAATTTGAAAACTTTTGCCAAGTATCTGTCGAAATATAAGGTACTTTAAATTTTTATTTGTGTACTATTTACAGTCCTGTAGTGTATCTATTTACCCTTACTACTATTTCTATCCTACGTAGTCTATATTTTCTCTATCCTGTTGTACTTTTATCGATGCCTGTTAAGATCGTTGTAGTGTAAAGGTCACTAGGAACATCCGTAGGACTATACGCTAGGGAATATAGCTAGTACTTAGTAGATGTGCTAGAGATAGCCAACGGCATCTACTGCATATGAACGGCCTAGCAGCCTTGACCACTGAGGTAAAATTCATCATCAATAATTTTATTTCAAGCTACTCAACTCTTGTACACTAGCAAAACGTATACCGTTTTTTCAGACTTGCCACTAACGCCGCTCGTCTGCTTTTTTACTACTCTAACCCTCGAATTTTCGCGACAGAATCAGTGACCCTGAAAATATAGAATTGTTGGCGCGATTCACATCGGTTGGTAAATTTGGGGAAAAAGGTAATAGAAGTGAGAATAAACTCTGAGATAGTCTGATGGACAGCGGAGCTATTTATACAAAAATCACAAATGTAATGTCTATCCCAAAGCAGAGCGGACAGTCAACAGTACAGAGGAGCATGTCGGGTGCAGTAAACCCATGTTACTGTCATGTATGTTACCACTCACGAATGACAAATTGTTCTATGGGATGGAGAAGTCCAAGCGTTTTCCATTTTACTGTAAAGTAATGTACATTTCCTTTGGTTTGAAACGGTGTCAGCGAGAATGGGAGAAAGAAAGGCGTGGTGAGCGGGTAGAAAAGTGAGAGAAACTTTATGGTACACCAGTATGTGGTTGAAATACCATGTTTTTGTTCGTTTATTAGGCCAGTTGACGTAAACGTAAGATAAGAATGGTAGAAAGATGTTTTCCCGTTGAGCGTTCTTTTCTCCTCTCCAATAGCCCCGATAAGGCGGAGTAGAATGCCCTATGTTGCTGTTTGGAGGGCAATAAAACAATAGCTGTAGATAAATAACTACTCAATTACCGCACGAACTACACAGGTACTGCTACTTTTCAGAAAGAGCATAAGTCACCACACTTTCCAAGTCGCTGTAGTCGTGGGTCGCGATAATATTTGGCCTTTTGTATAATACGTTCTGTAAAACTGGAATGAAACCATGAAAAAAAGTTAGGCGGCCCATTTAACATGTCAAACTTTTAACTGGGCCGAGCATAGGTCCAATTGAAATTACCAGAACTAAATTATTAGATGATGTAAATGAACACAGTGCATCTTGAATTATTGAACAACAAATTTTCAGTGCCACGCTTATTGCACTAATTGCCATTAGATGTGGCCAAAACGATTATTTATAACAATATTTTAAAAAAGGACCGAGTAGATAGTGCACTCAAAATTTAATTACTCGAAATGTATATATGTTCATGACCTTCACAGTATATTAGTGATAGATTTATTACTCGGGCAAATTTCATAGAAATATATCTGTAACTTATCCCACTTATCGAAACAAGAAAATATAGAAAATAGTACATCACGAATTCTGGGTATCCAATTCTCCTTCCTTGTCAGATTTTGATGAAAATAGTATCCTCTTACTTGCTTTTAAAATGCAAAATTTGGATACCACATCGGATGCCATATATCTCAGTGCAAAATGCCTAAACCTTGATAACAGTGACGGCGGGTAGTAATTTAATAGAGCAAGCGCGCTGACTCCGTTATTACCATCATTTACAGAGATTTACATCCAAATAGTCAGCAGAAACCCCTGGAACTGAATGTACTTCTTACGAGGCAATTCAACTGGATACAAAAGAAGAGGGTTGGGCGCCTCGGAATTTGGACTCTTGCTCAACTTAAGGATCAAGTTGATATAGTAAAATTTAAAGAATATGATAATTATATTGCTTATGAATACAAATGAAAGGAGTCAATTTTGGGGAAGACATTTTCCCATGTGAGCGAGCTTACAGGGTTGAATACAGGCAATTAAATATTATGAAATGGAAATAAGAGCACCTGATCGGGGCCCGTGTTATTTAAGAGGTTTTAGTGGCTACTATAAAGGCATATGACGCGTTTGCTGGGGTTTGGCGAACGGTATTTTCTGATTCTCGTCTTTACATGCCACTTTCATTTAACTTTCTCGGATTCATAAATTAAATCCAAGTCGGGGAATCCATGAGCAAATGTTTCATTACATTTTCCAAAAGTATCCATGTTCCTCTAGGTAAAGACATCATAAATGTTGTTCTTCCCTATAGTCCGCAACACAATGGTTCTCCGTCACTACAATTATCTCTTTCGAAAAAATTAGATCTGATACTTATTGGAGCTATGCGAATCAATAGAAATGAATATTTCGAAATTCGAAGAGCTGATCCGTGAAAAGTTCGATTTTTGGCCATCGGGCGGTCTACCTTGGCTTTCGCCGGGAAAGGTAAGTATTTCACGTACTTGTCACTTAAGTCTTTATTATGAGACACAGGATATAAAAGAGTTGGAGAAATTTGTTGAATCTTATGGAGAGCACGACTGGTTTTAATTAAGAGTTGCACTCTGATATCGGAGATCAAGTGCTACAGAGTTATCTATAGAAACGTTTTAGCACCAATAAAACTACTTTAGAGCCAATTGAGCCGTCCTTAAAATGCTTTAAAAAACTTGCTTTCATTCGGTAATTTTGACTTCTCGCTCGTTCCTTTCTTTTTAGTCTAACAGACATTTGAATATCATATGTAAATTTCAATCCGTTAAGATATTGATATTGAAATCGTTTCCCGTAATATGTGGATTCTATCCAGAATCATTTACAAATAAGACACGAAGTAGCAGAATTTTAAGCGTTTGTAAATTTCAACATGGAAATAACGGGCATTTTGCTGGTTCTGTTATCGTCTGGTGGGATGGAGAGTAGTTCTACAACTAATCTTTGAGCAGATGGCGTTAACTCCAGAAACATCAATTTGTAACTGGATAATGTTGTTTCTTTGGCTGCAGACGGTTCCCTATATTTCAAAACTGGCTTACTCAGGTTCACAATGTTTTTGGAGCATCTCAGTATAGATAGGAATTTCGGGCTCGATAATTTCACGGAAGTTCTTTCGTTCTTGTACTATGTAGTGACAAAGCATCTATTGCTAAGAACAGCCAGAGAAGTTTCACCTTTAAAGGAATTTAAAATTGCGCAGAAGTGAATTTTAAAATTCAGTAAATCAATTGGAGTACCTCTGAGACTTTCCTAGCTATTGTGGGACTCAGGTAACCGCGGATTAGCTAAGATACCTCTGTAAAATCAGTTGACTAAATTGTTGTTTTAATGAAATTAGAGTGCGTGAGCGGGGAAACTAAGTGCTAGTATTTCCATTTGAGAAAGACAAAAGCATATGATGTATAAAAAAATAAACTACTTTCAACATTTTTGGTGTCGGAAGACTTTAGTTTTTGAAATAAGAAGAGCGAAATTGAAAGCTATCTATTATTATTTTGAGTCCGTGAGTATGAAATGACGAATTATGTGAAATGAAAAAGTTAGTCATGCAATTGTGTAAACTGATAACATGACTATAATCCAAAGTTACCAAAAACATTACAGTAATAGAACTTCGAAAAAAACAAATGGAAGGTTCTAGATGAAGATTTGATACAGTTACACTAGTCAGCGTATCATGTCTCTTTTAATGTGTTATATATTAATTAAAATGCCCTCTTTCCCAATGATTCCGCTTCAATATGGATTTGTAGGTTTGTGACTCGGATGTTTTTGTAAGACTTTAGTACGATATCATTGTATTCTCACTACTTTTGTCCACCGTCAGTTGAATCCCAGAGGGTTTAACCGGGAGCTTTTTAAAAGTTACGGGGAAAATTTATCTCTAAGGAAAGCATTCGGGCGCCGCAAATGAAGCCGTATTGGTAGGGAAATAATACAGCTATATTCTCACAGCTGAATCCTGAGAATTGAATACAATACAATTGTCTAGCGATAAATATTTAAGATTAAAGTAGGTATATTTTAGTCGAAGGAGACCATGACTCTACGTATATAAAGTCATAAAAAAACAAAAAGTAAAGAAAAATAGAAGCAAAAATAAAAGATGTTTCAGAAATACTAGATTTTGCTGTAGTCTGGAGGATTCACGGGAATTCATTTTTGAATGGAATGGAATTTTTTCACGCCCTGCTGTAGCAAATGGCGAGCGGTGCCAAAGCTGTGCCCTACTAATGATTACACTTAAACAGTTGACGCAGCCCACGGTTAGCGCTTCTAAGGATAGAGTAATGCTGAGCGAAAACCCTCAGAAAAGAGAACGTTGAGTTCTCTTCCATTGATGTCGGTTTTTAATGTAACGTTTAATGTAACTTTGGAAATAATAACTGATAAATAAGGCAAGAATACAACATGGCTAGCTATTTGTAGTCGCCTCTAGTGACCTTCAAAGAAGACTTTATAAAGGAACGAGAAATGGATAGATTTTTCAAGCATGATACAGGAGCAGTTCGGATGTTTCAGAAGTTTGAAGATTTAAATCAGTACCAATACTTATAATTTGCGCTTCTACACTTCAAAAAGATATATTAGTAGATTAAACCAGTCACTTTATTTAAAATTGCTTTGTTTTACATGGCAGCTATTCACAGAACAGTGTGTGAGAGATTTTCCATCAATTTTTTGAGCTTAAACTATTTAAATATCGAAAAGGATGGATATAATTACTTGGAAACTGAGAAAATGAGCACGTAAAGAGTGGACCATAATTTTTGATACGCGAATATGTAGCGCATATCGGAGATATTATTTTTGAGAGTAGTTTTCAAAATTGTTAATGATTATACTGTACTCCTTATTTTCATTGAATAAAATAAGCACGCTAATTTATCAGAGAAAAGATAAAATTTTCCCTTGCCCGTGCAAATCTGCAACATTTACATCTGCCGTTTTTACCAATCAGTAAATAAAGGATATCAAAGTTCAAATGTTCAACGCTGAGAAAGATTTATACCGTATTCGGAGGGCATCCGAAATAATCTGTTCAGTACAGTTTTAAAAGTGAAAAAAGGAGAAAATTTTTATTAAATATTCATTGACTGAAACATTTGAAGATGTATATATTCGGTGCACCAAAATGTTTAATTAGGGGGCTTCATTTTGATGAAAAAATGATGAACCAGGAACGCCAAAAGCTGTTTTATTCCTTGGAATTGATACGATTTGGTTCCAGAATAAAGTAGACGTAGCTGCTATTTATGACTAATGAATGCAATGAAAGTTAATTTCGACTTCATATTTTGCAGAACGGACTGCAGAATTGTAACAATACTTCAGGGTGCATAAATTTAGGACTCAGGTAAATACAAATTGTAAAAATATTAATCAACCAATGTTACGTACGATGTAACAATGTTCCCTCGATCCGTTATTTAGAAAGCAGTCACAATAGCTTGATAATTACGCAAATCTATCCTTCTCAGTGAAATAAATTCGCGAATGTAGATTAATTAGGAGTGCGTATGTGTTCCGGTAGAACAACTGAATCTTGCTTTACAATGAGAAAAACAACAAAAAAACCATGACTCACAGGGACCTCACTATTGTTATCTCTCCATAAGTAAACTAGTATGGAATAGTCTACCTCTGCAGTGGCAAAATGATGTCCGGATAGTAGAACTGGAGTGATGTATTGGGAATGAACGCTTTAATTAACGCTTTAATTATCCCAGAGGCTGTTATTAACAAGACGTGATCCGAAGATTTCCGGAACCTTTTGAATAATCCTATTAAGAGAAAAACTGGCACGAAGGGTGCAAAAACCAAGAAATTCAGACGGTAATGAGTGTATTATTTTGAGAATAGGATGATGTTGGCAACTACGAACTTGAAGTTTCCGTTTATACACAGACGTCAGAGTTGAGTACCCTAAGAGTGAGTATATATCACATGAGAACAAAATAAAGGTAATATAAGATGGAGAAGAATGTGAAAAGGAGAAATCGAATGTATAAACGTGGCTATAATGTCAAAATTGCTGCTAGAAAGTATTCATGGAGGCAGAAGTTGATATTCACGTCGAAGTTCAATACAAAGTTGGCCCTGGTGGTTAGATTTGTGTACATAATTTTTATATTGGCTAGTAAAGGATGTATGTATGAATTCGCCATAAAAAAAATCATTGTATTAAGCCAGATAAAAATGTTAAGCTAGAGAAAATTTAGTTTATCATTGGGAGGAATTAGAGACCTTGATACTCTGATTTTCATCATTAAAGCGGGGTATTTTAGCACGTCAAGTAGTTATATTGATCTCAACCTGCACGTTGTTGAGTACAGGAATGCAGAGCGACATTTTTATCAATTTGGAAAGTCCGTTTCAAACGATTTTCGACAGTTACCATAAATCCGGACATCGCAGCACAAACAATAAAGAATCTCTGCAGGACCATAGTTGTCAATTAAAAGCATCTGACAAAAAGAAAGTACTACCAGTTGCAATTATTATTGCGTAAATATCCTCGAAGCTGCAAACAGTTCCTTAAGTTTTAGTTCAAAAGAAACGATGCTCCAGCGTGCAAAGGTAACAAGGTATCGAACGAAGGTTTTGGGGAAGCGTTTGAAGATAGCATCATCATGTATTATTAAGGTGGCTTGAGGATATGCCAGCCTTCCTCCGAAAAAAGTAACCAAAGTATTCAAGGAGAAGGAAGTCAATATATCGAAGTGCGCTTCAAAGTTCGGGCCCTTATTGAACACTACAATCCATTGTACTGGTTGTACTAAAGCACATAAAACATTAAAAGTCCCGGGAAATGCTTCTGCAAATTTTTGAGTCAAAGAAGATACGAGAGATAGTCTAAAGTTCATTTAAAAGTACGGAAATGCGTCTCTGATGAATATATTTCAGAAAGTAGCGAGCGAATAGCCGGGAAAGACCTGCGATCTGATAGATCACCTTTTTCAGAGTATGAACTCTTGAGGTTCTTCTAAGAATCCAACGCTTGATACGCCATAAGGATGCTAGCTCTGACATGTATTTTCTCCCCCTCCTGCACTCTCCCTTTCTCATCAAACTGCCTTTTTCTGGTGGGTTTTTATTATTTTTAATCTTTATTGCTGTGTACCTGCGTTTCTGGATAGCTAATAATTCGGTGAAACTTTGCGCAAAACATGGGGCCAAAAAAGGGCCTCTCGTTCCATCAAGATTTCACCTGGACGCTCTCACGGTAATTGTCTTCAAAAGTGTGGCTAGGGCACACGTGCCCTCGACAGAACACGTGTACTCCGAGGAAAACTCCTTTAGATTTACTTGCACTCCAGCACGGTTCATCTCGGCTAATAAGGTGCTGTGGGATCGCGTCCGATAGGTATTTTTGCCAATATATTTCACCAAGGCAGGCCCTGGTTCTAATCTTGGCTCCTTCAGCAGATATCCGGAGTTTTAGGAGATAAGAAACATGTGGCCGTAATACTGAAAAATTGTTGCGGTTTATATAACTCTACAGCATGTGAACCTCATAGGGAATACGAGAGCAGTGAAGGCCAGCTTGTTTTTTGAATAATTTTCTCCTCTACACAATACTACAGGACAAACCGATATATACATATGTACTAAAGACTAAATTAAGTTTTTGAAACTTTCAGATCTTGCCCGGCTATTTATCAAAGCAATTTTGCCAAGTTTAAGTGTACGGAATGAACAGGAATCGCAAATCTACAATTTTTTACGGTATCCAGTACATACAACAGTGCATTATTGTACTGTTGAAACGAGGTAAACTGCGAAAATTCCTGTACTTTTTGGGTAAACGATTTTTCCAAGGACCTTCCCCAGTAAATTAAGGCTCTTCTTCACATAATATCTACTGTGGATACTCCCAACAACCCTAAACCTGCTCGTCTCACATAATGACTAAAAGGGCGGCCTCCACAAAAGAAATAAGTACAAAGCGGTTCAAATATCAACCAAAAAAGTTTTACAATGCTCCTCTATTTGAAACAAAAAAATAACGTACGAAAATAATGTGACTATAAAAGATCAAGAAACAAAGATACCTCTCGCAAAAAATCCATTCTAAGTAAAAAACCATGGGATGGCAGGAAGAGGTTAGTCAGTCTGTGAAATGCCCCGTCCGTTTAAAAAGATCCAGAAATACCATCCAGTTCTACCTATAATACCCAGAATTATACAACATAAATAAATAGGATGGAACTTAGTGCAAACTGCATCCAAAAACAAGTGCAGAATAATATGGAAGACAATAAAAACAGCAGAAAACTACCATTGATAATCGAAATAACCTGTATTTACCAATTAGAGTCAGGCCACCACGGGAGATTATGTCATAAGCGCCAAATTTATATTACAGTCAGGTCAAAATACAATATTTTTACCGAGACTCAGAAAGAAAGGTTGCAGTAGAACTCGGAGATTAAATGCTCTCGAATAGGAAGTAGGGACTGTGGTATGTTTTATGATGGAATAATTCAACCTCAATGATCCTGATGACTTACTTCACTATTGTTGGACCTACAAAAATAGGGAAGGATATTTTTGTGTCGCCAATTAAGAATTGGGCCATTTAAGGCAGCTTTTTTCGAGAAGAGAAAATCAGATATAGCATTTTTAGTGATAAAAAGAATAATAAAGCATAAACCTACACTCTACGGGACTATTTGCTTCCCTGTGGAGTTTTCAATCACCCCAATCAATGAGAAGTTCCGCACGAAAGTTCCAAAACTCGTATAAACACCCTCATGAAGGTCTTGTCTCTAAAACGTTCAATAAGATGGACTAGCTTGCACAAATTAAAGACTCAAAGCCCCTCAAGGCGTATTTGTAGTGCTTTCACATGTACTACACAAAAATTCCAGCATTTTAACAAAGTTGACGAGCTCAAGGCCGAAATTTTTCATGGATAGACTCGAAAAACCTCAATATTGGGTTTAAATCACGCCTAGTCAGTCTCTTGATTTGATTCAGTGTACAAATGGGTAAAAATTGAGCACTGCGGTTGCAATTTGTCCCTGAAGTTTGGTTTTGTGGGAAACGATTTTTTGATTCTTCATAAAGTTAAGTATCCTTCTTTTGATGAATTCTTTTAAATGATAATTGTTTCTATGTAGTTTAAATTTTTGAACCGACTTTTATTAGAAGAAGTTTACAAATGAAAAGGTTTTTAGAAGCGTTAGTTAATGAAAACGTTCAAATTCTGATTTTTGTTGGCTGCCCTATATTATTTACGGAGCGACATTAATATTTGGGTATGCTTAGAAATATTTAGAAATGTAGTTAAATTACAGAGAATTGACAATTATATCACTGTAAGAAATGTACTTGCGAAGACTTTCATACCGGCCTCTTGCCATAATACTATGAAATACAGTACTTCGATAAATATGCATGGGGATTTCGCACTCCATAAAGATCTTATGTCAATTGAATCCAACCGCAACGTGAAAAACAAAATAGTGAAAAGTAAAAATTTTGCCAGACAGGTATGCTTACAGGTTGTTCCCCTTCAGATCAATATTGTTAATTTCGACAATTGAAGAAATTTATCTTTACAAAAAAATCCACGTAAAGTAGTCGAAAGCTCTCATGCCATGTGGCCCTTTACCTTCCATAATAAAAGCATCTACCAACCCTTCCGTCTTTCATAAAACCCCAGGGACTTATCCATTTGGCAAACAAGTGCGATTACTTAAACCTCTGTATTATCGCTTGCTCAAATAAATTTATAAAACAAATCAGCGAATTTATCTACTTCCATTCCCTGATTTTCATTGAGTTTTCGATTCAAATTTTGAATTATACTCCGAAAGGTAGCCAAACATGTATTTCAGATTGAAATTAAGAGAGATTCGCCACAACGCGGAATAATCGACTGTATTTCGCTTCGTCCTTGACAATTATCAGTTTGTAAAGAGAATTGTTTCGGAAGTTTTGTGTCAGAGTAGGCGTCCCCGACTTCAAGTTACCTTTATGTAAGAACACAATGTTTTATCAACTTTCCGTTTTGGTGTCACCATTTTGCGAAATTTGCCGTTCTTCTCTTCTTGGTAAACTTTCACGATGGTGTTACCAGCAGCTTTGTCTTTTTTAGGGCTCCATGTATGTACCTGCACTTGACTTCAGAGTTTGAATGCCTTGCCTGTGTGTTCACACTGTTTCCGATATGGTTCGGGTGTATGGGTCCTTGTAGAAGGTATTCTGAGCTGTAAAAATGAATAGGGCCTAATATAGCAGTAATCGGTAACGAACTAAAAAAATTAAGCTTGCCACGGTGGAGGAAGTCAGTTAGATTAAAGCTGGATAAAAAGGGCAGTATGCCGTAATCTCTGAAATTACTATTATGGATTTCAAAAATGTCCGCGTTTGACTTAAAACACGTGTCGATAAAGCGCTTGAGAAATTAAAATGCAATAACCACTTGTGCTGCGGCCACGCTGCTGACCACGAACTCTGTAAGTTCGCACTCACTCGCCTTAATCCCTAATGGAACATGTGGCCTCACTTCAAGAAATGACATTACAGTACTTTCCAAATTATATATTACCCAAAATTTTCCCCTTGTGCTGTACAGTACTGTAGAGTACAGTACTGTACTGTAAGGTATGAAAGACCCTCGCTATACAGAGTGCGAAGCGAAGCACTGCATGGTGTACAGTACAGTGTTTCATCATACTGTAGCGTTCACTTTTAGGTTACACGTGTACTTTCGCAAGCCACAGTTTACTGTGCACTATGTGGAGCACTTTCGGAACTGCACTAAACTACATATTGTACTTTGGAGGCTGCGGTATTACTGCGTTAATTATTTTTCTTTATTGGATGAATAGTGCGTGCTTGATTTCAGTGCCAGTTCAACACTTGTTTTCGGGGTAGCACTACAGGATACTTCCCTGTACAGTCTAGCAATACTGTACCCTCTGTGTGGCACTGTACGCATATCGGCCATGGCCGAGTTTGCGACAATCATAATAATAGCCGACATGTTTGATCCCAGATCAGTTGACACGAACCATAGTTATATTAGCGGTGCGACACGACCATAACTGGCCGCGTCTGCGCTACCACCCCAATTGACTTGTCAAGGCATCGTACTCAAAATCTTCTGGTCACGATTCAAGCTCCTCTTTACGTATCCTCTCACAGTCTCCTTTGCAAGCTTCCCTTCAAGTCTACCTGTTTACATTATGGGTCGCCCGCCCGGAACTACCGTCTTCGTCGGAAATATATCGTACGAAAACTACGGAAGAACAACTCCGTGAAGTATTTTCCCAAGTCGGCAATGTCATCTCCTTCCGTCTCATGTACGACCACGACACTGGCCGAGCGAAAGGTTTCGGCTTTTGTGAATACGAAGACAAGGAGACCGCAATGTCTGCCCGTCGCAATCTAAACGGCACCACTCTCAACGGTCGTCCCCTCCGCGTCGACTTTACAGAGTCCGACAAGCAATCAATCAACGGTCTCTCCCTTGATTCTGACTCTCCCCCCGCCCCGCAACTTCGAACCCTTCTACAACCCCTACGCATCCTGCTCTTCCCCCAGCCCTCGCCTCATCCAACCCATCCATGGCTTCCATGTCTTTGGCTGACATCCATCGCACCATGCTGCACCTCAAGAGGGCGGTGGTCCAAAACCAAATGAACTCCGCGAGCTTCTCACATCTCAACCTCGTCTCGCCCATGCAATCCTTCAAGGCCAGATCATGCTCGGTATGGTCCCTCCGCCTATGCCTCCCAGGCTCCCCCTCGTCCCCCTCCTGCACGCTTACAGCCCCGTCCCCTGCTGCAGCAAGACCTCCGCAGAGCAGACCGCCTCCCCGCAAGCTCCGCGTGTACCGTTGCAACGCCCCCCATGCAGCGCCCACCTCCCCCTCAACTTGCCCCACCGCAAATACCTCCTCCACTGCAAGCTCCTCAACGGCCCATGATACCCAACGTTACACCGCAGGACCAGCTGCTAATGGCGCTCCCGGTCTAATGATAAATGCCACCGGCATGCAATCGATGCGCATGCCACCGCCGCAAGGCCCGATGAGAATGCCCCAACCCGGCCAAGGTGTCCCGCCGCCGGGTCCTCCAGGCCCGCCGCCTGTCGCCCCTCAACCGCCAGTGGATGAGCAAGAAGCGATATTGCAGAAGGTCATGACAATGAGCCAACAGGAAATTAATGCCTTGGCTCCGGAACATAGGGCCTATGTCATGCAGTTGAAGGAGATTGTAGGGAGGCAAAATCCGGGAATGGGTGCGTCATCGGCAATGGGAGGAGCACCGGGAATAGGGGCAATAGGAGGGTACCGCACGGAATGCAAATGGGAGGGGGAGGTGGACAAGGGCCGCCGCAAGGGCCGCCGCCCGGGCAATACCGTTAATGAAGGAACTGAATGCGTGGTCGTGGTTTAGAAATAGTTGCGATCTGCTAGATTAATTTCCGCCTTGACGGTAGCTCCACCCACAGTTTACATGCTGACGCAGGTTCTCCCCTGATTCGCTAATACCGTAAACTTGCAGTGACACCTGCTGCGCTTTCCAATACTGACAATCCGTTTTCCCAAATTTCCAACAAAGTACTGAGCTCATCCTTTACTCTTATTCAAGATCAACTTGTCCAACTTGCGCTCTACCATGATATCTTTACGAAGTCTTGGAGCTTGTCCGCGGTGACGAATAGCGAAAAGGATAGTTGGAGTATGCAACTGCGCCAAGATTTCTGCACGGTGGGGCTGAATCGGGGAGTTGCGGGTAATAACTTCGGAACTGCAGAGATGCGACTGCAATATATCTAGGTCACGACCTTTGTGCCAACGAGAATAAAAGGTTGGGCCTCGTGATTAATAACCTTTTCAGTACCGTCACAAGTTAAACCGTCCTCATGTAGAAAAGCAACACTCACTGGTGCCATACGATGCCATTCTCTCTCAGTCGCTTACAGCAACTGAATACACTTCAAGCTACCCAGGTCTCGCTTTTTTGGACTTGAGCGGTTCACGATAAGCATCAACAACATGTCGGGATTCTTGTTGCACTGTGATATCGACACCTTCACTCAATCTCTGAACCGGCTACAGAAGGACATCCATAATGTCCACTATAACATCATGGGTGTCCACTACAAGGAATGTAGCAAACGAAATCCTTCATCTTCACAGTCCCACTATCAGAAATCGTGCTTTTAAGAATACAGGAACGACCGTAGTTGGAGCAATATGACGTTAGTTTCATTCCCATCCGTAGGTCACGTTATAAGACAGCTTAATGCTTCCCTTGATCTGTGCAATTTATTTCTATTCCAATGAGTTGGAGTGGTCGCATTACAGTATCGCAAGAGGGATTAAGGGTTGCCCATGTCGAAGACTAACCCTCCCCGTTAGACACCATTCAAGCGAGGGGGTGGCGCGACACCGGACCAGATAGCAAAACGAATCCGTTGCAACAGATATGCCTTGACGACAGGCTAACGACGGGCAGAGCGAAACGAGATCCGTTTGGCATGGTCGTCGAGAACTCGTCGAGAGCGCGCCAAGGGATTCAAATGCAAGCCGGACGAAATGCAACTGGACGTGGAGAATGGATCGGTATCCTCGGGATGAGTGTGTCACCCACACTCCACTGGAACTTCTAAAGTTAAGTTATATCAGCGAGCTTGGTACCGCTAGCAGCCCTCTCGGCTACGTGTCGGATCGTGGCAGAGGCACACGTAGAGCGTGTCGTAATCTGGTGTGCGGACGGCTTGTCGGGCGTGAACCATGGATAGAGATGGCTAAGTTGAACAAGGACACCGGCGGGGCGACTTGAAACGTTAGAGTAGTAGTTGGTCCGCCAATATCTGTGCAATAATCAAGTTTAGCATACACGTAGAATTTCCCACGGGACATGGCTCAGAGCTGGAATGAACTGTGTACTGTAGTAATTTAGTATATCAAATGAGGTGCCACTTGTAAGCCATCGGAAGGCCTATGATAATTGTTTCAGGCCAGTGATGGACTAGTCTCAGATTTACTCGGAAATACTATCCTCACATACCAGATCAAATGATGTCAGACGCCATGCAAATGTGCAAGCACGCATCCAATTCCCACGCCTGACCGCCACAACAGGCCACACGTGCTCCCCTGACTCACTAAAATACCACCCAGCGTATCCTGTGGCTACAGATCTAGCCATGTTCAAAGCTTCCTCTAACGTCTGCTTCTAGCCATTCAAACTCTGTTGCATTTGGTCCCCGGTTTGGTATCAATCTTCCTTGGAGACTCGATCACAAACTCACATTCCCACACAACCTATTCCAGTTAACAATAATGAAGCCCAGTCCTACCAATTCCTTTCAATCCCTCACCATTGGCGTGCTCGAACTCAAGGCGACTTTGCCGAACACGGCCATGCTCCGTCGCTGCGGTGCCGGCAAAGTGGTTGGGGTTCGTCTGGCATCCGACCTTCACAATCTCGATGCCCTCGTTATTCCCGGTGGCGAAAGCACCGTCATGAGCAAACTTCTGGTATCTCAAAACATGATGAAAACCTTGCAACTCCTTGCCACAGAGGGCCTTCCTATCTTTGGCACCTGTGCCGGTTGTATCCTTCTCTCGCGTGAAATCACCCAATTCCCAGAACAGCCGCGCATAGGCTGTCTCAACGTTGTCATTGATCGCAATGCCTACGGCACTCAAGTGGACTCGTTCGAGACCATGGTCAAAAGCCCTTACAAGGCCTTCGCGACAGGTCCACCGTTACGTGTCGTTCATATTCGCGCACCAGCAATCGAAAAGGTTGGCGGCGATGTCGAGGTGCTCGCTCGCTTCAAAGACAAGCCCATTCTTGTTCGACAAGGCCCTGTGTTGGGCTGTACTTTCCATCCAGAGCTTACCGATGACACGCGTGTACACCAACTTTTCCTTGAAATGGTTGTTGAGAGAAAGCAAGCCCTTGCCACATGCAATAAACACGAGTGACACCATGTGCGACGACCTGTTTTTCTGTACGAATGTCACCTTTTCTGTTTCTACTGCAAGTTTTGTCGTTCAGTTTTCGCTGTGTCCAGTAACGCCACCTGGTGTCTCCAGTTCATTTGCAGCGGCCAAATCAGGGCGATGCCAGTCTTCTCAACGTAGTGCAGTAGAAACTCTGCTACTTGATCTTTCCGTCCCGAGCGTGCTTCATCTAATGCTGTTTTCCCAAACTTGTTCTCAACGACAGCCCTCGCCTTGTATTTCACCAACTCCTGCACAACCTCCAATCTCCCATTCAACGAAGCGTAATGCAACGCTGTCGATCCCGACATATTAGTCGCATTGACGTCTGCCCATGGTCCAGCAACAAACGCACAATTTCGACATATCCATTTGCCGCACATAAATGAAGCGCCTTATTTCCAGATAGAGAATCGCCGGTGGCAAGTACAGCGGGGAGGAGGTTGAGAGGGGGTTGTCAGGATGCTTGTAACGGTCAAGGACGTGGAGGCATCGTCGAGATCGCCGACTCGAGCGGCATAGCGTAGATCTTCGCCGCTTGAGGCGACGGTGAAGTTGTTTTGAACCGGGGGCGATTCTTAGTCATAGAAGTTTGATTCGCGAGGGAAGGGCGGAGTAATTTTTCTGTCAATCAGCAATAGTAGTTGCAGATGTATGTAGTAGGAACGATCAGGCAGTGACGGTAGAGATACGAATGTTTGAGGAAGTCGTGAAGCCTGTTCCGTGAGATCAAGTGTTCCTCATCTGATACGAGATAGCAGCGTATGTACCGTACAGTACAATTCAGTTCTGTTGATGTTGACAGCAACGGAACCACAACTCTGACGCATGTCAAACATGTTGACATTGTCATTGAGGCAAGGTGTCAACAGCAGAAAATATTATGCTACTGCCAGACTGTGGAGGCCTGTGAACATACGAGTGCAACTAGGCAGATTTACAGTTCTTGCAAGTCTATACTGTAATGCACAATGCTACTGATGTTTATAATATGTAGAATACTGTACACGTAGGGGGTGTGGCATTACAGCTTAATACGAGGGAATTGCAGGTTGGTCATATCGAATAAATCGTGCCATCACGCAGCAAGGGAGCCGAATTAACAACTGCGACTCTGCACTGTGAATCAAAGCTTATTTGTTACAACAGTTGCGCCTTTGCGACTTACTATCAACAAGCGGAGCGGAATGTGAAATCCGTCTGGAAAGGACGTTGTGGACACGTTGACAAGGAGCAGAGAGCGTGTCCAAGGCGTCAAATGCGAGTGGGACAAAGTGCCACCGGACGTGAAGGGACGGTTGACCGTCTCCACTGAAACGTATGAAGTTTCCAAGCGGCAGCGAGCACAGTGGCGTTAGCTGCCTTGTCGGTAGCGTGTCGGACGTAGCTGAGGAAAATTGAGAGCGAACGTGACGCCGTATGCTGCGGGCTAGTAGAGAGGCGAAACATGTGCTTGCTATGGTGAGGCTTGACGATTTGAGCTGCCATGTTTGCTCATTGAACACTGTGGACAGGCCAATTATTTCATTGACAACAGTATGTTCGAGTGGAGTTCGAAAAGGTAATGTCGGAAGGTGGGAACCAAACCAACTCCAAACTTACTTCTCCCAACGCGAGTTGTCTCCATGTGATACTATTGCACTTGGCCCCCGGATATACGATGGGAGCCCGAAACGTATGCGTGGCATTCTCTACCTTGGCAAGACTTTGCAGGAACCATACCGCGGCAACGACAATTCCGAGATTTAACCTCTAGCAACCAAATGCGCGCGATGCCTCGTGAAAGTCATAGTCGGCTGTGCACGGGAGATTTTGTACATCAATGCAACTTTCCGCCAGTCGCTTTGCACTTGCCGTTCCAAGCAAACGATTTTACCATTACAAATATGAGAATATCATGTACGCGTTATCGGTTCGAGCAGTCTTGTTGAAAACAGATGGCACAAGGGGCGAATGTCGGTGACTAGTTTGGTTTCAGGGGCGCTTCCGCTTCTCTGTGAGAGTTTGTTCTAGATACATGACCAAAGACCGATCCTAACTCCCTTCTCGCGGTAGAATTACAAAGTTTCCCAGTTCCCCCTCGCATGACAGGTCCGGCCTGTTTTCAAGAATATCCTTAATAATAGTGGGCGGATTCATCTCCCACTCCTCTGCCTGCTTCCAACGGGAAAGCCTGTTAATCCCAACAAATGGCCCGTACTCCGGGTTCAAATCGAATAAGCGAAGCACATGTCTCAAGTCGTCGTCGCTAAGCTTGGAGATATCAATGAGGTGTGCTTTCTCGGATATGACATCGGGCCACTCTTGGAGTCCCGAGCTCTCCTTCGGTAAAGCATGTTTTTTCACTGGCTCGGCCTTTTTCCTTGCGTTGGCCTTTTTCTTTGCGTTGGTGGTTTTCTTCCGCAGGTTAGCAGCATTCTTCCTTGGCTTTTTCTTGGTCAAGTGCTTGTCCAACTTGGGAAGGTTCCCATGGCTCAAGAATAGTGTGTGATTATGGGGCAGGGTTCGCGGTGCACGGCAGTTGAAGTTGACTTGGTGGGATCGCTTGAGGTGAAAGGAAAGCGGCAGTGACTTTTAGCAGGTTTAAGGGCGAGAGGGAGTCCCTGCAAACCGCTGCGCTTCGAGCTGTCGAGTACGAGTGAAAAGGGCTTTGAGTATGAGGAATTGGATCGCAGATGTACAGTACGGTACAGTATAGTACTGTCGTAAAAAAAGAAACGGTCAGAAAAAGGGATACTGTACACTGTAAAGTGCAGCTGCAGCCAACTAAAATAATGTGCTGTACACGGAAAGCACGAGATCCTTGCTGGCCAACGTGTCACTGAAAAAGTGCACAACTGTATGGTAGTTTTCAAATTCAGCCTGCACCGTGTAGTAGCTGCCGTCATTGGTCAAGTGTTTCATCCAATTCTTGGGTAAAATATCCACTTTTGACGCCGTATCGGACTACGTAGTTCCCTTTTTCGTACTCTTCGGATAAAGCCGAGTGGACACCGGGATTGAAATCGACTGTTACGGCGCCCCCCGCTACAACTATCAACATAAATACCTTGCACTTGAGGACTAACTTGCCTTTGAAGGACATCAACCAACAAAACTACCATCTCAGTCCCACACAGTCAATTGCATTTCAAGCCTACAACACGAAACGCCCAGACTAGGTATCGCCCATCATGCCAGATCACACGAAATCGCTTCCCAATTGCTAGCACACCTCGCCTGTCGCGCCCGCATGCGCGCCATATTCGGTCTCAAAGGTCTCAACAACCGCTTTGCAGTGTCAACACTGGAAAAGAGCCTCAGTCTGACCCGTCTGTCTTGGTTCGCCATGAAGTGGCCTACGTGCTTGGCCAGATGCGATCCAAAGCATCATTACCTGCATTATCGTTTGTATTGTATGATACAGACGAGGATGTCATGGTACGGCATGAGGCTGCGGAGGCAATAGGTGCTATTGGTGACGAGAAGTCCATCTTACCGTTAATGATATTGGCCAGCGATCTAGCGTTGCCGAGGAAATTCGAGAAACTTGTGAATTGGCGGTGGAGAGAATTCGATGGGAGAATGGAGAGGGGGAGGGGAAGGAGATCATGAGCGGCGGATTTCAGTCGGTGATCCGGTGCCGGCGGAGGAGGGCGAGAAAAGTGTGCAAGAGCTTGGGGACGTGTTGTGTGATGCAGATAAGGGGATTGCAGAGAGATATCGAGCTATGTTTGCTTTGAGGAACAAGGGGGTAAAGAGGCGGTGCAAATGTTATGCAGAGGCATGGAGACAGAAACTGGAAGTGCATTGTTCAGGCATGAAGTGGCATATGTGCTGGGACAGTTACAGAATGAAGTGGCGATTCCGACGTTGATAAAGTTTCTGAGGGATGAAACGGAAAGCGGAATGGTGAGACATGAGGCGGCGGAGGCTTTGGGGGCGATCGGTGGGGTGGAGGTGGAGAAGGAGTTGGACAAGTTTAAGGTGGACAAAGCGGATGTAGTGAGGGAAAGTGTGGAGGTTGCGTTGGATATTTCGGAATATGTTACCGGGGATGATATGCATTATGCAGACACTATCGGGGTTGATGGTGGGGGGGCAGCGTCGAACACTCTGTGATGGCGGGACAAATTCGTATTGGGTGGCACGACGTTTGTGCCCTGCATGTTAGCGCTTCGGAGTTGATGCGGCTTTGTGAACGATCTGCGTGATATGGTGAGAGATTTTAGTCGAGCGGCTATCGTTTCCCCGAGTTTGGGTGAGGCGAGCACGGCAATCATATGCATGGTTATGTCAGTGTTTTGAATAGGTATGTTGGAATCGGCGGTGAATCGAGGGTACTTTGCATGGGTCGGCCAGGGCGCAAGGATAGTTTGGCTTCTTTCGCTTCCTTGTGAAGGGAGACCACTGCGGTGCATCGATGGATGTATGAACAATAGCTGCAGGGTTAGCAATTAAATTTTTGACTGGTGGAGCGAGAATAGGGTGGCTGCAATCTCTCCGTGGTGATCTGTTGGCATGGGTATCGAGGATAGTTTCAATGTGTCGGGATGCTGTATGGTAATTGCTTCGAATTGCAGGCGCGTGTACCGGTGAGGAAGGATGGTAGGCCATCGTAGAGATACAAGTTGCAGAGAAGACGGAGGGCAACAGTCTGTATGGAACAGTCTGTATGCCATTCATCAGACCGACATAAGCGTCTGCATGGCGTGCTGGCTGATTTACGTTGCGTGGGCAGTCGCGTCTAAACGCATTGAAGCCAGACACGTGAGTGGTAGAGGATGGGACATCGCGGGGTTTGTTAGAGAAGAGATGAAAGGCAAGTGCATGTGTGTGTGAGCAACCTCGTTGAAATGTACAGTATGGGCAAGAGTGGTGTTGGCGAAGCAGAGAGGGGGTTGTGGGGAGATGGAGATATTTGCGAATTTGCCAACTGTGCAGATGGGTTTTCGGCCGCCGTGTCCAAGAGGAAGGTGAATGGTGGAGGGGTAAGTGCATTGGAATCTGAGAGGGATATTTGGACAAGTCGCAAGCGTGCAGTAGGGAGGTTTGCAGCCACAAGGGTCTTTTCATTGGTTTGGACGGTCCAGATGCAGGGAATGGTTACGTTGCCATTATTTGGTTTGTGTTGCATTGGCGAAAAGCGGAAACAGCCGTTGTCTATTTTTGTGACGAGTTCGTTTTTTTGGTCCTAGTGAATGGAAAAGGAATTGCCCTATGAAGAATGCCAACGGCAGACAACATGCAATTTATACAATTTTTATGATACCATTTCATCATAATGTGACAATTTCTGACATGTACAGTACAGTAATCCACGCAGTTACAGAAAGCATTTGGCAAACGTATTGGAAATGCCGCAAAAGGTTTCCTTTTATTTCATCGAATAGCGGCATGGTGGCATTGTGCAATAAAATAAAAATTCAATGCAACATAACTGGATAGTAGATGTCCTCCTCTCCTTTCAAGATACACAGCTCTACTCGAGTAACAACAGACACGCGTCCCCAATAGCTTTCCGTTTAAATCCCAACTTACATTAATTCGTTTCGTGCACAGATCACCCAATCCTAATTACTATCACCCGAGCACGACAAGTTCCCAACGTCTAGCTCTTTCTAAGCCATTGCTTTGGCCCAACCTTTCGCTAGACTGCGGATACCGCTCACGCCCCCTCACCAAACCTTGGTCATTTGTCCAGGCGCGCCATTTTTTTCATAGCTTACAAACACCTGGCCCGTTGCGATTCATTGCACTTTGGAGCGGCCTCATCATATATGACAGGCGATGCCTGATCGTTGTGCCACACATGTCCCGCCATCCGCTCTTCACCCCTTCTTTGATGGCCTCTTCCCTTTCACCAACCACACAGAGGGCGTTCGTCGCGCAACCACTCTCAAAACACCAGTACGTCCGAAATTTGTCCTTGTTCCCGATAACATTAACTGGCTCAAATACATATTTGCTTCCGACCATCAACCCATTTCCCGTCAGATACAACCAGTATCCTCGCCCCTTCTCCGTGACATCGCCTTTCAGTTCGGCGCTGTCGCCGACGTGCAATACGCAAACATACCAACAGCAAGAGGTGTCAAGCATATCACCATTGATGGCAAACGCACCACAGTTCGTCGCCGTTGCGCATGGCGGGAAGCTATTCCAAAGCTAAAGTCCGCCATCGGAACATTCAACAAGGCCGATGCTGACTTTATCGTCAACTTGGGCGACATCATTCAGGGATATGGTCCCACGTTTGCCACACGTAATGCTTTCGACTTTGACATGGTACTTGCCGCCTTTAAGCAATCTAAAAGCAAAGTATATCATGTCATCGGAAATCATTGCCGAAACATTCCCATGTCCATCTTGCAATCGCGAATGGCTCTACCACAACCATACTACTCGTTCTGTCCGGCTCCCGGATGGCGGCTCATTGTCCTGCATAGTGCCGAATTGAGTACCACCGCCGTGGACCATGGTCAGCACGACCGTGACAGACTCTCTCAAATCATTACAGAAGAGGCCCGTTCTGCACATCACTTCCACGGGCCCTTGCACAGGCCCAGTTAGACTGGCTGCGTTGCCAACTCGACGACGCTGTGTCAGAGAATGAGTATGTTATGATTTTCTCACACTACCCTCTCGCCGACGGAAGCGCGCGGCCTAGCCATGTCGTCGCAAATACAACCGCCGTGCGGCAAATCATTGAAAGACCACGCACACCGGTCGTATTATGTCTAGCTGGACATGACCATATGGGTAAGTCACATGTTGCTCAGGATGACTCCTCTCACAGGCACACTTTTCAACCGCGCCGCGTTTCAACAGAATGATACTAACTTTCCCTCCAACGTTTCAAACTATCAACTCAAAGGCGGGTATCTCCAGGTACCCGCAGACAAATCCCGCAACGCAGTGCGTACATGACGATGCCAGCGATTCTCGAAGCGCCCCGCGGAGGCAACGCGTACGCGTTTGTAACGGCGTATACCGACGGCAGTGTGACGGTTCAAGGCACGGGTACGGTGCCTTCCATGTCGGTTTCCCCTCGTGAATCCATCCGCTCTTGAGGTAATTCCGCCAAAGCAGTGCGGACAGAGAGTCGATTCCAAGTGCTAGGATGCGTAACTGTAGGCGATATGAACAAGACTAGCTGTCATTCATGACACGTTCAAGATACACCTCGATGGCCTTTCTAGCGAGACTTTTGACTTCGATGGTCTTTCTGACGACGCGATAGGCGCCTGCGGAATACTTGTACTGCATGCGAACGGATTTGACAAGAAAATGGAGGCCTGCGTGCTCGACAATGTCACCACAATGAGTGCGCGGGTCTAGCCGGAAACAGCCGAGGCTTCGTGGGGGCGGCGAAATTACTTCGACATCAAAAGGAAGTAGGTCGATGAGTCTTGGCGATGGCGGACCTGCGGTAGACGTGCATGTCATCGCCAGGAGGGGAGTCCGGGTCGTTTGAGGGCGAGCGGTCTGGAGGGGGAGGGTCATACGGGGAGTTACTGGGATGAGGGTGGAGGGTGATGGGAGTAGGGTTTTAGAGTGGGAGTGGCGGGAGCGAATGGTCTTCGGAAGGATAGATGGGAGGAAGCCTGGCATAACAGGGCCGGTTGTGGAAGCGTTGCGGACGGACATGGTGATAGCAATGGTAGAGAGCGAGCAAGTCTTTAGCGGTACGGCTGTTAACGCCCTGCGAACAACATGCGTTGTCTTTCAGATTTGTCTTTGGCGGGTATTGAATAATCAACCACCCTATGTAAGCAAAAAAACAATGGCTACAGTAGCATCAATAGCCGCAACGTTCCAGCCTGGAACGTTGATAGGCTATCTTAAACTTCTTAATTGTGAGAATTTCTCACAGAAAAACGTTCAGATATGAGCGGTCTATACGCCAATAACGGGCCAATAGGGGCGCTGAGACAGTAGATTTTTCTCCAGGTTCCCAAAACCCATCGAGGCTGTTTCTGCACCACTTGGGGCCCTCTGAATTGCTGATTGCAACCGTACACTGACATGACACTTGGTGACATGGCTACAGGGCCCAGCGATTCCTATACAAATGTGGCTTGATACTTGATCAGGTGATCTGGGCTACGTCATGCTGGCATGTCTTACTGCGCTCCATGCCGCCGGACTCGCTGTTACCCCGAAAAGCTTGTCTGCCCGTCGGGTCATCTGTCCATGGCGCATTGCGCAATACGCTCCGGAGAAAAGTTGCTCAAACACAGCAGTGCTCGTCACCTAATCTACACGCACCGCTATTATGAGTCCCACCAACCAAGCAAGGTGACAAATGAGCGTTGCATACGGCAAAAATAAGATGGCTTTTACTATAGCCAACTTGTGCTTACTCGACGAAGACGGCACTTTGAGTCTTTTCCGCAACGGAGAACTGGAAACTATGACGATCGATGATTGTCATGATGCAGACAAGTGTTGATAATCAAGAAAAAATTGTTGCACCCGAGTCGTCGATGGGCACCAGTTTAAACATGCAAGACGCCCACCAGCGATTTGGCTACGTACAGCTCCAGCCAAAGGCATCCTTTGTACCGCGTAAACAGCGCACCATGTCTAATACACTTCCACCTCCCAACGCTTGTCCTTCTTCATTTGCTTGCGGTATTTCACCCAATCCATCCCATCCTTTGCAAACCGGGCTGACATAAAGTCGTCGATACCAGACTCCATACCCTTCAATCCGCACATGTAAACATACGTGTTATCCTTCTGGAACAACTCATACAACTCCTCCTCATACTCCTTCATCCGCGTTTGCAAGTACATCTTGTTGCCCTCAGCGTCTGTTTGCTCACGAGAAATCGCATAATCTAAACGCACTTGCTCCGGATAGTTGGCCTTCATCTCTTCAAACTCCTCCTGGTACAACAATGTTGACGAGGTGGGCACACCAAAAACAGCCACATGGTTCCCTTAAAGTCATAATCCGCGTTGTTCTCTGCAAACGCACGACGCATAAACGCTCGGAATGGTGCCACTCCCGTACCCGTTGCCAACATAATAATGGTGGCGTCCGGGTCGGTCGGCATCAACATAGTGATACCGACGGGACCCGAAATCTTGACCTCATCTCCAGCCTTGAGATCGCACAAATGGTTGGAACACACACCCTTGACTTCATTCCCCTCGTCATCCTCGTATACAAGCCGCTTGACCGATAACGACACAGTCTTTCCATCTCCAAAGTCGCCATGTTGAGTAGATGCAATGGAATAAAGACGCACCTTGTGCGGCTTGCCCTTGTCATCCAAACCCGGAGGAATGACACCAATGGATTGACCCTCCAAGTATGGCATGTTTCCGTCATGATTGAAAATCATATGCTTGGTTTCTCCAGGGGCACCTTCGCCTACAATTCGTTCATTGTACAGGACCTTGGCCGTGTAAGGATTGTTGGGACGGTATAGGTTGAGAGGGACCTTGCTTTTGTCGACGGCAGCCATGCGTACATTTGCGCTACGCATGGGTACAGTGTGAACGGTCAAGGAAGGGGTAAAAGTGGAGCGCTGTTCCGTGTGGAACGAGGCGCGGTTCAAGGAAAGTGGGGTTGCGGAGACAAATCCGTACATTGTTGCAAACTATGGTTTGAGATTGGTGAGCAAGGGGTGGGGGGCGAGGAGAGATGAAGATGCTGGACTACGGCGTGATGGCCGTCGAGACGGATGGGTTGTTTGTTGTATATAGGGGCGCGGAGAGGTTGGAAGTGCTTTAGGTTCACAGTATGGGAGCTTGCGGATGAGAGGCTGGGGTGGCGCAATTGCGGCATCAAAATTAGGGTTACAAAACAGAAAGGCGATCTCTTCCGACATGGTCATGCTGGGACAACCCCTCATCTTGCACCCGGGCCATTCATTTCATCTCCCAGCCCTTTTGCTTTCAAAAAAGGACAGTTTGTCCTTCTACAAACAATATTCACACAGTTTGTTACGTACCGTACTGTACCCTTCCTCATTTTACATTTGAAGTTTCAAACTTTCAATTTCACAAGTTCCCTCCAATTTTGCGTCCTACCTTTTATCATTACAACAATGCCAGATATCCTGTGGAACAATACATCTTCGGCTCTTACCAACAACCCTCGGCATCCATCGCTTGCGTGCTGCCATAGCGTCTGAACAATTTGCGCCTCACCCTCATGTCTTTCCAGATTCCGCTCCACTTTGAGGACTTGGCACGCTCTGCCGCGAAAGAATGGCAAATCTTTCCGCTGTCCTCCTCATTACCGGAACAACTCCAACTTATCCAACATGCCCCGTCCGAAGTTCTCGTTTCTCAAACCCCTCCATCCCCTGCTTTTGCTGCCCTCCACAACGTCATTTCTCGATACACATCCCTCTCCAAACAGCAACGCACAGACCTAGTCAACATTGCTGATACTCTCGCCTCCACCACAACCCCAACCAATCCCCAACATGCCAAAATCGCCCTTTTCTTCCTCTCGGGCATTGCCGTCACTGCCTCCGCTCTCACTCCAGTTTGCAAGTATTGGGAAAAGCATGGCCGCGAGTCGCTTCTCGAAGCTATCGCCACGCTCACCTCTTCCATACCCGAATCGTCTGCATTCTCACCTTCCGATATGGATCAAATCGCCAGTCTACTCGTCCGTACAATTCTCCAAGTTCTCGAGCAACCCACCGCCGCCAAGGATAAAACCGCACGTCCCGTCCTTGCCCGCATTCTCGCCGCCGCCCTCACACTCCATCCAAGGCAAGCCTTGCCAGCCATCACTGCACTTTCCCATGCATTGAGCAGGCATGAACATTTACCTGCTCCACTTGCAGATATTCTCTTTCGTATCACGGAAGACTATTCGCAGTTGGAGCAGTTTGTGTCGGAATTTGTCCGCGAAATTTCGAGACTGCCTTCCGACCATTTCGCAAGGGATCCTACCGCCGCAAGGGGTTGTGCAGCATTTATTGGAGAGCTGGCGCAACGAATGCCCGTGTCTTTCGATCAAATCTTGCCGTCGTTTTATCTCAGTTGGATGGTGATAGTTACATCATGCGCAATGGCGTCGTGCATGTCATTGGCGCCCTTATTCGCGCAAATCCACAACCAGATGATCCTTTGTTGGATGTCTTATTGCATCGCGCACATAGAGATATTCATGCCTTTACAAGGAGCAAGGCATTGCAAACTTGGATTGTTCTTGTCCAGAATAGAATGATTCCCAATCGTTTGTATGCTGTTCTGGCAGATGTGGCCGCATCGCGCCTTGACGACAAAACTGCTGCAGTGAGAAAATATGCAGCGCAGTTGGTTTCAAGTTTACTCTTGCATAATCCGTTCGGCCCATCATTGAACTTGACCCATTTCCAAACCAAGCTTGACGAAATGCAACCGCAGCAGGACGAGGGAGAAGAAAAACATGTGGATGAAGACAGGGAAGCACGTAATGATAGTGAAGAAGAAGAGAGCGGAGGGGAAGCCGATGGCAATGAAGCAGGTCAAGACTTAACAGAGGGATCAATCACAGGCGAAGAAGAAACTGGTGATACTGAGGAAGACACTCTTGATCTTGTTGAAGAGGCCCAGATAGCTGCTGATCAGGCTGACGAAACTGACACTGCAAACTCTAGTCAAGAGGACTCGCAAAAAGTCCTGAAGAGGAAATACTACAAATGCGCCGTGGCCTTTATTAAATCAGTCGAGAGTGGTCTCACAACAATTTACAACCTCCTCCGGTCGAAGAGTATCACCGATGTCTCCGAGGCTGTGTCTCTGTTGATAACAGCAGTTCAATTTCAACTTGAAGCGGCCTCTGGAAATGCTGTCCGCAAGATGCTTCCACTCGTGCTTTCTCGTGAGAACAACATTCGTTCGGCTGCCCGAAATGCGTATGTGAGACTGCTTGCTCCAGGAGGCCTAGGAAACATTGAGGAAAAAGAGTCCGCAATGGCTGTTGCCACTGGTGTCGCGGCACTGGGACTTGGGGCGACAACAGGCGAGTTGGCATGTCTCGAGGAGCTGATTCGAGCAATTCTTGACTTTGAAGAGACCTCGAAGCTAATTTCGCCATCGGTTATCGCCGTTCTGTGGGATATCTTTGCAGGGCGGGTACCTGGGGCGTCTGCTGAGCAGCGCCGCGCGTCTTGCATTCTTGTTGGAATGATTGCTGGTCAGAGACCAGAATCCTTACAGCAAAGGGTTGAAATCCTGGAATCAGTAGGGCTCACTGACCCATCATTCGCTCGCTGGTCTTGCTCTGCTCTTTGCAAACTTCCCGAGGCAAGTGATAAGGACGGAAAATTGTCGCAACAGCTTTCCGATCTCATTCAGTCAACCGCAGACCTTTCTACGGTGGAACAGGCATTGAGCGCAATCTTTGTTATATCAGTTGAGCCAGAAGCAGTGATAGGGTCTCTGATTCGGACTCTAGCCAAAAATCTGCACAGCAACGCCGCTTCAGCCCCAGTTACCGATCTAGCCCGTTTCATGCAGGTTATCGGACATGTTGCTGTGAAAGAGCTTGTCCGCATTGAGGGTCTCATCAGCAACCTGCGGAGAGCTGTTGCCAATCAGGAAAAAGATGATGGAGATCACGAAGAGGAAGAACAGGCTAGCGCCGAGGCAGATAAGGCTCTGCAGATGGCAGAGCGGGAGCTGGTGAGTCCAGGTTCTCTACTCGGAAGATATGGAAATCTTGCAAAGAAGATTGCATCGGACAGGTCTGCGCCAGCCGAGTTACAGGCCTCTGCGGTTCTTTGCCTCGCAAAGCTAATGTGCGTCGAAGAGAAGTTTTGTGAGACAAATTTACGGCTGCTTTTTTCCATATTGACATCAGCTCCGGAGCCCCTGGTTCGGGCAAACGCAGTTACTGCCATGGGAGACCTCGCTTTCAGGTTTCCCAACCTAATTGAACCGTGGAATTCTCGCATTTATGCAGCGCTACAGGACGAAGACGATCAAGTTCGGAAGAATACCCTGATGGCCTTGACACACCTTATACTGAATGATATGGTCAAGGTGAAAGGCCAAATCGTTGGACTTGCATTATGTATCTTGGACAACAACGACAGAATCGCCGACCTTGCCCGGCTCTTTTTCCACGAGTTGGCAAGAAAGTCTAGTAACGCGATATACAATATCCTTCCGGATACCATCAGTTGCATGAGCCAGATGGAAGACCTGAAGTCTGACGACTTCAAAACCGTAGTTTCCTTCTTAATGGCCCTAATGGATAAGGAGCGACATGCCGACGGCATGGTAGAGAAGCTTTGTCACCGATTCAGAACCAATGAAACAGAACGCGAAAACCGCGATCTTGCCTATTGTATCTCACAGCTGAACATTTCGGAGCGCGGAGTCAAGAAAATGAACGACCAATTCAAAAGCTTCAGCTCCGCCCTTTGTGATGACGTGGTGCACGGGTTCCTCATGCAGGCAATAAGCAAAGGAAACAAGAATACCGGAGGCGGCCAGACGTCACCCGTGGTAGAGGAACTCAAGTCCCGAATCGAAGCATTCAGAAAAGCTGTGGCCGAGGCAAACGAGGAAGAACACAGTTCTCGTAGAGAATCTAGGAGTAGTCGTCAGTTCTCCTTCAAGAACAAGAGAAAGTCGAGCAGTAACGGTCGTTCTGTGATTGCTGTTAGGAGAGGTTCCGTAAAACCGCCACCAGCAGGTGAAGATATTGCAGATACAGATGGCTCTAGTGAAAATGAAACTATGGATTACGCTGCAGACGGAGATGTTGAGCAGCAAAAAGAAGGATCCAACACGACTGCAAAGACCGGGAAGGTCGCTCAGCCCGCTCAAGGTGTAGAGAGGAGAAAGTCTACGCGACAGTCCAGACGTCGTGCTGTTGCAGAGGAATCTGAGGAGACGAATGCGGAACTAGACGATAAGCAGGACGAGGAGGCTGATTCGAGTCTAGAGAAAGAACAGGACGCGGAGGAAGAGGACGAATCGGCATGTGAGCAACAGACTCTGTGCCGCAACAGAAACAGCACGCGAGGAACACGTCGCAGACGGAATGTCCGGGTTTTAACCGATAGCGAGGGAGAAAGCGATGACGAGGACGATGAGGACTACTCTAGTTGATAAAAACGTAAATTGCCTATCGTGACACCCGGCATGTAGTGGTTGTAATTGGATTGTGAGTAGTCCGCTGTCGATTCAGGAGTAAATGCTTATGTTTTGAATGTATTCACTTGCCAAACTTTTGGTCTGACAAAGCTTGAGAGGGAGACTTTACAGAAACTACTCACCAAAGCAACTAGATCACCTACCTCACTTGTGTCGACGTCACTGAGGTGGTTCGAGTAGCTCCTGATGTTTGATTAGGACCGGTCTGCAACTGATCAAAGCCGAGGTAAGTCCACTTGGTGTCGTCCTCCTGCTCTGTTTGAGTGTTGGTTTCTTCCTCTTCAGTGTTGGACACGGTATTTTCCGGCACCGTGATGTCGTCTTTGGGAAGTTTAGCGGCTGCCCAGGCCTTGTCGACGATGGAAAGGATGATGTGAGGGTCTTGATGGATGGGCATTGAAAATTGCATGTCCATTGCGAAATATGTTAAAACGTAGACTGTGAACCGTTATAGAGCATGCGGCGGCTGGGCAATGGCA
Source organism: Kappaphycus alvarezii (assembly GCA_002205965.3). Lineage (NCBI taxonomy): Eukaryota > Rhodophyta > Florideophyceae > Gigartinales > Solieriaceae > Kappaphycus > Kappaphycus alvarezii. The sequence goes on along the minus strand of NADL03000675.1, from coordinate 3,586 downwards.
CAGGGAATAAATTTGAACTTTTGTGAAGTTGCTGTGGAGTGAAGCGATCGCGATGCACGTCCTGATGAGCACTCTTTAAATGTTTTTATGTCTTGGAATGCAGAGCTTTCATTGGAAATAAGCAAGATTACTACGATGACCGTTACCAATTGGTTTTCGAAATGAATCTTTGATAGTTCAAAATCGAAAATTAGAAACGTCGTTAATTTTCAAAATTCAACATCTCCGCACCCTGCTGTAGTCTACGAAAATCAGAAGTGAGTTCTGCATGTCACCACCTTGTCCCGCGCTGTTCTCTACACCCCCCCACAGCCCAACCCGTCGTGCCGACGCAGCCCGCAGAAACCCTTGCACAGCCCTTATCGACCCGGAACAAATTTTCACGACGCACACGCCAGTCATGGCACACATCCCCACCAAGTTCCGTGGTTGTCTGGCAGGGACCTATGCCACCACCATGCAGGACGCTGCACAAGCCTGTCAGTACGGTAGTCCGTCCGCGATTGCCGCTGCCACCAAGCTGTTCTTGTTTCCGGCCGTCATGTTGACCAACACCTCATACACAGAGCACGGTACTGAAGAACAACGATACCATTCCATTGCTGATACAATGCGAGAACGGGTCGAGCTTTGGAACGCATAGGAGTTTCAGACGTTGTGGGAACAGGCATGAATGTTCGCCAAGCCCGGTGGCTCAGCGAACATTCGACATTTTCTGCCAAGCTGGCCAAGGAGGGGTCATATGGCAAAGCGGCACACGCGCTAAGCTCCCTAGGGGTCCTCCCTCCAACGCTTGACGTCATCCACGCACTCCCTAATAAACACCACCAGCAAAAACACCGCGGGGCGGGCTTTCCTTGACTCCAGTGCGGCTGCCAACAGCCTGGCCACTGGCATCTTGCCGGCACCAATCACGGATCTTGCGACGTACGATGATGCAGTTCGCGCCCACCGAATACGTCGATCCTCAGCCTGCCTTCACGACTCCTTACTGTATTCTGCTAAAGCAAAACCCCTCGCAGAAGGAACAGAAGCAGTCCATGCCACAGAGTAAGAAGAGATCCCCTCGGCGACCAACGGAGGCGAGCATCCCGGGCTTCTATGGGCCTTCCCGGCGCAAAGGAATGGGTGTATTGTGCTCCGTGCCCCGGCCTCAAGACTAGTATTGACTCCCCTGAATTCTCAGTGTGGCTGCAGTTCTACCTTCAAGTCCCGCTTTTCGCCCCGGACACTCCGTGCCCGAGACAAAAATGCCCTGAGTTCCTCGACTGCTACGGGGATTATCTCATGCACTGCCTGCATGGCGGGCACCGAACCCGACGACGCGATCGTCAAGTCGTTCTCCTCGCCTAAGACCTGCAGAAAGCAGCCCATCACCTGCCATCGAGCAGCGACAGGGGCTTTACCCCACAAGGACAGATGTCCAGGCAATTGCTAGCAACGGAGGAACAGACTTCTTCGATGTCACGTTCGTCAACCCCCTCGCGCCTTCTGATAGGAGAGTACGTGCTTTCAATTCACTCACCTCCCTCAATGCAGCAATATCCGCATGCGCAGAAGGTATGAACCCTCCTCGCGACTCCAGCCGTAGGAAGGCGGCATGTCTGTTCGCTGGCATTGAGCCGGCCCTGTAAGGAATGTTATTTAGTGTTATCCAGTGACTTGTCCCGCTCACCGCTCTCCCAGCGGCGTGGATACGGTACCGGAAATTCAATTACGACACCCCCCTTTTTGTCCATAAAAACATAAAAAATCGGTCCATTACGGCGAAACTACGCCGAACCTATTCTTTTTATATATTATATTGTAAAGGAGCAAAGTTTCAACGACAATCGAGAATCATTTTAAAGAAGACTCGAAAAGGCTACCAGGGGAAAGGAAGCCTGATTACGACAGGGAGCACTTTTACCACATTGGAACTGAGACAAGTCAGTCTTAGTACGTGGTCTTCCTTCTCTACTCTTCAGCACCTCCCTGCATCGATTGGTCATACTTTTGACCAAATTATAACGCAACGCACGTCCAACTGAGCCCGCTCCATAAGACTCCACATCTTCAGGTCGGCTACAGAGTCAAACTGCCTTCCGTTGGCGTGAAGACTTCTAGAAAGCATCCCCCATATGTTCTCAATTGGGTTAAAGTCCGGGAATGTGCAGGCCAGGGCATAACATCAATATTCTTAGATGCAAACCACTCTCGCGATAGCTTTGTGTATAGTAGCGTTATCCTGCTGAAATTGCCAGGATTCTTGCAGCGTAGAGGTCGCAAAAGGCAGCAAATAAGTCTCCAATGTCGTGCAATACTTCAACGCGTTCTGTTTGCCATTTAGAAAAGCAATTTCACGGTATTCACCTTCACAAAATGCCGCCCAAACCATCACCCCCGCACCTCATTCTGACGGTGCGACAGCATCGTTTCCTCGGTGCGAAGGTCATGCCAATAAGACTCATAACCGTCCGATCCATCTAAATTCCACTTCTTTTCATCCGGAAACACCAGTCGAGCCCACTGCTGCGATGACCAGCTGTGCCTTTCCCGAACTCGATCCAGACGGGGTTTGATGTGCCTTGTGGAGAAGGTTGGGGATCGTTTAAGCTTTTTAAACTTAAAGCTAGGCGCCGAAGAGAGTCACTGACGAATTCGGCGGCTTGTGACAGGCAAAGAGAGGTCGTGCTTGAGTTTGTTTGAGGTTGTGAGCAATTTAGAAGCCTCTCTAAAAAGAGGACGTTTATATCCATAACTCAGTTTCTTGTTTCCAGCTCCCTTCTTCCGAATTTAATAGTTTTCTTTGTCCTTTAAAACAATTTGACAACCTATCGAGACCGATCCATTCACCTCGCGATCTTTGCGATTGAAAGTTTGAGCTTATTCACCTCAATAGTTCCTCCCTTCTCTCTTTCCGTCAAACCTAGCCTTTTGCCCATTTTGTGATTGTTTCCGGGCTCTTTGAGTGGTCATGGCCTGGTCATCAGTACTATTGAAGCCAAGAGATGGCGGGAACGCTGCAATTTCTGCAGGTATTGATCAACTGTCGTAATCAAGTTTCCCCCTCCCCACGCTGGTAGCTTTTTTCAATTATTTTTTAAAAACAATCAGCTAATGTTCTTGAATTTTTTCCCCTTTATATGATTTATAAAAGGAACATGTTCGGTAGAATTTCGCATCAATTGCAGGGTTTCTTTTACTTTTATTTACAAAGAGGGGGGTGTCGTAATTGAGTTTCCGATACTGTACAGCCGAGCGAATCTTCCATACATTACCTGAATCGGGAACCCTTCATAAAATTGGTATTATGAGCGGGTTGAAAGCCTCCTCTAGACACTCCTGACTGCTGTTATGAGACACTCCCCAAAGTGCAGTTTCTCCATGTTTCTTGTTTTTAATCAAAAAAATAATGATTGTAATCGACTCAGACTGGTCCAAAAACATAATAGACTGTAGACAAAGTTTCATTTAACTTTATATGGCAGAAATAAATGGATTGGTCCTGAAAATGGCGGTGAGTGATGCCGCAAGACAGCTAGTCAAAACTCTTCCTTTATCGCTTTGCATAGCATTATCTCAGCTCCACCTCCCTTTGCATAAT